>WNWU01000001.1:35907766-35948705 GCA_012654045.1 Ptyas mucosa | reverse complement strand
TCTCTCTCTCTCTCTCTCTCTCTCTCTCTCTCTCTCTCTCTCTCTCTTTCTCTCTCTTCTCTTCCCCTCCCTCTCTCTAACTCTCATTGTGTTTTTCTCTGTTTGTATTTTCAAGTTAGACCAAATGGTGCATAAAATCTGGGATCCATTACAACTATGGAATTGAAATTTCCATGATGTTCACACCAGCTTTATTTGCAAAGTTGTGGGTATTCACAAAGCTGTGGCCATCTAAAATACTCCTCCTAAAAAGAGATGAGAGAATCTGGGAGGAGTATTTTAGAGACACAAAATGTAGATTATGACTTTTGGAGTTGCACATTCACTAAATATCCATGGACTTAATGGTTAAAATGTTGGACTTGGAATGAGGAGACTCACATTCTAGTCTACTCTTAGCCACCGAAATTTATTGGGTAACTTTCGGCCAATCATTCTCTCTCAGCCCAATCTACTTTACAGAATTCTGACAGGGAGGGAGGGAGGGAGGGAGGGAGGGAGGGAGGGAGGAAGGAAGGAAGGAAGGAAGGAAGGAAGGAAGGAAGGAAGGAAGGAATTTGTTCCTGATATAAGTAAAGAAACATTGATTATTGTTGACTTGATCATCTGTCAGTTCTTCAAGGTAGACCAGGTCAGGAAACAGATATTCAAAGGACTCCTGGAGCTCTATTGTTGTATGGTATAATCCCAGAATCTTGAAAGTCTGCCAGAGTTTTCTTTTCCCTATTCTTTTACCATACCGAATCAAGGCACACTTATTTTGACTCTGTTTCTCACACTCTCTCCTTTCCCAGGTCTGGGATGTTGTTTACTGTCTCTTTTATCAGCTATGATTCTTGCTTACCTATGTCAACTTTATCTCTCTTTTCTTTTATAGCCTCTCTCAAATGATCTATATTAAATAATTAACCTGTAAAAGAAGCTTTTGAGAGATGGTTAAGTTTCACTTAAACATGACCAATTCAGTCCTTCAAGTCCGCTTTAAAAAAGATCTCAAGTAAAAGCAGTGGAAAATTTCTTTCTTGACAAACAAATAGCATGCTAAATATGGTGCCATAACATGGCTTCTACATTTTATTTATTTTATTTATTTATTTGTCAAGCATATATAAGATAACAGGTAAAAGTATAAACATAATTTGAATACATGAAAAGAGTAAGAGTAAAAAGGAATATTAGGACAGGGACGGTAGGCACGCTGGTGCACTTATGCACGCCCCTTACAGATCTCTTAGGAATGGGGTGAGGTCAACAGTAGGCAATCTAAGGTTAAAGTTTTGGGGGTTTGGGGAAGAAACCACAGAGTCAGGTAGTGCATTCCAGACATTGACCACTCTGTTACTGAAGTCATATTTTCTGCAATAGAGTTTGGAGCGGTTTACCTTGAGTTTGTATCTATTATTTGCTTGTGTATTGTTGTGGTTGAAGCTGAAGTAGTCATTGACAGGTAGGACATTGTGGCAGATAATTTTATGTACTACACTTAGGTCAGACCAAAGTCGGTGTAGTTCTAAGTTGTCTAAGCCCAAAATTTGAAGTCTAGTGGCATAAAGTATTTTATTGCTGGTAAAGGAATGGAGGACTCTTCTTGTAAAATATCTCTGGACTCTCTCAATTGTATTTATGTCCGATATACAGTGCGGGTTCCAGACAAATGAGCTGTATTCGAGAATTAGTCTAGCAAATGTTTTGTATGCTCTAGTTAGTAGTACAACATTACCAGAGAAGAAGCTATGCAAGATTAGGTTTACAATTCTTAATGCCTTTTTGGCAATGTTGTTACAGTGGGCTTTGGCACTTAGATCTTTAGAAATGAGTACTCCAAGGTCCTTGACAGAGTGAGGGTCATCTATAAGGTCAAGCCCATTCTAATTTGTATTTTATGTTTTGATTTTTTTTGCCAATGTGCAAGACAGAGCATTTGTTGGTTGAGATTTGAAGTTTGCCACTTGTTAGACCAATCTGACACATAGTCAAGGTCTTTTTGAAGGGTAGTTGCATTGTCAGTGGTATTGAATAGTTTTAACATCATCAGCAAAGAGAACACAGTTGCTTTTAATATGATCGCAAAGATCATTTATATAAAGTATGAAGAGTGTTGGACCTGAAACACGGCCTTGCTGAACACCACTATTAACAGGTACAGGATTTGATAGAGCGCTTCTTATTTTGACCACTTCTTGTCTGTTTGACGGGAAGGCATTATGCCTGTAAACCTTCATGTAAGAAGCTTAGTTAATGAAAATTTTGCCTTCCCATCCTCATTAGGAGCACCATTTTAAACTTTTTAGACAGAAGTAACATGCCAAAGATATACTCTCTTGAAGAAGAAAAACTGCTGTCTTTTTAGCTCCAAGAGGATGCATTAAGTTAAGGTGGTAAGTGCTCTTTGTGAAATCTTTACAGACTCATATATCGCAGAAAGCCAGAGAGAAATAATGAAACAAAGGCCATTCCTTTCAAGCCCTGTTTAGAAGCTTTAAATTGTCAACTGTGGTAATTAAGATACTAATCTAAATGGACTTTAGATATGATCCAGCAAGACTCTTCTTATGCTCTAATCCTCCATTAATTTCGATAGAAATCCATTTATGATAGCATGGACTGTTTTATTTTCTTCATACTTAGAGGACTGCATAATGCTATCACAACAAGATTTTATCAATAGGGCATTGGTTATTCTTTTCTCGTAAATGAATCTTTGTTGAGCTTTGCATTTTAAGAAGAAGACACTAGTTCAGCTGTTGTTCACATTGCAAGATACTTGCTCAGTCCTACTCATTTTAGAAACTGGCTGAATTATCAGTTCCACTCCAATGCATGTATGTTGAATGCTTTAGATTCATTACATACTTAGATGTGGTTTCTTTTCTGTTAATAAATATATCAGAAAGCATCTTGGAAACTTTTTGGTAATTGGTGCAGAAAAGCCTGGCAGTAAATTCTACTGACTTGAAACTGAAGCTCAATAAACAGTCTTACAGCTCCGTTTAAAGCTATATTTTATTTTTGTCAAAGGTTTGGCCAATACTGGGTAGCAGCACTTACAGAAATAGATTATTATTTTCTCTGGGTGAGCACCCAGGGCTACAGCAAAGGAGAGCCTCTTTTACAACTATTAATTGGACAATGAATGGTGGTGTAACTGTAAAGTCCCATAAAAAGAATAATAGTATTGTATCTCTGGCTTGTTTCCCACATTTCAAAGGCTACTAAGCAGCAGCATCTTTGCCCTTAGGTTACTGAGAAGGCCGAGTCTTGTGCTTATTATGATGGCTTTCCCTAATGATCTGAAACAAAAAAATGCACACAGTGATGTGCGTGTTTAGAGCTTCTGCGGCCACAAGGTCAAACACATTAAAAAAACAACCGAAAGTTTGGCTCTACAGTATTAAAAGAGAACCATTTGTCCAGCCCCCTACCCTGTTTTTTTTTCCTCTCTCTGCTGGCTGAGGCCCTGCTTTCCACTACAATTAACCGGAGGGCCAATAGGATTTGTGCCACCCCTTCTTCCACTTGGCTTCACTGCTGAGAAACAGCCTTGGATGGCAGGGAGGGGGGGGGGAGAGCTTGACTGAATAGCCTTTAAGCATTCATTATCTGGCTCCTAATTATACGGCCGACATAGTGTTGTCTCTGCCTACGTGGGAACACTGCATCCCATTAATCAGCAGGGGGATATTCTGAGATGAAAGGACCTCCTTGTGTATGTCCTTTGCTGTGGAAGACAGAGATGAGGGTTGGATAAAAAGGAGATTTATCAAGTCCCAGAGAGAGAGAGAGAGGATAAAAAAAAAAAACACAGCAGGTGAACTGCAACTCCATCCCCAGACCAATTCAACACCTCAGCTTGACTTTACCATGTTCCCAGGCGGGCCTGCAAAAATAATTCACAAGCCTAGTCTTAGGGAATTTGTGCTGTCAAGGTTATGAGGCCAATGGCCACTTAGAGAGATGCAGAATATAAACCAAACTCCAAACTTTATCCCTCCTGACTCAGCAGAAAAAGAAATCCTCATTCTTTATGCACAAATACTGTGAGAAGAGCCCAGTTAGTATTCTCTGGGAATGCACCTGTACAGCTCATTCCTAAGTCTATATAAATTTGCAGTCTTGCATCTGAGAAATGTGATTATAAGATTACGGTTTGGTCATACTATGTCCAACAAGGGTTTGTTTTAAACCCTTAAGACTGCATATAAGGAAAGCAGTTTTAAGAGATGATAACGGACAATGGAGATGCAAAAGCAACGCTGGAAATTAACTGTTACTCTTTTTCCTATCACCCATAGTTCTTCCAGGGTTTCAACCAATGATGCAGAGAAGTATGTTCAGAAGCAAGGGAGTACAAGAACAACAGAAAAAAAAATCACATGCAGGAAAAGATTGAATGCATTACTTCCACCGCCTCTTTTACTCTTGAAAGCCACTTTTTGAAGATGTTTTTCTGAAGGCTGCAATATTGTTTTTCTTGCTTTGCTTGTTTTTCATATTTCTTAACTGCCTATTTTCCTTGGATGATATAATACATTTAATGATTGGGACTCTACTAATTCACTTGGACACATGGATGACTTTTTTTATTTATCATGTTTAGGTAAGCAAAAACCTTGTTGGTGATATATAATTGCTCTAATACTAATCTGAAAAACTGAGTCTGAAGTTTTAGAAAGAAACATTATAAATGTTATAATCTATGTACAGGTTGTCAGTGGGGCACACAAAGACTTTGATGGTGGTCTTGTGATTGCAATGGTTCAATTGCAAAGGCCCTTTTTCAAGATGCTCTACTCAATCTGTGACACTTGCTGCAATTTTGACAGTCCTTTGGCTCCCCAGTCACAAACTAACTGCATCTAGGATGCATCTGAACCAGGCCAAGCTAACCGGTTCACTTTCAATCAGGTGCCTTCATCTCTATCAGTTTTATAAAGGTAGTTCTCAAATTATGACCACAATTGGATCTAGAATTTCTCTTGCTAAGCAAGGCAGTTGTTAAGTGAGTCATATCCAATTTTATGAACTATTTCTGTCAAACAAATCACTGCAGTTGTTATGTGAATCACATGGTCATTAAGCAAATCTGGCTTCCCCCATGAATGTTGTTTGTCAGAAGCCAGCTGGGAAGCTCGCAAAAGGCAATCACATGGCTCTAGGATGCTGCAACCACTGTAAACACATGCCAGTTGCCAAGTGCCCAAATTCTGATCATGTGATCATGAGGATGCTGTAGTGGTCCTTAAGTATGAGGATCAGTTATAGGTCACTTCTAGCAATGCTATTATAACTTCAAATGGTTGTAAGTCTGAGGACTATCTGTATTCTGGTTAAAAAAATATATAAATATAAAATATAAATAAAATATAATTTCTTTTATGTACACTGAGAGCGTATGCACCAAGACAAATTCTTTGTGTGTCCAATCACACTTGGCCAATAAAAAATTCAATTCTATTCTATTCTATTCTATTCTATTCTATTCTATTCTATTCTATTCTATTCTATTCTATTCTATTCCATTCCATTCCATTCCATTCCATTCCATTCCATTCCATTCCATTCCATTCCATTCTAATTCTATACAGTTGGCAAAACATTAACCATCACTAATACTGATAGGCAACAACACTGAAGAAAGGATCTCACAATCCTGTGACCTTTGTCTTTTGGAATAGCTAAAGAAGTGGAAGCATTACATCTGTAAGGAATCCAACAGTTATCCAACATAACTAATGCTGTTGAATACTAATGAATAAGATTTTTCATGCTTGCTTTAGGACAAAAATCAGATCAGTTTAGAGGTGGACTATCTGTGAGAAAATATTCTGAGTGTAATTTTATTAACATAAATGTGTTGAGGGGATATTTCTGATTTCTACATATCCAAGAGAAGATGTGGATGCATTTCATAGTAATATGTCTGCCAGAATATTAATAAGAAAAGGGCAGGAATGTAATCTTACATAATTCATTGCTGCTGAGAAAGGAGAGAGGTTGAATGGAAAAACAGTTCATAAAGATGCCAGAAGTCTCTAAGCAGAAACAGCTGTTGAAGTCATAAAAAAGAGGTCAAGTCTTCAACAAACCCAACAACAGGAAAGTCTGCCATAAATCATTTCTACCTTCATCTCTCCTCTGAGCTGTAACTCCCCTGGGATCGATATAGATGCTTATGCAATAATTTACAAGATGCCCTGAACTCTTTTTTGGGGGGAGGGGGGGTTGAAGGAACAAAATCCAGGGCCTCCTAATTAGGAAAGAATACTGGTCTGCTCAAAGGGAGCTGAAAGCAAATCGGAAAGCAGAGAGAGTATACAAGAAAACAAAACAACAAATAAATCAGACTACTCAGTCCACCCTAGAGATGTGCTTTTAGATAAATGACAGGGCTTTCTCTGCTTTCCCTAAGATACTGCACTCTCTCAAGGGTTTTCCTTTGCTCTTTCTATAATGAGCCCTTCTTTTACATTTATTCACCCTACACAACACTCATTGCTACCCCTAAACAGCAGTTCAGTCCTACGTTTTCTTCTCGAATATCTTCCAGAAAGGAATTATACTTCAAGCATATGCCCCTTTTTCAAAAACTCTTTACTGAAACTATTTCAGAATAATTATTACAGCTTTATCCCACCTTTTTCCAAGCATTCTTAATTCCATGCATTATTTTAGTGTTACACTAATTGCACGCATTGGTTTGGTTTTTAAACATTTTCCTATTTTCTCTCTCTCTCTCTTAATGTCTAAAGTGATCATCGTCAAGTTTAAATTCAATAAATGTAATTGACCTTTTTGTTCTACTGCCATGTCTGATATCCCCATGTATTATGCTGTTGGATTCAAACCTTAGATAAAAATAAGTTCTTTCTCCAACTTGTTTCAAAAGAAACGAACAAGAGGATCTGTTTAAGATAACATGATCAAACCATGATCAGAACTGCCTATGAGAGTAAATGGCAAGACCAGTTTTAGCAACATACCACTTGTTTGTTCTTAAACCAAATTATTAAAACACACAGCACAATCTTTTTGAAAATAGTTGGTAAGCCTTGGTTTAGATTAACTGATACTCTTGAAGTACATCTCCATTTAATAAATGTAGTTCCACTGACCAAAATTTTTCACTGTATCAACACCCTAAAGCAAATTTACATGGTGAACATCTAAATTTGGTTTCAGGGTCACAACAGAAAAGACTGAACCCTTTCATAGAAATAGAGAGGAACATGCAATACTATCAATAGTTTACAGTTCCTTAATGACATTTCATTTCCTTCATGGCTACAAAATTTGGCTTTTAAGCATATCATAACTTCAAAGCACAAGAAAAACAAATCCTACATGCATCATGTCATTCCCAACAAATAGGCTATGAGTTTTAATCAATTTGGAATCATAAAGTTTGGTTTCTACTATTGGTCTTTTTTTTTTTTGTTAACACAAGAAGTCTCTGATATTAAGGTTTAAGAGATGTTTTATGCATTTAGTTAAGAGCTTCTGGAAAATAAATGGAGGCACATCTCTGACATTTTATCTCTCAGCTGACAGATTAAAAATAGTCCCTTTAGATCAAAGACACAATACATTCTTTCTTAATTCTTGTCAAACTTTGCATTTGGCCTAGCCTCCAAAGGAAGGAAAGTTTAAATGTCTTGTTAGGTCAGTCATTAAATGCAAGGAGCCCAGAAGTCACCAGAGACCATAAACCAGAAAAAGATTCTGCCATCCATCAGACAGCATGACCTCTGACCTCTTTAATTCCCTCTCCCTTTTCTCCTCCCTCCTATTACTATAAAAGGAGAGCCACTCTGGTTTATGTATAAGATCCTGCCATAACAAGTAGCAAAAAGGACAGCCTTGTGTTGGCACTGATCCTGTCTTTGTCTCATTGCATTCATTGTCCGTGGGAAAATAAGGCAGATTAAAGGGTTTTATTATTTTTTTTTGAGGGGGGGGAGTGCAGCAAAGCTGCAAGATTAATAACTGCTCTGATTCGTGATCAATGGAATACACACACGGGAGATGAATCTTTGTACATAATCTGCAATGGGAAGGGTGAGGATGCTTACAAAATAGAAAATAAAACAGATCAAAATTTAGTTGCTCTGATTTTCAATTACTCCAGTTTATCAATTGCTCTGTACAGAGTGCACCAATTTTTTCTTATTTCAGGATGATGCATATATTTAACTACAGAGTTTAACATGGAAGGGAACTTTTCCAGGACAAATGAAGATGATGGGAGTTGTTTAAAATTATCTTGTTTGGAGCTATTCAAGAAAAAAAGCAGCCCATATTCATAATATCAGTATGGTGTTAGAGCCGTGGTGGCGCAGTGATTAGAAAGCAGTATTGCAGGCTACTTCTGCCGACTGCAACAGTTCAATTCTTACCGGCTCAAGGTTAACTCAGTCTTCCATCCTTCCGAGGTCAGTAAAATGAGGATCCAGATTGTTAGGAGCAATAATGCTGATTCTTTAAACCGCTTAGAGAGGGCTGAAAAGACCTGTGATGCGATATGTAAGTCTAAGTGCTATTGCTATTGCTATGACTTCCTATAATATGCAACTGAGCAAGTTGCATTTTCTTTCTTCTAATCCAGGACTATCAAACTCCTGGCCCATGGGTCGGATACGTCACGTGCTGGCCACGCCCACGCCCATTTTAGTAAAGGGGGAAAAAGTCATGTGACACCACTGTGACGATGTGAGTTTGACACCCCTGTTCCAATCCTAGTACCTTCAAACTGAACTATTAAATAGGGATTCTATAAAAAATCAAATGCCATGTTGGGGTTGAGATGCTGCTTTCCAGCACTAGTTCTGTGCACACTGTTGCATTTTCTTCCAAAAAATGAAAACTGGTTCTCAAAGCCTGATGGAGCTTTTGAAAAAGAATCAGTGAACTATAGCAGATGTGCTAACTATTTAAGTTAGCCAGCTCTGTGCATGAGGTCCAACATCTTTGGAATTATATGTACCTTCTCTCTATTCTACCTCAAGCATTTTATTAACTTTATTATCTAGATAATAAATTTTGAAGTGAAGGGCCCTTGATGCTCTCTGAGCTTGGTTGTTTTCTTTCAGACAATTCATTACCCAAAATAAGTAAAATCATTAGTTTGATTTTGATTTTGATTTTCAATAATTTTGATATCAAGAATTTTGATACGATAATTTCAGAAAAATCTATCTTTGTGGAGTGCAGCATGAATTCAGTAGTCCTGTTCATGTGTGTAATCACATATTAGCACAGCCTTTTGTAATATAGTGGCCTCCAAATATTTCAGACCATAGTAATTATATTTTACAATCATCAACTGTAACAGTAATGTGTGTGCAAATTATATAGTCCAATGCATTTAGAAAACATCAGATTGGTGAAATCTATGTTAGCATGAAGAGACATAATTTTTTTATGACATGATTTTCTTCTATGGTTTTTTCCTTTGGGCACAGCTCCCTTCATTAAATACATAGTTGAAGCTAATTTGTAAAAAGCACTATAAGTAAATACACACTATGTCAAAGTTTCTCCTTTGAGAACTCAAGATAAGAATGTGAACACATAACTCATGAAAACTGATGGCTTGCCAACCCTCCACTTCATTGTAGGGAGGATGTATTTGCATCAAACTTTAAGAAGGGCTAGAGATAACATATCCATTTTCCTGCTAACATTGGACTTGGGAATTCACCTGGGCAGAAGTCATAAATGATCCATGTTTTTAAACTTTTCTTCTTTTAATTGCCAGTATATATCCTAAATCTATAGATGGCTTATTTAATCATCTACCCCTCCCCCGACAGACAATACTGTAAGATTTATATTTTTAAATACAGTAGATGCTTTTATAGAAATAAAGAATATCCTATATTTTTGGAGGGAGAAATTTTAACAGAATAACAGAGTTGGAGGTCTTCTATTTCAACCCTCCTGTTCAAGCAGGAAACCCTATACCATTTCAGACAAATGGTTGTCCAGTCTCTTCTTAAAAACCTCCAGTGTTGGAGCACCCACAACTTCTGGAGGCAAGTTGTTCCACTGATTAATTCTTCTAATTGTTAGGAAATTTTTCCTTAGTCCTACGTTGGTTCTCTTCTTGATTAGTTTCCATCCATTGCTTCTTGTCCCGTCCTCAGGTGCTTGTAGAGAATAGGTTGATCTTCTTCTCTTTGTGGCAGTCCCTCAAATATTGGAATACTACTATAGTGTTATCTCTAATCCTTTTCATTAAACTAGACATATCCAATTTCTGCAATCATGCTCCATATGTTTTAGCCTCCAGTCCCCTAATCATCTTTGTTGCTTTTCTCTGCACTCTATCTAGAGTCTCAACATCTTTTTTTATATTGTGGTGAACAAAACTGGATGCAATATTCCAAGTGTGGCCTTATCAAGGCATTATAAAGTGGTAGTAACACTTGATGTGATCTTGATTCTATTAATGTAGACTAGGACTGTGTTGGCTTTTTTGGCAGCTGCAACACACTGCTGGTTCACATTCAAGTGATCATCCACTAGGACTCCAAGATCCACCGCAGCTTCTTTAGTAAGTGAAGAATCATGGGGGAAATAGTTCCCCAAAATATAATTGCATCTTGGTAATAGCATACAATAAAATAGGGTATTTTATTTTAAAATGTAAACATATGTACACTATTTTCCCTACATGTGGGAAGAATAGGAAATCTTTGAAAAATAATGCTTCTCCTATAGCCTTTTAAGTTCAAATTGCCATGAATCATGTGTCTGATAAGAAAATCAGTTTTCATAGTAATGCGATAGAAAGTGTACGTAGACCTGTAATTTTGGATATGTGGCAGCTCTTTAAAAGTTCATAACATTATGAATTATATTCTATGAAATTTAAGACACACACAGCTCTTATTCTCTGTGATTCTATTACCTACATTTTGGCTCTCTGTGCTTGCTACAAAAAGGCTTGCTGTCTGCATTTGTATAAAGGTTTCCATGCATCTGTGTTTTTTGGCTTTTTGTTCCTTTACAGATGTGCAAAATGATAGATGGACTTTTGCCCATGTGTAAAGTACATTTTTCAAGATCTTGTAATTTATGGTTTCATTTTTCCATAGTTGCCTGGCTGGTATGGAATCCCTGTAAACTATTAAGGCTTCCTGTGCCACATCTACCCAAGCACTCTCCCCCCCAATTCCCTTATCTGTGACTTGTGGGAGTCCTTGGAGCTGATGGAAACAAAGGGGTGGGTGTTGGGTAGTAAATGCAGAGGACTATATACCTGCTGCTGAAAAGTGCAGACACCTTTGAAAGATTAGCTGTTGCTTGGAAGGAGCTACTTGGCTGCTGAATTTAACTTTTTTGTTAAGCTCGATGTGAGGCTTCTTTTTCTTTCTTTATCCAGTGACCTTGTGCCCTTGCCTCATCTTCATCCTCTTGTTCTTCTCTGCTGAACAAGGTTGGAAGGGAAAGTGCAGGCACATTTGAATATACCTGTATGAGAAAGTTGTTTGCGTAATAGAAAATACATGGCATAAACAGATGAGGGATTAGTTTCTGAAAATTTCTTTCTCAGGCAATTACATTAGTAGTTATTAATTTAATTATCATTTTTATCCAGATGGTATCCCTTTGTTGATGTGTCTTCAATGCTCAAACATGTGACACAAACACATGTCTATTGTGAATGTAGATATCTTCAAAACCAGTTTTAAACAAGTGAGAAGATAGAAAAGCTTCACAGTGTATACTAATTACTTGTTTGTTTGTTTGAATGAATGATTGATTTCTGAATTCCTTTTTAAAAGGCCATCTTAAATTCTGGGTCATCTTCCTTTTTGGATAAATAGCATCTTCCCTCACCACATGTTTTTTTTTAATATGTGTACAACTATTTCTTACAAAATCCAAATACAAGAAGCCACTTTTTCTGGCATAATATAAGTAGGAACAACAACAACAACAAAAAAGGCAGGACACTATTTCTGCTGTTATAAGCTACTGGAATAAAAGTAGTTTTCTTTTTCCTCAAAAGTGAATGGAAAGCAGAGATAGGATGATGAGTTCCATGAAGCCAAAATGTTTTTCTATCCTGATTTCTTAAAATGCAGTAAGAGAGGCAGAGCAGGGGTGGGTTCTACTTACATTTACTACTGGTTTGCATCATGCCCGTGCGCACACGCTCTTCTGCGCATGCGCAGATCGCTTCTGATGACATCCAGGTCAGTGGGCGGAGCCTCCTGCCTGTTTTATTACCGGTTCTACAGAACCTGTCACTGGGGGCAACCCACCACTGAGGCAGAGTAACCTATTCAAGAAATTATCTGTAAAAATTTATACTTGAATTCATTACCCACCCTGACAACTCCCCAATCAATTTTTCTTCAAAACTACATTCCAAAATATTGACCTTCCCTTCCACTCTTGTTTCCTTTTTTCATTTTCCTTTGTTTTCCTGTGAGGTAGTTCAAATATTTTCTTTCACTTTCAAAGGAAGCATGGGCAACTGCAGAGGGAGTGGGAAAGCAGTGTCACAATTGTCATTTTTCAAATGGTGTAAATTTCATAATTCAAGAATCATACAGTAAAAGTCTCCTGCTATTAAACCAGGGCCCAGATTAATCTTGTTGCACATTGTACTAAGCCATAATTTATGACTTGGTTGATTTTGGGCTCAGCACATTATTTGAAGCCAACCATTCTAGTTTTTAAGCTATGCTGTGGGGTATAATTGGTTGTAAACGAAGGTTCCTTGAATATACCATGACTACTGATGATTACATGGACACTCGTGAATTATTATTTTTTGAGCAATAATATGAAAATGGGTTGCTACTGGTTTCTTCCAGAATGTTTTCCTTGTTTTTCTTTCTAATCTAAATACCTGGGTTTCCTGGTAATTTCCCATCCAAGGGCCAACCTTAGTTGTTGGGATGTTTTTGTTTTTGTTTTAATCAGCCAAGATCAACTAGATGTTGTTACCTGAACTGGGCAGATAACTTAAGCTGTTCCAAATGGCTTTCATAAATACACGACTCCATCTTTATGGCCTGTTGCACATCTTAAACTCCTCAGGAATGCTAAGAGGAGAAATAACTATTGTCTATTTTGTTTTTAGTATTGTCCTCTGAGAATATAATTTTCACTCCGGGGGGAGGGGGGGAACAATTTGAGTCCCAGAGTTTGAAACAAAATGAATATTTATTGTGGGAGAAGAACATCATGAAGTTGGAATCAAATTCAAAACACACATTTCCTATCTAGTTAATATATGTATAATATTCTCCCCAGCTCCCAGGGTGAATGCTCAGAGCTAATTTAGAGCTACTGGCACCAAATAAGGCACCATGAAATTTAAAACCAGACTGCGCTGGTGCTTCTCTTTCACATAAGGAGGAAACAAAAGCTGCAAAGTCAAAGAATGGATCACTTCCAAGCACTTTAGGAAGGCAGAATTGTCAAAAGATCTCATCCCAGCCCTGTTTTGTTTCTGGTGGGATCACAGTAAATACAGATGGCAGGCTGCATAGAGGAGAGAAGAGAGATAATTTGGGGGCCCACGGAGCACGTGGTTTCAGGCCTGCTTTTCATTAGTCCTACTTCATAGCCACCCATCTCCTGCAAATGTCATCACACCCTGGCAAAGCATCTGTGGCATGCTAATCTTTTCATTTAATAGAAAAGCTGTTGTGATCTTTCTTCCATTTTTCCTCTTAAAGGGCAGGCAGCAATAATAGTAACTGCAGCTCCATTCCAGTTAACTGCTCTCTCCTCCCTAGATATTTTTTCAAATCTACTTCTAGAGACATTCCCATGGATGGAGTGTGGGTGTGTGGGTTCACGCACACACAATCTGGTTAATAAATACCAACTGCAGAAGGAAAATCTGTTAAATTTACTACGTAAAATGAAAGTGACTGGTTACTGGAGTGGGAGATGAGGCAACCTGGAGTCCGTTTCCAGCTAAATGCCTCAGCTGAGATACTGCCACAAAGGCTAACAAGCTATCAAGAAGCTTTATTCAGGGTACTTCACGGACAAATACTGAATTCTTTCTGAAAACTGTGGTAGTTCATGGTAATCCCCTTGTCCCTTTTTGTGCCATTATGTATGATAGCATAACACATACAAGATGCAAAAGATGGCTCACTTGTGAGTTGAGATGTCTGTCAAGTGGGAATGCATGTTTGTCTGATGTGTACAGGGGCAAAACAGATTGACTCCCTTCCTCAGTACTTACTGACAATGACTTCATTGCAGTGATTCATAACTCTTTTATTATGAATGGATATTTGTTGTTTTCAGTTACTGACTCAGATTCAACATTCTGCAAAACAATAATCTGAACTCTGAAGAACTTATTTCCCAGCTGTGGCTCATACACACAGATCATTATGTTCCTTTTAAAGAGATCCCATCTACCACAAGATGGTTGCTTTGACCTCAGAGTTGCAATTATAGCAACCTTCAGGGTGGTAGGTTCCTTTGTCCTGTGTCTACAGGCTACAGAACTGGTTAGTTTTCACAGGCACACAGAAACATCCATCCATCCATCCATCCACTCAAGATCAAGAGGTAGAACTGTAAGTGAAAAAATTGAACTTTTCCCTCCTCTTAGCCTTTCATGGAACCCCATCTACTTGAAAAATCCTGTTTTAACCCATCACATGGGATGAAAGGCTTCCCTCCTCTCATAGTAGCCCTATTCCTTTTGTTAATTGCAAAAATAAATTAAAGGCAGAAAAAAATGCATGTTGTGGCTTTTGTGGGTGATTTGGGGCAGGCTGATGGAGACCAATGAAAATACTTCTTTCGGTTTTTTTGTCTCTGTCACTGTAAGAATGGTTGTGTTAATTCAAGGAGTGTCTGGGTAAGCATTCTGAACTCTGTGTGCAAATTGAGGCCACAAAACAAGAGGAGCTATTTGCAACTCTTTTCTTTAGTCTCAACACAAATATAAAATTAAATTCCTGCAAATTTACAGTAAAGCCTGCTGTGTGTGGGCTTTTTTGGCTGGCCCCCATCTCACATTGGTTTAATTTTAAAAAACAATGACATACATGTTATCATTTGAAAAAGAAAAAAGAGACTGGTATAAGGAAACAGGAAGCAATAGTTCTAAAAACAATGGGCAAAGAAATGTGAAGGACACCTCCCAGGACAGCTTTACACAAGTTCAAGACAAACTCTGGGCTGTGTAACTGTACAACAGGGTTTTTCCCCCCTTTGATTTATTTGAAATTGGAACAAAGCTGCAGTTTTCTTTGCAGTGCTTTAACTCTGTAGCCCTTGTGAGTCCTTCTGACCAGAATTTTTATTCTCTCCCTCCTGCCATCTCCTGGCTTCTAGAATCAAAGCACCTCCAGACCTTCAATATCCTGTTTGTTTAGAATGCTATCTCGCCCAGTCCAGCTGCCAGAGCAATATCGAACCACAGTTAGGTTGAATGATACCATCAGGTACATCTTCTTACCCCATATTGTCGTTCTGATCACAAGAGGAGATCACAGTCACATGATCATCTACTTAATGTCACCACTTATGACAGTACTTGCATTTCATAAATTGTACTTCCTCCCCATGACCTAATCATACCATGTTTTAGCAACCAGGCTGGGCATTATTGTTCCCATCACACAGTTTACTGGTAGGCATCTTCAAGGCAGTGTTTGGTGGATTCCCTGTCCCCTTTTTCCTCCCATCCAGGGTCATCTCTTTATGAGAAAGACAATCACCATTTGTTCTTCTGAATTCATGCCATGGTGAGGATGAGGATTCAAGCTTTAGTCTGATTCCTCACAATGAACTTCTGACGGGACAGTTGATCTCCCAGGGAACTGATCATCTTTTAAAGCAATTTTAGTACTTTTCTACTTTTGATTTGTAATGATTAATTAAATAAATAGTTGATCAATAAACATGTCCATATAATTTACCTCTGATGCATATGTATATTTAGGGAAATTAGCAGCAGAAAAATACATACAATATTAAACAGAATACAAAAATTACAAAGAGTATACAATCAAGCAGTTCAGTTAGCATGTTCAAAAAAAAATATCACAATGTCTAAGGAAGAAAAAATTGGAAAGTCCTAACTAGTCAGCAAAAGACCACCAGAGAGGATGCCAGCCTAGCCTCTTACAACAACGAATACAGAAGTCGTTGGACAACTGGACAGAAGTCAGAGAGCTTTCTTTCTGGCTGCTTTCATGCTTTGGAACTCTTTGCAAAGCTTGTACTTTCTCTGTTGAATTTCTCCTGGCAGGCGAAAATGTTCTTATTGAGGCAAGCATTTGGCCTACACTATTTCTCAAGGTAGATTTTAACTCTATCTGTTTTCTTTTTGTTGATGTGTTTAAACTGCGTGTTTCCTTGTCTTTTCGTCTTTACTTATATTGGCTTACCTATATTGTACGGTTGTTTTTACGAACATTTTAATGTTTATATCGTTTATTTATTAGGGTTATCCATACTACAATCAAGAGAGATGCTTTGCTGTTTACATACATTCATAAAAATAGAAATACAGATAAGGTATAAATATAAAGGAAATAAACAATTACCATAAAACACACAATTAATCAACAACCGATGACATCAATTCATACATTGAAAGACCTCCAACGTAATTCTGTTTTAATAACTTACGGAAAGCCATTTATGTGGAGCGCTGATTAAATTTCTGGATGGAAATTATTCCAAAGGGTAGATGCCTGAATAAAATGCCTCACCCATCTCTCCTTACAATAGTGGTGAACCCACCACCAAGTTCTTCTAGGACATTTGTGATGAGCAGGGCATAATTGGTTCAAGGAAGAGGTCTTACGAATACTGCAGCAGGTACCAAGCCAAGTAGGGATTTACATGTCATACTGAGCAATTTTATTATTAACACTGCTGCTGTAAGCACCATTTTTAGTGCTTCAACACAAGCCTTCTCTTCCCAGCCTTTTTTTGTGCTGCTTGTCATCAAAATGAGGCAGAAACTTAATATCATGGTCAATAAATGAATACCACAGACCCACACATTTTATCAAAGTGACACAAATGTGTAGGGAGGAGAGATTTCTAGGAGAGTATTAGCAGGAAGGAGACTTGGAATTACTCCTATGTCTGCTAATTTCACCCTCCCTTTTCCCCAGTTTGCACTCCAGTCAGCCTTATGTCTAAACTTGGATTTGATTTGAGAAAATGCACATTGTGAACAGAAAAAGGAGGCATTAACTGATGAAAGTGTGTAGATAGTAAAATGATTAATTGCTCTCTCCCATTAGCTGATTCCACTGCACAACTCTCAAGGAGTTGAAGGGGGGGTGCTGCTATGGTAGTCAGGATACTAAAAAGTTAATACGCCATTGAGAATTAATTTCTCACAAAACAATTCTACTTTTAAGCTAAAGGTACCGTGGAATGAAAAAGAGGCAATTTTGCTTCTCTCTTTATTTTATCTAATGTATAACAAAATCAGTCTAATATTAAAACATTTGTCCTATTTAATTTTGTGAGCAAACAATTAGGGGCAGTATGAGTTCCCCAACCAAAATTAACAGTCCTTCAGCTGGTTATGGATCTGGTCATTTGAGATGCAGTAAGTTCAGACAAGACAGCAATGACCGTTGGCATTTTCTGGGTTGGTAACAATGTAAGAGCACTGCATTTTGTCACTATCCTACTATCCAATAATAGAATTATTGGACCTTGCAACAGTGACTGTGTTGCGAGGATTCCAATGAACAGGATGGAAGGATTGAGTATATTCCAGATAAAGAGAGTAATTTGGAAATGTTGACATCACTGCAATGGTAAGGCAAAGGAAAGTCCTGTGGTCCAGATTAATATTGCTGCTGCACTGTATCCACTGTATCCAAATAGGGACTGAGCTCTTAAACCTATCCAGATGGCTTTAATCATGAAAGTCACTCACTAGGATGGAGTTAATGTATTAAATATCAACAAAGATGTCTAACGGTAAGATAAAGGTTCCTCTCGCACATATGTGTTAGTCATTCCCAACTCTAGGGGGCGGTGCTCATCTCCATTTCAAAGCCGAAGAGCCAGCGCTGTCCGAAGCTGTCTCCATGGTCATGTGGCCAGCATGATTAAACACCAAAGGCACACAGAATGTTGTTACCTTCCCACCAAAGGTAGTCCCTATTTTTCTACTTACATTTTTTACGTGCTTTCAAACTGTTAGGTTGGCAGAAGTTGGGACAAGTAACTGTAGCTCACTCCATTACACGGCACTAGGGATTCAAATCGCTGAACTGCCGACCTTTCGATTGACAAGCTCAGTGTCAGTATTTCTGTGTGCAACATCAATATGGAGGAGGTTAGCAGAAAGGTAATAGTGAGGAGGTGCTGTGGATTAGAGGGAACTAACTCTTCCACTACCTGTAGAATCAACCTTGACACTGGCTCTTCTGAGTAATTAACTATCAGAGTTTTGGCAGCGTAACTAGTAGTATGAGATAAACCCAGGAGCAAAACACAGTACACAGCACACAGCGCCTTTTATATAAACAACTGGTTTTATCTACAGCTAAATATTTAGAGACTCATATGTGGTTAAATACCTAATCATACAACTACTGATACAACTGAGAGCAATTGAGAGAGAACATGAGGAGAATGCACGAGGAGAAGGAAACGCCCTCTAATGGCTTCCCTTACTTATATAGGCAGCTTCTTAAAGTGGCAGTAACTCTGCTGCCTCATCTGCCTCATTCCCCTTGCATCAGCTTCCAGTTGCCTTCGCTTACAACCTCTCATCAGCTTACAACTATTAACTCTTCATACCCTGACATTAACCTAATTGAAAGCTTGCTTCCTAGGGGATGCCTGAAGTAAAAGAAACTGTTATGACAACTGTGCTTAATACAGATTGGGCAATGAAGGAACCATTCAGGCACTTCCTTAAAGGACTGTATAGGTCTGTGATGGTGAACCTATGGCACATGTGCTAGAGGTGGCACGCAGAGCCCTCTCTCTGGCACAAGCGCCGTCGCCCCCGTCGGATCAGATCTCCATGGCGTTTCTTTCGTGAGCTTCTGTTTCCCTGCAAACAACGAAACAGAAGCTAATGAAAGAAAAAGATCTTACCTCTTGCCATGCTGCCGGTGTTGTGATGCCCCGCCTCCTGCCAGCCAGCTGGTCTTCGGGTCTCTGCTGCGCATGCGCGCATGTCCACACATGCGTGAGTGAATGTCTATGCATGCACACACTGCACCTTTCAGTTTGGGCATGCACACATGTGCAGTTTGGGCATTCAGTGTGTAAAAGATTCGCCATCACTGGTATAGGGCATGCATCACTGAGAAATTGCATTGGATCCTACCCATAGTTTTGGACACTAGAAAATTTCAAATAGGCTGTTGTGCAGTCATAAAAAACTAGGTATGAATCAGATGCTCCATGATGAAGAATGTGGCAGTTTTTCTATATTGTTTACTGATTACATTTTTCTAGATGTTCACCCAGTTGGCCCTGATTTTTAAAAATCATCATCCTACAGTATGGATTATAAAGAAAGCAGAGATATGCTCACAGTGTCTTGCTTTGTTACATTTGATGGTTGATTGCAGTCGGGAACTGCAACTGTATTTGAGTGTGGGGATCTTCCAGCACTCCTTCCAGTAATAAATACATTTATTACTTTTTTGTAATTGCCGTGTCTTGGGCCTCCCTACTACATCTCTCATGAACTGTTGAGGACAGGGATAAAAATGGAAATGGGAAAGAAATATGAAGGAAACAAAGAACAAGAAGAGAAAGTAAGGACTCATGAAGCAAGATGAAACAACTGAGCTCTCAAAAACTCCTATGTAAGTTCAGCATATCTGACAAAACACCTCCTAATTTTTAATAAAAGAAAATCACCATCCTGAGTGATAGACTGTGCTTTGATCTCAGGAAAACATGGATGGTCAACCTGCAAACATGGATGGTCAACTTGGAAATTGCTCTATTATCTCAACCACATTAGCACAGTGTGGAATGTTGACTAAAGGCACAGTTAGTTGTTGCTAAAATATATCTGAAGTTGTTAAACATAGTGCATTTCATGGGAAAGATGTTGGGTACAGAATCATGCCTCTAGGTTTCTAGTGACTGCCAAAAAGCAGAGAATGAACATAAGTCACACCTATAGTTATGCAAATATAGAAAAAAGTAAGCATCTGTATAGTTTATTATGCATATAAAACCTTTCTTATGCATAAACACAACACAGCTAACCAGCCATTATATATTCTAATATTCAGCTGGAGTAGTATACTTTCAGATGGTTTTTGAATTCAAAAAGGAAAATGTTTGTCAAGTTGGCAGGACGTTTGCTAAGTGCAGGAAGAGGCATGGTGTTGCCTTCACAACCAATGTTATACAGGTGCTGCTGCTTCAAGCTGCAGAGAAAAAAATAAAGTTTCATGTGTTTGAAGAGGATGGAAAAAATCTAACATGATACTTGGATCCTCTCACTGTAGAGATGTCTAACCACAAACTTGCTTCAACAACACTGATTTCCTTTAGCCAGCCAAACATCACATTGAAATTCTTTCACCGAGTTGTGGTTTCTAGATACTGCTATAGACAAAGCTGAGGTCTGCTCAGTTCTTAGAATCAGTAACTATTTGTGTACATTTTGGTACACTTTTCGACTCAACATGCCAAAGTAAATCTCCCATGTAAAAGATCTGGACTTTTTTTATTATATAGACTGGTAAAATATCACAGGTTTATAATTTAGAAAACTGTCCCGGTGACTCTTTCAATATGAACAATGGAAAAATTAAAACTGATGTGATTTTGGCAGCAGCCAGCAAATGAATCTCATAATGATATCAGTAAGGTAGCTTGGATCCATTACTAGGGGAATGGAGCCTAAAGCAAATCACAGTTTGAACAAGCTCAAACTAGGAGACAGAATTAGGACAAGGTGGTAAGGAACTATTTGGAGGAGCTTCATTTCCACTTCCATAATGCAACAAGAATCAGGCTCAGAGAAAAATTGGATTATGGACTATAGGGAACAAGCCTCTTTTATACAATTCAATGTCTATTGCTGGCATTACTCTTTCACATGTATGCATTCAAGGTTAAGTGTAAGTTTTTTTAAAAAAAATTGAAGTCCAATACATTTCACTTCAGACACCCAACTGTTGAGCTCAAAATACAAAACCCACAGAGTCATGTCTGTAAAGTACTGGTCCTTCTGAAGCTGCCTCTCCTTTCTCCTTTCAGGACTTATTTTTTTATGGCTTAGGAACCAGAGGTACAACAACTTTTGTCACAATCTTATTTACTACACTTCAAAGACTTGATGGCTTGTACATTTCAATATCCTATTTGCTTGAAAGAATAGAAGAAAGCTGGAGTAGAGGGAGGAAAGGGAGCCTCTTGTGATTCAAAGGGCAGGATTTAACTCTTGCTTTATCAGCCTGGAATGCAGGGTCCCCCTTTCCTTCATTGAAATAAACCTGACAGAAAACATTTGCCGGGCACCTGTTCACCATGTAAAGAAGGCTATTAAATGAGAAATAAAAGTCTTTCATTTAATGTTACAAAATCTGTGTTAAGCAACGGAAGAAATGGAAAAAGAAAAATACCTCTAGATGTCACACTGGTCACTAGGGAGAGAGGAGCATTAGCACAGGATAAACTATGGATGCATTTTACTTCTTCTTTTTCAGAGACCCCAAAATCTCTTCCTCTAGAAGTGGGAATCCCGGGGGGGGGGGGGGGGAACGTCAGAAAAATCTATGCTTTGCTAAGTTATTTTTAATCAGACATAATGAAACTATTAAGTTTCTGTTTCAGTTTCTGGAAATAAGTTTTCTCATAGACAGTTATATTAAATTGGCATTACATAGCCCTTTGAGACTGTTTCTTTCTTTCAGATCTGTCTGAATCATGCTAGTAAGGTGCACTAACTGATCTGTCATAGAAACTAAGACTTCTAACTTTAATAACCTGACTAAACCTAGAAAACAAAACTGCAAAAGCATTGCCTCTACCATTTTTTGCACCATGAATCTTCTAGGTTTTACAGAACTGAAGTTTTGGTTATTGAATATTCATTCTCCTATTGAATAGCATTCTTAATTCTCTCTTCTGCTTGCTAATTATGACATTAACACCCTCCTTTGTTTTAGAGCCCTAATTCTTTATGAGATCCTGCGCTGAATAGCTAAGGAAATTTTTTTTGCAAGTAAAAGGATTTCTCTCTTGATGTGAAACTCAGGACAACCTTCTCCTGAAATTAAAATATGTTAGATATATATTTGCTTTCTATCAGGAGGGTAACTAACTATTATTGCAGTAAATTCACTTAACAGGCCTGCACAGTTCAACAAATAAATTTTGCAATGAATGGTTAATTACCCTAGTTGTTAGTGAGGCAGATTCTATATGCTAAAGTCTGGCAGAATATTACAGAATTATTCCAGCGTTAAAATGTTTTCTCTTGCAGACTGCAGAGGGACTTGCTTTTCCACACTGACAAGAAGACATTTGTTTTCATGCTACACTGAGCAAGCAATGAGCTAATTCAGTAACTGAACTTTAATAGTCCATATGTGACTGGAAAAATAAAATTATGTGTTCAGGAATCTGGTACCAGTTTAGAAAAGCAAAAAAATTAGACAAAAAGAAAAAATGGGGCATTTGAATAAATCTTAAAGTTCTTGTTTTTGTGCAAACAATTTGACCTGTGAACCCATTTTCTTAAAACCTGATCCTAGATGTTTCCAGCCAACTGTCTAGCAATCACAGTAGTTCATGAGAAACCCTTGATTGTAATTTTGAGGGAAGAGAACTAGAGGAACAAGGTGATGACAAAATGTTATTATTTTTCCACTATCTGCAAATATATTTGCCTAAGGTATGGACTTCGCTATTTTTCCCGATTAACATCTTTGATTTGAAAGATCTTGGGTCTTACTTTTAAGCTGAACTTAAGTTGATACATGGCCTTTGAACGAAATTTATACACCCAGGCCATAGAAAGGAAATATAGCTATTTCAGATCTCAGTATTACTCAGTATTACGATGCTGCCTCTAGTCGTGAGTGGAGCTTTGGCCCATTCTTAGGGCCTCCTGCAAAAGGCTCCTATCACCTTGTTTGAAAATGCTCAAAAGTCTGAACTGTTTTAACAGAGAAAGAAATGGATGGTAGAGGGCCCTTCAACATATTTTAGATATAGTTGGAATCAAAGGTTAATTAATGTTAAAAGCTCTTTTATTTGGTTAGAAAGGAGCAGTGCTTCCAGTCTATGGGAATGTGAAAGGCTTCAGATGTCTTGCCAGGGAATTTATTTAGGGAGATGATAAAGACAGATTACTTGATTGCTGACTGCACTGTTTGGCCTTAACCTACAAATAAGAAAGTGAGAATAGACAGAAAGCAAAATAAAGCTTTAAAGGAATTTTTCATTAAGTACAACAGACCAAGGATACAACAAATTGGTTTCTTGTAAGCATATGCTTTTTGAATATAGCTTCAAAAAAATAATCAGGAAACTGGCAGTGTCAGGATATAAAGACTTTTTTATTGTGACTATGTTCCCAGCAATCGTTTCCCCCTTCAGGGGAAAAATGATCCTCGGCGAATAACAAATACACAAGAAAGCATATACTGTATTATGGTTCCTTGTGCTCTAAAAAAAGGTAACTTTGGTCAAGGAAACTTTCAAAAGTCTAGTGACAAACGCATTATCATTTAAAGAATGTTTATTAATTCCTCAAATATACCTGTAAATTATATATTAATGCATTTATATTCAATTACCTCTTCAGCAAGCGGTAGCACCTAGCTGCCATTGGCTAATCAAAAAAACAGATCCTGAGAATTCCAGGACCAGTGCCTAGAATGGAACATAACTGATAATGGGGTTTTAAGGGTTAATTTTAAATCTTTTAAATTTTAGACTTTATTTTATATTGTGGCTTGTTTTTATTATTGTGAGCCGCCCTGAGTCCATTGTGAGATAGGGCGGCATATAAGCTGAATAAATAAATGAATAAATAAAATAAATAACACACACACACACACACACATCAGAGGTGGGTTTCAGCAGGTTCTGACCAGTTCTGGAGAACTGGTAGCGAAAATTTTGAATAGTTCGGAGAACCCATAATTACCACCTCTGACTAGCCCCACCCCATCTATTTTCTGCCTCCCGAGACCCAGCTAATCAGGAGGGAATGGGGATTTTGCAGTAACCTTCCCCTGGAGTGGGGTGGGAATGGAGATTTTGCAGTATCCTTCCAGTGCCACGCCCACCAAGCCAAGCCATTCCTAAAAAGCCACACCCACAGAACCAGTAGTAAAAATTTTTGACACCCACCAGTTTTGACACACATACACACACACAGCCCTAGGGGAAGACAATGGCAAATATCACCATCTTTCCGGAATGCTTCCAAGGTAGCCTTCAGGAGTTGAGCTTTGCCTTTGTATTTCCAACTGAAGATCAATTCCCTAATTCAATTTACAACACCGGAGTACTCAAGAGTGTCAGAATATTTATTTATTTTTATTTTATTTATTTATTTATTTATTTATTTATTTTTGTCAAGCATGTATTTTATGGCAGATACAAGTGTAAGGATAATTATAAATACATGAAAAGGATACAAATAAAAGAAAACATTAGGACAGGGATGGTGGGCACACTGGTGTGCTTATGCACCCCCCTTACAGACCTCTTAGGAATGGGGTGAAGTCTATAGTTGA
Organism: Ptyas mucosa; assembly: GCA_012654045.1. Taxonomy (NCBI): domain Eukaryota; kingdom Metazoa; phylum Chordata; class Lepidosauria; order Squamata; family Colubridae; genus Ptyas; species Ptyas mucosa. The sequence continues at coordinate 35,923,995 of WNWU01000001.1, read as the reverse complement.
CAGTCTAAGGCAGGGGTCGGCAACCTTAAACACTCCAAAAGCCATTTGGACCTGTTTCCCACAGAAAAGAAAACACCGGGAGCCACAAAACCCTTCCCATGCCTGACTATTTTCTAAGCAGCCACAGAACTAGCATATGTAGTTGTATTAAATGTTCTGTTTTCTTCTGAAACTTTTCTTTTCTTGGATTTATCCATGGTTGGCCTACCGGGTGTTGAAAAGCTCAATAAATTGTGTGCCAGTGGGTATCACCCATTGGCAGTTGTGACGCATATTTTGAGTCACAGGGAGCCGCAGCAGAGGGATGAAAAAGCCACATGCGGCTCCAGAGCCGTGGGTTGCTGACCCCTGGTCTAAGGTTAAAGTTTTGGGGATTTGGGTAAGAAACCACAGAGTCAGGTAGTGCATTCCAGGTGTTGACAACTCTGTTACTGAAGTCATATTTTCTGCAGTTTAGTTTGGATCGGTTTACCATGAGTTTGTATCTATTGTGTGCTCTTGTATTGTTTTGATTGAAGCTGAAGTATTCATTGGCTGGTAGGACATTGTAGCAGATGATTTTATGTACTATGCTTAGGTCAGACGGAAGACGGTCCTAATACCCAATTGACTCCCAAACAGCACTTGCTAAATCTTTACAGGACTGATGAATTTAGCGCTCATTCACACATTTACCACTGGGGAAAGACACCAGACAGTAAAAATTTGTCATACCTCACCTTATCCCTAAAGAACCTAATGAAACTAATTAGGAGATCATAGCACATCCTTCAGTTAATTATAGTATGTATAATCCCATCACTTTCATAATTTGAAAGCACAGCTAACAACATAAAAAGCTTTCCCACCCCCACCCCCTCAAGGCAAAGTAGCCATTTCCCCAGAGATGGAATATTTGTTCCTAGTATTTTCATATAGATGAAGAGAGCTGGATTCAGCCTCCTCTTTCTTACAAAGAATATTGAAGCAAAGCTTATTTCAGTCCTAGCACTGCTCCCCTCCCAACTGCATGGAGGTAATACAAACCAGCGTAAATCAAAGAGTGTTCTTGCCATCAGATCCACCCTAAAGCCGTTTTCAAATTGGGAATCTAAAATTACCATATATACAGCATCTGCAGTTGAGCCAAGTACAAATCAAGATGAATAGCTGTGACGCACAAGGTAGAGTGCAAAAGTATGCAGCTGGGACTGTGAACAATGTAAGTTCTTGGTGCTAAAGCTTCTCTAATGCCTTTCACAGAGAGCACAGAAACAACAAAGGGGTCCGAGAGAAAGAGAGAGAAATTCCAGTAAGATGAGTGAAAACATAGCTCAAATCCCAAGCTGTTCTGCTAATGAGCAATAGAAATAATTTACAAAGGGGCAAGAAGGGAATTCAATTAATTAGCAATGTGGCTGCACTACAGGGAAGAGGAGAAGAAAAGGACACTGGCATTATCAGAAATGGCCTCTATTCTGCCTTTCTTGTTATAAGAAAAAGCTTGCTGGAAACCATAAAGGGAAAAAAGAAAAGATTTCTCTATGAAAGAAGTGGGCAATATTTTGGTGGTCAGGTCACCATACAGGAAAAAAAACTGGGAGTGATGTGGTGCTATCATACAGCGATGAGACTGAGATTTTGGGATTTATTTTTATTTCTTAGTTGCATTGTCCTCTCCTCTAGAAAGATACGGTAGACAGCTGCCATTTTCTTATGATTTGTCACTGAAATTCAGCAGAGAGATTTCTGAGGATGGTTAAAAAAAAGAGTTTGGAAACTACAGGCCCCATTCTCAGGATTCCCTGAAAATGGCAAATGAAGATAGTCCACTCTCTCTTCAGATCCCTTCCGCACCAGGACTTTGCCCTAAGACAAAAATAGCCACAGACCTCAGTGATCCCACAACACCAGTTGAATTCAGCAGCTGTGCCAGTTTACTTCCAGGTCAGCTGCAACATAATCCAAATGGCAAAAAAAAAAACAAAAAACAAAAAAACAAAACCAAAGCAAAACAAACCATACTTTTTGTTTGTTCCTTAAGCTCTAATGTTTGTAGGTGGCCTTTTCCTATTGGTGGGAATTCTTACCGCACTTTTTTTTCCAGTTTCTCAGCAGATCCTTTAAGAAGAATGTGGGTTTCATTTGAGAGGATCTGTTTCTTCCTTCTCTGCCAGGGAAGCAGCAATATGTAAACCCAGGCTACTTGAGGTTTTTTTCCCCCCGTTTGTGCAGATCAGTGTTTCTCAGTCTTAGAAACTTTAAGATGTCTAGACGTCAACTCTCAAACGTCCCCAGGTATCATGCTGGCTGGGAAATTCTGTGCACTGAAGTCCAGAATAACAGAGTTGGAAGGGACCTTAGAGGTCTTCTGGTCCAATTCCCTGGTCAGGCAGGAAACCCTACTATATACCATTTCAGACAAATGAATGTCCAATCTCTTCTTAAAAACTTCCAGTGTTAGAGCACCCATAACTTCTGGAGGCAAGTCGTTCCACTGATTAATTTTTCTAAATAAATTCCTTCTTAGTTTTAGGTTGTTTCACTCCTTGATTAGTTTCCATACATTGCTTCTTGTCTTGCCTTCAGGTGCTCTGGAGAATAGGTTGACTCCTTCTTCTTTATGGCAACCCCTTAGATATTGGAACACTGCTATCATATCACCCCTAGTCCTCTTTTCATTAAATTAAATTAGAGGAAGTCCAGACATCTTAGGGTGGCCACAATGGAGAAACACTGATATAGCTCAAAGGAAAATTTGATTATGCCATTCGGGTGGACAAGGTGTTGATGAGAAATGGCCATTACATTAAATGCTACCCTGTTTTCCCCCAAAATAAGACATCCCCTGATAATAAGCCCAATCGAGCTTTTGAGCGCATGGCAATAAGGCCAAACGCTTATTTCAGAGTTCAAAAAAATATAAGACAGGGTCTTATTTTTGGGGAAACACAGTAATTCCTATAGCTTAACCACTGCTAAGCTTGTTTAGAACATTCTGCTTCCATTCCCCATGTTAGACACTAGTGCAGTCCACCATCACCTTTAGAAGCTCTATGTAGGATATTATACCACGCCATCTTCTTAATATGATTTTTAACAGAGGAGGAGGGTAGCAACATTTCATGTCCTTTTTGTATGAAATGGAAGCAAGAAGATTTTCTTGTTGTTCTAAGACCTGAGGTTGGGCACTGATCAAATGATTACCTGCAGTGCCCTGTTGAGCAGGTACCATAGAGGAAGAGCTGTGATTGGCTCATAGTGTTTTCAGTGTTACAAGATGGGCAGGAGTGAAGATGATCAGCAGATCTGTTTCAAAATACTTCAGAGGAAGTAGAGAAGGTGCTTTATGGAAGTGCCCTAAGACGAGAGAGAATCTCTGTGTCAATGTATCCCAACTTTGGCAACTTTTAAGATGTGTGAACTTCACGTTGGCTGGGGAATTCTGGAAGTTGAAGTCGACATATCTTAAAGTTGCCAAATGTCATGCAGGTTATGGCTGCTCTGAACGTCCTTGGGTAGAAACTCTATTAGTTGGAAGGAGAGGAATTGCTTTAAAATACCCTTACATTTTTAATGTAAGGGTATTTTACCATAATACGATTTTTTTCTTTCAGAAACCACAATATTCTTTATAGAATGCCATAGATTAGTTAATCTAAGCACCACCCTCATGTCTTCTCCAGAATAGAACTGCCAATTGTTCTGTAAGACCAAAGAGGAAGTGGGGTAATGATCTCACTACCTACATACCACAAGGATGTAGTGACTTGATTCTGGATGATTTCAGCCAAACATGTCTATACAATAATCTATGCTTAGAACTGATAAGGGGATTGGTTGAATTGAAGAATATAGGAATGAGACACAAATGCTGTATCTTCTTTCTGTCTCTCATGCATGGATCCATCTTAGCCTTTGCCACATTTAGGTCAAAAGTTGACTGGAGTAGAATGACCAGATGCAATAGAGAATAGCTCTCCTTTTTCTCTAACAGCTGTGCAGTATATAGGTAGTCTTCAACTTACAACAGTTCATTTAGTGACCATTCAAAGTTACAACTTCACTGAAAAAAAAATTTATGACCATTTTTTCACAGTTACAACCTTTGTAGCATCCCCATGGTCACATGATCAAAATTCAGATGCTTGGCAACTGGTTCATGCTTATGACAATTGCTGTGTCCCAAGGTCATGTGATCAATGTTTGCAACCTTTTGACAAGCAAAATCAATGGGAAAGCCAGATTCATTTAACAGTGTTACTAACTTAATCAACTGCAGTGATTCATTTAACAACTGTTGCAAAAAAAGTCGTAAAGTGGGGCAAAATTCACAACATATGTCTCACTTAACAACAAAAATGTTGGGCTCAACTGTGGTCGTAAATTGAGACTGCCTGTAGGTGATTTTAGCAGATTCAGCTAGGCAAAAGAGACATTCCTACTGAGATTCCCTTTTTTGCCCAACTATTAAAGATTCTGGTGCTTTGTTCTCAGAATCTCACAGGATTACTTGGACTAAGTTAGTACTCCCTCTCAGACCAACCCACCTCACAGGGTTGTTGCTATTGTGAGTAAAATAAGAGGAGGAAGTGCGATGAAGGTCGCCTTGACTATTAATTAGATATAAATTTAATAAAAAAAACTTCAGTAAAGTTGAAAGAATAATATGATGGAAGGGACATTGAATCATATGGTTTCTGTCACAATGACATAAATAAAAATATGACTAAGTTTTGGGCTTGCTCTATGGCCATCTTTGGCATATTAATTTTAAATATATCTATAAAATATGTGGAAGAGAAGTAAGTTTTAGAGATGGAGGGGGGAAGGATCTGGAATGTATTCATTTATGAAGAATTCCATATTTACCCTGCATGCACCTAAATAGATACTTTTACTTTGATGGAGAGACTCTGCCATACCTGATTTTAAAATTTTGGATTAATATATTCACACTTGACTTATGATCTTATTTTTTAATCAATGTAAAAGAAAAAGAAAAAACTAATGAAAAAACTAACACACGACCAAGATTTAGAAAGATTTAAAAAGTAGAATTATTTTTGCACTAGCTTAAGGAATCAACTTTATGTAGTTAATGTCATGTGTAGGGTTTCTTTGTTATTTCAATTTGCATGACTGAACACAGACTTGGCAATTAGAGGGAAACTTGCTGGAGCAGGAAACATGGAGCCCACTCCTTCCTAACTAGAGATAAACCACAATGAAGTCTGACTCTCACCTTGGATGCACTGCTGCCTGTTCTGGCCGAAGAAATGTTCTCCTGCCGCAAACAGAGAACGTGTAGCATCCTACCTAATTTTACCTCTGCTAGAATCAATACTTTGAATTTAAAAAAAAAAATTGCCCAGAGTTCAAACAACAATTTTTGACTTCATTTATTAGCACCTCCCTGCCCCTTGTCCTCCAAAATTCATAGATCTGCCTCAAGCAAATGATTTAATTTAGCTGTATGATTCAGCTGGCACTGCATGTATAACTCATAAAGCAAAAGATGAAGCTGCCTTATATTTTATATTGCCCAAATCCCTTCTGGCTCTTTTGAAATAAGATCAAAACCAACAGCTGAATTTATTCATTTACTTGACTAATATTTCTCTAGTGTTTCCCCACAACTAAAGTAAAACCTAGAGGCATGCAGAAGGAGTACAGTGACTCACATTCATTAAAATTGGGTACCCAGTGCCATTGGTGGCTGCCATGCATTCATGATTATAGTGACATCTAGAAAAATGGTACTTTGTGGGAAGAGAGATATTTAACCCAGGAGGCTTCCAATGTAATATCACCAAGACAGCAGATGAAAGAGAACGAAAAGTCGACAAAGGTAAATGGGGGATGGAATGAAAAGGAGAGTCAAATACTATTCTAGGTTTACAAATGAAAAGAAGAAAATTAGTACAGGTACTAAGAAACCAGGGGGCTCTAGATCAGGGATGTCAAACTTGTGATGACATGTTGTCATCATGTGATGTATTGCAACGTTTCCCCCCTTCGCTAAACCAGGGGTGGATGTGGCCAGCACATGACACATCCAGCTGTGTGCCATGAGTTTGACACCCCTGCTCTAGGTGCATTGTATAACCTGTGGCCCTCCTTCACCTTGATAATCACCTGTCAATGAGTTTTCAAATTAAGCACTTTCAGTATGGTATTTTATGCTCTAATCTACATTGATGTATAGAAATTGGGAAGCCACAAATGAACCACTTAGTTTCTGGATAATCTTCCAAGGAATCCATATGAAATAAAGAGTATAAAAATCTAAGGTGAAATTTAACATTAGTGTCCAAAATAAGAGGTTTTTATTCAATACAAGAAAATGCTTATAAAGTGATACATTCATGGCACCTTTGACACCTGTGAAACTATCAAAAATCTGTAAGAACATTTCAAGTTCATATTGGAAACATGGAAAAGAGGATGGGACCTAGAATTGGGAAGTATGGCCAAAAGCAGTTTTACAAATTTGGTGCTGCCCAGATATACTCGATTACTGCTCCTACAATCCCCCAGCCTACATGACCTGCCTTGAAAGTTGTCTTCATACAATGTTGCTTTACAGCCTGTTGGCATCACTAGGAGAGTCTAGGACAGGGGTGTCAAACTTGATATCATTGAAGGCTGCATCAGGGTTGTGTTTGACTTTGGGGGGAGGGTGGGCGTGGCCAGGGTAGACGTGGCCAGCTTGACATCACTCTTGTCGGGGATGCCTGTGGTGGCCCGAGCGTTCTGCCAGTGAAAACGGGCTCCTGAGCTCCATTTTGGCTGCACTGGCCTCCTGCAACCCTCTGCCATCAAAAATGGAGCTTGAGAGGGCTGGTCCTATTTCCAGGGCAGCTCCGTGAGCCAGATCTAAGCACCCCTCAGGCCAGATCTGGCCCGCGGGCCTTGAGTTTGACACTCCTGGTCTAGGACAACTTGGCGAGCTTGCCTCTGCCAAATCACAGCCGCCTAGTTGCTGCAAAACAACTTCACATGGCCAATTCGGCATGGGGACAATTTGCCGTGGGCAGCCAGAGGGAATGCTGGGCAGGCGAGCAAGTGAGCGGAAGGGCAGAGGGTGGAGCACGTTGGGGCGGGTGGTGGGAAGGCGGCAGCAGCCAGGGGCTTTTCATTTTCACACACTGATAATCTGAAAGCCGTAAAATCACTGAGGCAACCTAAAACTAAATTAGCTATTCACTTCTACATCACACTTGTGTTTCAGGAAATTATACTCTTAAAATAATACTCCAGCATGATCAAATTAGAACCTAGACTAAGTTTCTTGATTGCATGCTCTAACAGCAATAATTTTGCAAGCAGTTAAAAAAGAAAGGCTAATTTGGGCAATATGCATAAGGTTTGAATGACCCTGCAGTTCATTACCCTAGCCACAGTTGTGAAGAATCTTACTCCAAATTAATATATTGTGACTGGGGGCAACTGCACGATGTGTAAAGGATAAGAAGCATGTCTTTTGCAACATCTACATTTTGGAGGGAATCTGAAATTGTGTAATCTGGTACTGTACTGGACAGACTTTCCCACGACACAGCTCAGAAGAAGAGTCTTAATCATGGGTACCACCTGGAATGAAATGAAGACTTTACCAGCTGTTCACAGTACATTCCAGGACATGTTCTGCAAAACCAGCTGTTCAGAAATAATAGAAAAGCAATTGTTCTCTTAATATAGGTATTGTTAATAAGACGGTTATTTAACAGAATTAATAGAGACAACAGACTAATGGAGAGTTACATAGAGATAATTTATATAATTATGTGTAGCATTTGAACTTTTTACTATATGGAGCAAGCAACACACATTAACATATTTTAATAAAAAAGTACATATACCAGATATTGTAATGATATTCTTGTAAAGATAATTATTGCAATCCAATGCTAATATTGTGGCTATCTTGAGGTTTTCTTTTTATGCAAAAGTAGTTTTGTTGATGCAGTATCAACATTAGAATTGGAAAACATGAAAAGAAGAGCAGCCAAATTGACTGAGAGGCCTGAATGTCTCTGCTGTGGAGAAAGGCTACAATGTTCATTAGGCTGTTTTTACATTAGAAAGGAATTCCTGTCATAACATTAGAATTCTAAATTATACTATGTCGTAATTATCTATCTGACTGATAGAAGTAGGAATATAGATGGAACCAGTAGTGGGTTTCACTTACCTTCACTAATGGTTTGGAACTCTGAGTGTGCGTGCACACTTGCTTCGTTCATGTGCGGTGCTTTTGTGCAGAGTGTCCATGATGACGTCCAAGAGGGTGGGTGGAGCCTCCCACTGCCGCCACTACCGGTTCACTCGAACTGGGGTGAACCGGTAGAAACCCAGCACTGGATGGAACACTTTTTCCCATTGCCATTTTTAAAACCATAGAATTCATTTCTATAGAATGAATTGTCGACCACCAATCTAAGCATTTTTAAAGTTACGTAGACAACTTAATGGACAAAAAGAATATCAGTCATATCTGTTCACAAAGGCTACCCGTTTCCTCTCAGTGGCAGCTGCCAGGACCTCAAACAGAGATAAGCTATAATTCTCAAGTCCCATCTGTAGGTCTCAGACTAGACCATTGTAGGGAAGAGGACACTGGACCAGATGATGGACCTATCGTCTAACTATCCAGCAGGCCTATATCTGCATTAGTTATATCTCATTCTCATATTTCTAATATAATGGTTTAATTTAATGCTCACAATTACCACCAAAATGTATTCTTGTCTCTCACAAATACAGGTCTGGGACCTCCGCAGTTAAGGGGAATCACAGAAGAATGACAGGTCTATGAGAATTCTGGAATAATAGCGTCATGACAATTGTTAAATGGTCATGCTACTTTATTTAGTTGATTCCCCAAAAGGAATAAACAGTGCGGAAAAGTACGTAATGAACTAGGCTGAAAACAGGCTTCCTTTGGCATTTGAAATATCCTCAAGAAAGATAAATAAAAGCATCAAAGGTATGAACAAGAAAGAGCAGAAGGATGCCATCACACATACAACATCATATAATATCTTTCCAAAATGCTCAAAGTGTTTCACGATAATAACGAACTAGGAAACTATTTTCCCATTTAGCACAGCCACTATGAGTTGTCTTGGGTTCATGTTCAACTATCAACTACAGACAAGGCCAAGATCTCAGATCAATAGAATTCAACGCCTGCTAAGATCCACAGCATTCCTGGGACTTCAGAGCTTCCAGGGTCTGCTACACTCTTCTCTCACAAGTGTGCTTCCAAATGAGAGCGCTGACTATTAATTGCCTTTTTAATATATGTTACTAGTAATACATAGGAAGCTAAAAGCTACATATCTTCCATAAGACCCAATATCTTAATTAAAATGGTTGCATTGTACCAATGAATGCTTTAAAAATAACACTATACAATCATTATGTGATAAACACATTGTGCCAAGTTATATAATTTGAATTTCTTGACTTTTGCATCCACAGCCTCTCCATCTACTCTCTTTTCTCTGTCTCATTGCTCCCCCTCCCCTTTCTGGCACTTATTCCTGTCTTAAGTAAACAACTGCCTTCCCACATGTTGGCCTGAGCCAAAATAAGCTGCCCCTCCAGATGTGAACATCCAAACACAAATATGCTTCCCAACCCCTCTCTTCTCATAATCCTCTTCTTCTGTAATATGAGACGAGTTCAAGAGAAATTGGGTACTGTTCTGGATACGGTAGTGGAAATGCTTGTCTTCACACTCTGGCACAAAGAAAACCACTGCTCTTGTTCTTTTTCTCTTTCCCTTTCCTCCTTTTAAAAAAATCTTACTCTTGGCAACGTTAGTTTTTCTAACTCGTTCCCAGAAATCTCTTGGGGGCATCATACCCAGAAAGGAGTAATTACTGCACTACCTTGGCATTAGCCACAATGTCAACTTTGTTAGGGCTAGTCTACCGAGACAGCCAGGTTCAAACACCTGCTCCAGCTGCATTTATTTGATAAGCTTCATGGTTTGTTAACATAAACTGATCCAACTGACCTGAAAGAGGGTGAAAAAGGAGAAGAGATGAAAGTGTTGAAAAATTCAAAGACCCGATGGTTCTCCATAACAACTGCATACTTATCCACATTTACTGTAAGTCCCCTACTGCTAGGTTTCTGTATTTCATGTGGAATGCTTCAAAGGCTTAGTGCCAGAAGATGGGGAAGAGTCTTGGATTAATCAAGAACATCAATAAGGGAACTGTTATAGTTGGGCAGCATAAGAGTTCTCCTAAAGGGACAGAGTGGCTACACATGTTTGTTGGGATGATAGCATGTATTGAAAAGCTGACTTCATGATGTAGCTCATTTGTACCAGCAAGAAGGAAATGAAAGTGAGGGCTGAGAGCAACTTAAAGCAAAAAGCAGAAAAACTGTGGGGGAGAGATGGAAATCTCTATTTGGTTCTTATGTCATAAAGGGTGCTTGTTTTGTACAGTAGAAAGGAAATGAAATAATGCCTCCACCCACTCTGTAACACAGATAACACACACAAGGGCCTGTCTTGCTCCCATAATTGGTGGCAATTAAACAGAAATATCATCCAGTTTCCATAATGCTTAGAGCCTGAAAGGCCATTTGTGAGGAAAAGGTTGAGAGACAGTATTTTCTAGTATTCTCTTGGACAATTTATTTAATTCACTTGTTATATTTAGCAATACTATAAGTGATTTCAAATGCTTGTTGGACAGATAGAAGCTGTTATTCATCTCCCCAACCTGTGTCTCTTTGATTAGAACACAGAAACACACTTGTTTTCAACTTGTATATTTCATATATAAAATGCCCCAACTTTTAAATCATATGAGAGAATTCAACTCTGAAATAGAAAAGGCTGCTAGAAAGTTGTCTCTGTGTGTGGTGTGTGTGTTTGGGATAAAAGAACACTACTCTATAATTCATAAGCTCCATATCTTCCAATTTTTTATACAACTTGAACAAATGAGTATGCATCAAATTCAGTATTGTGGGTGGAAGACCAAAATTCTAGCTTTCCTGTGCTTGGTTTACGTCACATACAATTAAAAGAGACAGTAATTTAAATGCATGTAAACAGTACTGGTTCAAGATAGATGACACCCTAGGTCACACCACTTTCCACCGATCAGAAGATTTGCATTTTTAGAAAGATTGAGGGACGGTATTGGAACCCCATATATTTTGTTGGTGCCCTAGGTCAATGCCTACTTTGTGTCTAAAGCCAAATCTACATGTAAGATACTTATGATTAATACTCAGGACAAATATTGTATCCATAGATGTAGGAGATGACCAGGCTGAGCCCAAGGGAGGGGTCAAATGCTTCATCAGTCATGAGTCCCTACACGCCCACAAGAGATCTAAGTACAGCCAACCTTGAATGCCTTTCTTATCTCCAGCTAATTTCCCTTGACCTTTGGTAGCTCAGATTCTTATAGAGAACTTAAGCTTGCAAAAAATCTTTATATTCATTTGAATGCCTTGATTCTCCTGATTTCCCTGGCGCTTGACCTTAATCATAGGGCACATTTACTTTCTGGAGAATCCTGGTTTGCTATTCACAAATTGACATGTTGCTTATTGACTCCAACTTTGGTCCTCTACTCTTAGGAATCAGTAAACAAAAATTCATCAGATTATTTAAAACCAACAGAAACATACCTACCATTACATTTAAATTTGATGCTTGGCTTCTCCTTCCCAGATAAAGCAATTTCACAAACTTCGGCTTTGGGTTTTTGGCTTGTTAGAATGAGGATATTTTTGTGGGGTGGTAGTGGTTGCATTTTGTTTTCTTCCTCCTAATGAGCTCCTGGTCACTGAAATTTCTCCCACTTATCAAAGAAGTCACAAAGGAACACTCAGATAGCATTCACCGCTACATTTCTTTGCAAATAAAAAAAAATTAGTATTCTTCAGAATTTAAGCTATTTTGTTTTTTACAAGCACAGCCAGAGTATGCTAAGTCTATGGGTACTGTGGAGGGGAAATTCAAATCCAAACTATGTGAGATTGTCTGCGCTTCATCACTTACTGCTAAAATTATCATTTTGATGCAGTCTTTTTTTCACCAGCGTTAACATATCAGAATCTGCAGCAAGCACAGTTAGACTTCAGGCAGAATGTTTGCAAAAATGAGGGTTAACAGTTAATTTTTTAATCCATATTTTATTTATCCCCATTGGTAAATGAGCCCTGTTGTATCTTTGTTAGCTCCCATTCATCTCTAGCTTTTCTTTTACCAATACTGTGCTGTATATTTGTATTTATAATTATATTTTGATAATTACACAAGCATTTACTATACATATAATGATAGATTTGATGAGTGTATGCTTGTAGTCTACCATGTTTTAATCTCCTGCATTTCATAACTTGCTTTTTAAATGTTCAAAACAAGCCTTGAGGGAAGAGAAGCTATTCTCATTTCTTGCTTGTTGTTGCTAATGATTTGCTTGTTGTGGGAAGATTGCAATATAGTAGAACACATTGTACCAAATATGCAAAAAGTCCTGGGTTCAATCCTTGCCATCCCGCAAAAGAGTTTTAAAATATCTCTGGTCTTCATTGTATTGAATCAGTTGGACTATAGTTCATGTGTATTATAAGGCAATTTGGGTGGTTATATTTATATTCAGATATCCATTCAATGATGGCAGTGATCTGTGAAGCTTTCTTATATCTTACCTTGGAAGGAAATCAGTCTGCTAGAATAACTTGAAGCAGGAAAACTAGAGCAGTAGGGATAGCAACGGGGCCACCACATATCATACTCTAGTAGTTTTCTACTAACTTGGCATGTCAAATCAGTCCTTTGAGCATAGGGCAGAAAACAAGATGTCAAAAGTCTATCCTCTCATTACCAATGGCAGCTGATAGAGAAGATTTGAGGGGAGGGGTACGTGGATGGGAAGGGCATATGTGTTCCTGAGGATTGGGGATCAAGTGTAACTGAATGGCTAAGCTCATATCTCTTTAACTGAATGGCTAGATGCATGACATTATTTGTGTATTTTATTTAACTTTGCTAGATTTATAGACCACCTTTCTTCCAAGAATTTAAAGAGCCTACTTAACGCTATCTTCCCAATTTTTCATCACAATAAAATTCCTGTGTGGTAGATTGGGCTGAGAGACAAATGCTCTAAGCAATTAATTATGGTTTTCTTTGGTTCTGTTAGCCCTATAAAGTTATAATAGTATGTGATAATGATTTTTGAAAACAGGAGGAAGAGCCAAAGATTAATAACTGTCATATAAAATGTATCTCAGTCTACAGAAACAGAAGGGGCATGGGAAACATTTCAGAAGAGATCCTCCCTAACTTTCTGTAAGTAAAAAGTAAAGTAGGGGAGAAATATTTTCAGACTTGCAAGACTCTTATTACTGTAACCTTACAGTAAAGGTAGTGTCATTACTCATGATTGTACTTCTTGTCTGACTACTTTGAAGGCAGTAGTGGGTTTCAAATCCTATCACTACTGGTTCGCTTGTGGACGTGCGTGCATTTGTGATGCTTCTGCACATAAGCTTCTGCGCATGTGCAGAGACCTCTGGGCAGAGCCTCCCGCTGCTGCTGCTACCAGTTCACCTGATCTGGGACAAGCCGGTAGCAATCCACCACTGTTTGAAGGGCTAATAAGAGTAGACCAGACCAAGAAACCAATGCTATACATGTCTAAAAGTATCTTTGTTGGAACAGCTATGGGAACAATTATGGGAATCTTGGAAGTCTGGTTGTGGTTCCCCTTCCCTCATTTTGTGTTAATTAGGGAAGGGCCTGAGACATTTTCTGTCTATGCGATCTGTCTATGCGATTGTTGTCTTGAAAATGACTCTTCCTTCTATCTTTCAAGGCCATTCCCTATGTCCTCTATAGAATCACCTAAGGAGGCTAAGACAAAAGCAAAGCAACAGCAAAAAAATCCAAAAATCATGATGCAGTTAAACTACTGTTCCAAAAATCATTTCTCCATCTCCATTCATTTATCCACCCACTTCTTTTTAAGCCAGGGATACACAACCTCTGAATCCCATGTGGTCCTCATCAGTCTTGTATTTGATTTCATTTCTTTGTCATGGCCAGACATATTTTTTTCTAAGCCCTCTTGTACTTCTCTAAAAGGTGGAGCATGACCCCACACAAATTGTGCTCCCTGCCTTTAAGTCATTGTTGACTAGATTTTTACTTCCTTTCCTAGTTCCCCTTCCATGCCCCCAGCTGCTTTTCTCCTTATCTCCTTTATTAGACCTCCTGCTTTGCCCAATAGTTAGGCTCAAGGTAGGTTTCTTTATCCAAGGTTGTTTCTAATTATATGTTTTTAAAAAGTTACATTCTTTTCCTGGCAAAGCATTTTCTGCATAACTGATTTTAAAAGTGTACTGCATTGTAATTTTCCAGCCTAGCTAGAAGTAGAAAAAATATTCTTGTGATTTGAAGCAGAGTGAAAAGGTTTAGGTAATGGATGACTGGTGTCTATTCACTATGTTTTACATTTCTAGTATTCTCCTGTTGTTTGAAACCAAAATGCTAGAAAAGTAGAAGCCTCTAGCATTCTTCTCAGATAATGGCAGTTTAATAATTTTAGACACCATAGCCCATATCTTTGAACAGTGGATGAAGATTGTTCTTGTAATACCCGTTGCTGTTAGGCATTAACTGTACCCATTTCCCTCGCCTTCCTAATTCCACCCAGCAATCTGTATTGTTGGATTAATGTACAGCTGTGTTTTGGGAAGTGCTATAAGACACAGAACAGAAAGACTAATTTATTTCAAGACAGAAATAACACAGTTGTTTGGCAAATCAGATCCTCAAATACGGGGGTGGGGGGTGGGGGGGGACGGACAGATGCAGTGTCGTAACAGGCCACTGGATAAGCATTGACCTGAACACAAATCTGAATGATGGTTAAAATAATTATTGATCTTACATTGACTTCTTTGCAGGTTTTTATTTTAAAAAAAAGTAAGACTTGTCTCATGCTGGATTGGAGTATGATTTAAGTGTTTAGTACTGTATAAGCTATTGAAAGAAAATTCAAAAACTATATCCCTTGGAATATAAACAATCAGACATAAGAAGGAAACTGCACTTAAATTGCCTTGGATCATACAATGGAACAAGATGTGGGGGCATCTTTTAATGTTTTCTCTGCCTTATCTTTCCTGTTTTTTGCTTCTTATCCTGCTGTCTTTCAATTGTCTTTTTCAACTGTGACATGAAATTTAGGACACAGAAGACGATAAAAGGCTGAAATTGTGTGCTATGTATGATACATTAGACACATTATTTAACTATATAAATAGCTTTATTAGGAATGTAATCATTTTAAAATGATAATAAAAAAGTTTGGATTATTTTTTTCTGGAATTAGCTCTGCAAGTGTGGCAGAGGTTTTCTGCAAGGACAAAGCTTGAAAGTTAGACATTTCATTTCATCTCATCTGGATGATATGGTTTTCTATTACAAAGGAAATTATTCTGTCTTGCTTACTTTTCCCAGAAAAAAAAGTGAACAGAGAATTTCAAAATAGTTTATTAGAAAGACATTATGCTCGATTGTCAATGAAAAGGTTTAACATATAATAGAAAGCCTCTTCTTAAACAAGCACTTAACAGAACCCATTTAATTAGACTTGTCAACCATTCAGAAAAACTCAGCCCAGAAATCCAGTGGTTTATCAGTAACAGTCAGTCCTCTCAAAACTGCCTTTCAGAACACTACCTGCTTTGTGTTGGATAAATTGGTTTCAAGAAAAGACTCAACATTAATTAAAGCCACATGATGATCTCCCCTGTAGCCCATGCTAGGTGACAGAGATCGGTGCAGTCCAATTTGACCTAGTGCTTCGTGTTTTCTAAAGTCATAATCTTGGGCTCAACCCATTAATATACCACTGTGCAGTTGATTTTCCTCCTAATACATGTATTTCATATACAGAATGCCTTTCCTCTTCAGGTTTAAAAAGAATGACACAAAGTGCATTCCATAAACAAAATAAAGCACAAACAAAAGTGAAGGCAATTATTGGATTAGCCCAACCGCTTGCTGCCCCTATAGTCTAAAAGTGACTCTTTTAGAAGAAGAATATGGCATAGATGGGTCTTGCTTTGAGACTGCGTGATGTTATTTTCTTATTCCAATTTTAAAACTTTAATGTTTCCAAAGGAACCAAACAAATGCTCTAGAACAGGGGTTCCCAAACTTGGCAGCTTTAAGACTTGTGGACTTCGAC
>WNWU01000001.1:35878703-35902766 GCA_012654045.1 Ptyas mucosa | reverse complement strand
TTTTTTTTTTTGGGGGGTGACATAAAATCAGATTCGTCTACCATTCCTGCAGTCAGTCATATGTAATGACATTTTATGGTTATATCTTTATATAAAACATATGCACAATACAGTTTCTAGAGCTTAAGATAATTTATAATAATATAAACAAGTAAATTAAATAATACAAAGTACAGAATCTTAATTTTAAATTAAGTTCTGTCACCATTAGCATACTGATTCCCTTTGAAATGAAAAGTGACTTCCTAAAGGCTGGGAAGTTAGGGGTTTCCCCCTACCCAAGAATGCAAGAAAACTTTTCTGGAATGTGAGGACAGCCATTAAGGAATTTCTCCAAATTGCAATGACTTCATGTGGGGTGTCCTTTGGCATCTCTCCTTCCACCACTTAAAGAATGGGAACAATGGATAAAAGCTTGCTCAGAGAGACTCTCCTGAAATTATTGAGGAGCTTTATAGGTGATAACCAGCCCCTTGAATTGGATCCCAAAGTAAATTGATAACCAGGGCAGGGATAGTGTTACACCAATTCCTTATTACCAGTTAGCAGATGAACCACTGTATTTCAAACCAACTAAGGCAGGACTGTCAATCTTGTGGCCCATGGGCCAAATGCGTCACACACTGGCCACGCCCACACCCCGTTTAGCTAAGAGAGGGAAAGTCGAGATACGTCACGTGACGCCGCTGTGACAACACGAGTTTGACACCCCTGAATTAAAGTGTCTAAGTGTCTACCAAGATAGCCCCATTGTGATGGACCATGCAAATGCATCAGCAGAGAGGGAAGATTTACCAACTCAGCACATTTACCAACTCAGCATTTTCCAAGAAAAAAGACCTGGATCACTGTGCAGTGCAAAGCTGGAGGGTAGAGGGGGAAAGAGGTTCAGGTAACCACACCCTAGAATCTTTCAGGATATATCTAACAGCTTAGAAAGTTATAGCTTTAGTTTGGCAAGATTCCGTCCATTGGTTTAAACAAATAAAAATTAAACTCGATTGGGTCTCGTTGCCTTATTTCTGGGCTTGGGCCTGACTTCCACAGAATGCGTTTCAATCATCTAACTGCAGAGATGCAAGTAGGAAGAAGCAAACCATTAACTAGGTGTTTGGCCTTTGTGGAACAAGGTGAACAGGTTTGTGAGTTGGTTTTATTTGTTCAGTTCCAGAACTGCCCAATGTCTAGGACCTGTCAGGTACAGAGGAAGGGGCATCTGTGGATAACTAGCAAGAAAAACAATCAGTTGGTCAGTCTGGAGCACAATGAAAACAAGGATTGGTCATCTTAGTCAGCAAATATTTCTGGCTAGGCAGATAAAAAGTGATAGGTTCATTAGGTTATAACAAAGGTACAAAACCCCAATTTCAATCTGACCGTGTTTAAAGGCAAGAACTGGTTGTCTGGAAATACCTTTATTCCCAAACTTGTGTATACAGAAAGAGATATAAAGTGTTTTTGTTACAATAATACAAGCATTCAGAGTACAGAATTACCAGTTCCCTCATATAACTCTAGTTTTATTAATCAACAGGTCTATAGATATTGAATAATGAGATATTAACTTCTAGAGTAAATCATTTTAAACTTTCTTCTAGAATTATTATTTTTGAGGAAATTGACTCTTCATAATTGCCCCTTCTACCTTCCTAGATTGGGTTCAGCTGCAACGTTTTGCTTATGCAATAAGTTATTCTTTTTTATGAATAGATTTCAAAAAGGGCTCTATTTCTGCTTATTTCAAATATGACAGCATTTAACTGTGTAATTGAGAACTTAAAATTTCTATGCCTAAGCTGCTGAGCCAGCTTGTATTAACTTTTACTTAAAATGGTTCTCTTGTTCTGGAAACTAATTCATCTGGGATTTATCTCCTCTTATGTATCTTCCTCTGTCTTTCCCCAAAAAATTCAATGTGAGGAACATCTCACCTATCTATGGTATAGAATACGTTTGACCCACTGAATTTAGAAGGCAAAGATCAAAATGAACAATGGCAAACGATCCACGGTAACATCAATGAAATTGCTGGAAAGTATGTGTCATGTCAAAAGCCAAAGAGAACAAACAAGTGGCTGTCTGATGGCCCCATCAAAACAGTTAATCAGCGAAGGGCAACCAAACCAAAGGTAATAAGGATGAAGTTAAAAAGCTGAATGCAATTTTCCAACATTTATCCTGAAGCCAGAAAAGACAAAAACAGGCAGTGGGAGGAACAGAGTCAAGAAGAAGCTAAAAGGAAGGGACATACAAACGTTCCATTTGCCATAGTGGTTAGAATGCAATATTGCAAGGTAATTCTGTTGACTGCCAACTGTCAGCAGTTTGGCAGTTCGATTCTCACCATCTCAAAGTTGACTCAGCCTTCCATCCTTCCAAGGTTGGTAAAATGAGGACCCAGATTGTTGGGAACAATATGCTGACTCTGTAAACTGCTTAGAGAGGTCTGTAAAGCACTGCAAAGCAGTATGTAAGTCTAAGTGCTATTAATTTTGCAACCACAATGCCCATATTATAACATGTCTTTGTATTTATTTTTCCAAAATCTCAAATATTGGGCAAAGTCAGGTTAATCGAATTTCCAAGGTTTGCCATAAAAGTGATTTCCATATTCATAATCTCGGCACACTGGTAGACTATTCTGACTTCTCTTCCAACCACTCTATATTGTCTTCTCCTCATATGCAGCCAACATATTTTCCACTATATTTATATTTGCGATATAAATAATCATATTTTTGAGGCTCTCATTATAGGGCTATATTTTAAAAAAGCTATCCACATTTAGTGTAGATGTTGACCTGCTCTTGTCCATAAATATTACTTGTCTTTTTAAACATTCATCTGCTGTTCATCTTGCTGGGAAAAAAAACCCCAAGGCTTAATATACAGTTTACTAAATCAATCTGACTAAAAATCAATTATATGGGACAGACAGGGTGACAAGAAATTCAAAGTAAAGGAATCTTTAAACTGATTTTGCCTCAGTAATAATTACAATAAGGCAAGTTTCCAATGAACTTCCTCTGCCTTATTTTAGTCTTTAAAATATTGAGTTTAGACAGTTAGTACTAGGTAAAATGTTATAGCGCAAAGCTTTGATCTTACCAATAGAGCAAAGCTCACAATTTAGCATAAGTGCAGCTAAAGACAACAAGGCTTCCTACCTTTTCTGGTAGCAAAACTCTCTCCCCCCCCCCTCTCCATTTTGTTTGTATTAACAGCTAAATTAGAAGCTGTTATGATATAATGTTTCCTGGATTTATAACCCTGACATTAACCTGCATTAAGAATTATTTTCAAGGAAACTGAACAGAATGTACAACTTTTAAACCGCAACATCACATCAGTTTATTGCTTTTAATACTACATTCCAAAGCAAGGAAAGCCAACTCAGAAATCTAGCCCAATTAAAAAGAATTTATTCCCATGTGTGCAAAAGGCTAGACACATATGGTCAGGCCTAGAGTGTGTTTTCTCCCTTGTACTGTGAGATTGAAACACTACTGGAACTGCTCGAATTGCTGTTGAAATCTGTGTCTCTTTGCTCTCCACATCTTCCTTTAAATGACAAATTGCTAGATATAGTTGCTTATATTTTGCATAAAAATTGTTTCTGCATGCGGCAAGAATAACTCTTCCATGTCTCACTCAGCAACATAAATTTTGGGCTCAATTGTGGTCATAAGTCAAGGACAACTTCTATATTGTCTTTCTGTGCTCCCCTGATGTGGATCTTTTGACTATCAAATGCAGACCCTTCTATCTGCCTAGGGAATTTTCTGTTATCATTATTACAGCTGTGTATATTCCTCTTTGTGCAAACAGAGATGAGGCTCTAAATATTCTCTATCATAGCATCTGTAACTTACAAACTATTTACTCGGAGGGTGCTTTTCTTGTAGTGGGTGATTTTAATCAAGTTGATTTGAAAGCTACTGTCCCCCATTTCCACCAATATGTGGACTTTTTGCAAAGTCTCTCATCATATTTTTTTTTTTTAAAGTGGAAAAATTTAGAAAATCTTAGTGCTTGAAGATGTGTGTGCATCAGTGCTGGAATTCAAATTTTTTTACTACCAATTCTGTGGGCGTGGCTTGGTGGGTATGGCAGGGGAAGGATACTGCAAAATCCCCATTCCCTCCCCACTCCTGGGGGAAGGATATTGCAAAATCTCCATTCCCAGCCAGAGGTGGTATTTGCCGGTTCTCCAAACTATTCAAAATTTCTGCTAATGGTTCTCCAGAACCTGTCACAACCTGCTGAATTTCACCCCTGGTGTGCATGTAAATATGTAAAACTTCTATATATGTCTATGGGACTGTGAAAGAAAAGGTTGAAAGCCCCTCTGGGGCTTTTTTTGGGGGTAAACCTTCAGTTTCATTTCTGAATGACTTTTAGAAAGCAGCTTCATGCAAATGATATTCCTACACATATTTACTGATTATTAGCCCTCAAATCCATCTGAAAATGAGCAGAGAATAAAAGTTCTTTCCTCAGAGGAAAGTCCCAGGAGCAAAATCAATTATTTAATCCAATTATTCTTCAGGAAATTTTATATTGCATCTTGAGAACGATGCTTTTTCAGGGGAAAAAAAAAAGATCAATTCCTGCAAATTAAAATTGGGTGACATCTTTGCATAAAAGTAAGGGAGCATTTCCATTCCTTTGGTGGGTAAAGAACTGGTTTTCAAGCTAGCATGCTTCTATAGTTAATCATAATTTTACAAAAAGATAGTAAAGATATCCCACTAATCACAGTCATGTAATCCTTGGTTTCTTGGCCAGTTTCAAAAGCAATGGATAAGAAAAAGCGATAGATAAAAGGGCTGAGTTGGGAGGGATACTAATGAGTTTCTCCTGAATCCTCTCTCTTTCTCTCTCCCAAAGGATGTGCCAAAACACCACAGAAACTGAAGCTGTAATGAAAGAGGAGCTAAAATCTGCTAGGAATGAATGGGGTGCTGAAATTGTTCATTGTATTCCCAGGCTTCAGTAAGCAAGTTTAACCCTTCTTCAATGGATGGGTTTGATTTGTGTACATACAGTGGTGTGCTGACGTTTCCTGTGCCTTTGGGGAATAGATCAATTGGTGCGGCCCCTGCCAAATCACGCAGCTGTGGCTGCTTCTCTTTTTTTCCTGTTCAGACTTGGTGATGGAATTTAACTCCTTTTAGACTTAACCTTCTAGAATCTAGTTAGAAATCTGGAGGTTCTCTCGCTCCCTGCTCTTGCCTGTAAGCCTTTACTCTCAAGGGAGGAAAAGCATCTTTTGAAATGAAAATGAAGGAGGCTTTATGTTACACAGTTCAATCTTTGTAGTGTTAAGGTATGAAGGAAACTGACTGCCAGCTATTGATTCCTCAATGCCTGGATTTAAAAGATTTCCAAGTAAAAACCCGGGAAAGAAAGGACTGTGCTCAGGGTTCCCCCTTATGCTGAAATGTCACACTAGGATAAGGAAGGATCAGTTTGAAAGTTTCCAAAGGTGTTCAAGTGAATTGATGCAGGAATATGGTAGACATGTGATTTTTTTAAAAAAAAATGTTGGAAAATATGGAGTGCCTTGGATGACCGCCCCCTTGATTCACTCCCAAATATTCAGAGACTTTAAAAAAAATCAAACACAAAGATAATATTGCACTTATCTGTATTTTTCGGACTATAAAACGCACCTGTGTATAAGACACACCAAGATTTTGAAGAGGTAAGCAAGAAAAAAAAAGTTTTTGCCCTCCCCGGCACCCAGGAGCACTCTGCAGGCCTCTCAAACCCTTTGTGCGTCCCGTTTTTCGCAAAAACGGGGCTCACAGAGGGTTTGGGAGGCCTGCAGAGTGCTCCTAGGGGCTGGGGAGGACAAAAATGCGATGCATGGGGAGTTTGGGAGGCCAAAAACGGGGTCATTTTTGCCCTCCCTAGCCCACAGGAGCACTCTGCAGGTTTCTCAAAGCCTCTACGTGCCCTGTTTTTGTGAAAAACGGGCTCGTTTTTCACAAAAACAGGATGCGCGGGATGGGGCTTTGGGAGGCCAAAAATGGCTATATTTAGTGTGTAAGATGCACCAACATTTCCACCCTCTTTTGGGGGGGAGTATGTCTTTTACTCCGAAAAGTACGATATGTCTCTACATTAAGCTGATGTGAATCTCTTCATTATTGATCCTAAATTTTATTTACACAGCTTTGCAACCTACTTCTATAGCAGTCCCAGTTGCTGATTTGATACTGACATATGTGGTAAATGCAAGGTACATTATTGGCAGTTAGAATTCATGTGTTTCTGTTAAAGAGAGGAATTCTTTGTTCCATGCTTGATTAATAGGAACTGCTATATACATGGCTTAAATATCAAGCAAACAACATTCTCTTTACCCATCGCCTCCACTGGGTTTTTAGCTGCTTTGCCAAGTAAAAAGTTCTGAGAAACTTAAAAACATTTCAATTGGTCTAATAAACTTGTTGCCTTTTCATAAATTTTGGACTTGTATTATTACCAGCAGAATTTGCTTTCTTTATATATGTTAGTGCTCTTGGAGAAGTTACTAGAATAAGGGCACGAGTGATGTAGCTGAAATAACCTTAAATTCTTTCATTTGCTATTAAAATTTGTTATGGAATGAAACATGTCAAGAAAAGCAGTCGGTTATATAAATCCAATATATTTATATGCTTTTAGAAAACAAAGTTGACATTAACATCCTCACCAAGGATTTTTTAATTGAAATTTCACAATTTTAAAGGAAGAAGTATTTTACAATTAAGAACCATTTTCCCTTTTCTTTTCTCTTTTAGAATAGTTCCAACTGATATTTTTAGAAAAGGGAAAGGGAAAAAAGAGGAAGGGAAATAGATAAAGTTGAGTAAAATGTAAGGCAGGAGTATTTTATTTGCTTTTGTGCCAAAGGTTATACCTGATCTTTTGGACACTGACACCAAGACCGCACTCCAAAACGCAGTTCTTTTAAGAAAACAGAACTGCATGGGGCCCAGGAAAAAATATAACTTTAATTTTTAAAATTAGTAAACATAAAATTAGATTACATTAGTTAAATAAAGTTAATACATTTACAGTTTGTGCGTGTAATTATTTCACCACTTTTTGTCTCTTTAAAAATTATAGTTTGGTGGCAATTGATGTTCTGCAATAAAAAGCTGGGTTTGGCCATGGATGCAACCTAGGTATTCCAGGTTGCTTTGCAACATTGACTTTCGGGGCCTGGAACTATTTTAAACTGAACTTATCAGGCAAATAGGATATGATGTAATTATAAACTGAGAGCCAATATGGTGTAATGGTTAAGGCATCAGGCTAGGAATCAGGAGACTGTGAGTTCCAGTTCCGCCTTGGGCACAAAGTCAGCTGGGTGACCTTAGGCCAAGCACTTTCTCCCAGCCCTAGGAAGGAGACGAGGGCAAAACACTTCTGAAAAACCTCACCAAGAAAACAGCGTGGACTGTCCAGGCAGTCTCCAAGAATCAGATACAATTGAACGGATGAAAAAATAATAATTATAAGCTGCTTCTTTCCAAGCAACATCTAATATTTCTTGTAACCTCTGCTTACTCTTTGGGGGTGTTCATTTCTTTCCTGTATTGGGAAATTATTCTCTTAACCATTAAAGCTATCCAGTCATTGTATTTCTTTGGGAGTGCTCAGATGGCTGATACATATCCAAATATTAAATGATTAAAGGTAAGAGTTAGATCCTGTGGATAAAGTAATGTTTATGCAATCTCCCACTTCTTTCCTGGGCAGTGCCAGAACATATGGGTTAAATTAGCCTGTGGCTTGTCACACTTCCAACAGAGACAATCTGTAGTCAACCTCAAGCATAAAAACTTACTCAGAGAGCAACAGAGTCTTAGGAAACCTCTCTTCAAAAAAGTTAAACTGTATATCAAAAGCAAACCACTTAACTGATATTAGAAAAAGATTCAACCGCTCTTTTTTTGAGGTTTTCATTTTATTTTCTCAACTGTGCTTCATAGCCTATTCTGAATCTGAGAAATATAAGCATACAAAGATTTTACATATAATCAATTATATATGACCTAATCAAATTTCACAAGTGATTTTTTTTTGCATGTCAATTTTAAGGGAACAGGTATTTGAAATGAAATAGATTTATTTGAGAAGCAGTGTGATACAACAGTTAAAATGCTGGACTGTTACTGGCAATATGCAATTCTAATTCACCCTCACTGATAGCAGCTGTGAATTTTGGCCATTCAATCTATCAGTTCAATTATTCACAGTGTGGTTATATGCAAAAATAGGAGGAAGGAACATTGTATAAACTGTTTGGGCTCCTGTATGGAAGGTGGAGTATGAATGATGATTGAATGTATATGCATTTATTTAAAATACAGTGGTTCTACACTCTTGCTATGCTCACTATATATTATTACCCAGTTATCTTAGCAAGAATCCAGTGATGCAGTATTAAACAATCACACAGAAAGAATGAAATGAAAACTATTCTAGAGGACATATTCTTGAAGGACAGGAAGAACTGCTGCCAAGGCAATGGTCAGATAAGGGAGCTTTAGCGCAGGCCTCTTGTTTAACTGTGTCTCTCAGTTCAAATGGAACTGAGGATAATGTTGAAGAAAGAAATTCTGATGATGATCTTAGAACGTAGAAAAGGTAATGTAAAAAAAAAAATCCTTTAATCGGGTTAAAAATCAAAAGCCAGATTTTTTAAAAACATTGATAAGTGATAGTTTCATACATTATATTAAACATGGTAGGGTTGATAAAATATAATAAGCTAAAATCAGATAAATTGCATTAGTTTGGAACAATGTGCCCCTTGAGGTGAGATACATATCCTCTTTTTTGGCCTTGTGAAGGGCTTGAAGACTTGGCTGTGTCAACTGGCCTCGGGCCTCAATGGGGGTGTGGCATTTTGGAGGTGGCTAATGGATTACATAACACCCCATCTTCTCTCCATGTGCACTTTGCTGCCTCTCTCTCCATCCTGGCCAATTTTATTTTAACTGAATTTTAAATTTCAGCCTGGTTTAGCTCAGCAGACTAAAAGCATAGTGATTTAAACCAGCTGTCTGCAATTACTGTAAGTTCGAATCTCACCAGGCTCAAGGTTGACTCAGCCTTCCATCCTTTGTAAGGTAGGTAAAATGAGGACCCAGTTTGTGGGGGCAATAAGCTGACTTTGTATAAATATACAAAAGTATGAAGGCTATTGCTTAACGCATTGTAAGCCACCCTGAGTCTCCGGAGAAGGGCGGCATATAAATCAAATTAAAAAAATAAATAAATTTAAGGTCCCAATTTATTGTTTTAATGTTTTATAATACATTTTAATTGAATGATTGTTAAGATGCCTAAGGGATGCGGTGGCTCAGTGGCTAAGATGCTGATCTTGTTGATCGAAAGATCGGCAGTTCAGCGCTTTGAATCCCTAGTGCCACATAATGGGGTGAGCAGCAGTTCGAATCCCTAGTGCCACGTAACAGGTTGAGCTCCCGTTACTTGTCCCAGCTTTTGCCAACCTAGCAGTTCGAAAGCATGTAAAAATGCTAGTAGAAAAATAGGGACCACCTTTGGTGGGAAGGTAACAGCGTTCCATGCGCCTTTGGCATTTAGTCATGCCGGCCACATGACCACGGAGTCCTCTGGCTCGTCGTTGTTGAAACCGAGATGAGCACTGCCCTCTAGAGTCAGGAACGACTAGCACATATATGCAAGGGGAACCTTTACTGTTACCTTTAAGATGCCTAGAGTCGTCTCTGGTGAAATGGGCAGCATATAAGTTTAATAATAGATAAAGAAAATTATGAGTCATGCTGAATGAACGTCTATGTTCCTGGTCTCAGTTAGCAGCACAGTGAAAATAAATACAATGCCACAAATTGAGAGAAGACACCATGTCTCCTTTATATTAGATTTAGTTGAAGCAATGGTGTGTTGACTTTTTGTTTGGAAGAGAATGCAGTCAGCATTATGAAATTTAAACTTGCTTCCAACAAATTATAAGAGCTGCTGGTGGGTTCATATAGCTGGAGAGGCAACGGGAAATTTGCTCTGGAAAGGGCTGTGATCCTAGAGCCTGGGGTTGCTCCTTGCCTGAAAGATTTGAGTTCTAAGAGGCTCCAATGCCATGATGATTGATACATTCAGTTTCAGCCACTCTTGTATTAAAAATAACTTAGCTACAATTATTTCATTTCTCCAAGTTCTATTATTAGAATTCATCGTTTCATGGGTCTGTTTTTGAAGAATAACTGGAAAATGTAGTTGGTTCAAAATATTTTATTAAATTTAGAGGTTGTCTGACTCTGTACATGAAAGGAAAAAGATTGTGCACTTCTGTTAGAAATAAACACAGCACACAAAACAAAAACTGATAGAGGCTCAACAACTATTTTACCCCTAAGTCTGAGAGGAAAGCCAACTTTTCAAAGACTTTCAGAACATCATCTGTAGCCATATGGATCTTGGGGATGCTGTTCCAGAGGGTAAGCATTGCAAAAGGGGTGTGCTTCTTAGGTCCCCCTACAGAGCATTGTTTACTTAGAGTGTATGGGTTTTTAATGTTCTCTTTTAAAAATTTAAAAATTTTTTTACGGGATATTGTTCGCATTGTTTTTTGCTGTAAGCTGCCCAGCGTCCCTAGGGAGTTGGGCGGCATAGAAATGTGACTAATAAATAAATAAATAATACTTGAAGGGTTTGAGTTCTAAAAATTGTTGATCTATGATTTAAGGAAAGTTCAAAAGGCTTTGAAAAGAAACTATAAAATAAATGGGTTTGTTAGTACAGTGAAACCTAATTTTAACAGACTAACTGAGTGGGGAAGGTGTCAATGAACACTGAAAATCAGAGAGGCCCACATCCTCAATGCAAAGCTACCAGAGGGGCTCCCTTTGAAGCACCATTGGCAGTTACAATGTAGTATCCCATAATTCTAGTACTGCAAAGCCAATTTGGATAATCTGACCAGAGGTTCTTCCTTGAAGGAACCAAATTAGACCTGGGTTGATGTAGAAAATAGATTATTCTGGCACTGTTATAGGTAAAAAAAGGTGTTGCATCCCCCAATTTGGGGAAAATCTTTAAACTTTCCTCATGTCCATTTAATTAGCTAAAAGGGAAATAGTAAAACATATGAAGATTATGAATTTAACTTGGATACAGTATAAAGGAGCAACTGTTCTAGTCAAAGTAAAATATCTCGGTTAAAATGCTATTTTTGGCAGCAGCAGAGGAATTAAAACGAAGAGTCGCTTCGAAATGAGGTGGGCAGCAAATAAATCTAATAAATAAAATAAATAAAACAAAATGTAGGAGAATAATGAAACAAATGGATTTTTAGTTTGCTTGGTAAGAAAACACAAGACAGAATGCATGCCTTAGAAAATAGGC
Source organism: Ptyas mucosa (assembly GCA_012654045.1). Taxonomy (NCBI): domain Eukaryota; kingdom Metazoa; phylum Chordata; class Lepidosauria; order Squamata; family Colubridae; genus Ptyas; species Ptyas mucosa. Next base: position 35,891,378 of record WNWU01000001.1, on the reverse strand, counting down.
AGAGTGATACCTACTTATGAACAATCAAAGTCGTTATAATTAAAATGAATTTCTTAATAAAATGTAGATAATTTTTGGTATATATTTATTTGGCTTTTATACAATGATCAGAAGGTTTTTCGCCAATCAAATATCTAAATCCATTCTTCTGTTTTATATTTTCACTCCCAGGAGGTCTTACTGGCACAAATTACTAGATCACATCAATATAAGATTTTCAACCATTGTATGTAAAAGCCTTTTGGAGACAACTCATGGCAGTCCTTACTCCAACACTTGACTGAAAACAGATGAGCACAACACATTAGGTTCAAGAATTCATTCTTGAGAGTACAACAAAGGGATTACTCCCTCTAATAAGGGCTGGGAGACATTTTTATTCTAGAGAAATTTCTAGCCGTGTGAGTCATATTTTGGTGGAGAACAGAGTGAAAAGTGAAAATAGATTCCTCACTCTACTTCTTAATGTAAAAATCAAAATAGCATTAAGACCCACTATTTAGGATGTAAATAAAGGCATATTGATATACAGCATATATTTTGCAGACCGTACAAATCTACCATCTTATCACAGAAAGGAAAATGAACTTTTATTCTGTTCCTAAACATTGCTTTTATTTAACTATCAAATAATTAAAGTGAAAAAGAACAAAATAATTCTGGAGGAGTAGTCACTGATAAATAAAAGGAAAAATATTACCAACACTGAAGAAAGGAAAGAAATGCAAATCATTGCTTTTGCTCATTCAATTCAGGAACTGAATGGATGTTTTTGTTTGAGATGTAATTCCAGGGCCTCTTTTCCTGGTCAGGCACCTTAATATTTCAGAACTTTTTGTACTCTTCTCACTTTTATACTTTGGATGAAACACATTCATATTGTTAGTTAATCACATACCCATAGCATAGAGACATCTACTAATTAATTAGTCAAGTCTTTGCAATACATTTTTCCAATTCCCATAATTCTCAGCCAGGGTGTGATTGTATTCCAAAGCCTGAGGCTGGCAGACTATGATCTATATCATAGAAATGAAACATGAGGATAAAGTCAAACAAAAGACAAAAAAGAGTTAAGAGGCTTTCCAGACATTTAGAATACTTTTCTTTAAATGATTTATTTTTGTTGTTTATTTACTTTCCATTCTTGTTCAGACTGGTAAAGAAAAGGGAGGAAATTCAAAGTTTTTCTTTGCCACTTTTACTTTCCGGATCCAGACAAAGCTGGTTTTCCCACATAGTTTAAGATTTAAACCGACAAACTTCTTTTTAGATCATAAGAAGTTGAAGTCCAGCCAAAACAGCTTTTTAGTTTTGTTTTCACTTTGGTTATTGTTTAAAGCATAAGTGCATTTTTTTCAATACTTTTTGCATCTTTTGAAACTGAGATCTATTTTTGTCTGCATCCTGGACATTTGGAGGAAATATTCAAAACCCCAAGGAATATATTCAAGTGTGAATAGACCCTCAGTTGCTTACACAGCAAAGCTCAAGGACATCCTGGCCTAGCCAGCAAGGAAAGGATTCAGTTCCTAACCTTGTGTGACAAAAATCTGTAGCACCAATCTATACAATTTACCACTTTATTATATTTACTTCTTTCTGAGCCTACAAGACACACACACACACACACACACACAGAGCAAATAAATCCTCTTTTCACCCTCTTTTTGCCCTCTCCCTGGTACTATATTTAAAAGGAACCCAAGAAACAAGTGATAACAAAGGAGTGGAAAAAACACTGAATAAGGCAGTCCACATCTTACAACCATAACTGAACCTGCAATTTTGGTCAGAAGTTGTTAAGTGGCTCATCCTGTGATCATGCCTGATTTTATAACCTTTTTTGCAGTGATTATCAACTGGATGTGGTGATTATGTACGTGACTGTAAAGTAATGAATGTAATGTAAGTGAATATGTGTTACATGAATCCATTGTTCATTATGGAGTGGGGTTTTTTTTTTGCTAGAAACTGAAAATAAATGCTGGTTTCCAGAAAAATCATGGTGATGTGACTGTGGAGATTCTGCAAATGGCTATAAAGGTGGGCTGGCTGTCAAGAATGCAAAATGTGGTCACGTGACTACAGAAGGGGGCAGTTGCAGGAACTTCGACTCTGGGTAGCAAGTAGCTTTTTGGGGACTCTCATAACTTTGAACATTTGCTAAGCAACTGGTTATTACTCAAGGACTACTGTAAGATGGCAGAGAGTTCTCTTTACTGCTTCACATATACAACACATTTAAAGAAGTGGGGTCACAAAGCCACAAGCCACTAAAGCCTGCTCAAAAATCCCAGTCTTACAGAAACACCTCAGATTGGGGCCCTGTAGATATTACAGAGAATACTGTTCCAGAAAATGGGAATGATCATAGAAAAGGCTTGTGCAGAGCCTGGACAGAGTTTTGGCAGAGGGCTATACTTGCCACTCATCTCTTCAACAGCATCATTCCATGTCAAGGAGAATAACTAGTAGATATTTTCCACAGGCTAGTGAAGTCTGATGAGACTGAAGAAAAACCATTATATGTGAAAGTCCTAATTAATCCCTTTCCTTAATATGCCCTGTATACAACAAGTAAGATGACGAATCTGTAGAAAGGTCTTCTTAGCCATGGCAGCCACCTGCTCCTTGAGCAGCAGCTGTGAATCCAGGAAGACCCCCAAATTACTCACCAACTCTGTCCAGGGAAGTGCAACGTAATTCCATGAGTAAAAAAATGATAAATCACCAACCTCCAAAAACCCCAAACCACTCCTTAACATAGTTTAATCAAAGTTGGTTTCTCCCCATCCAGTTATTTTTCTGTACTGTAGTTTAAACAAGTTTCTTATGTTTTTCCAATAAAGTTTGTTTCTTAATCATGTTTATTATGTATATATATGTTTCAAAAATTCATTAATGCGATTTGTTAATATGGATAATGAAATATGAAAGAAGTGATAAGGCAAGAAGAACTATAATTTTCTTCTTGTATTGTTGGCATGTTTATCGTGCTCACTAGATCCCTCCCAACAAAAAATACAGAGATAAATAATAAAAATTCCTCACCCTCAAATTTTTTCCCAAAATGAGACATAAACTTAAAATTTCAAACTAGCAATTCTAACAGGAGAAATGTGCCAAAGCACATTTTTTTCTTCATTGCAAACAGCATTAAAATCTGGCTAGAGAAGCTAACATATACCAATGTCAACTGTGCATCAGAGTTTTCATCTCAGTAGGACAGAATGAACAATCTCGTGTTATTTTCTGAGTTTATATGATTGCTAATTATAGTCGCCCATCTATTGATGTATTTGGCCACCCAACTCAAATACAGAAATTCTGAATGGCTTACAATACCAAACCAACTTCAAGGTGTTGGTTACCACCTTTAAAGCGCTCCATGGCTTAGGACCTGGTTACTTATATTCTGCCACCATTTTCCTCCCATCGACCGATACGCTCCCACAGAAAGGGCCTCCTCAGCCAAACAATGTTGACTGGCGACCCCCAGGGGAAGAGCCTTCTCTGTGGGGGCTCCTGCCCTATGGAATGAATTGCCCCCGGACATACGAAGGATCCCCGACCTCCGCACCTTCCGTCGTGCTCTGAAGACCCTATTATTTCAGCAAGCCGGTCTGATGGGATAAATGATTTTAAATTGGGTTTTAAAAGTGGTTTAAAATAGTTTTAATTGGAAGTTTTAACTCTGGCCAAGGATTGAATTGTTTTAATATGTTTTTTAAATTTAGTCTTGTATGTTGTTTTATCATGGCTGTTCACCGCCCTGAGTCCTTCGGGAGAAAGGCGATATATAAATATAATAAAACTAAACTAAACTAAACTAAACACACCCCAGAAACAAATTATCAATTTGATTAAAATAAAAACAACCCCTTAATAGCTGATCAGGAACTTGTCATTGTTACCTTCCTCCAGATAATGACTCCGCTCTATCTCAGATCATTTGTTCTCAAGCTAAGCACTCTGCTATTTAGATAACCTGGATTTTGTGTTAATTGCCAGGAGTTGTGTCTGAACTTTACTTTGTGATTAGCTTGTCTAGATAGTAACATTCTGGCACACAGGCTCATGTAGTCTACCCCTGGAACTCAGTTGGCATCCTGGGCACCTGATCTGAAGGACTTTCATTCTACAGTAGTACCTTGGTACTCAACTGCTTTGAAATTTATCAAATTTGGTACTCAACGCATTTTGACATGAAAATTTTGCCCCAGTACTCATTGTTTGATACTCAATACACAAGCTAGAACTATTCAATGTCAGCTGCCTTGTGACTCACTACATTATTCCTTATGGGAAAAATTTGTTCGGTATTCATTGTTTTTGGTACTCATTGTGTCTTCTGGAACCAATTAATGATGAGTACCAAGGTACCACTGTAAATGTATACCAGCAATGCTGATGCTATTTAAATTTTGTTAAGAGATTTTGGTGAGCAATGAAGTGAGAGAGAAATATATCCTGTGAATATGATATGAGAACAAAGAGAACTAGAAGAAAAAAATGTGGACAGACATTAGGAGAGTTCATACTGCAGTCACCATAAACCTCTGTAGGAGTTTGGCAGAAAACAGACTCACTTAGTCAGATAGGTTACAAACTACTTCTTCAAAACTTCAAATGGAACACACCTGATTTGTCACAGTTGGGATCACTGGTAAGTAAAATAATACTTTCAATTCCTGAAAATTACATTTTCCATCTCTACAAGTTAATATAATAAATCAAGGGTGCTATACAATCTCTCTCAAAAGAATAATCCCTAAATTAAAATTAGATTACATTTACATTTGAGCTAATCAGAACTAACTCTCATATAAGATTTCACAAAAACTGCCATTATAACCGAAATGTTAAAAAAAATCTGCTCAATGTTGGTTCTACAATTAAAGATAGGACATCTTAAAATTAAAACTTTCACTGCACATTCCAGTAATGTATTGGAATCATATCTTTTTCCTTTCCTCATAGAAACATATTTCTTTTTTCAGTACAACGTGGATGCCTGAACCAAGCTATTCTTATGTGTATCCCATCAATAGAATCAAATCTGACTAATGAATAAAAAAGAGCTTTTGTTGAACAAAATATAAAAAAACAGAACTAGAACTGCAAAGCAATTTCCTAGACTTGAAGGGGAAGCAGGTTTGAATCTACACATTTAGTCTCATTAAATCAGACTCAATGGGAAGAAACAGTGACATGAACATGGAGCACAATTATATTTTTATGGGTTTCAGTTTTATTCAGAACTGGATACTCTTGCAGAGTTCAAATGACCATGATTAATTCCAAATAAGAGGATATGGTCAACAATGTTTTTTTTTAAAAAAACAGGCTTTTAATTTGTCCCTTCGTATAAATGACCATACTTACAAAATTAGAATTTTAAAAGCCAGAATACTGCAGCATTAGTGAATTCCTCAGCATTCACACAAATGCATTGTGTGAATGACGGAAAAGTGCATTTGAAACATGGTTCCAAATCTAGCTCAAGCCTTTGACCAGCCATCCTTGTCTCCAAATTGTTGAGCAGCATTTCTCAAGATTGAAAGGTCCAATAAAAGAGTGACTGAATAATTGGATTCTTTTCACTACCCGAGTACTTCAGGTTTACAAAGGCATAGAAGTCTCTCACTGCAGTGCTCTTGGTCCTTTTGGCAATCTGCTAAAATGATATAAGAGGTGGAGTTTTCCCTTCTCGCTAAACAATTTTTTGTGCTTGTACCTAGACCATGAGATCCAAAGAGACCAGGCAATAGAGCAGCAATTTACATCAACAAAGGGGATTTTGATGCACTCCCTGAATGGGGCTGCATTACCATGTTAATAGCTTTTTCACTCTCAGCCTGGGACTTTGGAAACTTTTTGCAAATGAAGAACAGTTCCGCTTTCTATTTTAACTGTAACAATAGCAGAGGAGCCTCTCAAACTGCATCAAATAGCAGTCAGTGAAATCCCTAACTACTCATCCTGTCTTGGTGGTTTATTAACCACCCAGCCAGAGAACAAAAGAAGAACAACCTGCAGCCTGACTTCACCCCCATCTCTTAATCCCCTAGAGATGGCAGGAGGAATTGCCCGCAAAACTGTTAAATCAGTCTTTTTACCTTCCACCATTTTTTTTTGAGCTTCCTTTCAACTTCCCATCATAAAAGAAATTTCAGGTAAGTTTTCCAATGTCAAATTCTTTATGGCCGCCTGATTAGCAGAATGATGATGACATTCCTCTCCCCCCTCTCTCCACTTCATTTTTCAGACAGTTGTTGTTCTTCACCAGTTCCCACACTCATCTACTTGTTCCTTTGTCATGTGCTTTGAATGTACTCTTCTCCTGACACTGACTGACTCTCACCATAGAGAATCAATGGAAATGTTGCTCCTGCAGTCAGCCGGTGAAACAGAGCCCATTCATTACCACGAAAATGTTCCACTGCCACCAGCGTAGACAGCAGTTTCTATCTAACTCCTCTCAATGCATTTTCCAATTTGAAAATGACTCTCATTTTCATAAAGTTTCCTACTACCTTAAGATAGCTGGGGGGGGGGAACCCCCCTATGTATTTTATTATTTGGATACTTTCTTTTTCTTACCTCTATATGTGGTAAGATCAGCAGCAGATTTGTGGCTTACAAACCTACTCTATAGAGCTGATTGTTGCCAATGTTTATTGGTTAACTGTATTCTGATTTTTTTTCTTTTGTGTTTTATACTGCACTTAGGTATAACACCATAAAAAAAAAAGACAGCGAGCCAGTTTGATATAGTGGTTAAGGCATTAGGCTGGAAACTGGGAGACTGTGAATTTTAGTCCTGCTTGAGCTATGAAACTAGCTGGGTGACATTGGGCCAGTCACTCACTCTCAGCGCTAGAAAGCGGGCAACGGTAAACTACTTCTGAAAACTGTAGGGATTATCCGGGTAGTTGCCAAACCAACATAAAGAATATACAGCAAAAGATAATAAACAATTTGATACTGATAAATACATTGGCTCACGCAGGGAGTTGGACTAGATGTACTAGGGATTTGAACTGCCAAACTGCCGACCTTTCTGATCAACAAGCTCAGTGTCCTTGCTTGATTTCTAATAGAAAGCATTAACACCAGCCTCTATAAAATATTCTGCTTTTCTCAATGAAAAAAATAAGCTGTATGAGCTAGTATCTTAATAGAGGAATCTCACATTTGTTTAAATATATGATCTATTTAATCAGCTCTTCCCATAAATAAGATGGTTTTGACTGAATAGTCAGGGAAATTCTGAGTTCAGTTACAGGATATTTTATTTTGGGTATCACATCCCACTTGTAAAATGTGGAACCCAAAGCTCATTTGACATAAAGCTGAAGGGTAAATAATATCTGAACAACCCACTCATAATTCAACAGAACTGTGATTTTGTTAAATTTTTGAAAGCAGAAAATGTATTTTTGACATTTACAGTAACTCATTCATATAGAAAACAAACAACAGGAAAACATTTCAGAGATAAAGCAAAAGTTCAGAAATGTATGTGCACACATGAGGTGTTTTACATTATTATATTTTCAATCAAATATATCCCACTTTTAGATGGTATACCTAGATTATTACACAATAAAAAAAATTTTCTGAACACTGAAACATTAAGACACCTCTCCAAGGCAAACTCTTATACATGTTCCTCTATTATTGTAAAAGCAACAGATTGTTCATTATCTGATACAGCCATACACTGATATTTATTTATTCAAGAAAATTTATATGACTACCTAACTCACTCTCAGTGAATTACAATGGCTATTGCCCCAGTTAAATTTATTTTTGTTAACACCAAAGTTTCAGGAGCATCCATAGGTACAAGAATTCAGAAAACATCAATATAAAATGCCTAATATTGACTTGCCTAATATGAAACATTTACTAAATTCAGTTTAAAAGAACTAGATTCAACTAAGATTTACGTGCTTCAGTCTGACACTTTCCAGGGTTGAACCAACTCCCATTTTCTCTGGAAAATAGCTTTGTTGAATTCAGGGAGCTCAAATTAAACATGTGGAGAGTACCAGGCTGGGAAAAGCAGCTTTAAGCACTCACTTCCCTCAGCACATTAACTAAAGTAAGACAAAGCTCATTTTATGGTAGTCTTACCTTGGAGAACCAAACCAGAATTTTCAATAATGTATAGGAAAGATGTAAATGGAGCAATAGGGGTCTTAGCAACCAGGATCTGCAAAAACAAAACAAAACAAAACCGCATATGGTATAGTGATTATTAAGGTGTCCAGAGGAACTCAGCTGGATAAACAGCACTTCTAATATATTTTCTCACACTGGCTCTACAAAGAGTTTATTCCACCATTCATACTTTAGGTTCTATTTATTGATTTAAACTATCCAAAGTTCCACATTGTCTTAATATAATCTTTTATTTATTTTGCTGAAATACACAACAGGGTATGTGTTTAACCAATCCTGCATGAAGATGAAAACCAAGAAAAAATATGATACAATGAGATCCTACACAGTTCTCACAGTAAGAATCTAGAATCAGTTCTAGTCATTTGTAGCCAAACAGTCATGTTTTAGCATAAAAGTAACACAAACACAGCAGCCCCTATCTTATAAACTCTCTAGAAATTCTAGAGAGATGTTGATAATTTATGAGATTCTAAAGAGATTCTATTGCTGCCATTTCTGCTAAATGTGTATGCATTCCAAATGTGAAGCAGATTTCCTCACTCATTTCTGCCTCAGGGAAAAAAAGGAAAGACACTGGAAAGCAATTTCCTAGTCTGTGGTTTTCACAGTGGCATTTCCAACTTTGTAACCCTAAGGGCACCACTTAACAAGGCTGCTGATCCAAAGCACACTCTTGGTTCTTTCAGAACTCTGTTTCAATTACAGTGATGTCATACCCATTTTGTAAAGACAAAGAAAATACACCAGGCCATAGTACTGCCTTCATTTTTATGTATGTAATGGTGCTAAATCTACATGGAAGGAAGTATGAAGTAAGGTACCCCAAGGCTCTGTCTTAGGCCATAGTACTCTTCAACGTATTTATAAATGATTTAGGTATCAGAAGGGGAACTTATCAAATTTGTAGAAGACACTATGTGGGGCAGAATAGTCAACACTTTAGAAGATAGTGTCAAAATCCAACAAAATGCACTCCAGCAAAACTGTCACTCCAACAAAATGCAATTCAGTAGTGAAAAAAGTAAGGTTTTACACTTAGGCAAGAAAAACCAAATGCGTAGGTAGGTGTTACTGGCTCAATCAGCAATGAGAAGGATCTAGAAGTTCTAGTGGACAACTACTTAAATATAAACCCAGCAGTGTGCCACAGCTGCCAAAAAAAAAAAAGCCAATGCAGTCCTAGCTGCATCAACAGAGGAATAATATCAAGGTCAGATGAAGCATTAGTCACACTATATACTGCCTTGATAAGACCATTTGGAATACTGTGTCTAGTTGTGGTCAACCCAATCCGAAAAAGATGTGGAGACTCTACAAAGAGTACAGAGAAGAATTATGAAGATTATTAGGGGTCTGGAAGCTAAAACATATGATAAATGGTTGCAGGAACTGGGCATGTGTAACTAAAGAACTGGGTATGTCTAACAAAGAGGACTTTAATTCCTCTCTAAGTTTCAACAGAAAGCAAGCAATTCAGCTTGCCGTGCTGAGCTGTTCACAGAGATAATTTGGCTGGAATTTATAATGATATTGGAGACAGGTTTGATGAATTTTCGTTTTATTTTAAGTGATGAATGTATGTTTACTTTAATGAATGTTCATAATATAATTAAAAAATAAAATAAGGCAGACAATCCACCTGAATTCTAATGTGGAAAGGAAAGATAAATGACTGACTTTAACACTGGGGGTTAGGAAGAATTACAACTATTGAATATGGTGTGAAGACAGGAGAGCTTGGGCTCCTTCCAGGATTGAAAAAGTATGCCAGATTTTACTTGAAGCTACATCTGTAGAGTTGTCCACACGAACAACCTCTTTCAATTTATATCTAACATCTGCTAGCCCACACATTTCTTTTGTAACTGGGAGGGCATGAAACTGCCAGACAAATATACAACACAGCAAGAACTGGTTTAGGAACCAATGTCAGTGGTTTGCTTTGAGTAATGTAATGCCAGCAAAGGCAGCTCTGGATGGAGGCAAATGCAATGACATGCTTCATGTCATTGCATTTCAAACCTGCAATGTAAGTGCTTTCCCTACCTTAGGGCAAATTACTTCCTTCAAAGAAAGAGGCAATTGGGTCATCAGGATTAAGACAATCCTTGAAGAAATATGGCTATAATGCAGAAATCTTTACTCAAAAGTGAGGGTCTTACTAAGGCTTTTATGCTCTTGTAGTTTCAATAGTTAAGTGTCATCAAGTTGGGTCCAACTCTTGCTGACTCTACAGACATCCCAGGGACAATCCACAGAACTTCCAGGGGCATTCCAACAATATACTTGATCTTGTCTATTTGCTATATCTGTGTCTTTCCCTTTTAGTTCCTGCAACTTTGTCAAGCATAATTGCTCTTTTAATCCATCATTTGTTTGCTACATTATCATATTTACTACCGGAATTGAACAGATATGCCAATAATATGTATCCTTATTGTTCTGCCCCAGCTACGAACCCCAAAGAACGCAGCACACACAAAGTCCATTCAAACCTTGGTTTACCAAATAAATAAATCTTTTACAACAATGGCTGTTAATTAACTGCATTAACAGCCGCCAAAAATTCAAAAAATAATAACTGAAAGCTTACTGTGGTTGGCAGAATGCCCAGAAGCAAATTGCAGGAAGCTGATAAGATAAGCAAGACAAGACACGAAGGTATGTGAACGAAGTTGTTCCCTGCAAATTGTTTCAGTCGGTGTTCCTCCTTAAATAGGCTAAGGGAGTGGCCAATTAGCCCCAAGCCTTACTCTCGAGGAGACCTCCTCCTGAGGAGCCACTCCTGCCTTTTGGCAGCTCTATGCACCCGTGCATCGAGAAGAGGCTCCTCCTCTTCGTCCTCTTCACTTAAGGGAGCTTCTGGAGGTTCTGAAGGCCCTGGCTGAATCCCCACTTCACATCTTTTCCAGCCTCGTCATTGTCCGACTCGAGTGCCAGCTGCACAGGCTGCTGGCGCAGCACCACACCAGCCTGCATGCTGTCTGAATCAGCTACTAGCTGCACAGGCCGCGTACGGGCCACAACAATTATCATACTCCTTACCCTTCCTGGCCCATGCCACTTTGTGTTCCCTGACCTGTGCTATCCCCAGCAAGCCTTCTCAGACCTATGCCACACCTGTGGGCTTTCCCTGACTCATATAACACTTATTGAGAATGTCCATGTGCCAACCTTCCCAACCTATGCATTGTTCCTGATCTGCACTGCACTTCTTGAGCTCTCAAGGGAGGAACAGAGATTTCTGATGCTTCCTGCCAGTTTCCTACAAGGAAACCCATTGGGGGAAGCCAACCAGAAGTCAGGAATCACTCCTGTTCCTTTTTTGCCCACTCACAATCATTCTGTTTCTCTGTTTAGGTAAGACAATTTCTCTGAAACAATGATTCATTGGGGCATGGCTTGTCTTCTATATTACTAAAACTCTCCTGTATGTCTGCAACCTTCAACCGGGCAAAATGATGGCAATATGGTAACAATTTAATCCAGGACCCATTACTCACATGGGATTGAAATTTAGGAAAGTTGCAGCTGTATCAGCCATTTCCAAACTCTATGCCAGTTTCTCACAAGGAACATCAATGGGGAAGCCAGAAGGAAGTTGGAAGTTGCTCTAGCTTCCACTGCTTTTTTGCTTGCCTGTGATCATTCTATTTCTCTATTTAGACAATTATCTGGAACAATGACCCAATGGATAATAGGTTGTCTAATTTATATTATGTTTTTAGTGTATGTCTTTCAGATTCAGTCTGCTGAAACACCTAATATCTTTAATTTAATAAGTTTAATCTATATATTTGAAATCTACATGGTCTGTTTCACAATATGTACCTGGAAATGCCCTGGCTGAATGTACTGTATTTTTCTAACTTCTGTTTCCTATTATGTAGTCAATTTGATTCTAATGTTATCCATCTGCTGATGTCTAAGAATATAGCCTTTACTTATCCTGTTCTGCTGTTCGAAGCAGTTGCCAGCAACAAAGAACTATCACTACAAAACCCCTGCTTTAGAGGTAGTTCTCAGTTAATGGTACAATTGGGTCCAGGAACCATGACACTAAGCAATGTCATGAAATTATGTCAATTTATAACTGAAGTTCCAGTTGTGGTTATTAGGTGAATCTCACAAGTTCTAAGGTTGCCACTTCCCACCAGATTCCCTATTGACTTTGCTGGTTGAAAGGTGGTCTACTCAGGAAAGGTAGTCTACTCAGATCTATTCATGAAAGGGTGCAAATGGCAATCACATGACTGTAGGATGCTGCAACAGTCATGATTGTGAGCTGGTTGCCAAGCATCAGATTTGAGATCACCTAGCTGCATTCAGTCCTCATTCAGTGCTGTCGTGACTTTGAACAGTTACTAAACAAATAGTAGTTAAGCAGACACTACCTGTAATTGAGTTTACTCAGTACAAATCTTCCCATAGTTCTAGATCAGGGCTGTCAAACCGGTGGTCCACAAGCCATATACCATC
>WNWU01000001.1:35712359-35878303 GCA_012654045.1 Ptyas mucosa | reverse complement strand
TACATACAGTAGTTTTGTGTTCCCTTTAGTTGTTTGACCAGTGTATAAACTACTGTATGTAAAGAACAAAGTATTTAATAAGGCTATTTCATTCATTCAGATCTTGGATGTCTTCTGCTTGTGTTCCCTTTATTTTTTTGAGCAGTATATATACTGTACTGTATATATATAAATTACGTGATGTCCTTTTTTAAAATATCACTACCATTTATTCATTCAGACCCTGAATAGTATATCACATAATCATCTGAAAGTGACCCATTACTGCTAAATTAGAATACTCTTAAAATATCTAATTTAGTGTATGTACTGTATTTCGGTTTCAGCAGTTACAAGTTTCCCTTTTCACATTCCATGGTCCAATTATATATATGTTTGTAAAACACAGATCTTCTTTTTCAATATTGGCATCATTGGTGACCACACTTCCTTGAGGCTTTGGTTTAGCCCTATCAATTCCAGATCTACTCATGAAAGTTTGAGATTCTTCCTCTAGTTATATAAGTGCCTTTGTCATCATCCAGCACCCAAATGGATGTCAATGTTTAAACTATGTCCATAAAGGAATGTTTTATTCTTTACTATATGTTAATAAGAGAAATAGCAATAATATACTTGCAAGAAATATATACAGTAAAGAAATCATCAATGTGCTACGTTGTACTGTGGCTGTCTAACTCTTAGCAAACCTCACTACTGGTTAGGCTACTACAGTTGCAGAGTATTGTGTTTAGCAACATCTGGAAGGCAACATGTTCTCCATCTCTGTTTTAGGATAACAGCAGTAAATAAAAGTATAAACAAAGCTCTCCAACAGGAGGTGCAGTCACCTTATAGGTGTCGTTATTACCTGCTTGCCTACCTGGAAGTGGGAGAATGGAAGGATTCTGGCAAGCCACAACACAGAGCTGGCAGGGAGCATTCTGCTTGGTCACTCACATGTTCTACAAGATTTGAGGGAATGTTTTTTGAAGGAGACAGAGTGCATATTCTCAGGGTACAAAGAGTATATAGAGTACATTCATATATAACAAAATAAAAATGTCTTCATAAAGTACACTCATTGCTGTGTTCAATGTAGCTGGATGTTACAAAAGCTTATAGGTTATTGCTTGTGGGACAAGTCAACTTCTACTCCACAGTCAAACCACTTTATTTTAAACATGATGGCAGAGTTCTCCAGTCTTCTGGATTGGTGAGCGTATCTTGGAATATTGTGATCATGTTATGAAAACATTTCACAAAAGAGACACTGAAAGGACACTGCAAATTATACTGCATGCTATTGCCTATAGTTTCGTTTCATGCAGAATGCTCTGTACCAGGAGTGTCAAACTGGTGGCTCATGGGCCAGATGCGTCACATGTAGGCCAGGCCCATCCCAGCTCCATGAAGGGAAAAACATCACAAAACATCATGCGATGGCAATGTGACGCGGTAAGTTTGACACATGCTCTGTACTATTCCTATTTACCTTTGCTGTTTCCCTGAACAGGTGGACATACTTTCAAATATACATTGGCCTGCAGTCAGTCACCCACCTTCCTCCCTTCCTCCTCCTCTCTCTCTCCCTCTCCCCCCACTTTCTTTCCCCGCCTTTCTTTCTTTCTCTATTGAAAGCTTTTTGGACCAAACTAACTCCCAGAAGCATTATTGGCAATAAAAGGTTTGCAGTATGCACTCTCCCTTAACTGAAAGGCTTTTTAATGTAAATATTCAGGTAGGACATGGTACTTGGCAAGTACCCAAGAAGATGTGTATAGTCTAACTGATGTATTATCCTCCTTTATCATCTGTAGCAGAGAACAGTGGGTGCAAATATATAATTTTTTTGCAAAATTTTCTACTGAATAATTTTCTGGTGATTGTGTTATATTACTGTCTATAATAATAACATTACTATTTTATTTACTGTATTGTGTTTTAATGTCTTTAGTTTGGGGAAGCTTTTTGCAATGACAAACACATACCAGTAACGTGCTTTCAGGGATATAAAACAAGTGCACTTCTATCTACAGAAGTCTTCACAAGACTTGAACAGAAAGTTCTACTTTCTGTATGAATTGCTGTTCACTTAGCTCTGACTGTGGCAATTACACTCCTGAATTCCTTTAATGAACATTCATTCAGCAAAGTTATGATGGTGCTGAACAAATGATAATTAAGACTGATTCTTGAAGTTATGACTGTTGCAGAGCCTAACAACTGCACTGAGGACTAACATAACTGCTGTCACTAAGTGATCTGGCCATGTGATATTTCACCTAATGACTGCCTCACTTAGTGACAGAAATTCCAGTTTCCAGAGTCATTAAGCAAGAACTACCTGTATCTTCTTTAAGATACATCACACTAATTGGTATAATTTTGCTGCCATTCCCATACAAATAAGACTGCAAGAGGATTGTAGCTATTGCAGCTCTTAAAAATTCAAGCAGTCTTTGAAAGGAGGTACATATATTATTAATTGGACTATTGCCAAAGGAAAAAGCATCTAATTACATTTTCAGAAAAAATATCCAAAAAGATGGCTCTGCGGCCTTGTGTGGGAAGCCCAAAGGAGCACACAGTTGTGGGGTTGGTTAGTGCCATGAGAGCCCTCCCTTTGTCTTTGGTGGCTTAGGAGTATGAATAAACAAACAAACAAACAAACAAATAAGAACAATTTTACAAACCATGTCAAACTATGTGGGAAGTAATATTACAAACAGTTCTAGTATATAAAAATGTCTCTCTGAAAAGACATCCAAGATGTCAAGCAGGAAGACATAAGACAGATTTCTCCTTTCTCTCCCTCCCTCCCTCCACCAGTATACAGTAACTTTACAATTGAACTGAATTTTTGGTGTTGGAGGAGCACTCAAATATGCACTTAACTGCAGGCATAAGTAGACAGTACCCAAAAGATGATTATCACTGGATAATTTTATATGTATAAACTAGACTGAAAAGGGAATAATGGCAAATCATTACTTTATTGTTGCCAAGAAGTAGAGTTCAACTCAAAGAAGCCTTTACTTTTTATTTTACCTCAGATGAACAAAACCAACAAAGAACATGTATTATTAAAGATATCTTATGGGACAGTTCCTTACTAAGATATAAAACCTTCAGATGTAAGAACAGGATTAAGAATTAATAGTATAATTAAAACAAAACAAACAATGCTCTCCGCATAGTCCAAGTTTCCGTTCCAGTCAGTTCAACATAACAGCATATATGTTTCAAATGGAATGAAACCATTATAAAAGTAGATCAAAGACAGGTGAAGGGTAGCCAGAAAATTGTAATAAACAAATGACTGAAACAAGATCAAAAACCATGCCTGCTCTGGAGGGTTGTTTATGAACTTAGCATCAAAATGGCTGATTTCCATCATAAAAGGATATTAAGTTAAATGGGTATCAGAGTGCTCACTTGCAAATGTTTACAGACAATTGTTCATTCTTTACTGTAATTATATTTTAGTTTCATATGCTGAGTTGATTTCAATGACAAATTGTGATAGCAAAAAGCAAATGGGTTTATTCATTGCTTTATGGTCTTTATTGATTTATTCATTGTTTTATAGCCGGAACCAAACCAACATACATTAAAATGTACAGAACAACAAAAGTGCATGCATAAAAATGACATAAAACAAAGTCACTCAAAACTAAGGAGGAGGTACTAATTGGTTTCTGTAGGCTAAAGCTACTGATAGAAGTTTGGTCATTGTCCTTGATACATTGAAAAATTGGTCATTTAAAAAACAACAACAGTGACCTCATCATGAGGGCAATTAAAATTCTTAGGAAGAGTCATGGTGGAGCAGTGGTTAGAATGTAGTACTGCAGGACTAATTCACTGCTCACTCCAGGAGTTCGAGTCTGAGCGGCTCAAGGTTGACTCAGCCTTCCATCCTTCCGAGGTCGGTAGGATCCAGATTGTTGGGGAAAATATGCTGACTCTGTAAACCGCTTAGAGAGGACTGTAAAGCACTGTGAAATGGTATATAAGTCTAAGTTCTATTGCTATTATGCATGCTTACCCGCCATGTGAATGGTTTATGGTTTATGGTTTATTTGATTTATATACCGCCCTTCTCCCCGAGGGGACTCAGGGCGGTGAACAGGCAGAGATAAAAAACATAAATACAAAATTTAAAACCGAATTAAAACCAAATTAAACAATTGCCCAACCATTCAAACCCATTTTTTTTTAAAAAAAAATATATGAATCCCAGATCTAAAAATTTGGATTATACAATTTAAAATTTTCTTATAAAAGGGGAGATACTATGTCAGGCCCGCTTGATGAAATAAAAAAGTTTTTAACTCACGGCGGAAAGCACGAAGGTCCGGGATCCGCCGAATCTCTGGGGGGAGATCGTTCCAGATAGTGGGTGCTCCCACAGAGAAGGCTCTCCCCCTGGGGGCCGCCAGTCGACATTGTTTGGCCGACGGCACCCGGAGGAGTCCTTCTCTATGGGAGCGTACCGGTCGGTGGGAGGCTATTGGAGGTAGTAGGCGGTCCTGTAAGTACCCAGGTCCTAAGCCATGGAGCGCTTTAAAGGTGGTAACCAACACCTTGAAGCGCACCTGGAAGACCACCGGAAGCCAGTGCAGCTCGCGCAAGAGCAGTGTCACATGAGAGCGCCACGTCGCTCCCATCACCACCCGCGCGGCCGCACTCTGCGCCAGCTGGAGCCTCCGGGTGCTCCTCAAGGGGAGCCCCATGTAGAGAGCATTACAGTAGTCCAGGCGGGAGGTGACAAGGGCATGAGTGACCGTGAGTAAGGAGTCCCGATCCAGAAAGGGGCGCAACTGGCGGATCAGGCGAACCTGATGAAAAATCCTCCCGGACACAGCCGTCAGATGGTCTTCTAAGGACAGCCGTGAGTCCAGGAGGACGCCTAAATTGGGCGCCCTCTCTGTGGGGGCCAATGATTCGCCCCCAATAGTCAGTGATGGTACCAGCTGACTATATCGGGACGTCGGTAACCACAGCCACTCGGTCTTGGATGGATTGAGTCTGAGCCTGTTCTTCCCCATCCAGATCCGCACGGCCTCCAGGCACCGGGACATTACTTCAAGGGCATCGTTGGGGTGGTCTGGGGTGGAGATGTACAGCTGGGTGTCGTCAGCGTACTGATGATATCTGAATATAGTTGGGATTTTAATAAGATATCAGATACAGATGCAACCTCTATGCCTGGACATGAACAAGTACAATTTTCATATCGGAGATTGTAGCATCTTTTGTTTGCCACCCTGTTAGGTAATGTATTGATTCAGGCCAGAGAAAAAAGCTGCTATGTGGATCATGCCAGATCTTGAAAAAATACAAAGAATCCAAGGAGAGGGGGTGATTCTACTGTAGTAAAGATGGGAAATCTACCTATCTGCCTACTTGCATAGACAATTCCTCAGCCTTCGGCTTAAATTCTGTGAATGTTTTATCTGGGCTTAGGATCAGTACAAAAATATATCAAATCTTGGTCACTTAGTCTTTGCAGAGTATATTCAAATCCATCATTCAGGCTAAGATGAATCAAAGAGTTGCCCAAAATATTTGGTTGGCTCAAGAACTTAAGGAGCATATTTTTCAGAGAGAGAGAGAGTATGTGTACACGTACGTATGTGTGTATATGAGAGACGGGAGGGATGGGGGGAGAGGGAGAGAGAGGGAATCATAAGCATAAATAAAGGAAAAAGAGAAACACCAGTCTAGTTCTTGTGACTTTAGTGAGGAAAATGTTCAAGTTTTATGGTGATTATGAGAAGTAATACTTTTTTTAATAAAAAAGTCTGAATGGAAAAATGATAGTTCCACTTCGTTTGGCTGCACATTTTCTCCTAGGATGGATTATCATGCCAAGTTGTTTTTGTTTTTTCTTTCAAAAGGTTTAAAGGAGAGATGAGGAACATTTTTTCACTGTCTGGAGTAACATTCCTTTGTGGGTAATCTGTTGCAGCAAGTAGTAAAGGAAGCAATTCTTTTTCTTTATTCCTGTCTCTGCTATCCATATCTTCCTTGATTAATTTCTTCCCTGAATCATATCCCTAAATCAATTTCCTTCTTTTCCAAAATTGTTTTCAATTGACTTCCAGAATCTGAGAGACACAAACTCGATTTCATTGAGGGCCACATCAGAGTTGTGTTTGACCTCAGGGGCTGAGGTGGGCATGGCCAGGGCTGGCGTCACTTGTGTCAGGGGCATCTGTGGTGGCCTGAGCGCTCTGCCAGTGAAAATAGGCTCCTGAGTTCGGTTTTCGGCTGTGATGGCCTCTTGCGGCCCTCTGCCAGCAAAAATGGAGTTCTGTTTTTGCAGGCAGAGGGCCACAGGAGGCCGTCGCAGCCGAAAACGGAGTGCGACCCTCCCGAGCTCTGATTTCATTGGCAGAGGCAACACGGGCCAGTCCTTCACTGTTTCCAGGGCGGCCCCACAAGCCAGATCTAAGCAACCCCCGGGCCTTGAGTTTGACACCCCTGGTCTAGGCTGAAGAGACACCACCAGATTGGCTCTGATCTGTAGATCAGCAATTCTCCAATTCTGATTTAGAGGGGAAGAAGTTCAGAATGTGCTCTGAACAAATTCAATCTCCCACTGGAGTACAGGTAGTCCTCGACTTACAACAGTTTTTTTAGTGACTGTTTGAAGTTACAATAGCACTGAAAAAAGTGACTTATGAGCATTTATCACACTTAGGACCATTGCCCCATCCCCATGGTCACATGATTTACATTCAGATGCTTGACAACTGGTCTATATTTATAACAGTTGCAGTGTCCCGGGTTTACGTGATCATCTTTTGTGACCCTCCGACAAGCAAAGTTACTTAACAACCGTGTGACTAATTTAACAACTGCAGTGATTCGCTTAACAACTGTGGCAAAAAAAGTCGTAAAATGGGGCAAAACCCACTTAACAAATTTCTCACTTAGCAACATAATTTCCAGGCCTTAATTGTGGTTGTAAATCAAGGACTACCTGTACACATAGGCAAGGAATGAGAAAGAGGTTTTCCAAAATGAATCATGTAAGAAACTTAAAATGATGCACTATATCAATGATGTATTGAAATTAATAACAATAATAAAATTAATTATTTAATCTTAATCCAAAATAATCCACTTAATCCAAAGTAAGAGCCTTGGTGGTGCAGTGGACTAAAGTGCTGTTAAAGTAGCACTTAGCTGCCAGCTGCCTGCAATTACTGCGAGTTCAAATCTCACCAGGCTCAAGGTTGACTCAGCCTTCCATCCTTCTGAGGTAGGTAAAATGGGACCCGGATTGTGGGGGCAATAAAATGACTTTGTATATATATAAAAAAAGAACACCGCTTAGGGGGGGCCGAAAGCCCTACTAAGCAGGTATATACAAAAGTATGAAGGCTATTGCTTAACGCATTGTAAACCACCCTGAGTCTTCGGAGAAGGGCAGCATATAAATTGAACCAATAAATAAATAAATAAAGTAAATTACTCACAGAGATGTACAGAACTCTATTCACACTATTTATTTAAGAAGTTATCTGGCGCCAATTTATTCTGGATTGCTTACACTTTGCCTGATCTTACTGAATGGCAGAAATATGGAAGATAGGTGGTTCCTTAAATAACCAAACTTTATGCCACGAAGGGCTTTATAGATAATAATTAGAACCTTAAATTTTACCCAGAAGCTCACCAGAAATTTTACCCAGAAGCTCACCAGAAATCACTGAAGTTGTGGAGTCTATCGCTGCCCATTATGCAGTGCATTATGGACCAGTTGTAGCTTCAAAACAGCCTCATGCAGAATACATTGAAGGCCAGTTGTGGAATGGTTAAAGACAATCCTTGATTTACAACTGATTGCTTAGCAACTGTTAGAAGTTATGATGGACACGCCCCCCCAAAAAAGATAATTAGAACCTGGATTCCCCACAGTCATGTGGTCATATTTTGAGCACTCGACAGCTTGCCCCAATTTATAGATGTCTTATGGTCTCATGATTGTGATTTATGACATTTTTTTGGTCTGGTTTCCAGCAAAAACCACCCAGTGTAGACAATGGGTTCACTTAATGTCTGTGGAGTTCCCTTAATAACTGCTGCAAAAAAAATGTCATAAAATCGGATTAGTCCTGTGGATGCCTTGATTTACAACTGCTATGACATACAACTCCATCATGGCCATAAGTCAAGGACTATTTGAAGGGCTTCACAGTCAAGGAACAGGCTCAAATAGGCACACCAGCTGGATCTATGTAAAGGGCTTCTTTGTGCAGGAGTCCAAGAGTACTCCAAACTTCCACACCAGTCTGAAATAGGAAGGTTCAGCCCCATTCAAGACTAAAGAGGTAGATTCCCCAGTTATCAGGAACCCAACTATCCAGAGCCACTAAGTCTTGTCAGGATGCACTTAAGCCTCATCTTCCCATCCACCCTTCAGACATTGACATGCTACTTTGAAAAGAACACTTGGATTGCCTGAGGTTGAGATATATAGTTGGATATCATCAGCGTACTGCTGATACCAGATTCATTATCAGCATATTGACTCAAATCTTCAGCATATTGCTGATGCTACACTATGAACTGCATGTACACATTAAACAAACAAAAAAAAATGACAGTGACAGGTCTTGAGGCAGCCCACAAGTGAAGCACCACAACACAATCTCTCTTCCCCCTCTCTCAGTCAGCACAGGCCACAGAAAAAGGAGCAAAGCCCCCGTAATACTGTGACTCCATTCTCAAACCCCAAAGATGGTCCAGAAGAATGTCAAGGTGGCTCTATCGGAGCTCTGCCAAAGGTCATCAACAAGTGTGTCCAATATTGTCTCTACATTGTATCCTGGCCTGAAACATGATTGAAACAGGACCAGAAAACTTGCTTCCTCCAGGATCTTCTACAACTACTCTTTGACCACCTATAATGGGAAGGTTGGAGGCTTAGTTGTACCGGTTTGTTGAATCCAGTGATAACTTCTTGGCTAACCTTTAATTTCAAACCAAACTCTCTAATTATCTATTTGTGACCACATTTGTATAAAAGAACATACCTGAAAATGGAAGAGAAATGCACTGAAATAAGGAAGTTTCAGAAGGATATTAATTCTCTTAAAATATTAAATTAGACGAATGGATTAATAAAACCATTGCTAAGCAAACCAATTTTTCCCCTGTGCCAAATCTGTAGGGCATACAATCTTTATGTCAGAATCTCTCTGCTTATTGTACAACAAGAAATCAAGGGGAGGGGAGATCCAACAGAGAAAAACAAATTCTTGGGTTTTGCATCAATTCAAGGAACCGTCCACTGTATATCTGCATCTTTTCTTTCACAGAAGGAAAGAAAATAATGTACTGTATCAGTATAGTATGGGGAATGGGGGAAATTATCTGCAAAAGGCAAAAATGCTGAATCTATAGCAGTGATGGCTAACCTTTTTGCCATCGCGTGCCAAAAGCGGGGGGAGCGTAGGGGAGTCGTGCGTGTGCGTGCCCACACCCATAATGCAATGCACCCCATCCCCTAGAAAGCCTCTGGAGCCTGGGGAGAGCGAAAAATGGGCCTTCCCCACCCCCTGCCCCCAGAGGCCCTCCGAAGGCCAGAAACAGGCTGTTTCCCAACTTCCAGTGGGCTTGGAAGGCCTGAAAATCAGCTGGCCGGCGTGCTTATGCGCATTGCAACTGAACTAGGGCAATACTTGCGTGCCCACCGATATGGCTCCACGTGCCACCTGTGGCACCCATGCCATAGGTTCGCCATCGCGGATCTATAGTCTATTACTCAAATACTAGGTATTAAGATAAAATAAGGCAGCTGTCTTAAACCGAGTCAGCATACTTTTCATTTAACTCAGTACACCTTACACAAAGCAGCAGAAGCTCTCCAAGAAGAAAGATACGAGTTTTACTTGCCCTCTCTAGAAATATGCTTTGCTGCTAAATGTTCCCCCCAAATCCCTGAGAGCCCAGGTTTGGCAGTATGAATTCCAATGCTATATGTATGTTCCTGAGAATTTGAAAGGCCTCCTCATATTGCAAGCCCAAACCCTAAATAGCACATATGGAACCATATCCAATGATCTCACTGTATTGACAGTTAAGTTCATCAAATGTACATAGATGTTAAGAGAATTACTACTTTTAGTTTACCTATACTGATGATCCATGTCTATTGATTGCCCCTCCCTTAGAGTTACTACATCACTTGACATCAAGTTTCAACAGTGTTTAAGATTCAGCTTTACAATAACTGAACCTGATAGACTGACAAGTTGCCAGGAAAAAAATCCAAAGTTTTCCCCGTGGAGCACTGCAACACTTCACTACTGCAATACAAATCACCAATTGGGTTTCTATCTCAAACAAAGGATGAAGAATGAAAGAAGAGATTAGCTAATTAGCACTGATTTCATCTAACCCATCTAAGCTTACACTGCACCTAAAAGATGAATGATATGGATATTTTTTCCTCTAGCTGCTATATCAAAACAGATATATTAACTGCAGCCATATGGTTGAAAGAATATTTTTCTAGATTAGATTTGTTCGATTTTTGTTCTCTGGAAAACAGATATGGTGACTTTCAGAGGAACTTATAGACACCATATAAAACTAAAATACATTATGGCAAGACTGTCACAATATAGAATATATTCTGGATAACATAGTTGAAAAGGTATTTGTGGTCTAGGACTGTTGACCCAGGAAAAACATGTCAGATTTTGTCTCCAAATAAGAAAACCACACACTCAATTTTTGCAAGCTGCAATGGAAATTGTAGCCCTCTGAAGAGAAGTATACTTAACAAAAGCTTTAATTAAAACCAGGTTAATGGGTCACCATTAAATAAAACCATTTACAGAGCAATCTAAATGTATCATACATCACCCCATCCTATGAGAAAACCCTGACCAACGGAAGCTACTTGTGAAGGGATTTTCTCTCTTCCTGGTTTTATAGAACCGCAAGCAATGACTGTTTGGGGCCTCTTTATGAGAAGTGGACCATAAATCCAATCTAATTATAAAAATAGTACATAGGTTGCATTTGTGCTTTAGTAAACATCCCACTCAGATATATTTATCAAGTAGTGATCAGAATAAAGAGAAGCAACATGAACAGATATATGTTAACTGAAGTGCTTCTCCTTGCAGATTAAAAAAATGACATTGTTGCCATGCTTTCCTTCCTTCAAATTAACACACAGTTTAGATTGCAAAAAGGATTACAATAATTTTTGACTGGGAATGCTCTTTCCTGATAATAACTTAACTCTCCAAACATTTTATAATAGTAATGCTTATATATTGGATTTAAAATGCAGCCTAATTTTCTTACAGCATAATTCAGCCAGTTTGAATGTATTATTTCGCTCATGCTAACCAAACGTTCTGGGAATTAAAGACCAAACACATCTAGAGAATGACAGGTAGGAGTCCCACCAGGAAGGTGAATGATACTTTAATGAAGATTCAAAGGACATGTGCCATTCTGTTCTTCAACTTTATCAATCCAATGTCTGATTGATGTTTTTTTCACGTGCAAAGAGTGGTTGCCACGTCTTTTTCATATCCAAAACATCTTATAGCCATAGTACCAAGGAAGACTCTTGCATCATCTTCTTCGTAATCCAGAAGTATTATTCTTATGTCATTTGGCTACTGGCCAGAAGAATTGCATATTCTTTAGTTCATGATTATTAAATACCACTATAATATAATTTTTGTTTGCATTTGTATGATTACATATAATCATATGTAATATGTAATCGTATTACATATAAAGATACAGATACCTGTTCCCTAATGTCCTTCTGTCTTCATAAGTATAAAACTCCATTTGTTGTGTTTCTTTGTTTTTGACTTCTAGCGCATAAATTTTTATATGTAATTCTTCCTCCTCAACCTGTAAGTTCCTGGCAGTTTTCATGTGATAACTTAACATTTACGGGAATAGGTATAAAAACACAACATATTACCATTTCTCCATTTCATTTTGTGAGGGATAATGGAAACTCTGTCAAACACACGCATGCATCTCTAACCTACATTAACAACAGTCTGAAGTAGAAAGTTGTGGGTCTTCATTTCTTGCCAAGAAAACTATCCAAGCACTAGACCGCAGTACAAATATTTTTACCCACAGGACTGCCTGCAAAATGATTTTAGCATAGAACAAGATGTTTTCCAAAATTCAATCGTAACCCTCATTCTGTATGATTACAAAAAAATTAACTCGGCAATGTGAAAAACACACATTTCTGAGCCTGAATGGAATACATTAAAAGGCAAAGATAAGTAAAGGAATCCAAGCCAAATATTCCCCACAGCACAGAACAAATGGGGGGGGGAGTTTTCATCTGTCGATGAATATTTATGTGAGACAGGGACTATAAATACTGATGAAGAAGCAAAACACTCTACCAAGCCAAATTCTAAAGAAATAAATAACTTGTTCATTTTAACAGTATAATCTTTTTAACAAGAAATTATAACTGAAGGTATTTTAACCTAATCAAGATCAAACACAGCAGGCTTTCTTGAAGTAAAGAACAGTTCCTACTAGGAGATCATTAATGGAAAACAATATTGTACTCAAACGTTGTGGACAATAATTAGGTGATCCCTTTCTATGCAGGGCAATAGATAGAAAGGATGACAGCATTTCAATACTAGGCATTCTCAGGTTAAATTGATTATCTACTTCCGTTCCAGTCTAGACTCAGACTTAGTTATAAAATGAAAATAATCTTAGAACTTACGTTGGATAATTACCAGGAATGTGTGCGATGCCATTGGCGCTCTTATATCTTTCTGCAGTTTTTAACAAACTACAGTCCTTTTTTTCCCCCCTACCTTGGCAGAATGTGCTGTGGAGATAAAAATGTGTTCTTGCTTTGATGTTTTCTAGAATGTACTCTGTCGGTGAGGCTGAGGTCTTGTTCTTTCTCTTAGCCTTTGACCACACATGAGTAGTTCTGTTCCCCAGGTTTTTTTATAACTACATAAACTGCTTCATAAACTATCCAGACATCTGAATTGCACTACCATCAATATTGGATAACACACAAATATAATTCTCATTTCCAGAGGCAGGAAGAATTCATGAATACATTGTCTATCTCTAAATTGTAAGACTTGACAAATCTTTAGGGGCATAGTCTTCTACAGGATGGGATCCACCAATGATAAAGCTCTAAATCAAAGATGGGCACCCTATTATAGTCTCAATCCCTGGTTCTCTCCTATCTGGAAGCTACAAAGAACAGGACCATAACCATTTTGACATGGCTCTGTTCACTGATGAATGTCCTAAATCTGTTGGACCTAGGGGCTTTTGAGAAGTAAAATCAGTGCATTAAGTTTTGTAGAGGATGGATACTCCTGTTTTGCACCACATAGCCTCCTTTGCCATACAAGAATAGCCAGCCTAATTCTGTATAAGTAGACAATTCCTGATGATTCTAGATGAATATATTTTATTTTTTCTTTATGTATACTGAGAGAATATGCACCAAAGACAAATTCCTTGTGTGTCCAATCACACTTGGCCAATAAAGAATTCTATTCTATTCTATTCTATTCTATTCTATTCTATTCTATTCTATTCTATTCTATTCTATTCTATTCTATTCTATTCTATTCTATTCTATTCTAATGTTTTAAGGGCACCATGAAACCTCTAGACTTGCATGGGTTTAAGGTATTCCTAATACCCATAAAACACCTCCAAAATCCCCAAAACAAAAAGGATAAAAATTGTTCAGCCCTACCCTCTCTATGGATTTTGGGGAGACAAAATGGGGAAAGGGGGACACTATGTAATTTACATCTGCCCTCTACATGCTTTGAATTCTAACTCTCAGAATCTTCATGTTTATGTTATAATTGTTATGTTTTATGTGACACTTGATAATATATTGCATTTTAAAATTAAGTTTAAATATTCTCAATAAAGTAAAATAAATTTATTGATTTTCTTATTGAGGATAAAATACTGTAATGCCTATCAAACTAGTGCCTTATAAAGTGTGGTATAAATTGCAAAACAAATTAGTAAAACTAATTGGAAAATTGAATTTATGACGTGTCATCTTATATCATATCATATCGTATCATAGTTTCTAATTAACTTCCGACAAGGCACTCATCAGAGATATCTGTGTCCCTAATAGCAAAGAGACACTCAAATAACGTAAACATTTTTCCTCTCTAAAAGCTGCTAGAAAGCATAATAGGGTAGGACATAAACTTAAGCATTCTTTAATGATATGACAGTGGTTGATTTGCACATGCATCCTACATATAACTGTAAAGAGGATTGCCTTTTGAAAAACAGCTGCTACATGAATTGTGCACAAGGCTATCTAGAAATAGTTTAGTATAGTATTTTCCGACTTGCATAGCCCTTGTATGAACCCCAACTACCAGGAGCTGAGAATTTTGGAAGTTGTTCCACATTTATGGAGTTACGCAGGTTGGAGAATGCTAATTTAGGGTTACAGACCAGCTTTTTAACTTCTCCCTTTCTCCACTGCAAAGATATTTGGAATAACATTTCTCTTATAAAAAGATAACGGTTCCCCTTGCACATATGTGCTAGTCGTTCCCGACTCTAGGGGGCGGTGCTGCTCTCCGTTTCAAAACCAAAGAGTCAGCGCTGTCCAAAGACGTCTCCATGTTCATGTGGCTAGCATGACTAATAGTAAGTCTTTCTAAGGTGAAGGGGTTTCTACATAGCTTTTGGACTTAATTAATCACTAATATTCAGTGTCTGGTAAATCAGAGAGGAAAAACCTATTTGGAAATATTTAAGACTACAAAAAGGAAACTGATGTAGTTTGAGAATTTATCTTCCTTGGATCAAAAATTGTTCAGGATGGCAGTTCTATAACAGAAATCAAATGCAGGATAACCTTAGGCCACACTGCAATGATTAACATGAATAAAGTATGAAAAAGCAGAGGTATTGATATAAATATATAAAGCAGGAGAGTTAGAGCAATAGTCTTCCTTATAATGATGTATGGGTGTGAGAGTTGGACCCTAAGAATGGCTGATCGAAGAAGAATTGGTATCTCTGAACTGTTGGGCTGGCGTAAATTATTGTGTATACCATGGACAGCCAGGAAAATCCGCAGAGAGGTGCTGAGTCCTATAAAACCAGAAACATCGCTAAAAGCCAAAATCACAAGACTACACCTGATTTGCTTTGGCCATATCATGCATGCAAATTCATTAGTGAAGTCAATAATATTAGGAATGGTTAGTGGATCAAGAAGGAAGGGGCAAGCAAAGAACTTGCTGGCTTTCATACCATCAATGTGATACAAAGATGAACATCCAACAACTGAAAGAAGCTGGTTGACCGGGTAGCATGGACAGAACTTGCTTATAAAGTTGCCAAGACATGACTGAACAGTTAAAACTAATGACTTAGTAAGAAGTCACATCATTAGAAGCCACCACATTGAGATACAACTATCTCAAATTACTAAGTATCAAGCAGATGCTTTTTTATTTATTGAGAATAGACAGGGTAGCACATCTTCCTGCCCTTACTCAAAAACCCTGTTTAATTATTCTGTTCAATTTTGGATTGGTGTTGGGTTACAGGCTTAGAAATTAATAGGAAGCCTTAAACTACAGGGCAGATAATCCTTTCATTTAGCATCACAAAGGTTCATTATTATAATGCTTTTTTAAATATACCCAATAATATTCATAAAAGAAAAACTGGGAAGGATGGGAAGACCCTCATAATTCCTCTTTGTTTTACTGCCCATGTTGCAAACTCAGTGTTTTAGATAAAACTAGCAAGTCTTTTTTTAAATATATGAAGCATCTGAGAGATTTTAACCCCTTGTTTAAAAAATCCTAATTACTTACAAGTGCTCAGGGCTAACTGCAAAGAAGCTTATTTTTTTCAGAGGTTCTTTAGCAAATTTTATTGCACACATCTCAACCTAAGTACACCCCTTTGAGCGTTTTTTGTTGTCGGCAATTTGAAGGGAAAAAATGATAGGAAGATTCATTCCTGCTAATATTTATCCTGCCCTGGATTTTTTTGGTTCACTTCAGAGAAACCCAAACTGGAAATCATTTACAATTTTATTTTATTTCTTCTTTTAGTGCCTAGTATCACAAGTAGTCAAGTAGCACTTCTAACTATTCTTTTTAGGTCACTGTTTGAATCAAAACACTTGTATTTTTGCCAAACCACCTGAATAGATTTTTTTCCCAGTTAGAATACATATTATCTTCCAGCATTGCAATTCCCCCAAATCTTGGCTTAGGTAATTAATTGAAATAGTGGGTGGTGGCTGGTTGTTGGTTTCATATAATGTATCCTTGTTATTCTTATTCCTTTTTCTTAATGATAGTCACATTTTCTGTAATTCTGTTCACTGTTTGGAGGACTATCTCATTTTCTATACATTCAATCAATTTTATTGTCTATAAATCCACATTTCAAAAGCCTCTATTCTCCTCATTGTCATTCAGGTCATTGTTGATACTTCTACAAAACACTTTGCAAGACATCAAAGAATAAAGTCTGCCAACTAAGTTCAAATTTTAAATTCCAGCAGAATACAAATTTATTTATCCCAAACATAATATTGTTCATTCAGTTTTGCTTCTTCTTTTCCACTGTATTATCCAGTATATTATTTAAAATATAATTCAGGTATTTATATTGTTGTATCTCCACTCTTCCTTTCCTGCTAGCATAACATTTGATTCAGGTATTTTATTTTACTGAAGCCATTACTTTTGTTTTCTTCTGATTTATATTTAATCTAAGATTTACTCAACTGGTATACTTGACTCAATAAAATCTGTAAATCATAGTTGTTATTGGTTGGTAGAACTATAGAACATCAACTGTAGTTATTTATTATTATGCCATCAGTGTTCTGCTTGTGGATGCACATAGTAAGAAAAAAAGGAAAGGAAAATGTTGAAGAATGTGATATAACCAACAAATGAGTGAAAAGTAAGTGTGTTCTTACTTTTTGGCAAGAAGAATCATGGGCCCTGAAATGTTCCTTGCTTAGAAAAATAGAAGTGAAAACAATATATTCTTAAATATAAATGCATTTTATATGCATTATCTTGAGCTGCATCTGCACCCCGGCAATATTTATAAATGAATTGGAAGGAATGGATGAGCAACATTAGTATTCTTTAACAATGGGTCAAATCTAACTGAATGACATTCAGCTCAATTTGGGTAGCATAAATTCAAACAGAGATACGTGATTGGGAAGATTGGTTTGGTAACAGTTGTGAGAATGTTCTATAAGTACTAGACCCCTATATGAATATCAACATGCAGTACGGTAGAGCCACTAAAATGTTCAGTGGAATCTTAGGCTGTATTAACAGAAGCATTGCATTCAGATCGCAGGACATAATAGCTTTAATGTTCTTTGAACTGGTTAGATAGCAGTTGGACCACTCTATCCATTTAATGACATTATGTTTTAAAAGAAGCTAAAGGGACCTCTGAGGAGAACTACAAAGATGCTAAGATGCTCTAAAAATCAAGTCTAAGGAACATAGGCACATGTAAAAGAACTGTGCACTTTTAGCTTGCAAAACAGAAGGATAGAAGATTCAAATACCTGAAAGATTATCCCATACAAGAAGGGTCAGATATTTTCTCAGTAGAAACCAAAACCAGGACAAAGACCAGATAACCATTAAAAAAAAAAGATTTAAAATATTTAGGACAAATTTCTTGACAATACCAACATTATAATTAGGGAGAATATTTAGCCTAGAACAGCAAGGAGCTTCTTATCAGACATCAGGGATTTAAATAGAGTTCCTTCAATTTATATATTCTGTGACTGTTTTACTTTATTCCTCTTATTTAAAAATACTGTAATATCTTTTCAGATTGTTTAGCATGTCAAGGGCACTTTGAAATCTCAACTCTTTCAAGTAAGAACATGCCAATGGGAAAGAAGACCACAGAGTGATAAATTGAAGAGGGCAGCAATTACTGAATTGATAAACAGAATTTCTGAATCAGGAAAATCAAAACATTAAGCAGACCTACTGGTATGGTTTTGGCTCGTAATGAAAGGAAAAGAATTCAAATTAAAACAGTGTAAGCATAGAGTTAGCTGATAAGCAAGGAAGTATTTATCTTTCTAATGAGAGTTTTGCTTGTAAAAGTTAATAATCCACACATAACAAAGATATAACTTTTCCCAATAAATCCACTCCATCAGGGAAAACAATGATTTACAAAGAGACATTGAGTGAAATGTCCATCTCTTTTATGTATCGATCAAAGTTTACTTGACCACATTAAAACACAACATGTGTTGTGAATAACTTGAAGTACAGTACAGTATGAATTCATTAACACTACCTTCTTAATTTTTATTCAAACAGTAATTTTAAATTTAGGAAACCTTGATTTTCATGGAAAGAGAATGATCTGAAGTAGATCCAAACATCTGTTAAGTGGTGAAATGGATTTTTGTGGCTGTTGTCTGTTACACTCAGGTCATTAAACTATATGCCAGTTGAGTTGACCAAAAACAAAAGCAGGATACAAAATAATTAAACAAACAGATCTAGTGTCACAGATGAAGCTGCTATAATTTTTATACATGTACAAACTGAAAAAGTGACCAAACTCAGTGGGATTTTCTTTCCTGTAGGCCTAGAATTACTATCATCCCCAGCAGACAACAGCTACAGTTGCTATCTGAGCACTATGAAATTTGCTTTAGAATCCATATAGAATGCTGATACATAGGATTGCATCTCAAATATCTAAGTGTGTTATGGCGTTTTCCATGTTGGAAATTTGAACAATAGATATATTGAAAACCCCATACAGCTGCTTTTTCACTATTACCTTATCCATGTGAAAGAAACTTGCATTTTTGAAAAGTAGCAGGTTTGGATAATCAGTAACATTTTGCAACAATACTGAGCTCAGTATTTATTTTTATTTATTTATATCCCGCCTTTATTACTTTTACAAATAAGTCAAGATGGCAAACATATCCAACATACTTTCCTTCTCCTATTTTCCCCACAGCAACAACCCTGTGAAGTGAATTGGGCTGGGAGAAAGTGACTGGCCCAGCCAGAAAGCCAGATCACCAGCTGGCTTTCATGGCTAAGGTGGCACTAGAACTCACAGTCTCCTGGTTTGTAGCCTAATGCCTCAACCACTAGCCCAAACCGGCTCTAATTGGTTCATTTATGCAATACTTGAGGTTTGGTTCGATAAAGGTACTTCAGAGCATGTGGGGTATCCACTTAGCATCCAGTGGAGACTCCTGAAGGCAACCTGGAATTATAGTGTTAAAGAAAAGCAGGACTCACTAGGTAGCCTGACATTATCTCAGTTTTATACACCTGATCCAAATGTTTTCTAATAAATGCTCACAAATTTGTCACTACTATCCAGACTGTACTCAGCATAACCGAAATTTAATGCAGGATTCGTTTCCTTTCTAAAACTCATTTTCTGCATACTCTGCATTAGTGTTTATAAAGTATTTTTTCTTACTTATAGGCTCATCCCAGTCTTATTCAAAGCACCTTCCAGCAACATTCTAAGTTCTTTCCACAATCTCAAGCAAATCTTTAAACCAATCTTTAAATTTTTAAAATATTTTTATATAGTTATTTACATACATCATTATTATTCAACTGCCCATTACAAATAGACTTTGCTCTATAATTCGGTGCAAGAATACATGTTCACTAAAAATAATTGTTAAATGTTTTATATTAATTAATATACTTGTAAGCACATGTTTATTTTAATAAAAATTAAGTTATAAAAATTGAAAGATAGAAATATCATGTCTTTTGGTAAACATTACACTGAATGCTTCTATCTTCTCTCCCATTCTTATCAGTTTAAATTGTTCATTCTAAAATAATTATAGCATATATATTCACCTCAGATTTTGGCTTCAGGGGAATAACATAAATGGAGTAAACAGTTGAAACCCCAGTGAGTATACCGTTTTCTTTAATATTAGATCTTTCAGAATTTAAAAGACTCAGATGTGCAATTATACATTCTTCCTTTTAATATTTAATATAACCTATTCTGAGTATTCTCCAGTTACCACTATTCAAAATTATAGTTTTATGATAGAATGCTGGAATGCTATTTATACAGCAGTAATCAGACAAGAGCAAAACCAGCTGGTCTGTAACCAAGGGCACCGGAAAGTTATGTCTGGCATTGGTACACCGGGGAATTTGTTGCTTGCTTTAACAGGGCTCAATATTTACTTAGAGTGGAAAATTGCTAGGTTGTAATGTGTGGGACAATAAGGGACAATTTTCTGATTTTTATATTACTTGAATGAAAAGACAACATGAATGCAGCATGTTTAGATTTTGTGACTTCTCTCAGTCCTTCCTTTATCTGTCAACATCCTGCCCAACTTAGAATCCTAGAAATCAGGGTTTAATCACATTAGCGTTCTCCCTCGATAAAAAAGTTCTTCATTCAGAAGTTATACCTTGATTTGTTAAGAGTGAGGAGATGCGCAACCACAGGAAGGGGCATAAATATAGGGGGCTATAGTTTTTGTCTACTCTTTTTCCTCTTCAGTACTTAGGACATATATGTTTTGCTTAAATCTTATTTAAGTCCTGACAGGATCGTGTGTCAGAAGGTGGAAGACGTGCTTGGAGTTGCTTGATCCACAATAAAGCTGCCCTGTTAAAGAACGAGGCCGAGGTAGAGGCCCTGATGGCCCAGGCAGCCGCCTGGTGACCCTTGAGCAAGGTTTTTTCCACCCTACGATCCTCAGGGCGCAACAAATCCTCCGGAGGCCCCATGGGATGAGATGAATTGCAAAGGGCCACAATAGGGGCATCCACGGAGGGAGGCTTCAGAGGTCCGAAAGAGCGGGGGCCGAGTTGTACAGCCTCTTGTCCAGTGAGTTAGGGCTGGGCCCTGCCCCTGGAAGACCTCATTGCCGTTGCAGAACGTCCAAAAAAAGTTTGGGAGCCGGAACTGTTTCCGGGTCAACGGTGGGCTCCGCAAACATCGCTGACGCGGGATCAGAAGCAACTGGAGCCGCAGACGTGGAAGCCACCGGGCCCAGACGAGTAGTAGCAATAGCTTTGCGCAATAACAAGCGAAAAAGCTGCGGTTTAAATAGACCAATAAACGGAGTCTGGTCCGGAAGCAGGCCCTCATCATCCGAAAGCACAGAATCAGGAACCTCATCCAGGTCAGCGAGAGAAGTTTGTTCAGCTGATGCAATCGAATTGTCCAGATCTTGCTCAGACATAGAATCCTCCTCCTGCACCGGTTGCTGAGTTTGTTGCAACACGGGATGCTGTTGCAACACGGGGGGAATAGGCATGGAAACTCCCTGTTGCAGGCATTGAGAGAGGCTGAGCTTGATGGCCCTGGCCAGCACGATCTCGAAAGGCTCAGGCGCTGGAGGAACTGCAGCGACAGGAGGAGGAACAGGTGGAACATCCGAGGCAGCACTTGGAAGAGCCTCAGGTAAAGTCTGGAAGAGGGGTTCAGCACCAGGTGGATGAGGTGGAGCAGCTGAAATAGAACCATCTGGAGAAAGCTCCCGCAGAGAACTCCCCACCTGGGATGGGACCGGTGATCGAGCCCTCGAGGGAGTCACTGGAACGGTTGTAATGGAATGGGCCACCTGGGATTGGGCCTTATGGAAGGCCTTCTCCATAGCTTTGTGGCGATGCTGCTCATCCTTAGAAGGCGCCGCCACAGAGGTAGAACCAGCCTTGCCCTTCTTGGTGTGCTTAGCCTTGGGCTGGGCAGAGGCAGAAGAACCCTCAAGGCGGTCATCCTGAGTGGGCCGCTTGTGAGCCTTGGGTGACAGAAGGGGAGCCGAATGTTGTTTGGCCGCCATCTTAATTGCCAGAGAGACACAAGGCACAAAAAAATAGCTGTTGGAGTAAGCGCGTATCACCCCACTGGGAAGCGCAATTCACAGACAGAGCCCCTGAGGCAAAGCCGGAGATCACTAGCTCAATGGCTATTATCGCGATCACAGCGGCAGGGAAATCCAACAAAGGGGGCTGCTACGGAAAAAAGCCGCCAGCCAAACGGCTGTTAGCGCAGCAGCGAGACACAAAGGGAGAGCTCAAAGTCCAGCACTGACAATCCGATCGCAGGCCAGCCGGCCGAATCGCGATCAATGAGCTCCCGCTCGCCAGGCGACCACAGCAGGCAATAAAGAAGCCGTTGGAAATGGGCGCGCTTACCCCGATGACGAAAATGACGCCCAAGGCGGAAAGCACGCGAAAAACAGCCGCTGCACTCAACCCGCTGTCAGAGGGGAGCGCGAAGCCGGCGAAGTTGGCGAAACGAAGCTTCTGTCAGCCGCAGCAATAATAGAATGAAAAAGAGCCAAAGAGCAGTCTAATCTTCTGGAGAAAAACAGAGGCACAGCGTGAGGAGAAACGGCTACGCTGGGAAGACACATCCGGCCAGCATAGACCGAGTCAAAACACTGGGGCCAAGAGGGCGGAGCTATGTTAATTAGCAGACTCGGTCACATGCTGCATGGAGCTGTCTTCCCCAGAGTGACTGCCGTTTCCCTCCTATACGGAGAATATTTTGCCTAATATTTAGCTCTGAAGTTTTAACAGGCAGATTAACAGAGTTGGAAGGGAGCTTGTACGTCATCTAGTCCAACCTCCTGCCCAAGCAGGAGACCCTACCCCATTTCTGACAGATGACAGTCTAGTCTTTTCTTGAAAGCCTCCAGTGATGAAGCTCCTTCAACTTCTGAAGGCAAGCTGTTCCATTGGTTGATTGTTCTCACTGTCAGAAAATTTCGCCTTATTTTAGGTTGAATCTCTCCTTGATCAGTTTCCATCCATTATTCCTTGTCTGGCTTTCATGTGCTTTGGAAAACAGGTTGACCCCCTCCTCTCTGTGACAGCTCCTCAAATATTGGAACCCTGCTATCATGTCTCCCCTGGTCCTTCTTTCATTAGATTAGCCATGCTCAATTCCTGTAACCGTTCTTCATATGTTTTAGCCTCCAGTCCTGTAATCATCTTTGTTGCTCTTCTCTGCACTCTTTCTAGAGTCTCAACATCTTTTTTATAATGTGGTGACCAAAACTGAATTCAGTATTCTAGGTGTGGTCTTAGTAAGGCTTTATAGAGTGGTATTAGTACCTCACTTGATCTTGATTAAATCCCTCTGTTAATGCATTTTAGGACTGCAATGGCTTTTTTGGCTGCCGCTGTACACTATTGCCTCATATTTAATTGGTTGTCCACTAAGACTCCAAGATCCTTTTCACAGTTTCTGCTATTAAGCCTTGTTTCACCCAGTCTATATGTTTACTTTTGCTTTTTCTTGCCTAAGTGCAAACTTTACTTTTCTCTACACTGAATTTCATTTTGTTACATAGGGCCTGGTATTCAAGTCTGTCAAGATCCATCTGGATATTGAGCTATCATCTATTCCTGCCAGCTTATTATCATCTGCAAATTTAGTAAGTTCCTCTTCTATTCCCTCATCTAAGTCATTTATGAAAGTTATGAAGTTAATGTTCCAGCAACAATTTCACTCCAGAAGAAAGTAGACATAATAGACAAGAATTTTTAATTTGGGAAACCTCCCTGTTTCCACCTTCCAAATGTGAATTACAAACTAGAGTACCTTCTTTCAGCAAAAAAGGCCAATTTGATCATATAGTTTATGAGATTTGACTGTAGAAATAATATGCTTTTTTGGTTCCTCACCTGTCTTGTCTTTGAATCCAAATACTGCAAAATGAATCTTGTATTGACGCAATGACTCCATGTGTTCCCCAACGCTGCAGTCACGTAGCCAGATTCCCCATCCCCATTTCTAGAAGATCCTAAAATTTTTTTAAAAAATACAAACATTAAAGTTATGTTCTTGAAACCAAAGTTAAATTTATAGTTTGAATCTAAGTGTAAAAAATAAACTTATAATGATGAACTAAAAAAGGTGATATACAATATAACTACTGTGTTTCCCTGAAAATAAGACCCTGTCTTATATTTTTTTTTTGAACCCTGAAATAGGCGCTTGGCCTTATTGCCATGCGCTCAAAAGCCCGATTGGGCTTATTATCAGGGGATGTCTTATTTTGGGGGAAACAGGGTATTGCATGGCACCAATGATAGAAAGTTAGCACTCACCCCTCTCTTAGAAGATTGAAATATTTTGAGAAATATTAAAAAGGAAGAATTTCCCTGAATGAGAAATGGAGAAACATGTTTTCTTAGAGAGCGAAAGCAGCCCCCACCTTCCTTAATAGCCCACAGAAGATGTCAGCACTTAAGAGATAAAGAGATAGATAGCTATATTCATAGGCAAAAATTCCCTGCAGCAAGGTCTGAACAAAGGCAGAATGGGATTAGCTCTCACTCAATATGTTAATTGTTAATTTGTCTTGTTAGTTCGGCATTTTGTAGCCCAAATATGCCCACCCACTTTCTGGAGAGCTTAAATGACCTCTCAGCTAAAGGGTTTCACTTTATGAGCAAGAGTAACTTGGCTGCTGATAGTTATCTTTGTATTTTAACTATTTTAATTCCTCAATGTACTCTGGCAACCTGCCTGATTTGTAACTCCGGGTTGCAGGTATTGCTGAGGAAAAGGAATGTACTCAGACAGAATGGTTTAGGTTTCCATGTGACTCATTGATCTTCAGTGTGTATTCCCCCATTTCTAATCTAATGACTGGTATTTAGGGCAACTTTTTGCAAGCAAAAAAGCTTTTTGTATTTTTGTACAGGTAATCCTTGACTTACAACAGTTCATTTAGTGACCATTCAAAGTTACAAGGGCACTGAAAAAAGTGACCGTTGCAGCATCCCCACAGACATTAGAGGGCAGGTGAGGCGAAGCACCCCTCAACGTAAGTGACATTGAGTTGGCCATGCCCACCCAGCCACGCCCATCCAGCCAATCATTAGGGCAGAGAACCGGTTGTTAAAAAATTGGCAGCCCACCACTGTCTAAAACTATGAGAAAAGCTTCAGGCAATTGTTTTATCATTAATTTAAGTTGAAAAATTCCACATTAGGTATTTATTCCATTCCATTCCTTTCTTTCTTCATTTCTTGCCTTCAAGTCAGTCTTGACTTGTTCAGGCTCAAAAGTCTCCCAGTTTCCAGCTTGGTGCCTTTGATAACTACACCAAACAGGTTTGCTATTCCACTTTAGCATTCAGATGATAGCCTATCAAGTTATGAACTAGTAGCCCAACACCAATTGCTTGCAGTTAGCATGATTTTGCTCAATAAACAAAATTCTGCTCAGTAAACAAATTATTTAATAATTAAATAATTTCATTAAGGAACTACAAAAGCCAATGTACAGTAGACTTGTTGAATTGCACTTTGAGCAATTCATCTGTGTGCCTCAACCACCATGTCTGCTCCTCCATTGAAATTGCTCAAACGTAAAAGCTCACGACTCTGAAAACTTCCCCACTCAACAAGTACTATAGACTTTCTATCACACCAAAAATAAATAGACATAATAAACTGAACAGATGTAAGGCATAGTTTGTCTCATCAGAAAATCAAGGGGTTGCTATTCAAATCATGACAAACTTTCTGAAACTCTTATTATTGCACCGTTTGTCATTTCTCATATAGAAATTGTAAACTGACCACAAAATCGTTAGAAAATTATCAATTTACAACCTAGAAATAGAGGGAGTAGGTTATTACTCTTAACTCAATGGCACATTCCACTACACACCCAATGATGTCAACAGGTACCCTTAGTAAACAAAACTAGGTTCAAGGGCACAATGATTACAAAGAAAATAATTGCTTTGCCCTCATGTCTGAGTGGTAAAACCTTATGGTGCCAGGCTATAATAGTACCAGCATGGACAACTGCTTGATGGATTATTTTTATGACCTGTATTTAGATAAGCCCTCACATGTAGAATTCTTTATGCATATGTTTTAGTGCAAATTATTTTAGAGTAGAACAACTTCCATCTTATAGGGCAGCAGGAAAATTAATCTTTATGTTCTATTTATAGAAGAAATGCTAGAAGCTTTCGTCAGTCCTTCATGTCAAGTGAAACAGAGCCAAGCCCAGTGTGAGCTATGGAGGAAACAGAGCAATTCCTCAGTAGCAGTTGACAGATTGGTATGTTGCCTCATCTTCCACTGCTGAACGCTAGAACACAACGGATGTCTCAGTGGCGGACTATTGCAAAAGGCAAGGAAAGAGACGGCTAAAATATGCTGCTTATGTTACTATGTCAAGTGTAAAATGAATTGTAATCAGACCATCAATCTTCTTTCATGGTCTTAATAACATTCATTACACAATCAGAACAAGAACAGAGGGTTAGAATGTTCAAGTAAATCCATTTTCCTCTCATATATTCAACTTCGCTAATAATATTTTCTTGTTAATAGGTAAAAGTCACAGTGCCCTAGGAAAGGGCAATCCCCCACCAAAAAAATCTGATTTATTGTCTGCTTTAATTTACCAAGATTATAATTCAGTGCTAATTGCCCTATGATAGCCATTCTAAACTGCAGTGTTACAATCCTACAAAATGCTAAAAGAGAGCCAGTTTGGTAAAGCGGTTAAGACATCAGGTTGGCAACCGGGAGGTTCTGAGTTCTAGTCCTCTCTTAAGCACAAAGCTAGCTGGGTGGCTGAAATGGAATGTGCCATGGAAAAGAGTAAGGACCTGAATTTTGGCAACACAGACCTTTCCTAGGAGGAGACAATAAATCTTATCAGAGAAAGGCCCAAATTAAGAGACAGTTTTCACTCCTTTCTGGAAAGCCAGGAGAGTGGGGTCTTGCCTCACCTCTGGTGGGGCGTATGTTCCACAGGGCGGGTTCAATGGCAGAGAAGCCTCTCTTCTTCTATTCTTTAACTGCCAGGGTCTGCAACATACCTTCCCTGACTGATTGGGTGAAATGGACTGATGAAATGGGATGAAGATGGTTCTATATGTATCCTGGCCCCATGCCATGTAGAGCTTTACAGGTCATAACCAGCCAGCATCATGAATTGGACTCAGAAGTAAACTGGCACCCAATACAAACCCAAAATTGTCTGCATTCTATACCAGCTGGAGTTTCTTGCTATTTTTCAAGGGTAGCCTCATGTAGTGCCCTATGTTATAGCTTTAGTTTGGCAATTTCTGAAAAACCTTGACAAGAAAACTGCAGGGACTTGTTCAGGCAGTCTCCGCGAATCAGTCATGATGATTACATTGGTGAAGTTCTCTAAAAACTCACCATTTTGAGGTATCTAATATCCCTAAAGTGGTTACATTCAACATCTCCTAAAGTGTTTACAAAATGATGTGGGTAGCTGAGTTATTAAAGACTCTACCACCGCTACTGTGAGCAAAGATGTTGCCTCCCTGGACTCCTGGTGCTCAATCCCATGGGAGCAGTGGTGGGCTGGTGCCAGTTGTAACAATCAGTTTGCCTGGAACCAAAAATGTGAGCGTGCACCTGTGTGCTCACGCTTCACTCGTGTGCCGTTCGCGCATGTGCGCAGCATTAAAAAAACAGTGATTATATAGGACATGATGGCGCCAGGCCAGCCTCTGATCAGAACTACTGGTTCACCCAAACCAGCATCAGCCCATCACTGCATGGGAGACCACTATTTTAAGGTGAGAGGAGCTGCCATTTGGAGCACTCGTGGATGATCACCCTACTCTCATGCTCCAGACTGGCCTACTTATCAGTCTTCTGTTCTACACAATGATCATCAGTCAGCCATGACTCACAGCAGAAGCTGACAGGCACCATCTTGAAAAAGGCATCTGGCCTTCTCTCGCATGAGAGAAAATATATCTTTTCCTATGTGCTTAGTAATAGAAATTAACAGAAATCTAAAAACGTAAGTAATAATTAATAATACCAAACTGCTGACTTTTATTTATATAAAACTCACACACATTCTATTATTACTGTACTATATAAAACTATTTTGTCTTATAAAGAAAAATGGGAAATTAATTATTGTGAATTCATTCATTATTGTTCTTAGAAATTATCCAGTCTGCACCCCTTTAGAAATAGCAGACATGGTTCAATCTGGAATTTTGAACTGGATTTGAAGAACAGATTATTTCTCAGTTGAAATATTTGAAATGATTGTGCAGCTGATTATGAGATTAACTATAAAAAATCTCACTGGTAGAACATAAGACAAAGGGAAGAGCGCAAGGAAATGTGAGATAATGCGGTAATGCTAAACACTGCTCCTTATTTATGGGACAGGCAGAGGGTCTGAATATCAAAGTGTCTATTTTGGAAAACAAAGCAGTATCAGATAAGGTCATTGTAACTATTTTCTTGAGGATGCACCTGCCTAAAGCTGCCTACCCTGAAGCATATTTGTCTTTCTTACAAACTTGAAAGAACATGTGTGCTGATGCTTACAGAAGCCTTATAAAATCTCTTTTGTTGGAGAGAATTTTTGTATAGAGTTAAGATGCTGGCCTAGAAACCAGGATACTTGGGAATTCTGGGCTTCCCTTAGGTCAGGGGTCATCAACCTGCGGTTCTGGAGCCGCATGTGGCTCTTTCACCCCTCTGCTGAGGCTCTTGTCACTCAAAATATGCATCACAACCGCCAATGTGCGACACCCGCTGGCATGCAATGTATTGAGCTTTTCAACCCCCGGTAGCCCAACCATGGATAAATCCAAGAAAAGAAAAGTTTCAGAAGAAAACAGAACATTTAATTCAACTACATATGCTAGTTTTGTGGCCGCTCAAGAAATAGTCAGGTGAGGGGAGGGGTTTTGTGGCTCCCAGTGTTTTCTTTTCTGTGGGAAACAGGTCCAAATGGCTCTTTGAGTGTTTCAGGCTACCGACCCCTGCCTTAGGTGGAAATGACTACATTTCTCTGTCTCTTATGAGAGCAGCCATGTTGATCAACTGGTCAAATTTCAAAAGATCCCAACAAAAGGATTACTCTCTGAGTAACTCCCAATGCTGTTTTCTTTGGATGTTGGGAAAAGTACTTCCATCCTTGCTCTTTTTGACATCTCAGTGGCCTTTGATACCATTGATCATGGTATTCTTCTGGATTAGCTTTAGAAGTTGGGGTGGGTGGTATGATATTATGTTGTTTGTCCTTCCTCTAGAGTCAGTTCCAGTCAAGGAGAGATGCCACCCACACCCTTGCTTTGTGAGGTGCCACAGGGTTCGGTTCTATCTCCCTTTTATTTGACATCTATATGTGGTTACTGGGTGAGGTGATAACAACAGTATGGGGTTTCTATCTCCACTCCTGGCTGTCTGATACTGTGAATGGGCGTTGGACTTACCTGATACGCCCCTTCTCTATCCGCTGTCACGGCAGTCAGGAATGGGTGAGACATCGGCAGCTGGCCAATCGGACCGAGTCTACTGGAAGCTTAAGCTCCGCCTCCTCAGGCTTGGCTCCAGTTTTGAGGCAAAGGTTTCCAGCAGACTGACGTGTCTATAGGTAGAAGAAATGAGAAGTGAAAGAAACCCCCTCCCCAGTACACCTCCCGGATACCGACCAGGGTGGGGCTGACTGCCGTGACAGTGGATAGAGAAGGGGCGTATCAGGTAAGTCCAACGCCCATTCTCCTACCTGGCTGTCACGGCAGTCAGGAATGGGACATACCAAAGCACATGTCCTATAGGGTGGGAGCAGGTCGGACACTTTGAAGCACCCTCCTGCCGAAGGCGGCATCTGCAGAAGCGTAGGCGTCCAACTGGTAATGCCGGATAAAGGGTGTAACCGAAGACCAAGTTGCTGCCCTGCAGATTTCTTCCCATGGGGCTTGGGTAGCCCATGCCGCAGATGTAGCAGCGCTTCTGGTGGAGTGCGCGGTGAGACGTGGTGGAACTGGTAGGGATTGAACCTCGTAAGAGGTAGAGATAGTAGCTCTCAACCACCGACCTACCGTGGCAGAGGATACTCATGTCCCCATAGATGATGGCTGGAAGGAGATGAAAAGGGCTTCTGTTCTCCGAAAGGTTGAGGTTCGAGATAAATATATCTTCAGAGCCCTGCGGACATCCAGCGTGTGCCAGACGCGTTCCAAGGGATGACGAGGGGAAGGTGAAAAGTTTGGGAGAACGAGCTCCTGAGATCTATGAAAGGTGGAGTTGATTTTGGGGATGAAGGAGGGGTCCAAGCGTAGTACCACACGGTCCTTGTGGAATAAGCAGAGATCTGAGCGGGTAGACAGAGTTGCTAGTTCCGATATGCGACGGGCAGATGTGATTGCCACCAGGAAGGAGACCTTGAATGAGAGGTACTTCAGGCTGACCTCGCGGAGGGGCTCAAATGGAGCCTTAGTAAGGGATGTGAGCACCCTATTAAGGTCCCATGTGGG
Source organism: Ptyas mucosa (assembly GCA_012654045.1). Classification (NCBI taxonomy): domain Eukaryota; kingdom Metazoa; phylum Chordata; class Lepidosauria; order Squamata; family Colubridae; genus Ptyas; species Ptyas mucosa. The sequence goes on along the minus strand of WNWU01000001.1, from coordinate 35,847,960 downwards.
GAACCTGTGAATGACCGGGGGGGTGTAAGTTGGTAGCGCCTTTCAGGTAAGCCCGGATAAGGGGTTCCTTGGAGAGAGGAACAGGAGCCCCAAAGTTTAGAACGGAAGATAACGCAGCCACCTGGCGACGTAGGGTATTGGTTGATAAGCCGGAGGAGAAACCCTCCTGTAGAAAATCTATTACTTGAACTACAGAAACAAGTGGAGGCTCGAGATTGTGTTTAGCACACCATCGTAGAAAGGACTTCCATGTAGAGTCATAAATACGGTTTGTGGATGGTTTACGAGCCGCCAGAATGACAGGTATTGCCGCCGGAGAAACATTGGCCTTGGTCAAATGGAGGCGCTCAACCTCCAGGCGGTCAGCTGGAAGGACTGAGGGTCTGGATGGAGAAGGTTGCCCTGCTATAATACGATTTGAGAGTCCGGAATGCGCCATGGAGGGGCTACGGATAGTGCCAGGAGATCTGCAAACCATGGCCTGCATGGCCAATAGGGGGCAAGAAGAGGAAGTTCGGCCCTCTCCAGCAACAGCTTGCGGACCACCTTGGTGACCAGAGGGAATGGAGGAAATGCATAGAGCAGGAGCCCCTGAGGCCAAGGGCTGCGCAAGGCGTCCACCGCCTCCGCCCCCGTCGACTGAAAACGGGAGAAAAAGCAGGGAAGGCGATGATTGGAGTCGGAGGCAAACAGGTCCACGTGTGGCAGGACGAAACGTTCTGTCAGTCGAGAGAAGAGACTGGCGGGGATGCTCCATTCCGTGTGATCTATTGTGGTGCGGCTGAGGGCATCCGCCCGGATGTTGTCCTTCCCGGCTATGTAGTCGGCCCGGAGAGAGGTCAGGTGAGCCTCGGCCCAGAGGCCCAGGCGACGGGTTTCCCGCATCAAAAGCTTGGAGCGCGTTCCGCCCATCCGGTTTATGTGGGCTTTGGTCGAGATGTTGTCCGTCAGGACTAAAACATCTCGACCCTGGACCTGGTCCTTGAATTCGAGGAGGGCGAGGTAAACGGCCCGCAATTCGAGGATGTTGATGCTGAGAGACTGCTCTGGCAGGGTCCAGCGGCCTTGAGCCGTGAGGGAGTTCAGGTGGGCTCCCCAGCCGAGGAGGCTCGCGTCGATGGTGATGACGACTCGTGGAGGTTCGAGAAATTTGATGCCCCATGACACCGCAGGAGACGTCCACCAGAGGAGAGAGTCGACCACCGTCGGAGGAAGGCACACCAGTCGGGAAGATGTGGCCGAGGAGGCCCGTTGAAAGGGGAGCAGAAGCCATTGAAGTTCCCTGCTGTGAAGGCGAGACCAAGGGACGATCCCATAAGAGGACACCATTTTTCCCAGCAAAGTGGAGAGATCTGACAAGGAAGCGGACCGGCGAAACCTGGTGCGACTGGCTAGAGAGGTGAGGCTTAATTGACGGTCTTGGGAAAGGAAAACCTCAACTGAAAGGGTGTCAATGATGGCACCTAGGTGCTGTATTCGATTAGACGGGACTAAATGGCTTTTAGACCAGTTTATGGAGAAGCCATGGGTCTGTAAAATGTGGACGGTTCTATCTATGTCCTGCAAAGCCTCGGTAGAGGATCGGGACAGGATGAGAATATCATCCAAATAGAACATAGTTCTAATGGGAATATGGGCCATAAGGGCCGCCATCACCTTGGTGAATATTCTAGGGGCGGAAGACAACCCAAAGGGGAGGGCGTATACTGAAAATGGCGTCCACCATAACAGAAACGGAGAAATTTGCGATGGGCGAGCTGAATTGCAATGTGGAGATACGCCTCTGTTAAATCAATTGATGCCAGAAAATCACCTTGGCGAATGCCCAGGAGAATTGTTTGGAGGGATTGCATCTTAAACCGGCGGTAAACAATGTGCCAGTTTAAGGATTTTAGATCAAGAATAGCCCTCCAACCCCCCGAAGCCTTAGGGACGAGGAAGAGGCGGGAGTAGAAACCCCCACCCCTCTGGGAATGGGGAACGGGCTGGATAGCCTCGATATGAACGAGGTGCTGGATGGCAGAAAGCATCCTGGCATCCTTGGATGGATCCCGGGAGGAGGGACAAGGGAGGAAGTGCTTCGGAGGGATGGAGCGAAATTCTAGGGAAAGGCCGAAACGAATGGTAGATCTAACCCAGGCATCAGAAACCGTGATGTCCCATTGATTAACAAAGTGGGACAAACGACCCCCAATGGCCTGGGGGGAAGCTAGATTAACGGGACCTCCTGTAGGGACGGCCCCTGCCGCCCCGAAAGGGCCGCTTGAAATTGAAACGAGAACTCTGCCTGACCTGGTGATCCTGAGGAGCTGGGCTTCTGGAAGAGAATGGCCGTTGCGCTCGTTGAGAGGGAAAGAAAGAGTCCGAGGTCCTGTAGGAGGAAGGACGAGAGAAGGTCTGAGGGCGGATGTCAGGTCAACAGTTAAGAGCCGGTAACATCTTGCGGTGGTCCTTTGTTTCTATCAGAAGCGGATCCAGCTGAGTGCCAAAAAGCTTATCCCCCGCAAAGGGAGAAGAGGCAAGGCGCCATTTGCTCCTGATGTCCGCCTGCCAATTGCGGAGGCACAATAGGCGACGAGAAGTGATGGTCGTCCCGATGGCCTTGGAGGAAAAGCGGGCTGCATTTAGCGTGGCGTCAGCGGAGAATTCTACTGCTGCCATGATCTTATTCAGATCCTGGTGGGAACGAATATCCGATGGAGGCAAACGAGATTGAAGTTGCCGCAGCCAAAGAATCGTGGCCCTGTTGAAGAATGATGCAGCCGAAGAGGCCTGCACCGACCAGGCTGACGCTTGGTGGCCTTTAATTAAGGTTCTCTCAGCTTTCTTTTCCTCAGGGCGTAGGCACTCCTCAGGAGGACCTGTGAAAGGAGAAGAAGAAGACAGGGCCAGAACAGGGGCATCCACAGATGGCACTTGGAGTAATTGAGAGAAATCCGGAGCCATATTATAAAATCATTTGTCCAAATTGTTGGGTACAGGCCCTGAGCTTGGGAAGGACCATTGACGGAGTACTACGTCAGAAAATAGTTTAGGGGCAGGAACAACCTCTTTTTGCACTGAGGGCTCCTGGAACAAGGAGGAAGCAGAGTCAGCCGAGGAAGTGTTAGGTTGAGGTGTAGGGGCATTGCCCTTGAAACCCGTAACTGTTTGAGCTTTGTAAAGCAGGGAGCGAAATATTTGTGGACGGAAGAGACCAATAAATGCCGGTTGGTCCGGCTCAAGGCCATCATCATCAGAGAGATCATGATCAGCTATCAGTTCTCCTTCTGAAAGAGAATCCTGGCTGGCTGACTCAGTAGCATAAGCCACATCAGCCACCTCAGCCACCTCCCTAGAATCCTCCACCTGCTCCTGATAGGAACGATCCCTGGCAGAATGACATGCACCAGAATGATCAGAAGTTACTGAAGGGGCCTTCTGTTGAAGCCCTTGAGCAATGCCCTGGCGGATAGAATCTGAAATGAGAGCTGCTAGAGCAGAAGGAATATCAGGCCAGGCTTGAGGAATTGTACTGGCCTCCTGAGGAGATGGCGCATCCTGACTAATAGATTGAAGTGGTTCTGGAGAATTTGGGGCCTGCTGAGAGACAGGAAATACTGACTCAGCTTCATTGAGTGAAGAAATCTCCCCTTGAAGAGACCTGTCAGGAGATAGAGCAGGGGTAGGACCCCTCTGAGGGTTCTGATCTGCAGGTTCCTTGGACTTGGAAGGAACCACTGGGCAAGGGTGGGAAGCCACCTTGGTTGCAGTAGTCTGAGCCTTTTGGAAGGCCTTCTCCATGGCCTTGTGGCGTCTGGCCTCCTCACGAGAAGGTTTTGAAGCAATGCCAAGAGAGGGATCTGAAGCTAAAATGGCCCTGGTTTTGTGTGATCGCCCCCGGGAAGAACCCTCTTCAGGGAGTCCTCATGGGGACGTTTCCCTGCGGTATGGCCTGGGCAGGAATGGCGTGATCCATGAGCCTCCGCCATTTTGAAATAACCAAAAGAAGTTCGGGCAAAGTAATATGCACAAGCTAGTATTAGGAGGGCACCCCAGTTACTTGCGGTCAGCAGATGGAGCAGGGTTAAGGCACTGTGATCCCACGTTGAGCTGCTAACTCGTTGGCTAAAGCGCGGCTATTTGCGCGGGAGGAAAAGGGCGCGCAAAATGGCCACCGGACAAACCGTCCGTCAATGCGGCACCTATCTGCCACAGAAAGGTGGAATTGCCCGGTCAGGGTCCCAGGCAGAGCCTGAAGGGTCCCGAAGAAAACCTCCGCCGGTCAGGGCGGGAAAGCCGGGAGCGGCAGGGCTAGCCCGTGCGCGCTAGCGCCGAACAGCTGTTAGGCGGCGAGCCGAACAAGCGGCAAATCCGTTTAAAGTCAAGCGGCGCTGCTAGGGAGGAGGCAATAGAGAAGTCAGTTGTTCTGAAGGTCGAGAAGCCAAAATCCAATTTAAGTAAAGAGAAATTATCGATCAGATAAGGAGCACTATAGACACGGCTGTCCTGGCAGACCGAGTCAAAAAGCTGGAGCCAAGCCTGAGGAGGCGGAGCTTAAGCTTCCAGTAGACTCGGTCCGATTGGCCAGCTGCCCATGTCTCACCCATTCCTGACTGCCGTGACAGCCAGGTAGGAGAATATGCTGTCTCATGATCTGGAGGCTGTAGGGGATCTGGATGGGGTGCAATGGGCTTTGGCTCAACCAAAGCAAGATTGAGTGACTTTGAAACTTCCAGTACCAGTACCAGGTTTTTTCCACCTATGGTCCAGTGGTGGGCTGCAACTGTTTGACAACCAGTTCTGTGAGCATGCGTGCGCACCTAACGCACTTGTACAGTGTGTTCAAAATACAGCAATTTGAAGCTCAGCTACTTACTTCTAAGATAAGTAGAACAGCGAAGGCGCAGAAATCAGCTGTGCCACTTGAATCAGCTGAGCCAGAAAGAAGGAAATATAGGACAGCAAAGGGCGGGTACGAGTGGGCAGGGCCAGCTGATAGTTGGAACTACCTGTTCGTCTGAACCGGTCTGAACCGGCAACAGCCCACCACTGCTATAGTCCATAATGGGATGATAGTGCCCCAGACAGACTTGGGAGACCTCTTGGGCTCATGGCTCCTGCTGGAATACCAGGTGGTAGCTATGGTTAATAGGGCCTTTGCACACTTTTGGATTGTGCGCCCATTCCTGGACTGGGAGGCTCTGGTCACTGTCACTCATGCCCTTCTGACCTCCTATATGGATTATTGAAATATGCTCAACATGAGACTGCCCTTGACAAGCATTTGGAAGCTTCAGCTGGTACAGAATGCAAACGCATAAATTGTAAATGGTATTGGCCATTCAGCACATGTAGCATTATTTTTTCGGGGGTTGCATTGGTTGCCAGTATGTTTCTGGATGCAAATGTGCTGTTTGTCACATTTAAAGCTCTTCATATCTTGGGCCAGATTACCTGAGGGACTATTTTCTTTCCAGTCATTTCTAGTCATCCAATCTGGGCATGTGCCAAGTCTCATGAGCCAAGGAATGTTGGCTGGCAGGGACCAGGAGGTCTGCTTTTTCTACCAGAGTGTCTCTCCTCTAGAACATCCTGCCTCCTGAGATTAGGATGGCCTTCAACCTTGATGGCCTTTCAGAAGGCCTTCAAAATCTGTTTTTTCCCCAGGCCTGGAGTCCCAAGTATTTGAATGGCCACATTTCCTGCTTATTCTGCCACTAAACAGCTGTGGTGACGCAGTGGTTAGAATGCAGTATTAAAGACTGCCAGTAGTTTAACAGTTCGAGTCTCACTGGCTCAAGGTTGACTCAGCCTTCCATTCTTCCGAGGTCAGTCAAATGAGGATCCAGATTGTTGGGGGCAATATGCTGACTCTGTAAACTGCCTAGAGAGGGATGTAAAGCATTATGAAGCAGTATATAAGTCTAACTACTACTGGTACTGCTGCTATTATAGCAATAGCACTTAGACTTATATACCACTTCGTAGTGCTTTTACAGCCTTCTCTAAGCGGTTTTACAGAGTCAGCATATTGCCCCCATTATAATATTTCTTGGCTGCTATTTGTATTTAATTTCTTTTTGTATCAAGTTTTAATTATTATAATTGTTTTCTTTTTAATTGTGTGCCACACAGAGTCACTGGTTTTAAATGGGTGGCTCTAAAACTTGAATAAAATAAATGAACGAATTATATACAGAGATAAAAGAATGGCGTGAGAAGGGGAAAGCACATGGGAATGAGTATGAGAAGTCAGACTTGTAATAAAGCATCTTGCGGCTTCTCTGATATAAAATACAAAATCTGGGGTTTAGTTCTTTAATAAAACAAAATTGACATCAGAAACTGCTCCCTCCTTTTTTAAATTAAAGGAAATTATTGCAAATTCATGAAAAACATGGAGATATACAATGTTATGATTTGAATAGCAAACAATCATTGTGGCATGTGAATGCAATGGTTCACATTGACAATGATTCATAATTAGCTCTAGCGGTACAGTATCTTTACAGAAACTGGTCACAGGATGGTGATTACCTTATTGCTTTCTCATGTGGGCAGCTAACACTGAAAGTATATGGAAAACGTTTTGTGATTTCAGTCTGATAATCCTAGCCGGTCATGCACTTTAATTGTAATACAGACTGACTTCTCCACACAACCAAATGTAATTTGTCTGTTCCAGAATACATTCCTATTAAGATGGAATGTTTTGTAGTTTGAAAATCAGCAATCAAAATGTAAACAGTGTGATAATGTATGTATATAAGCAACCCACAACTGTTAGTGCCCTAACGCACATAACAGCAAGGACACTTTGTATACAGCAAAATTAAGAACCATTACTGCAAATAGTACGGCCAATTTTTTTTTTAAAAAAAAGGCCTGATCTCATCTCTTCTGTAATATATTCATTTTTTTTCCAGTCATTCATCTTAAAAAAAGGAAGAGAGAAAATGTCATTTTTGTAACATTCGGAAAAAGAGATAGATAAGGCATTGGAGAGCAAAGCATTTCACAGAAAGTTTTTTGTTGTTGGTTTTGCAATAGAAATGGGGCGAGGGGGTGGGAGACAGGAGGAAGAGAAGTTTCAAATAGCAACATTGTCCAAAAGGGTGAAAGGGAACAGATGGCCGTGGAGAATGCAGACTCAAAGCTCTGAAGAAAAGGCCTATATTGACAGATCTTGCTGTTTCCTATTCAAGCATGAACGTTCTGGCATGGAGAGTTAAGACGACACAAGGAACAACCTCAGTTCCCAGCAACCCGCTATGGGCAACTGGTCTCTGAAGCTTTCTGAGAAAAACAAGGAGACTCAGACAGACAAACAGATATGGCAAGAAGCCCAGCTCTCAGCTATCAGGGGGAAAAAAATAGAAAGGCCAGAAACAGCTGCCTTTTCCTGGCTCCAGAGGCGAGCATTAGAAAGAGCATTTCCAGCCTTCCACATCTTCCTTTTCAGAGCAAGCTTCTTTCAGAGGTCAACTTCAAGCTGCTGGTCTTTGCCCTCAGCCGAGGTGAAAAAAAGGACAGATAAGAACTTGCCGTGCTCATTGAAATCTGCTCCCTTTAATCATAAGCTCCCTTCAGCAAAGAGAAATATTTCAGACATAGCCCTCTGGTGATAATGCTGCAAGGGGGGTGGGGGGGTGTTGTGTGTGTTTGTAACAAGCCAGGGGGATTTAAAGTTTTAAAAGTCAGAACTGCAGTTCCCACACTCAGGTTGAACTGAGACCGCATTCTAGTGGGTAAGCTGGCCTCCCTGCCCCCAAGCAAAGAGATGGGGGTGGGTGGGGGCTTAATTACAGTCAGGGGAATCACTGCACTAACAAGTGTTTTGTGTATGCCTGTGTGCCACTACATTAGAGATACTGGTGTATTTTTCCTATGATGGAAGGGACTTTTAAATAAAAATTTCCTTCACAGAATGTTCATTAAACATTTCTAAAGAAAACACTACAAGCCAGGGGTGAAATCTACTTACGTTCTTTACCGGTTCGGAAGTGCACGTGCCCAGCGCATGTGCTTGCTTCACTCACATGCATGCATGTGTCACAAGCACGTGCAGACCTTCTGTGCATGCACAAAACCTTCTGCGCATGCACATTAGGTAAAAAACATATTACTTCCTGGCTAAAACTAGGAAGTAATGACACTCGGGTGGGTGGCGGAGCTTTGCTCCACCATCGCTACCAGATTGCCGAATCACCGGCCAAGATCACTACTGGATCGGGTGATCCGGTCCGATCCGGGAGCATTTCACCCCTGCTACAAGCATTTTTTTAATCTAGCACTAACAGACACATTTGAAGAAAGCTGGATCAGGCCACTGGGCCAGTATAAGGTGCTGGCTAATGGACCAAATAAGGCCTTTCTCTACCTGATTCAGACCCCTACCCCTTTTTAACCAGTACCTCCCTCCCTGCCTGTATAGGCCTGTCTGGAAAGAATCCTGCATTCTGATTAGAAGGGGAAATAAACATAACATTTGCTTTATTTTACTATGGATTTCATGGATGCAACATAGCAATAGCACTTTGGGGAGCAAATTCTACCGGGTGGGGGGGGGGGGACAGGCAAGAAAGGAAAATCTGTCTGCTTGGGGAAAGTTTTTTGTTTTGTTTCCATGAGAGAGACTTTGTTTTTTTTTTTTTTAACCCAGTGCACTTGAAAAGAAATTTGGCAGAAGTGGCTAATTGCTTTAAAATTATGCAAACAATGGGGGAAGCAGAAGGTACCATTGCCATCTACCCTGCAAGCATCTTTTCTTTTATTCTGGTGTGTACAGGTTTGTGTGGGTGAGGGAGAGAGAGGGGTGTAAAAGTATATCGATTTGATCAACAAAGAGCACAGAAAAAAATCTCCTGAGAACATTCCTGTCAGAAGAATAGCAGCAATGTTTGAGACTCAAAACTTATCTGTCAGGCCTTGTTCCCTTTACAGAGGAAAGTCTGTTATCAGCAAAATATTTTGTTGAGAATGTTTTTGATCCATAGGTTCTAAACTATCTTGCTTGTCTTTGGATCAATATAGATATATAGAAGCTTGCATGAAAATCCTTGTGCATCATCATCATCATGATTCTTATGCAATTTCAGAGTTGCCTCAAAATCTGGCAAACATCTTTTAAAGGTTTTGCAGGATGATCTGGGGCTGTGGTTTCCTTTCTCTATATGCAAAACTAAAATGAAGATCAACGCATGCCATTTAATATCAATATAGAAGCCATTTAGTGTCTACTAGAGAATTCAGCACAAGGAAAACCATCAGCTATGTCAGTGTTTTTCAAACATGGCAACTGTAAGATCTGTGGGCTACGCGTGTGCTATTCTCCATGCTGGGTAGGGAATTCTGGGAGTTGAACTCCATACATTTTAAAGTTGACAAGTTTGAAACTAATCCTGAAGTATGCTCTCAGTACTGAGAAAAGAATTCTCCATCAAGCTGCCAAGTTATAGAAGTTTATTCTAAAGGGTTCTATCTCTCTATGATTATGGATGGGGCATTCAGCACACAACTCCAGCACAGCCATCTCCATAAGCTTTCTATTCCTAATTTTCCTAGAACATAAATCAGTGTGATAGTACATAAATAATAAAAGTAAACTAAATCTATTTGTACAACTGGCTGTTAAATGTTTAGAAAATGTACTAGATGTTGAAGAGAGAAGATGAGAACAAAGAATCAGCCAGCTTTGCCTATTTTTGACTCTAGATCTGATCCCCTGACATCAGCTGAGAGACAAACTCTGTATGATGTGGGAGATCGTACAAGTTCCTTATGAGCCTAGCTGACAATTTTGTCATCCCAAAGGTAGAGGACGGAACTAGGGAATCAGTTATACTTGACTTAATTCTTACTAACAGAGATAAATTATAGAGGGAATTGAAGTTACAGGAACTTTAGGAGCAAGTGATCATATCAAATCTGAATTCAATATAATGCAGACACAAGCAATAGAACAAAATCAAACTAGTATCTTTAAAAGAACTGATTTCAACAAACTCAGAGCTTGGGAAGGATTCCATGGATGAAAATCTTAAAGGGAAAAACAATTCAAGAAGAGTTGGAAAACTATAAAAATACGATTATAGAAGCCCAAACCAACACAATACCACTGAAAAAGAAAAATAAGAACTCCGAGAATAAATGGTTACACAAAGAACTCTCTTATAAATTGAAAGACAAACAGGATAAGTATAAAAAATGAAAAGAGGGACACATAACTAAGGCAGAATAACAGCATATAGCCCAAATCTGCAAAGATGAAGTCAGGAAAGCTAAGGCTCAAAATAAATTAAGACTTGCAACAAATGTCAAAAATAACAATAAAGAAAGTTTCTTTCAACATATAACAAATTAGAAAAAAAGTGAAGGAAACAATTGGTCCACTAATGGGAGAAAAGCAGCAGGGAGAAGGCAGAGCTGCTTAATTCTTTCTTTGCATCTATCTTCACGTAAAAAAAAGGGGGGGTGAATACACAACCTAACAAAAACAGAACTGTAAAAGGGAGACTAGAAATACAAATTAAAATGGGCAAGAAAATAGTAAGAAAGCAGCTATCAACTCTAGATGAGTTCGAATCCTCAGGAACTAATGGATTACATCCCAGAGTTCTGAAGGAGCTGGCAAATGTGATCTTAGAACCATATCTTCCAAAGATCCTGGACCATAGGCAAACTACAAGAGAACTAGTAAATAGCTGATTGGGGGGACGGATTCAGGAAACTACAGACCAATCAGCCTGACATCAATACCTGGGAAGTTCCTGGAAAAGATGATCAAGCAATAGATCTGCAAACACCTAGAGGCAAGCAAGGTTATAACCAGAAGTCAACATAGGTTGGTCAAAACAGATCATGACAAATAAATCTCATTTCATTCTTTGACAAAGTGATTAAATTAGACCAGTGAAATGCTGTGGACAAAATATAGTTGGATTTCAGTAAAGCATTTGACAAAGTAGACCACAACCTACTTCTTGTTAAACTAGAAAAAGGTGGGATAGACAGCATCACCACCAGACTGATTTGTAACTGGTTGACAAACCACAGTCATCATATAGTCCTTAATAAAACTACATTTATATGGAGGGAAGTAAGCAATGGGGTACCCGAAGGTTCTGTTTTAGGTTCGATACTCTTCAATATTTTCATAAATGATTTAAATGAGGGAATAGAAGCTGAACTCATCAAATGACACCAAGATGGCAGAAATAGCCAACACCCCAAAAGATAGGCTCAAGATCCAGATAGATCTCGATGGACTTGAACACTGGGCCCTATCTAACAAAATGAAATTCAACTGAGAGAAAAGTAAGGTTTTACACTTAGGCAAGAAAAACCAAATGTGCAGGTACAGATTAGGGGAAAAGTGGCTCAATAGCAGTAACTGTGAAAGGTTACCCAACCTTTCCCAACCTTACCCAACACAGCCAATGCAATCTTAGGCTGCATTAACAGAGGGATACAATCAAGATCACACAAAGTGTTAGTACTGCTAGTACTGTTAGTGTTAGTACTGCTTTATAATGCAATAAGACTACACTTGGAATACTGCATCCAGTTTTTGTCACAATATAAAAAACGTGTTGAGATTCTAGAAAGACTGCAGAGAAGAACAACAAAAATGATTAGAGGTCTGAAGGCTAAAACATATGAAGAACGGTTGCAGGAATTCTAGAATAGTGAAAAGAAGGACTAGCGGTGACATGATAGCAGTGTTCCAATATTTGAGGGGCTGCCACAGAACAGAGGGAGCCAACCTATTTTTTCAAAGCACCAGAGGCAAGACAGGAAGCAATAGATGGAAACTAATCAAGGACGGAAGCAACCTAGAACTAAGAAGAAAGTTCCTGAAAGTGGAAACAATTAACCAGTGAAACGGCTTGCCTTCAGAAATTGTTGCCCCATTACTGGAGGCTTTCAAGAAGAGACTGGCAGCCATTTTCTGGAAATGATAGGGTCTCCTGCTTGAGCAGGGGGGTTGAACTAGAAGATCTCCAAAATCCCTATCGACTCTGCTATTCTGTTATTCCGTTATATCACATCTTCAGTTGCTAAAACTTATTATAAACTACTTTATTAGGGGGAGCATACTTAAGAGTAAATAAATAAAATAGTGAAAGAAAAATATGCAATTAAAAATAAGTCATGTCACTATCACAAGATTTTGTGTAACCCAAAGTAACATAGTAGCATTTAAAATACATTCTAACTCTTACTTAACCACAGAGAAAGAAGACAATATTCTGGTTTCTGCAAGAGGCAATTCTGTCAAACAGGGCTTGTCTTTCAAATTTCAAGACAGGTGCCCCCCAAAGTATATTCCCACACATTCCATATTCCACATCTGTTGTCCACACCATTTTAGGCCTCTGCAAGAACAGCAGGAGTTTTTAAAATGTGGGATATGAAATGTTAGCTAATCTCATACCACATCTATCTGCATACAAGCACTCTTGCCATTTCTTAACCAGATTTATGTCATAAAAATATTTTTAGGCATGATTAAATTTCGCCAAGCAACAATGTTAGCACTGATATTTTTCAAGCAAATTATGATACACAAATGTGGTTATTTTATCATGTATACTTCATCTCTATTGTAGAATTCGCTTAACATTTAAAATATGATTTTCAAAATTCTTGTTGCAGTGTGCATTTAATATTTTATATAATGTCTATATTTTAGGTTGCTATGCTGTTTTGTGACAAGATTCAAGAAGACAAGAAAAGTTTCAAAAAAAGAAAAACAAACAAACAAAAGCCAGGAGCAAAATAAATTTAGCAAATAAATTCTTCTCATTAGTTTCTGGAATTGACATATATGCTATTTCTTCTGTTCAATCAGATGAAAATATGCTGTTTCCTTATAACAAAAACATGATATTTAGGCCACGGACATTGCAGTGAATTTTATGGAAATTATAAATCAGATTAAAAATGAATTCCTTAACTTTATTCAAAATTTCAAATTCTGTTCTTGTATTCATGAAATAAAGTCACATGATATTATATAAAATCTATTCTGTATTTTGCAAATGAAAACTGAGCGTGATTTGAATTGAGTTTTGATTTTAGAATTAAGTATCTTAACGAATTGTAAGCTGCCCTGAGTCTCCGGAGAAGGGCGGCATATAAATCAAATTAAAAAAAAAAGTATCTCAGATAATCATGAAGTTATCTCACCATACCATGACTATGACTCATGGAGAGCTCGGAGCAGAGGTGGTGCAACCATCATGGCCCTCCTGTTCTGTCGGCAATTACTGATAACTATTAACCATGGTATCCTTATGGACTGGTTGCAGGGATTGAAAAGCACTACTCTGCAGTGATTCTCCTCCTTTCTCTGTGGCCAATTTCAGTCTTGGGGGGAAGGTCCAGCTCTAGACCTTTACATGCGGGGTACCTCAGATTCTCACTGCTCTTTTTTTATCAGCTACAGGAAACCTCTGGGTAAAATCTCCCACTGCTATGGGGTACAATATTCATTCATTCACTCCCTCGATGCCTCTTTCCCTTTTTCCCTACCTCCCTTCCTCCCTCCCTTCCTCATTTATTCTTTCAATTTACATAGCCACCCATCTCACCCATGGTATGGATGTATGGATGGTGCATACAATTAAAACACAAAGCTAAATAATCAACATAATTAAAAGAAAATAATTAGAATACTATTAGAACAATTTGAAAACTTTAGTAGTAAAAAATTGAGGAAAATGCATTTTAAACATATACACAATGCAACCAACTGGATAGGTCTCATACCTCCATGGAATCCAGTGGTGGGATTAATTTTTTTTTAACTACTGGTTTTGTGGGTGTGGCTTGGTGGGCGTGGCATGGCATGGTGGGTGTGGCAGGGGAAGGATACTGTAAAATCTCCATTCCCACCCCACTCCAGGGGAAAATTACTGCAAAATCCCCATTTCCTCCCGATCAGCTGGGACTCGGGAGGCAGAGAATAGATCGGGGGTGGGGCCAATCAGAGGTTGTATTTGGTTCTCCAAACTACTCAAATTTCCACTACCGGTTCTCCAAACTACTCAAATTTCCACTACCGGTTCTCCAGAACTGGTCAGAATCTGCTGAAATCCACCTCTGATGGGATCCCCAAGCCTGATGACAGAATCAGGTTTTAAGGCTTTTCTAGATGTCCAATAGGGTTATTCATCTCACCTCAGAGAGAATTATGTTCAAGAGGGCAAGTGCCATGGCAGAAAAGGTTCTCCTTCTGGTCCCTGCCAAACAAAATTTCCTAGCCAATGGGATCCACATCATGCTCCTCCTGCTGGACTGGATAACTAGGGAGAGGCAATCCAGCAAATAACCACCAGCCTGCTGATGGTACCAGATTATACATCTCCATCTTTGTCCAGGCAGGTGATGCCATTTCAGTGCTGACTCAGTTCCTGGAGATTGTGAGGAGCAAGATGTTTGGAATTTTGGCTTCCTTGGGTCCAATGTTGTGTTATCTTTGATATTTGATAGGGTAACATTTCCCCAGTCAGGGATAGTGTACCATTGGGGATCTTCTACCAAATCAGACAGAGTAGGTACACTTAAGGTACCTTCTCTATATTGGTGCCATCTAGTGGGATCTAGGAAGCATGGTTTTGGTTTTTGCTTTTTTGGCCATAGCAGCCTTGTCCTTGAAATACTCTCCCTTGAGATCTGGCTGGTCCCTACCCTCTTAACCTTCTGGAAAGCTGTTAAGAGCGGTCTCCTCCCCCAGGTGTTGTGAAAATAAGGTTAGAGCCTGGATATTATATAGATGAACAGATGCAGATGATAGACTGGGCTTCTAAATGTGTATTATTTATGTGAGCACCTCTGGGCAGACAAAAACTATCAACCATTTTGATTTAATATACTGTATTAACTTTAGAACTCTCTTTAAAACATAGTTTACATTTTAAGAATTGGTTATGAATTTCTTCACTGCAAAATTTATGTTCTAGAGCACATGTACAAAAATGGGGGAGGGGGAAATTAGCTAAAGATCGCACATTTTGTAAAAATTTGTTCTGTGATCTTTAAAACATCAAATTGCAGCAAACTACATTTAGTTTTCCTCATAACACTGCAACTTTATTCCATCACTAACTAAATATAATTTTCATGCAATAAATTCTGAAATGTACTTGGACCTCCTTTGCTCATCTTCCAGAATCAAGGCACCTTTGAAGTGAAGGATATCGTTTTTAAGGCAGAACAACATGTGGACGCTGCTTTAGGAAACAATCAACATTTGTTTAGAGAAAAAAAAGTGTGCCTCAAGCTGAGAATACAATGCTCCCAGGGTGTTTGAATTACAGGACAGATGTTACTGGATTTAAAGGAATGGGTGTGCAGCCAATCAGCTTACAAACACATATAATATTTTAAAAGTCTCTTTGGTCTCTCTCTCTTTTTTTCATCAATTGGTCATGGGAGCCAAGTGAATATGGTAACTTGTTCTCTTATTGTTGACTTTTAAAGCATTCTCAAAAATACTTGAGACACAGGGGGGCAACAGTGGGGTGTGTGAATATGTGCAGTTCTATATGTCAGATATTTAGCTCGACTGAGAAATAAATGTCCTATTTATTCACAAAGCAGATGTGGTGAAGGCAGCTCTGATGCAAACTTCCTCTGTGTGCTTTGCCAAGGATTTCAACCCTGACCCACAGAGACATTCACTACAGGAGGTGAGAAGCAATTTACTTTCCAGGCTTAAATCAGAGGCTGGCTCTGCCAAATGTGAGAAATGGGATGCTTTGAAGACTCACACTCTGTGTTGCTGACAGTGGAGAAGGGAAAATTTTTGACATAATAAATTCCCATTCCCAAGAGTGGGCAGAAGGCAATCTTTGCTTTTTAGAAAATGCCACATTTCCTTGTTCATAAAATGCAGCTAAACCATAGGTTAGTATTACATCCTGACATGGCCTGAATTTTTCAAGGCAAGCAGATTACCTTCCATATACTCTCAAAATAGGCATCAATTGTTAAGTCAGAATTTCTCAGAGGATATACCTACTTTCAGAATGAATACCGGTAAATACCGGTATTGATCTCCACAGTGACCTTTGCAGCTTAAGGCTGTACCTCAAAACGTCAACCCTCTATTAAATATCATTATTTCCCTCTAACCCTTTATAAATATAAAATATTAATTCTCTCTAATCTGGAGAAATCCAGATGCACTGGTCTCTCTCATAACCCCAAGAAGTTTCACCAATGAGAAGTGAAGGCCAAGATATGTAGACCACATACCATGTTTCCCCCGAAAATAAGACCCTGTCTTATATTTTTTGAACCCCGAAATGCTTGGCCTTATTCTCGGGGAGGTCTTATTATTTTGCGGTGCGTGGAGCAAGACAGGGATCCTCTTGCCGTCTTACCTGATTTCCAGCTCTGTCTCCCTAACCCTAACCAGAGGAAATGTCGGGGACCGGCTGCACATGCGTTTAAATATTTTCGGGGGAGGTCTTATTATCCGGGGAGGTCTTATTTTTGGGGAAACACGTTAATGTCAGGGAAAGTTTGTTTTATTATATATTAACCTGTTTTTGATCATTCAAGAGAGGTCATAATTCTTTTCCTATCTTTCCAAAGTAAATTTCATAGTTGAGCAGGAACTTAAACCATGGTTTTCACAGCTCTTCTCAAAGAACTATATCACTTCATTGTCCTTTCAATGTGAGCCACAGGAATTCTGAAAAACTGTAGAGTGCAGGAATAACCTTGATGGAAACAGAAATTAGTACCATTGGTCATTAATAAATACCTAATAGCCATTGGTGAGATAATTCTTCCTTCATTCCAGAATGGATTCATAATAGTTGAGTCACACTACTATGCTACTGTGTCCTGCTCCTTAAAACATTAAAATTGGCAGACAGCACTCCAATTTGGGCACAACTATCTATATATCAGACAGACAGACAGACAGAGACTGAGACCGAGAGACAGACAGAGACAGAGACAGAGACAGAGACAGAGACAGAGACAGAGACAGAGACAGAGACAGAGAGACCTAATAGATCTAAGTCTCGGATAGCGTGCTGAATTTTGGAAAAATCTCAATATTCTTGCTGAGACTATCCAATTTTATACTGCTCAGAATTTAACAGATTACATAACAGAGAATCTTTTTTCCTCAGTTGGTCAGGAAGATCACACTTCGGAAGTTGGCCACTTTAACAGTGACCTTACTTGTTATTGTAGACAGGTAACTATAGATTACTCTTCTCAGCCACCATTGCTACATATTCTGGGCTTCTACTTGAGGAAGGTGATTATAGATGTTTAAACAACTTGAAGTGTTTCCCCTCTACACAGAGGTGAAATCCAACAGGTTCTGGAGAACCGGTAGCGGTGAGCAGTTCAGAGAACTGGCAAATACCACCTCTGGCTGGCCCCAGGAGCGGGGAGGGAATGGGGATTTTGCAGTATCCTTCCCCTGGAGTGGGGTAGAATGGAGATTTTGTAGTATCCTTCCCCTGTCACGCCCACCAAGCCACACCACGGCCACCATGCCACACCCACAGAACCAGTAGTAAAAAAAAAATTGGATTTCACCACTGCCTCTACAGCTGGTCCTTGACTTATAACCACTCTTTTAGTGACCATTTGAACTTACAGCAGTACTGAAAAAAGTGACTTATGACAATTTTTCACACTCATGACTGTTGCAGCATCCACATAGTCACATGACCAAAATTCAGATGCTTGGCAACTGGTTCATATTTATCACGGTTGCAGTGTCCTAAAATCATGTGATTCACCTTTTACAATCTTCTGGCAAGCAAAGTCAATGGAGAAGTCAGATTCACTTAGGAACCATTTTACTAATTTAACAACTACAGACAGTGATTCATTTAACAACAGTGGCAAGGAAGGTCGTAAAAATGGGGCAAAGCTCACCTTTTTTTTTATTTAATTTATATGCCACCCTTCTCCGGAGACTCAGGGCGGCTTACAATGCGTTAAGCAATAGCCTTCATACTTTTGTATATTTATACAAAGGCAGCTTATTGCCCCCACAATCTGGGTCCTCATTTTACCTACCTTAGAAAGGATGGAAGGCTGAGTCAACCTTGAGCCTGGTGAGATTTGAACTTGCAATAATTGCAGGCAGCTGAATGTTAATTACAGTGCTATAGTCTGCCACGTCACCAGGCTCCTTAACAACTGTCTCACTTAGCAACAGAAATTTTAGGCTCAACTGTGGTTGTAAGACAAGGACTACCCGTACAAGATGGAGTTGAAATTAATCCGTAACATCAAATCCTAAATCCAATCAATTTATATTACGGTTCCTAGGAAATATAGCATATATTCAAGCTTAAGTTGCATTAAGAAATTGAACCTATCTACTTAATAGTAAAAGTATCAAATACTAACCCTAATAATTGTATTTTCTACATTATCTATTGTTGGTTTGAGAACATGTGTTCAAGAATGAAAGATAAGGACCATCATATCTAACAATCTATCTTCAGAATCTATCTGAGTCTCATTTCTTTCTTCAATTCTGCATTTGCTGCTCTTTTTCTTTCTTAAAAGGGTTTTTGACAGTTATAAAAAGAATTATGAAATAAATTAAATGTAATATTAAATATAAAGATTTCACACTATCTGTAGCAAAGGGAGTAAACAGCATTTTTAAATAAGTATTTAAGCATTAAATAAATTAGATGACCAATAAAATTCCATTACTCTTAAAATACAACCCTCAAGTATAAATTGTGGTCTATAAAGGAAATATTTAAATACATAAGAGGTCCAAAGTTAGCTCCATAACTTTATTTGTTACAAATAATTTTCTTTCTCATGTTTGAAGAGTGATATAGGGATAACAAAAGCAGCTTCTTGTTAGAGAGTGGTTGGAAATTAGACAGCACATAAATTTAATTAATTAAATTAATATATGTCCTAATGTAGATCAGAATCAAATAGCTTGTACCATTTAATTCATGGAAAAAATTGTGTCCAAAACTCACCTTTTCCTCTAAGAAAGTAGGAAGGAGAGGAACCAGAGCAAACAGCAGAAAAATCTAACATTAAAAATCATCGGTTTTTACATTTTATTTCTCAATTCAGGACAATTATATTTAGAAATGCAAGTTTAAATATTACATTCAAATAGACTATTATGCATACCAAAAATAACTTATATGCAATACTCAGTCCACAAAATCACAGAACACAGATGATAATATAAAAATAATGATGAAAATGAAGTTATAGGTAAATCAGAAAAATCAGATTTATTACTCGTATGCATAAATTTTCTCATTAGAATTACCAATCTATTATCAGTTATAGCACCATTGTTTTGGTAAAAACATGAATCAGAGAAACAGTTTTTCATGCTTGTGAATCATAACATTTCTAATCCAGCCTCTGAAGAAGTTTGCTTTCCCATTTTTGTTCCAATTAAAAATATATTTCTCAATCCTTTTTGTTCTATTAAACTGTATGCAACAGCCACTGTATACAAAACCACTTTAGCAGAAACTTGCAATGCTTTCATTGTCATTACATCTTCCAAGGCAATCCTTCTGCAGAGATCTTAACATGGATTGGGAAAGTTCTAAAAACTTTGAGTGACATCATCCAAATGCATTCAAGCAGAATAGATTTAAATTGCATTATGTGGTTTGACCACTTAATTCTGAGTTAATGAAATAGTTGCTTTATTTATTGATAAAGATTAAGAAGAGCCTTCTTGAATCAGACAAAGCATCTATTTAGTCTAGCACCCTGTTTCCCACAGAAGCAACCTGATGCCAATAGGAAGTTCTTCAAATATCATCCCTATTTCTTATAATCCAACAATTTCTGATGGGGGCTAGCTAAAAAAAGAAGCAGGTGAGCAAATACAACCTCACTCCTTGCTTTCCTAAGGGAAAATCCAACATGGAAGGGAAAGTGTGACCAGGTAGACAGTTGGAGAAAGCAACTCAGCCTAGTCTGGCTTTTTGTACTCCATTGGATAGCAGATCAACAGCCTTCTCTTCTACCACTTGTTGAATCTTGTTCAAATACTCCTAACCACACTTTCTTCTTTTGAAACCCCTCACACAGATTTTTCAAATCACCACAATCCCCAAGCTTTTCTGCTTGGTTCAATTACAGAATAAGCAAACTAATGAAGAATCATCATGTGACGAACATCTATTGAAATAGCTACAAAAATAGTTTTCATATTGTTAAAAGTTTATTCTTCTGTTCCACCAAACAATAAATAATTAATATGAATACTACACTTTGGGGGAGAAGGATGACGGTGTAGTGAGAGAAAACTTTCCCATTTTACCAGACAACTTCTTCTCAAGCTTTTTATTTTAGCATTGCAATAGTTGTGCTCAGGAAGAGATGCACATTATCTACAAAAGTATGATACACTTAACCTATAATCCCAAAATGCAAATTGGGCAATAATTTTTTAATTGGGCAAAAAGTTGATTTACTATACATCCCATCTACCTAGACGAGTTGCAATTATGAATACCTACAGACAAAATTTATTTATTAATGAAATTTATTTGCCACCCATTTTGTTTCAAAGCTACCCATGAGCAGCTTTCAGCATAATAGCCATTAAAATCATCCAACATAAATATGCATCTATTAAAATTCCAATGCCACCAGAATTAAATCATTGACACAAGTTGGAAAAGGAGACAGCTAAGATGCAGGGGGTGAGGTGGGATTGGCTCTTACTTAATCAATCAGCTCCCATTTGAAGCTCCCCAACTGGGGCCCCAGGTCATTGGTCAGAACCGGTCTTAAGGCTCTTACAGAAAATCGGAAGGGTAGGAGCTGATTTCACTTCAGGGGATAAGATATTCCAAAGGGCAAGAACCAATGGCAGGCTTCTCCTGGTCCCTGCCAGCTGAAATTCCTTGACTGATAGGATCAGCAGTATGCCCCCTCTGTAGATGCACATGGGGTGGGACGGTCCCATCAGTGAGACAGTTCCCTGGACCCATGCCATGTTTGGCTCTAAAGATAATAACCAGCACCTTGTATTACACACAGAGGTAAATCAGCAACCAGTGCAACTCATGGAACAGTAGTGTAATAGGTCCTGCCCATGCTGCCACTCTCTGCACCAGCTGTAGCTTCTGAATGCTTTTTAAGAGTAGCCCCTTGTAGAGCACGTTGCAGTAGTCCAAATGTGAGATTATTAGGGCTGACTGCGTGCAGGGACTTCTGATCCAGGAAAGCGCGCAACTGGTGCACAAGACAAGTTGTGCAAAGGCTCTCCTAGTCATTACTGCCACTTGCTCTTCAAGCAGGAGTCATGAGTCCAGGAGAAACCTCAAGTTGTGGACCGTGTCTGTCTGGAGTAACGCCACCCTATCCAGAACTAAAGATGTTAGTCCCAGATCTTGAAGCTCTATGCACCCAAAAGCCATTCAGTCTTGCCAAGGTTCATCAAAGCTTATTGTCCCCCATCCAAGCTCTCACAGCCTCCAGGTACCACGAGAGGGCAGCCACAGCATCACTTGGATCACCAGAGGTGGAGATACAAACTTGAATATCATCAACATACTGATGATACCTCAGCCCATGGATGATTTTATTAGTGGTCATTTAGTTGTCCCTGCCAATACAAAACCAAATTTAAATCCTATTTATTTCAATACAGCTCTCAAGGTTGTTTTTATCTCTATTAATTAATGGCCATTAGAACAATACAATTCAGCTAACAAATGTGCTAAATCAATGTTATTAGGTGGCTTACCAGAATAATTTTGCAAAAATTCAGGGATAATGTACAGTAGCACATAGACAAAGCAATCAGATTTTTCAACAGCAATTAAGGGGAAAAAATCTAGATTCTTACAATAGCTACCCTAAGGAAAAATAGCAACAAGGACAGGAAAAGACCTGGGGGCCCTCTTTGAAAGCTAGATAATTTATTTTAATTTAATTCTTAATCCTTTAGAAGTACAGTACAATGTGATGTGATTATCTTTATGCAGCTGTGCCCTGGGCTTCAACTGGAAGAAGTTCCAATAGTAAGAAAATAATAATAATTTTTTTAAAAAATTGGGACTGTTGTTCAATCCCTGGGAACAGGGGTGAGGATTCAAAAAGATTATAGAGGAACTCATGAAAACTTCAAACTGGAAAAAGAACAGAACTCCACATCACCTATCTTGCCTATCTCCAAAATCCATGTATGCTATGCTAAGGGTTTTTTTTTATAATGTAATTTTGTGGGAATTACAAATGAAAAAAACAAAACCCAGAACCACCAAAAAGGCATAGAAACAGTTTGACTCGTCTAGTCAAACCAAGTCAACCAATACAAAAGTATGAAGGCTATTGCTTAATGCATTGTAAACCGCCCTGAGTCTCCAGAGAAGGGCGGCATATAAATCGAACCAATAAATAAATAAATAAAGTCAGTTTGACTTGCCAGTTCCTCCGTTTAGAGACAGATTGTTGAAAATAAGGGGGATGAGTTTACTTGACTGGTCTAAGAAAATAAGTAAGCATGGAGAAAGACAATTGCAAATCATTTCAGTATTGTATCGTTGCTAAGAAAACTACATGGATATGGCCATGAAGTCACCAAGAGTCAAGCCTGAAGAAGAAATCCATGTAAATCAGGGGTGTCAAACTCGATTTCATTGTGGGCCGCATCAGGGCTGTGTTTGAACTCAGGGACCAGGAGGCGTGGCCAGCTCGACGTCACTCATCAAGGCTCCGTTTTCGGCCACGATAGCCTCTTGCAGCCCTCTGCCAGTGAAGATGTACTCCACAATGGTAATTAGTTTTTTAAATACCCTTATTTCCCATATATATTTATGTATAAGCCCATTCACAGATAAGCAGGCCCTCAAATGTTTAACCAAAATCCTATGAAAAATATGGGTTGGCTTATCCACAGGTGGAACATTTTTCACAGTATTTTGCTTAAAAATTCAAGGTCTGGTGTACCCGTGGGAATTTATTATTGATGGACTGAAAAAGGCAAAAAAATTCTTTTTTAAAAAAATGAGAGCAAAGGGGGGGGGGGGGAGAAAGCTTCACTTTATTATATAGAATCTGCATAAAGAATGCAAAGCCAGTAAGAAACTAAAGCTGAGAGCAGTTCTATCTTTCCCAAGTCATAAATTTCATTTAAACTGGCATGAGATATCCCATGGGTTTCAAGCTACAGTATATTTTTAGAAAATAAAGCAGTGTTGCTGAAGCAATTCCCCAGTGATTCAAGTGAGAGGAGAGAGAAAATAACCCATGAAACGGAATAAACAATAATTATACGTAGGCTAAAAAAGAAACGGACAGTCCACGAACGAAAGAGGAAAGCAAAAAAAAAAAAAAAACCTGCTTGAAATTCAGACACTAAAACAATACCGTAGCTGAGTTTTTGCTGCTTTGGATGTGTGTGCCACAAAACCCAAATGGAATGATATCCAACCACTGGAATGGTTACATATGTAGATGAGTTGAAATATACAGATGCAGATGAGTTGAAATATACAGTTTTATAAAATGGTAAATGTAATAACAGCAACTCTAAAGAAGTAAATGTCCTTCTCATAAAGCCAGGCTTCTTCTGTCATAATAGGATCCAGGTTCTTTGACAGAGTAATCAATGCATCATACATACAAGAGCCATACAATTTTTCTGGATTTCACAGAAATGTCTTAAACATCCTATATACAAAAAAGCAAAATACAACTCACGCATCATCACAAAATCTCCAGAACCGTAAATACCTACAAACTTGAAATTTGCCACATATTTTCCTCTTGGCTTCTAGGTGCTCACTAAGAAAGGATTTTTCGAAATGACTATCAGAGCATTAGTATTTCCTATATTATTATTAACATGCTCTGACGCTAAGGAGTTCTACTCCCCCTTCCCACCTGAAATCTGTTCCAAATGCAAAACACAAGCAGAGGAGAGGCGTTTCAGTTTTACTTTCACAGCAGCAAGCAGGGGATAGGATAGGATAGATTTCTGTGGGGCAAGGCTGAGGGAGACAAGGGGATGGGATAGGGGAGGCTTCTGTGCGGCAAGCCTGAGGGAGAGAAGGGGATAGGATAGAGGAGGCTTCTGTGGGGCAAGGCTGAGGGAGAGAAGGGGAGAGGAGAGGCCAATCGTAACTATTAATTTTCAAGCTGTGTTGATTTATCAAGCCTGATCACAGTTTCATACTGGAGCACGGGTATTCAGCTAGTCTCAGTGATATACTTAATATATATTTGTCTCCTTTCTTTGAGGATGATTCCAGTCAGTAATCATTGGGGAGAAGTCTGACTGTCGTCCCCTACTATGTGGGGTGCCAAGCATCCAATGCTTTCTCACCTCCATTTTAACATCTATATGAGGCCATGATATCTTCTGCATGCTAATGATACCTAGCAACATATCTCCACCGCAGTGAATTAAGTGATACTATGAATGTATTATCCAAGTTTTTGAAGATGTGAGGATCTGGATGGGGAACAACATAATTCAGCTGAACCCTCGCAAGGCTGAATGGCTCTGGGTTTTGGATATTCCTCCTCTTATTAAAAAATCTCACTGAACAAGTCATGGCTGGGATACTTAGTTAGAGGGCTACTCAAAGGGATTGATATTAGTTGGTCAAGGGACAGAAAAGGCAATTGCTTAAGGAAGTTTAATTTTAGTAATATGCCTGTTCCTCCTATGGTTCCTAGTTGGCACCATGGTGGGTAAAGTTGAGGCAGGGTTTGTTGCTGAGGAAGGAGTTTTTCTAACAAGAGAAGTGAGTAGTTGCAATTGATACCTCAGGTAATCAGCCCGTACCTCTCAATTAGAATCCAAGGGCTGGTACTGAAGATAAGGAAGATGAGAAGCTGCCCTTTCTGAATCCAAGCCCACAGCATGTAATGGCAATGGTGAAAATAGTTTTCAAAGAGCTGAAGGATTGCCACAAAGAAAATAGAGTGGCCTTCTTTATTGATTCAGCAGGCAGAACCACCAGGAATGGATTAAAAGAACAAAAGAATCCTGGTTACACAAGCTGCCAGTCAATATGATATGGTGAATTCTCCTTCATTAGAGATCTCAAATAGACACTGGATGCTCAATTGTAACAGATGTCCTAGTAACAATTATAACAGGCATGTCCAACCCGCGGGTTGCATACGGCTCCAGAAAGCTAGTAATGTTGACCCACAAGTTCACAAACTTTTAACATTATTTGACTTTTAGTGATAGTTACTATATTATATATTTTATATACAGCCCAAGACAATTCCTCTTCATTCAATGCAGCCCAGGCAAGTCAAAGTCCTAGTAGATCTTGATCTGAACAGACAGCTGAACTAGTTCCCTATCAGCTCTGGAATTCTGGAATTCTATTATTCTATTCTGTGTCTTTTAGTAGAGGTAAGCCAAGGGTTAACCTGGCCTTGTTTTAACACTAACATAAAGTGAATCACAATATTATTAATATCATACAGGTAGTCTATGACTGCCTGTAATAGCCTGATCATTATGATCATAAGTTGTGATGATCATAAAGAGGGTCACTCATAGGACTGACCCAATTTTGCAGTGGACATTAAGGGAATCCTCACCATGATTAAGCAAATCCACTGTCTTTAAGCAAACTCATTTGTTCACTATGGAGTGTTTTTGCCAAAAACCAGACCTAAACGTCAGTTTCCAGCAAAAATGTTGTAAGTTGCAGTCACATAATTGTGAGATACTGTAAATGGCCATGAATGTGGGCCGGTTGCTAAGCATCTGAAATGCACTCACGTGACTGCATGAAAGAGAAGCTAACAGAACTTTGGAACTGGGTTGTAAGCACATTTCTGAAGAGTTGCTAAGTCACTGGTCATAAGTCAAGGACTACCTTTATTATTTTTTTTCCAATATACAGATTTGACTTGAAAATCTAAACTCTGAAAAGTATCAGTTACTTATGGGTATTTAGAAAGAAACCAATAAAACAAAACACTGTTAACCTTCAATGGATATAAAAGAAACATTAACACAAAGGCATTTTATTCAAAATTAGTAATCCTTCAGTGTATTACCTAAATTGAGCAGAGTAACTATTGGATGAAAATTACTGTATAGTAAGATTTGATATATGCCATGAGCTCTGTTACAACCAATTTCAAAAGAGGCAGTATAAACTTGAATCATCCTCCTCTTATTAAGTCTTTTTTGCAAATGTGAAATATGGTACAATCATAAAATATGCCTGACTAAAGTGATCCAGTGTTCACCAAACTTTTTTTCTTTATTACCCAACACTGCTTATCAGAAAGTCAATGTAAATGTCCCCATTGTGATTGGTAAGGGGATTCATGTGCTGTTACCCAAGGTAAAATCACCATTATCAATTGTGAATAATTTACTCAGATTTGGGAACCACTGCTCTAATCTATATCTATACTGAAGGATACCCAGTTTTTGGAAAAATAGTGAAAGACACATTTGAAGTAGAGCAGAAAACATTTGTCATTCTGTTAACGAACCATTTTAAATCTATCTCAAATCTATCCCAAATAGAACTATAAGCTGTGTGTGTAATTGACAAACTCTGGAAAATGTACCAAAATATTCAGGTAACTCAATAAACCTCAGGGAGAATGTCAGAAAAGTTGCTTTAAAAATGACCAAGATGTAATTAGGATGTACTTATATTTCATTAGAAAAACTATTTGTGTTCAGGTTTTTTAAAAAATTTAATTTAGAATCTGTGTTCTAAAACAGGTTTTAAAATGATGCTTAAGGATTTCTGCCCTGAAGATACATAAACTAAAGGAATCAAGAAACATAAACTAAAGGAATCAATCTGCACATTTCAAAGAGTAAACAGGAGATTAAGAGGTCACTTGTATATACTTGCTACAAGTTTGTACAGCACTATAAAAAAGTGAGTAGAGTTAAATATGATGAAATCTATTCATAGCTTTTATTGTTCCCCAGTACATGACAATACTCAGAAATCTAAAAGGAAAAGATAGCGTGTGATGCAACACTTAATTCCCAAGACAATGGGAAATTTGCACTTGGAAAGAAGCCATATTTCAGTCGTGCAAAAGCAGATTGCTCAGATCAGAATCCAGTTTGCGAGAGATTGTACAATCCATATTGGAAAGCTGTTCTAGGTTTGAGTTTATGCAGCATTAACAAGCCCTAATAGTCTAGTTTAGCTCAGACATAACAAACGGAAATGTCTTTAAATTATCCTCCCCATGAGACATGATTTCATAACAGAACAAACTCAATATGCGTATGAAGAAATTTCCAGCATAAACATGTGGTGGATTCTAAAAACTGCAGCCAGGGTTAGGATATAGATATGCCAAATGCTGAGTGCAAGATAAAATTTCAAAGTGACTGATTTCTTTCTAATTCACATCGTGTATTTAGAAGTCTGAAGAACAGATACAAAATGCTTTCTTGCCAGGGCATATTCTGCTCTATTTCATTTTCTCCTACATGAAATGGGAGAAGTACAGAAACTGCCATCTAACAGACTGAACACAACTTCCACTCAGACACTAGGTTGTATCTATACTTTAAAACTGTGGGGAAATTTGATTATAGCAATTTAACTGCAACAAATCCAGACAATTTTCATGGTGAAAATTCTTTGACTGTCTTTACTATTTCTACTGAAGGTCTACTATTTGAGAAAAGGGAGGGGGGAGGAGAAGGAGGAGGAAAAGGAGAAGGAGAACAGCTAAGATGAATTTTATCTTTGATTCTAGTTCCCAAATGAATACTTTCCCAAATGTTTAAAATAGGCTTTAAGTTTGACCTACCTTCATATGGTATCCACTCTAACAAAACTACGTGTGTGACTGTAAAGAGCTTTGCTCACGTGCTGGGAGACCCCAGCACAATAGGAGTCTCCAGACATATTTACACAGATGTTTAAAGGTACTGATCTACCACTCATACACAATTTCCCTTAACTGCTAAGGGAAAGCTTACATTTATACAGCAATTGAATATGGCCCCTGGTCAAGAGCAGGAATGTAATCTAAACTAGGGGAAAACAATTCTGCCCCCTTTCCCTCTATTTGCAATGGAAGGAAAATATCTCACTTAACAGCATGCATGTATGCCTCATCAAAGTTAGTTTGTTCCCATCCTCTTTCCTTCTCCTATCCTGAAAAATAAGCTACATTGCTTATTCCTGCTCCCCATCTCTTGTCTTCCACTTAACTGTTAGGGCACTGAAATCTAATAAAAATGTGATTACTATGAGATGCCCAACATGCTGACTTCTATCACAAGGTATCTGCTTATAAAAAATAGAAGAGGCTCACTTGGGCTGCCGGCAACAGTACATGAGCTTCATGGTGGGACCAAGAATGACATTGGTCAAGAAAAAGCCCAAGAAGAATGGGGAAATAATTAACCACTTATTCCCACTAACCATCAAAAAGGCTAAATAACATGCACTGTTGGTTACACTCCATCTTACATTTAAATGGGCAACTACTATTTAGAATAAATGTAAAAAGACAGAGACTGGCACTGCTTCACATACATACATACATACATACATACATACATACATACATACCAGTGGTGGGTTGCTACTGGTTCTCCCCGGATCGGGCGAACTAGTAGCAGCGGCGGGAGGCTCCGCCCACCTGCCCAGACACTTCTGTGCAGAAACATTACGTGTATGAGCACACCCACGAGTGAACCGGTAGCGATGGGATTTGAAACTCCACTATTGATACATAAGTACATCAATATACATACATACATACTTCTAAGGACACAATCCCAAACAATCTGATAGAAAAGGAAGATAGGACTGAGAGGATTGCTACTGTTTAATTTGTATCGTGCCTTTCTATTGAAATCTTGTTATGTTTGGACATCAAGAATGGTGCAGCTACATACCGCATTAATCCAGAATGACTTCTACAATATCAATATTTTAATTCCCAATTTAGATAAGAAACATCTAATAGTTAAATATCTACAGAGAAGTAAAGCTAGAATCATTACTTTTTCTATTCTAAACCCTTAAGACAAAAATTCAGCAAACTCCCACATACTTTTTTTAAAGTACAGAATGCATCTTAATGATTTGTTGAAAAGCTACTTAATCATCCAAGCAGAGAATCCTATCACTAAAGGAAATACATCCCAGTTTGAAATATTCAGAATATAAATCATGTAGCTTTATTCTTTTCTCATTTTAGAACAAATACCAATGCTATTCATAGTTACATCGGTATATGTAATAATATTATATTTGCCACTGATTTATCTTTTGTTTTAAAAATGCTTTTGTTAATTTAAAAAAATCAATATTAGCATCATGAAGAGGAAATGCACATTTAAGCATCATTTTTAATATGAGCATATTGAGTGTCTTAAAGATTTATTCATTCATTCATTCACTTTATGACTTGCCTCAATCGTCTAAACAACTCTAGGTGAATATAATAGAGATAATAAATAGAATCTGGAAATCTAGATTCTGAAAGCATCTACTCACCCTACTTGCATAAACATATCTAAATAACTGCCAGCTAGATTAAAAATACTTTAGCATGACCAACTGTTAATTTAGTTTAAATGTTGCTAATAGAGTCTGCAGGAGACAGCCATGTTAATCCATGGTAGCCAAAAATAAAAAAGGGTCTGATACCATCTGTTCAAACAAATGAAGTAACATAAATTTTAGAGAGTTGTGGTTCACTTCATCAGATTTTTTAAATGTGACTATACAAGTATGGGTACAGGTAGCCCTTGACTTAGAACCACTCATTTAGTGATAATTTGAAATTATAATGGCACTGAAAACAGGAACTTATGACCGCTTTTCACACTTATGATTGTTGCAGGATCCTGGCAGTCATGTGATCAAAATTTAGATGCTGGCAACTGGCATGTGTTTGTGAAAGTTGTAGTGCCCAGGGTCATGTGATCACCTTTTGTGACCTTCTGACAAACAAAGTCAATGGGAAAGCCAAATTCATTTAACAACCATGTTGCTAACTTAATAACAGCAGTGATTCACTTAACAAGAAAGATCGTAAAATGGGGGCAAACTCACTTAACAATTGTCTCAATTAACAATGGAAAAGTTGGGCTCAATTGTGGCCGCAAATCTAGGACTACCTGTACTCTCAATTAATTCTAACCTAACTTTCTTCCATTTTTTTTTCAATTAAGAGTTAGATTCCTTCAGTGGTAAGTGCTGCAGACTACTAGGGCTAATGCAGACAATGGATGGGGTCAAAGAGAAAGTGTTGGGGACACCAATTCTTGGATGCTCTCTTTTTTTCTTTCTAACAATTCCCACTTGCCCTATCTCATTTTCTCTGAGAATCTCTTCTCTGTCTACCAAGCATCAGGTTTCAGTCAGTTTGAGCAGATAACTCTTAGTAGAGGCTAAAACCAATTTCTTGCAAAGAGCATTTAGCCCACATTGCTTTAGTTTTGTATGTTTTTAAAAGAAGAATGAGAGAGATTTAGATACTAATTTGTGAGAACTAAACTAAATTTGATATTAAAATCACTTCTATTGTCTTAAATAAACTATAATCAGAGCCATACATAGATTACCACCGGAACACTCAGAATAATCGGTGTTAAACATTTTCTGTTTTCTTCCCACCAAAGTGCCGCATAACTATTAGGTCCAGAATGTTCCAAAGCTGCACAATCACTAGTGATTATTTTTGTTAGAATCAAGCTAATGCTTCATTCTTCGTGATACCAGTTAAAATTGCCATCCTTTACAAATATTTGGCATCATGTCTAATTAAAGTATGAATTAACACTGATTTTTAGAAAACCATCACATTGCATTACGATGCAGTAGCCAATGGGCAGCATGACCTTCCCTCTAACCCTGAGTAAAATTCACCCTCACTGATTGAATTGCCCCAGCAATCAAAACTTTAGCTGTGTCTACTGATTAAAGCTCGCAGCTGTAATCTCAATTACATTACAAGTATATAAAAGCATGCTGAAAAACCCTCATTTTGCAAACAAGATCATTGGTCTCTGTGTGTTTTTTTTAAAGACTAACAGAACTAGAAACCATACTTTGGACTGCCACACAGATTAGAACAGTAGACATTCCATTATTTATAATGGCCTCTGGAACCTGGGAAATCACCTCCTGGCCTTGAATAATCACAGATGCTCTTTGACACCATGAAAAACATCCCCCTTTTCCCTTATCTACATAAGAAAATAATAAAGATGAGCAAAGAGAGCAGCGACTCAAGAGGAAGAAAGATCCATTATTCTATAAACTGGCATCTAGCCCAAAGGAAGCTGAAATGACTACTCCTCTGTGAACTATTCCTTTCAGAGGCAGTTACTTCTGAAAGAACTTAAGTTGCCCTAGATAGTTTTGACAGATGACAGGAAACTAAATCTAAATGAGATGCCAGTTACAAAAAGATAAACACGAGAACCACTGTTGGGCGATTTACGGACTCCCCATTCAGCTACAGCAAGATCCCAAGAGATGCAATTGGCAAGAGGAGTTTCAAGCCAGCAGGATATGCTGAGAAGTTCTCCCAGAGATCTGCAACCTGATTTGAAAGACTTTGGACTCTTGCCTACAAAAGCTCCGGCCATACTGAGCTACTTAGGCTTTAAGCTGCCAAAATGTGTTTCATAAGAAGGTCATTTATAGTCCTGTGTATCATAAAATTACCTTTCTTGTCCAGCAGCATAAAACAGAGTAATCAGGAATAGAATAAATTGACAGACTAAATCATTATTTTTTTCATCCCATGCATCCTGAAATTATGTTTGATATTTTATTTTATAAATTAATTCAAACTGAAAGAATATTGGCACAGGCACCATCCATGAGCAAGTCCATACTTACAATATACAAACTGTCAAAAGCATTGAAAAGGCTCTGCTCTGCTAATCACCATCAAACTCATGAGAAACAACAACAAAAAAAGATGTCTCCTACTGGCCTCTGTACTTTCTCTTTGCAAAAATCATGTGTAAATAAGGCTACATTATAAAGAATTTGGAGTACGGTGCTTTTTAGAAACAGTTTTCCATACCACTGATAAAATAAAATGAAGGGCCTTACAAAAGCATTTTGTAATATAGCTAGAGATGCTGAATGGAACATTTCCAATTCAACAAAAGACAAAATTATAATGAGCATGCTAAAGCTCTTGTAGATGGGTATAGTTTTCTTTCTTTCTGTCCGTCCGTCCATCCATCCATCCATCCATCTTGTCATCTATCAACTTAATATGATTTATATGGCCACCCATTTCTTACAAATGAACCTAGGTGGCTAACAACAATTTTAAAAGCTCAAAACAAAACTAGAATTGTTGGCCAAGATTAAAAACAACAGCAACAACCATCGATACAACCATTTCACAGGCTCTGACACCTCACACTGAGGAATACATCATGTCTTCAGGGCTTTGCGCAACCCCGATAGGATTGAGGCCAATTTGATCTCCAGGGGAAACATGTTCCAATGGACAAGGACCATGACAGAAAAGGGAGTTCTAACAGATAGTACTTTTAATGAAGAGGATCTGTAACATGCTTCTCCTGCTGGATCTGATAGGATAGATAGTTATGACTAAGGAGAATGGTCCCACTGATAAATTGGCCCGATGCTATGAAAGACTGTACTTTCATAGCATACGTTCCTTCTATTGAACGTGGGAATATATTGGCAATCAATGCAGCTTTTGAAGCAAACTTCTAATGAGTAGAGATTGAGAAGCACCCATAACTTTCACACCACCGCTTTTGGTACAATTTGCAGTTTCCAAATACTCTTCAAGGGAATCTATATGTCAAGCACATTGCAGTAGTCACTCAGGAGTGACTAAGATGAGCGACCATTAGCACAGGCTGTTTGGTCCAAGAAAAGGCACTCATATGAAACCTAAAAGAAAATGCAAAAGCCTCCTGGCCACTGCTACCACCTGTTCCTTGAATAGGATATGTGAGTCCAGGAGGACCTCCAAATGGTGTACCCATTGCATTTGGGACCAGGCAATCCCATTCAAAAAAAAGTAATGGGAAATCCCCAGAACTGGAAGCCCTAAAGCCCAAAAGCCTATTCAGTCTTGCTAGGATTGACTTGAAGTCTGTTCTGCCTCATCCAGGTCCCAACAGCTCCAGTTATGGAGACAGAACCTCCATAGCATTGTTTGGTTTACCCAAGGTGAAGATATAAAGCTGAGAATCATCACATTTTGATGATATGTCAGGACATGTGTTCAGATGTCACACCAGGAGCCTCATGTTGATGTTAATAAGGAGCCAGGAGAGCTCCTTATTAAATAATAAGCTTTTGTAGCTTTGAAAACCTTCTGATAGAACATTCTTGCTCTTCATAAGAGTGTGTCTTTCTCTATATGTTATTTGTATCATTGCAAATAGTATTACTATCATTTTTCCTTTTTCACTTATCTTTTGATAGTACCCAATACCAATACAAATAATTTGTGCCATAGAGAAATTCAATAATATGTTAGGAACAAAAAGTAAAGGACTTTTCTTTGTCTATCTTAAAATGCATCTTTCATCTGAAGATTCTAAAGAAGAAATATGTGTGGTAACAATTACAA
Organism: Ptyas mucosa; assembly: GCA_012654045.1. NCBI lineage: Eukaryota > Metazoa > Chordata > Lepidosauria > Squamata > Colubridae > Ptyas > Ptyas mucosa. Next base: position 35,814,405 of record WNWU01000001.1, on the reverse strand, counting down.
AAATATATCTTTTTAAAATTCCACTTTTCCTGAATATTAACTTGCAAAAAGATAATGTAAGAACTTCAGGTTTCACCATTAATTTCTACTGTTCTGGCCAATCTTTTTGCTTTATTTTATGACACAATCAGAGCTCAGGAAGAAGAAACCAAAGAATGTAATGTTACTGCATTTGGGAGGAGCATGACTGGAAAGGATAATTTATTCAGCGTGTAACTAAAAATCTCAGTAATAATAACTAACAATGGGAGAAACATGCAAAACAGAGACACAACTATTATTTTGTGGTTAGATAAATTGCAGTTGTTCATAAAACCTGCCTGAATTTGGCAAAGCTCCTGTAGTCTGTGTTTCAATATTAAACAGATCTTTGTTTATTGAATTTTCTGGACTTGTCTTAGTGCAGGTACACAAAAAATAATTCAGACTGAAATAAAAACACAGCAGTTTCTGTTCATTGCAATTTATAGATTGTCTGCAGTGTCTCTTCTTAGTCATATATAAAATTCTCTGAAATTAAGGTTTGCTCATAATTTGTACCAGTAATTTGATAATTAAAAAAGGACACTCATGTCTAAGTATGTACCAAAAGTAGATGAACTTTTCCTTCAGTCCAATATCTATTCAATACACCATGGTGTACTGAAATGAACTGAGATTTTGGCTAAACTGCCTAAATTAATTGGCCAGATATTCCCTATGATAAAGTGAACCTGCTCTCTTTTTAAATATATATTATTTATTTTTATCTAATATTACAATATTTATATACCATCAATTCAATAAGATTCCTGACTGCTTATAATACCTTCTTACAAATGTCAGTAAAATCAATCACATAGTTTAAAAATTATCAACTCCCCTTCTCCAATATCATACTCATAAATTAACACTCTCATAAAAGTTCCTGAAAGAGTTCTGCTTTAATTGCATTTTAAATGCATTCCTAGTTCCTTCCACCTAAATGTTATAGAATAGGAACCCTAAACCAGGAGTCTCCAACCTTGGCAACTTTAAGCCTGGCAGACTTCAACTCCCAGAATTCCCCAGCCAGCACTCCCATAATTCTAGGAGTTGAAATCTGCCAGGCTTAAAGTTGCCAAAGTTGGAGACCCGTGCCCTAAACAACCCAACTTGGGACAAGCAGATCTTAAATTCCGAATTATCTGGGTTTCATGCTAGTTCAAGGAAAAAAAGAGCTTAAGTTCTAAATGCTCATGTCTGTAAAATTGCTATGATTGTGTTCTTCCTTCTGAACTCACCTGGCACCTAAAAGGATACTAAAAACCTCTCTTCCTTCCTAAATCCCTACTTTTCATTTTTATCATTTTTAGCTACCTACTTCCACTTTCATTAGCTTTTTAACAGAAATACTGATTACCAGAGAAAAAAGAATTAAACTTCATGTATCTTAGTTTCTCCCCACCCAACAAAGCAGATAACTTGAATAAGGGATTAATAAGGGATTTTCTGAATAAGAAAAGTGAATTTCAGGTATGCACAATCATCCCATCCTTCACACATGCACCCAGAAATATTTCTTGGTTCCTAACAAGTTGTTTCTTGAATACTACTTGCAAGCAATAAGCAGGGTCTTTTATTATTCTCTGAGATAAAGCAAAGAGGAGAATTACAAGATGGATTGTGAACCTTGAGAAATTGCCCTTCTGTTTGAATGATGTATATTCTCTTTTTTTAAATATAAACTCAAGGCATAACGCTGATGAAATTCTACAGGCCAAATCAATGTAGAGTGAAATCGTATCAAAAATTTCTCATCCAAAATACATTCAGTGATTGCAAGACCACAACAGATAAACAGTTTTAAAAAAAAAAGATGTGCCTAGGCATTCTATCTCCCCTTAGATAGCGGGGGCAGGAGGGACGAACTAGAGAAGTACCCATTAAATATGCAGACAACCCCAAGCTGGCAGGAATAGCCAATACTCCAGAAGATAGATTCAAGATACAGAAGGATCTTGACAGACTTGAATACTGCACCCTATTTAACAAAATGAAATTCAATGTAGAGAAAAGTAAGGTTTTAATTTAGGCAAGAACAACCAAATGCATAGGTATAGTATAGGTGGTACCTGGCTGAATTGCACTAACTGCGAGATGGATTTTGGAGTCCTAATGGACAAAAACTTAAATTTGAGCTTTCAGTGTGCTGCAGCTGCCAAAGCATATGAAGAATGGTTGCAGGAATTGGGTATGTCTAGTTTAATGAAAAGAAGGACTAGGGGTGATATGATAGCAGTGTTCCAATCTAAGGGGCTGCCACAAAGAAGAGAGTGTTAACTTGTTCTCCAAAGCAGCTAAAGGCAGGACAAGAAGCAATGAATGGAAACTAATCAAGGAGAGAAGCAACCTAGAACTAACAAGAAATTTCCTGACAGTTAATTAATCAATGGAACGACTTGCCTCCAGAAGATGTGGGTGCTCCAACACTGGAAGTTTTAAGAAGAGATTGGACAACCATTTGTCTGAAATGGTACAGAATTTCCTGCTTGAGCAGAGGGTTGAATTAGAAGACCTCCAAGGTCCCTTCCAACTCTGTTCTGTTTTTTCTTTCTATAACTACCCCCCTCCCACTCATAGTCACATCTGTAAAAGAAGCAAAGTTGCTTGAAATGTGCAATAGGGAATTTCTTTTTATATAATTTTTATAGAAGCCTTGTTTTATATGGGAAGTTACCTTCATGCAGCAAAAGCTTATGCTCATCTTTAACTAAACTTTTTAGCCCTGGCCTGTGGTAAATGTATGAACTGTGGCTCTTTCATTTCCCAGAAATCTGTATGTGGGAAATAACACCCTTTAAAGAGGATTTCAAAGATTGTATCAATTAAGCACATTTCTGGCACTTCCTTAATGGCATATTTCCCCTGGAGTCAAAAGCTGTTTTAAAATCTGAGATCATTTGTTTAATATAAAAGCAAAGGTTATAGAACAACAATTTCATGTTTCATCAGCCAATCCCCTGTAGCTCTGAAGTTAGAAAAGTATAAATTTGATGTCCTATGAATATAATAAGTTAATAATTCTGTTCATGTTAAAATGATATCACATTTCACTGACAATTTTCTCTTATTGCTGCTATATTTTTTTAACAGCAAGTCATTCCCTGTTCATTAAATTTCAACTTTATTTTCTGTCTTTGCCGTTTGCTATACTTGCCTACCAACATCTGGAGTAGATTTTGTCAGCTGGGTTTAAAGGAAGAGCTGTAAACAATTCAGTAATTAAAAAAATTAAATTTATTTATAGCAAAAGCCAAAATTATGTTTTAAATGGTTGAAGTTTCAGGATGGTAGGTCTCCAACAATTTGTAATACATGGTCTATGTTGCTGTTTTCTCAAGAATTCCCTGAGTGGGATTATGTAATTCTCCATCTTTAGAGGATCCTTTAGTTGAGCACGTCCTGCTCAATGAAGCAATTTTATTACATCAATATGCAACACAGTTTCTGGGTCCATTTACATACACGCTGACATGCATTTATAAGAAGAGTGAGGCAATATATTTTGGAAAATTCAGTGTGTCTAATAATTACAGGAAAAGGCTTAACATTCAAGGATGAGATTTCCAACTTTGCTTTCAAATAAGTATGAACATGTGGTATATTCTTTTATAATTTAACCCTAATAATCATATACTAATGAGTTTACTAGGCAATTGAATAGATTTCTAACTTTTTCTCTTTAATATGAAATCAATTCTAATAGTAATCTTTCTAATAAGGCAATATGGCCCATGCTACTGAATCTTAATTCAGGCAAAATGGCAGGAAAAATAGTCAACAGGCACTGTAATTAAGAGAAAATGGGGGGAAACCAGAGGTGGGTTTCAGCAGGTTCTGACCAGTTCTGGAGAACCGGTAGTGGAAATTTTGAGTAGTTCGGAGAACTGGTAGTAAAAATTCTGACTGGCCCCGCCCCCATCTACTCTCTGCCTCCCAAATCCCAGCTGATTGGGGAGGGAATGGAGATTTTACAGTATCCTTCCCCTGTCACGCCCACCAAGCCACAGTCACAGAACCAGTAGTAAAAAAATTTGAAACCCACCACTGGGGGACACATCTATCATCAAAAAAGCTCAAACACTTTCACATAGCCTTTTTCTGCTCCTCAACTTCTACAAAGCATGTTGAAGTTGACTGGGCAACAGTCTTCATTCCTGTTGACTTCAGAAGGCTAAGAAAATATATGGAACACTACAAGCCTGCCAATCAAACAACTAGAGAATAAAAAAAAACAGTGGCTCAACACTTGAGTTATAGCAGCACTTGATTAACAAAATCCCCCTGATCTTGATATACACAGAATGGCAAAGGAATACATTTATTTCGCACACATACCCTAATTGTCACTTGTCTTACACAATCTCGTCTTACACAAATATAAGCATAAAAAGAAACATCCAACTGCTTCTTAATGACCAATATTGCCAGTGGTGTCCTCCTCATCTCACAATGTGTTCCTTAAGGCCCAGGATGCACACAATGGCTCTCTGTTTCTCTCCCCTCAGACCAAATGATGGTTTTTTTCTTACCCTCCACCCATTGGCAGGGAGAATTTATTTAATTATTTATTATTATTATTATTATTATTATTATTATTATTATTATTTAATCTACGGTAATCAATAGCACAAGAAATGAGTTACATATATTTGAAAAGGACTAGCTTGATCCGTCCCCTCTCTTAATGAGGGAAATAGTTGACATTTTAATGCATTTGAACAACAATAGTAACTAATCATGAGCCATAATATAAAGCATATTTTTTTAAGGAGGTGGAAAAATAAAATGACAATTAAAAAGCATCTGGCAAACACATATAGCTGTCAGACATAGTAAATCCTGCCCCTCAAGGTTTAATTGAATACTTAAGTTTCCTTGTAACTCTGTAATTGTTTACAATTAAAGAAAAATAAAAACCAAACTATTTCCTCTATTTTTAATAAAGATTTCCCCGTGCATAGAAATAACACATTAGTCTCTATAACATATGTTAAGAATGTCTATTATGTATTCTATTTCTAACATGCCTCAACTTGTAGATAGTATAAAAACAAATGCATAAATAAGATTGTTTCCAGAACTGTGTTTATGCTCTGTGTTTTGATTTGATAGGTAACAGTATACGTGATAAAAATAGGCTAAGCACAATCAATATGGTTCAAAAGCTTTTATTTTAACCACTGAAATACCGTAGGAAAGGAAACCAGTTAATTAATATTCCAATTCCTAGGACATGGCAAGTATACTACTTTTAATACACTAAACTTAAACACCGAGCACAATGAAAGCAAGGAAATTAAAACTATTTGCCAAATTAGGAATATGAAAATAGTGTTATAGAAATAGCAAAACTATGTTTGGAAGCTGGATACTGGGGGAATTAAATGCCAGTGAAATAGTGTGGGCTACACGAGCATCAGAAAAAGTGAAAGGAGTAGGAAAAAGAAATGGAGTCCAACTGGTTATATATTATTGTTTCAAAACAAAAAGAACATTAGAAAATGGAGATTAGAGTAGGCACAGCTTATCCTCTTGTAGTCAGATAAGCATTTATCCATGATGTGTACAGAGCTGCCTGGGAGGAAGTATGTATTCAGTTGAGGCCACTCCGACACAATTCACTTCTAGTCATCTTTTCAGCAGCCCCTCCTTCCCCAATCTTTTTTTCTAATTCCTGGCAGCTTTATTTTGAATAAAATGGATCTTTTAGCCAAGATGTCAGTGTGATGCCAATAAATAAACAAAGCATAGATTACACATGTGCAGACAGCCAGCATGTCTGAACTTCTCTGTAACAAGAGAGATGCAATGTTTATTTATACATAATCTCTTGCCCTTTCACAGGTTCCTATGGTGACTTAGAAGAAGTTAGAATTTACAGCCTTCACCTTAAGGATACGAATACCGAATGTCAAGTTTACTTCACTTTTTTTCTTCTTCTCCAAAATGCTATCATTTGACCCAATTTCAAATAGCTGTAATCTGGACAACATACTGCATTTCAGTATAGCAAATATTGTGTTAAAGGATAAAATTACTCTTTGTTAAGTTCCGATATAGAGGCTATGCGATAGTATGGAAGTTACAAACAAGTTTAGTCTTTCTCAGTGCTAGAGCATACCTGAGTGCATAACTGAAATATCACTTTCGCAGACTTATCTACAGAATAATTCCACTAACAGTTTAAACACAATCCCCTTTCCCCTCCAGTTTATTTTTAAAGGGAATTGTTTTAAGTATGCACAGGTAAAACATTTTGAAACACTTTTACTATTTATCAGCTATAAAGTAGCACTGTTCTACGGTCGCCACTTTCCATGTCCCACGATGCCATGGAAATTTGAGAGCTCACCACAGGTTAAGTCAATCAACCCTGGAAGTTAATTGGCTCAGCTTTCCATGCTACCTCTAGAACAGGGGTCTCCAACCTTGGCAACTTTTAGCCTGGAGGACTTCAACTCCCAGAAGCAAAGCTGGCTGGGGAATTCTGGGAGTTGAAGTCCTCTAGGCTTAAAGTTGCCAAGGTTGGAGACCCCTGCTCTAGAACATCAAGGACTGGTGACTTTTTATTGGTGGCAACTCTCATCTAGTCCTGCCCCCTGGTTCTAGGATTCTCCTACAGAAGTTAAAGTTTGTGATACCTCTGTCTCTCTCCTAAAACAAACTCACTTAGTTTTTCTCTCTCTTCCCTCAACACAAAATACTTAGTAAGGGGAAGACCAAGATAGATATTGGAAGGCAAGATGAAGTCCGATGCTCTTAGAAATTGGAGTCTGTCAATTGAAATAAACTGAATAACTTAATCCAGATATTTTATTACCAATTCAACATGTTTAATTGCAGGAAGCTAATTCTTACGAATGTACAACTGCTAAATTACTTTTATGATTTGTTTAACACTTTCTAGTAAAGCTAAATATTTAACAAATCATGAATCACTTTATTTCAGAACATAGAGACAAACTCATGAAGAGCTTGTACAAACAAGTTTATAATATATCTTAAAAGTTTGCAGCTGTAACAATGAAGGGAACAACCCACCATGTATAAAAATATTATTCCCCAGAGTGTTTTTCGGTTTCTAACATGCTGGAACACCTTATATTTGAGACACTTTCCTTAAGCAACTCTGCAGAACCAAAAACGTCTAAAGGTTCTTTGTACATGTCATTTTCATAAGAATTAGTAAATGTTACTGTAGCTCGGGGATGTACATTTAAAGCCACCCCAAGGCCACTTTCACATTTTTAACTCACTTCTTTAATCAGAGAAAAACACTTTTTTCTTTCAACTGTAATAATTTGTTCTGTATTTAAACCATTCCTTGTTGACTCCTCCCCATCCCGCGGTCTACAGTACTGTATGTAGCTGCTTTCTTTTTTTCAATCTTCCACTTTCTGTGTGAATGTTACCCATATCTTTTTCTGTTTGCTTCCCAAATTCTGTGTTCTCATCAATAACTATTATTTATTTTATTTAGCATATTTTAATGTATACATTAAAATGTATGCCGATTGGTGTACATTTAAAGTGACAATAAAGTTATTCTAAGTCTAAGTATGATGAGAACATGACAAAAGAGAAGTAATCTCTTACTTCTTATATAATCCACATGAATTATATACAAAACGTCTATGGGGGTACAGCAGTGGCCCATAACTGGATGTCCAATTCAATAAGCATTTCTTAAGCTTAAGTGTATAAAATCAAATAACTATGCATATATAGTATATAAGTATTTATAGGTAGTTTTTTTAATCAATGTCTTCTAATGAGGAATACTTGTTATTTTTGCTACTTTTTGATCTAGGATATGTTAGGTTTCTATTACATTAGAATGAGAAAAGTATGTCCTCCAGCTATTGCTTTGTGAAATAATTGCTTATCCGTGTTGCACAAAGAACTGCTTACATCTCTTAAGGTAACAGACCTAGAAAAAGTTTATTTCTTAAATTGTACACATTCACGTTAACTCCAGGTCTAAAAAAGCTGTGCTAGAAAATCAAAAGCATACAGTATTTTGTTAGTAAAATATATTGTAAAGGAAAGGGAAGGCACATATAGTTAAAGGAAAGATTTTGCTCAAAGTGCATAATTTTTATATCCTTATCAGATGCAAAGTTAAGGTTTCTTTAAATCTCAGTCTGCATTACATCTGCACTTTACCACATTGCAAGAGAATACAACAGATTCACAAGAGAATACTTGTTTTTTATAACAAAAGCCTTACTGTTTTTTTTCAATAACCGATAATTACAATCAATACATCACCAATGTATACTAAATTGGCAAAAATATCTAATAACTTGCTTTTAACAGTAATGCACCAGTTGAATGAGTGTTTTGTATTATTTACTTCCAAACAAACCATCAAAACAATCATGAATCAACTTCCTTTGCCCTATCCAACCTGTAGATTTAAGATCAATTAAACTATTGGTCTTAAATCAAATTTAGAAATGTATTTTTTTAAACTCTAGCTTTATTTTATGTTCAACCAGATAACTATATCGGGGTTGTTCCTTAAACATGAATGTTACAAATGGTTGAGGAGATGTGTATCAGAGTCATGTTTCAACTGTAATAAAAAGGACTGCTTACCTTCAGACAGGGACAAGTCATCAACTGGAGACAGGAGGTCTGCCTGTACAGCAAGGCCATCACTTAGCCATGTGGTAATCTGATTCGTCAAGATTACCTGCAAACAGACATGGAGGGGAAAAAGTATTAGAATTACAAGATAGGCACAATAATTACCTCAGATATACACAGAATGTATAGACAACCCTCAATGCCCACCATAACATTCACCATTTCAACTCCTTTCTCAAATTTGGATCAAGCATCTTAATAAAATGTTAAAGAAAGCAAATCCTTTCAAAACTCAACTCAAGATTATTAATTAGCTTCATATTATATCTCATTTCTTTGGCAGGAAAGAGGAAGGAATGTCTTTGTTGAAAGGGAAAAGTGGTAGAGAGGTAGAAAGCACAGAGGAAACAGAATAAAATGTGATAAATGCTACAGGGTCCCAAGGCAATGTCTGTATAAAAATCACTAAAATAGTTCTTCTCTAAGTCAACATAAAGAGCCAGATGGATATATCAAGCTGGTTCAGTGTGAATAATTGATATATTAAAAATTGAAAAAGACAAAGGTTAGAAATAAATTGGAACATCTCATCATTACAACTATTTGCTAAGATGGGAAGATACTGTACATCCAGTTATCCAAGATGATCTGTATAATTAGAACATTGTCACAATATAGTGACAGAGAACATATTCTGAATTCAAGAAGCATGAAGTCAAATCCAAGTATCGTTATACTCTTCTCTGGAAACTTTGAAAACTGTTGCCAGTCAATGTTGCTGTCAGAACATAGGATTCCAGCACTGTCTTCTCACAGAAGTCAACTTGATAGCCATGCAATGGCTAGATGAAGGATATTAGCACAACAGTACCTTCCTCCTTATATAACTCAGTGACTGGCAATAGCTTTCCAAAGCAGCATTTCATAGCTTTGGCTACATCTCTGTATTTCCATCATCCTTGCACAATAAAGAATTAGACAAAAGATAAAATAATAATCTCAGATTAAATACTATTCATCTTCACCATCAAGTACTGGGATAGAAATCTGAAATGCAATCTAAAATCAAAGCTCTGTTTTCTTAGGGCTCTTGGGAAGCTTATAAGGACCAGTGAAAAAGCTTCAATATGTTAATGATTCAGGCTTAGACTCTGTACCTGTTTTATAAAGAAAAGATGCACTTGTTCCCTTCATCTTTTACTGCCACAAATGAAAAAAGCATTAAATTTGGCCTCTTGATTCAAGCTAGGCAAACTACATGTTTTACAAGTTTATGGTGATCAGGCAGCATTAACCAGGCTATTTCCTTTCATCATCCATGAAGAGTTTACTGTCATTTTCAGTCCAATAATGACAATTAAGAGTCTTTGCATCCCAGAAAGTTTGGCAGATTTCCTTCCTTCCTTCTTCCCTCCCTCCCTCCCTTCCTTCCTTCCTTTCCTGTTGGGTAAGCGATGGACATTCAAAAGGTAACAAACACAATTTGGGAGTCATTTGTCATATTTAAATAAATTCTATCCTGCTACCATTATTACTAGAAGACATTTGAAAGACTACAACAAATCCAGAATATAGTATTTCAAGCACCACAATACTAAATTCAACATGATAGATAGAATATTGATGACTTCACATAACAATATTTGCTAAAGTGGTTCAATATTAGTATAGATTCATATTAAAGCAAGAACTAATAATACCAATCCAATACCAGTTCCAAATGAATAGAAATATAAAGACTAAACAGTAAGAGTTGTGAAAAAAAAGAATAGGAAACATTTTAGATTAATGTACAGAATGTGCAGCCACATTATGACATGGTCTAAAGTTTTTATTGGCAGATGTTTTACACTAACTATATTATTCACAAATGTCAAGAGAAGCCATGTGTGATGCGGTCATTTCAAATTTCTTCCAATGTAAACTAAATTCTGTACCATTGTGTGCTTGTTCATGTCACATCACTTTTATATATTTCTTTTTCAAACTAAAATTTCTGTAATTCATAGTCCATTTCATTAAACAAGTCCTATTCTGCTAGTTTCCAGTTACAAAAAAATACCTCATTACAACTGGAGATTTGAGAAGGTTCAATATGAATGTATGGATGTATCTCTGTGTATGTATCTTTGTACATGTATGTATCTAAAACACACACACACAAATATATACATATACACAGATGAGTGTGTGTTGATGTCCCTTCCTTTTCCTTTTTCATTTCTCTCCTTTCTCTCTGGTAGGGCTATACATATTGTTTCAGCCCACAGAGTTATTATGAGGACAAAATAGATAATTTCATCTACATTTCCTTAAGATCCTTGGAAGAGAATAGCATGTACAGACTGGCACAGCCAATAAACTGCATAAAAGATAAATAAGAAAAAGACCAACAAATATATAGATGTAAATAATTATAATTTAATATAGAAATAACTCACTTACTAAATAATTACACTTCCAAACAGTTTTAGCTCTTTCAAAATTATTAACCAACACTGGGGAACCAGAGAATAGCCTGTGTTCAATAATTGCATCTTCCCAAGTATTGGTGATCAATCCAATTATGAAGTTCTTTGGGTTCCCAAATTCTCAAAAAAGTTAATTGTAATTCTTTGTGCTCTCTTTCATCTCTACATCATTTTAGAATCACAATACAGGTTGTCTTTGACTTACTATCACCGGAACATTCATCATTAAGAGGTACAGTCATTAAGTGAGGCATCACATCACTGCATCTTCTTTTACTACCTTTTTTGCCATGGTCATTAAGGGGATCATTGTGGATATTAAGATACGTGATTCACTCTGTTTGTCGGAAGATGGCTGGGAAGGTCGCAAATTGTAATCATGTGACCTCAGGATGCTTCAACTGTTGTAGCAGGATGCAGGGAGGTTGCCAAGTATCCAAAACTCAATCACATGACTGCAGGGGTGGTGCGATGGTTGTAACTTTGAGAATAAGTCATATAAGTCATTTTTTGTAACACCACTTTAACTTCAAACCATCCCAACAAAATGGCCAAAAATTGAGGACTACCTATATCAGCGGTGGGTTCCTCCCGGTTCTGCCCAGTTCCGCCGAGCCGGTAGCGGTGACGATATGACATCACCGAACTGGTTCTGTGGCCCTTCCCCCCCTGCATTATTCTTACCTTTTATTTGGCCCCACCCCCAATCTGTTGCTGCCTCCTGAGTCCCAGCTGATGGGCTATAAGGAAAAACTGTTTAAACTCTTGCCGCGGGGCTTCAAAGGGTCACCCTATAGCTGATCAGTGGTAAAAGGCAGTTTAGTGGTAGACCGGTGCCTCCAAAAACAAATGAGTAGACTGGTGCCTGCAAAAATAAATGGGTAGACCAGTGTCTGCAAAAATAAATGGGTAGACCGGTACAGTACTGCAAGCAGTTAAAAGCCTGGTAGAACAGTACCTCTGCTAAATCCTAAAGAATTGTCACATGACCATCAAGCCACACCCACAAAATAAGCCACGCCCACAGAACCGGTAGTAAAAAAAAATTAGAACCCAACCCTGACCTATATGCAGAGATTTTTTCTGCCACACTGTTACAAAATCACTGTATGTTTAGGTGCAAGATCTTAAACATTTTCCTTTCTGTCAGAAAAAAGAAATATAACATGTCTCAGTGCCTATATGCTTTTATTTCCACTTGATTTCCACTTTGTTTCCTTGAATGCCCTCTAGGTAGAAATCTTTACTATGAATTGAAACAACAGCATCAACAAACCCAAATATTTTACTTAGGCCTCACATTTTCATGCAGCAGTTTTTATACCCAAATGAAAATTGCTCAAACACATAAAGAAGCAGATATCTATCTTGCCAGTACTTCTTGAAACAGTTTTGTCACCTTGTTACTGAAGGTCCTGGACAGCATAGTGGGAAGGAGTGCCTACATTTACCTGCATCTGGTTCACAGCATAATCTGGCTACGATAATTCCTGCTTTTGTAGCCCTGGATCTAAATTACTAGAATAAACTCCATGTTCAGGATGGTTCAGAAATTCCAGATATATAACACCACGGGTTAGTTACTAAACAGTATACAAGGCAGAATATTGTGTATTTTAAATTTCAAATACCAAACATATCCAAACACTTTACTCACTTCAATATTTGATTTTGACTTATAAAAGCCCTACCTATAAGCTTAAATATTTTGCAAAAATAAAATCTACTAGAGGGGAGCTGAATAATATATCACAGTACATATAATAGTCAATGAGTAATATTGGTGATCTAGGACTACATTGTGTTTGATTTTATTTGGATATTTTCAATTTCATAAACCGACCTGATATTTCTTAATGAATAGGCAGTCACTATAAGAAATAAAACACCAAAAACGCAATATAATATAGAAGGCCTTATGTACCACTTTTTATCAATAATCTTTCTATTCAAGCTGCCTTCTTATATCAAAAAAGGACACAGCTCAGAGGAATTTTCTCTATGGAAGAGCTGGAAAGGAAGCTGGTATACCAGATACATTTCATTTTGACTGTGATTAAGAAAGGCTCATACTGAAGACACAATTTTTTTATCATATGTAGTTTATTTTAAGGGTATTCTCAGATTTCCTGTTCTATCCTGTGCAGAAACAAAAAAAAATCATATAGCAACAGAAATATTGCAGGGTTGTTCTTTTTAAAGCTTATGGGAAATTGGTAATTTAATAGTGGCATTGCCTTTAATGTCCATCTTTGTGTAATCTTGTACCTGCTTATAACTGCTCCAGAAACAAAATTAAAACTGCTTCTATATGGATAAATAAGAATGTTATTTCTATGGTACTTTTTTCTCAGATACATCTTCTGCCCTCCCCAGGACCACACTGAAACTACTAAATCTGACTCTGTCATCCCTGCAAATCTGGTTGAGTAAATAAATCATCCTCTGTAAACTTGTGGTCTCAGCCTCCTTGTTGGTTTATTGCAAAATTAAAGGAAACTAAGTACAGAACCATCAATCAGTAACCAGGAAAGGTACAAAGGCTTTGGAATCCACCAAAAGGGAGGGGAGAACCTCACATGAAATGACTGTTTATTATGAGAACTGAGTAAAATTTCCATTTTCACATGGAACATCATTTAGGGGGGAAAACGTATTAAAGGCTTCCTATTGGGAGTAGAAGATAGAGAAGCTAGAAGAGAACACTAAGAACAATCAAAAAGCTTTCTCCATTGGTATTATGTTTTTTAAAAAAAATATTTTTAGCTCATGCAACAAAAAAAAATCAACCAAAGTACCAGTCACTTTCATAGGGCTGGGACAGTAACTCAGCATATTGCAAAGGAAAAAGGAATATATATATATATATATATAAATCTTTAGGACTGTAATTTCACCTCCAAAACCTGAGACACATGCTTCTTGTGCCTAGAAATGTGATTATGATTTGTGAATTCTGAAAAGCTACTTAAAAAACAATACTTCAAGTTTCAATGTCAACAAAAAGGAGTGACAAGTATTATGAAATGAATTTATCAAGCTACCGTAACCAATAAACAGAATGGAAACATAAAGCATGATGAGTTGAAGTGATGGTCACTCTTCACTTCCTAGCTTTGCAAAAGTGGTGGTATTCAAACTTGCACTTACTCCTGAAGCAGGCAGTATTACAGACAACACATACGTATGACTAGACATTGGACTAATGGTGTCCTTCAACACTGCTGGTAAAAGCTGTTTGGCAGCTTGCAACACATGGGTGAGCAATTTCCCATTAGCTCAGCCAGGCTTACTATGGTATCACTATCACAGTTACATTTCAAAAGTTTTAATGGTAAATTTCAAAAGAAATTCAAAAGAATTAACAGTACATTTCAAAAGAATTAATGGTCTTCATAAACTCTGAAAAACAGGAAGACAAAGTCTGAGAAGTTACTATGGTAAATCAATAGATTTCAGGAGGAAAGAAACCGCTTTAAGCATGTAATGACAAAGTTAAAGCTTTTCCACACCTGAACTGACAGTGTGTCCTGCAGAATTCCCCACAGAAAGTAAATTTCTGGCTAAATGAATCTAAAGCAGGAGGATGAGTATGGTATATCAATGGTATATAAGTTTTTATCACATCTTTTCATTTAGTATTAAACTAATGGCACTCCAAAATGTCTTTGTTTAATCCAAAGCAGCTCATTCCCCAAGCTGCCGTTCATATATATTTCTGGCTAGTAAACACCAAATAACTAAGTTTTCATAGCATTTGCAGAACGTGGCAAGTCAATGTCTATCAACATTTACCAGCTGTAACTTTTTTTTCCTATATGATGATACAATTCAATAAAGGAGAATATTTGTATCTCAGGGTTGAGATAAGGGATTCTTGGTACTCTTGGAGGTTAATTGTTTTCTTGCAGACGTTTCATTACCCAAACCAGGTAAGATCACCAGTGCTCATGATGACGATGAGCACTGATGATGTAACCTAGTTTGGGTAACGAAACGTCTGCAAAAAAACAACCTAGTTCAGAGGACTAGGATCCCTCATGATACCATTCGTAGACTGAAATCTGATGATATTGGCTTTCAAACCCCTTGAAGAAGGCCTTTTTAATGCAGATATAGGCAAAATGGGGTCATAATGGGGCCTCATACATATAGTTTACCAAACAGGCACTCAGCTGAGATTCTGGCAAGATCTACTTCACAGCACAAGACTTACATCACTCCATCTCAAATATTTAATAATCTAGACCGGTGTTTCTCAAAATATGACCCAAGAATCCCTGGGGGGCCCTAGATCTTCTCAGAGGTCTGCAACATCAAAATTATTTACCAGCCTCTGTTGAAAAGTAATACAATAAAATCCCATGAAACAAAGTTTGAGAACTGGTAGTGGCAATCAATAAATCAGTTTTAATTTTTAATACAACAAATATTGATAGATATACCCCATGCAAACAAAAATTGTTGTCAGGTCCCGAGAGGGAAAAAGGCTTAAGAAAAACTGATCTAGAGGAACTTACAACAAGGAACTTATTTCCAGGATGGGGGAGTATAAGCCTGAAAGTCAGTTCTCTTTAAGATCCAACTGCAATGATGGGCATTATTACAACACTGACTCATATCAGTTTACAATGAATAAAGCCCACATTCTTTAACAAAAACATGTCCATATTTATTGCTTTTTCAATAGAAGAGTATATGTAAATTTCAGGGCTGAACTGTAGAGTTCTTGGTGCTCTCTGAATTTGGTTGTTCTCTCATAGGCATTTCATTACCCAACTAGATAACACCACCAGTGCCTTTTTACAGCGATTTCCTAGGGGACTAGTTTTCTACAGTTGAGAGGAGGGAAAGACTTCCATGGTCCTCAAGAATGCATACTTTTGGCCAAAGTTTTCTCACTGATTCTCCATTATTTCCATTGACAGGATATAATCTTTCTTATTCTAATGTTACATTTTTGTCATTGGATTTCAGATTGTAAATTAAGCCTTTAATTAAAAATTAAGTTTGTAATTGACTTTTCTATCCATATCCTACCTACTTTCTTATTTCAGCACATTTTCCAAATATACTCTGGCCTTAGAATTTTTGCATACAATAAAACTGTGCTTGGCATTTCATAGGTTTGTGCTGTAACTTGCAATTTTGTCCCTGGATCCTTATGACAGCTGACAAAAATATATTCCTAACAAAGGCAATCCATAACAGTTCAGACAATATTTAAATCAGAACAAAAGGCCTAGGGATTTAGTTGAAAACAATGAAGCATCGGTTTCTTGGCTATGTTTAATTCTGATTTTTAAAGAAAAAAAAATCCAAGTTATGCAACTCATTTTTAAAAACTTTCTGGGAAGAGGAGAGATTGGATATAAATCTATGCCAAAGGTTTAAAAATAATCACCAAAAAAGTAATAGGAGTTCCAGAACCGGGGAGGGGGGGAAGGGGGAAAACGAGGGAACCACACAAAACCCCATGCAAAAATGTGCTCGTCTCAAGCAGTTACATGTCTTCTAGCTGAAACTACCACCACCCAGAAATAGCCTTAGGGTATTGCCTTTCCTCTCGCTAAGCCAGGAGTGCAGCCAACACAAACGTAACCTTCAAAAGCTACCCTCCTGCCCCCCGTGTTGTTCTGCTCCACAAAAAGTCTACATGCCTGGAGGGACTGCTCCATAGCCAAACAGCCCATACGCTTGCAGCTTGTACAAACCTGTTTGTAAAGACATGCGCAAGATATTCCCAAAGGGCAGGGTGGATCAGATTGCTTTCCCTCTTCCACATCCTGCCAGACACTGGGGCTTAGAGGTTAGTTTCAACATGCTTTTCTTTTCCTCCAGAAAAGTTCTGAATAAAAGCACAGATTTCTGAATGAAGATTGGAAAAATGTGAATATTATCAGTGTACTAGACAGTTGAATTGATTGGATGATCAATAGAATAATCCTAACTTACACTAATTGTTTGCATTTACTATGTGAAGATTGCATCAACCAACTCTTATGGGAGACTCCATAGGAAGCATCTGATTAAAGACAGCTTTGATGTGGGATAATACTATTTTTAAGATTCTCAGTCTTAATAAGTTCTGTTTTTTATAGCAAGGAATTGATCATAATGCTAATAGACTTCAACATCCTACAGTACTTTATTCTTCCTTCTAATTGTATATTGACTATTGGAAAACTTAAAATTATAAACAATAATCCTCAAAATTCAGAGGATTCCAGAAGTAGTCCAACTAAATCGGGTGAAAACAATGGATAATTTGATTAATGAAATACGTATAATCAAGTCGAGGAGCAATATGACACACCGATCTTTTGGATCCAATTCCAGAGTACTTCCAAAGCTTTCCATCTCACATTATAACCTTTTAATGTGATAAACAAGAGAAAATTATCAAATGCTCAGGAAATAATAATACTGATGCTTAATCAGTTTGAATTTAATCAATTTAAACCATTAGTTTGTCCTGGTTTTGTTCCCTTTTTTGTCTTGCCCCTCATCACTTGTAGGAATGTAGCCTATATCCCGCCCAATGTCTGCATTCATACACTGGTGGATATTCTACTGTAGATGGATCTTCTGGAAACATCTAACATATTTGACAATTTAAATACTCCCCACTAACTACTGGCTACAATCAACAGGCTTCCAAGACATATATTCCTTTCCACTACCTCAAAGATGGGTAAGGAAACAAGAGATTTGCATCAAAAGACCTTCCAAAAAGAGAAGGTTCCATAAACATGCCAGAAAATATGTTTCTGCATAATCAAATGTTCTCAATACACAGACAATACAAGAGTTAGGGTTGCATATACGGTAGGCAGGGAAGATGCCAAAAATTAGTTCCTGGAAGTCAATTAATTCTATGTTTTAACAGACATTAATAACAGAAATAT
Source organism: Ptyas mucosa (assembly GCA_012654045.1). Classification (NCBI taxonomy): domain Eukaryota; kingdom Metazoa; phylum Chordata; class Lepidosauria; order Squamata; family Colubridae; genus Ptyas; species Ptyas mucosa. The sequence goes on along the minus strand of WNWU01000001.1, from coordinate 35,796,410 downwards.
CCCAGTTTGAAATAATCAAGTAAATATATCTTCCAGAAAGTTAGGCCTAGCTTTTCCAAGAAAAATATGTATTTTTAATTTGGATTAATGGGATTGATGTTGGCTAGGTTAAGTTAAAGTTTGAGGCATTCTTTTGGCCCACAATCTAGGAAACATGCAGTCTTTTGCTGGGAATATGAATTGAATATAGGACTCTGGGTCCTCATTCTTGTTTTAGAGAGATATTTATGAAATAAGAAGCAATGCTGAGAAGTCTAGCCTTCAGAGTCACAAAGCTCTAATAACGAACCTATTTCAAATTAAATGCAAAAGGTTAAGAATAAAAGGAAAAGAAAAACCCATTGTCATCAGCATACCATTTCGATTTTTCACTCTTTAGAAATAATATACCGCATTTATCCAACATTCATCTCTAAGGTGTCACTTGTAGTAAGTTGCTATATGAAAACTGAGCAGACTCACACAGACTTGATTTTAAGTATGATGTAACATCATATGTTCATTCACTGAGCGTCCTGAAGAATACATTTAAGGATAAACAAATTAATATTTTACATAAGCAACTTTGGCAGTTCTGCTGACTGAAAAACATCACTTTATGCCTCAGTGTGTGATGTTCTCCAAAGATCATCAGAACAAGTATCAACTAGAAATCAGTTCAGCATTTTAGAAATTAACAATACATCCCTTTAGCTATTGGCTTTTGCCCAGAATTGTGAAGGAGATCTGATAAATCAAAATTTGATATTTTGCCCACAAGGTTGTTATGATTTAACATCTACATCAATTTATCCCATTTAAAGTACACATGCAAATGGGGTATCAGTCACTATATTATTTCTATCCGTATTTTCACATGAAATGATACTTTTTTCATCCAGCTAACGGATTATTTACCGAACAACATATTACCTTGTCATAAACACAGAAATTGTAAACCGTTTTAAGGAAGAGATTACATGGATCCCATAAGTATCCATGGAAGGATATTTTCACCTCTTCATTCTCATACACAGAATATGGCTGATCTCAATCTAAAAGCCCAGTGATCCCAATCAAGACTACTATTGCAGGATGTTTTGTAGCAATAACAATAGCACTTAGATTTATGTACTGCTTTACAGTACTTTACAACCCTCTCTAAGCGGTTTACAGAGTCAGCATATTGCCCCCAACAATTTGGGTTCTCATTTTACCCACCTCGGAAGGATGGAAGGCTGAGTCAACCTTGAGCCTGGTGACATTTGAACTGCCAAATTGCAGGCAGCTGGCAGCAACAGAAGTAGCCTGCAGTACTGCACTCTAACCACTGCGCCACCGTGGCTCATTATAGGCTGGATAAGTCATTTTTTCACCTGAAAACTAATTAGCTGGGTAGCAGGACTCAGTTTTATTGTTTTTCTCACTTGATACTTTCTGAATGGATGCAAACCATGAATGCAAAGCTTAAGAGTTTCCTCATAATTTAAAGATTTATGAAAGATAAAGTTCTATTATTGACCTCATAATCATAAATTGGAAAGCTTATTTATAGGCAAACATTCACACGGCACAGTCTAATATTGCTTTCAAAGCCATTTCTAGATATTTATATATCTTCAAGAGCAGTGGTGGGTTGCCCCCGGTTCAGACCAGTTCACAAGAACCAGTAGTAAAACCGGCAGGAGGCCCCGCCCACCACTCCGGATGTCATCATCGGCGATCTGTGCATGCGCAGAAGCAAGGCATGATCCCGTTACCAACCAGTAGTAAAGGTAAGTAGAACCCACCCCTGCTTAAGAACATAATTCCTATATAAAATACTAATTGAAAGCTTCTTCAAGCAGATAAAATGGAGCAATATAGCATGGATAGTCTCATTCCAGGTGGATTTGCAGCTGGCTGAACAATCATATCCACTGCACATCTCTAGTAGATTGTGCCTACAGATAGAAAGGTATACAATGGGGTATCCCAACATTTTGTCCTGGGACTAGTGCTTTTTAACATTTTTTTAAAAAATGTTTTAGAAAAGGGGAGACAATATGTTCAGCCAAATTACAAATGTCACAAACTTGAAAAGAATTGGCAACATCAGTCTTGAAGTTTAAAAGAATCTTGATAAACTTGAATATTAGATCCTACCCAACAATACATAGTTCAGTGGCAAGAAATGCTAGGTTTTTTATTTAGGCAGCAAAAAATCAGATGCACAATTAACAGATAGGCACTCCCTTGATTGATAGTAGTATTTGTGAGAAGGAGCAGAGTAGATCATAGTTTAAGCATGAGCCATTGAGCCAGCAATGTGTTGCAGTTCTTAAAAGGGCCAATACAACCTAAGCCTGCATCCACCAACATATAGTATCAAGAGCATAGGAAGTGATAGTTCCAGTATATGCTGCACCACAGGTAGAATATTGTATCCAGTTCATTATCATAATACAAAGAGGATGCTAGGGACCGGAAAGAATGCAGAGAAGGGTGACAACGTTGGTGAGGTCCTAGAGATCAAAGCCTATGAAGAATGGTTAAAGGAATGGACATGTTTAGTCTGAAGAACAGAAGGCTAACAGGAGATAAGAGAACAATCTCGCAATATTTGAAGAGCTGACAGAGAAGATACGGATATATTCTCTATAGCACCCAAAGATAGAATCAGAACCATTGGATGGAAACTTTACAGGGGAGATCCAAACTCAAAATAAGGAGGAATTTCCTGATCATGAGAGTTGCTAAGCAGTATAACAGTTGTTTAGAATAACCTGGAATACAGAATTCAAATGTTTTGAAGTGCATAATAATAATAAAACCCTAATTCCGAAGGTTTTGCTCTTAGTGATGGCTGATTCAAAACTCTGGACCTTAGAAGCTTTTTTTTGGAACTCTGCCTAAATTTTTATTAATCGGAAGACTTACTCCCACCTGCACGAACCTTTGCTCTTAATGTTCAAGGTGTTTTCTGATCTCTTCAAGTATTGATTTCAAGCTTTTGTATTTTTCAGAATGGTTCAGATTTAATCCTAAAACACAGGGAGGTTTTTCACTGTAAAAGAAATAGTTAAACTTTTGCTTTTGAACTAAGTAAATTTGTCTTTGACATCCAAATTGAGAAGCCTTGTTCTAACTGTGCTTAACTAAGACAAACATTAAGAACCGTTTTGAAGTGAGTTCAGCATTAGAGGACCTGCTGAATGACCATTCTTTATAATTAGTTGCTGTAAAGGCCTCAGATACAACACTGCAGAATTCTTCTTGTTCTCCAGTTTACCTATTTCAACTAAGTCTCAACTTTTGTACATTAATTGGATGTACTTTTAATTGCTCTAGGTCTGAAAACTATTTTGTGTTGTGTGAATTATACCTTAAAGTTTAAAGTGGTACTTAAAGTGTCTAATATGTGGTAGCTCCTAGCCATTCTTGGTTGATCTCAGAAAGCTAAGCATTTTGGAACAGTTACTTAGACCAGCAGTCACCAACTGGTGGTCCGTGGACCACTGGTGGTCTGCAAGAAAATGTTGGTGGTTCGCAGAAAAATTATTTGCATTTTTTATATTGCATTAAATCAGGGGTCCTAAAAATACACCCCCTAGGACAGATACATGCAATGAACGTTTGTGTTGCTGCAGAGTCTCCCCCTTAGGGGTCTTTTTGTGTCGGTAGGAGGGGGGGAGAAATTCTGACTTGGGGTGTGCTTCAGCCTCCTGGTGTGGGGCTTTGGGCAAAGGCTGGAGGGAAGTGCCGCTGGTGGCGAAGAGCTGGAGGGCCTTGTTCCAGTGCGACTGCATTGTGACCTGGAACTGGCTGACCATCTCAGCCCGCTGAGCCTCCAGGCGTCTGTTCCTGGACTGCAGGTCTTGCACTCCTGCAGGTCTTCCCTCTGCTTGGAAAGCCTATGCTCATAGTCCTCAATGAGGTGCTTCTGCTGAGCCTACTTCTCAGTCAGATCCAATTTGAACTGAGCCAGCTGTTTTGCCAACTCTTTTTCATGGTGGCTGCTTAGCTCCAACAACTGCTTCCTGTTGGAGCCCTAAGGAGCCCAGGCAGGCAGCGAGAAGTGGCTGGGAGGGGAGGAGCGAGTAGAGGCTGGTGAGGTGCTCCTCAATGTGAGTGACATTGAGTTGGCCATGCCCACCCAGTCACACGACCACCTAGAGACGCCCACCCAGCCAGTCATTAGACAGATCATATTAGTGGTTCCGGGATTTAAAATTATGAATTTAGTAGTCCCTGAGATCCGAAAGGTTGATGACCACTGACTTAAGACCACCAAAGGTTAAAAAAAAAACATACTGAAGACACAGTTGGGGGACTTCTGGGGAAGCAATGGCAGACTGAAGGCAGCTCTGCAAGAAGTTGGCAATAAGAGAAGCGAGTAAACAGATCAGCTCCTTGGAACTCCTCTCTGGAGCAAGGAAAGGACTAGGTGTCAGTCCTGAATCCATCTTTGGTCAGACTTTACAGGGCTGTAGCGAAGTGAGTAAATCATAACAACACTTTCACATGAAATCAAGGTCAGGCTGCTGGCATCTGGAGGGGAGTGAATGAAGTTTGGCGGCAACTGAGACAGGGGATTGATTGGGCCATGTGATGTGGATGTCACTGGACAGGGCAGGGTGTGAGTTTTAGTGTGGATGGGGGGAAATGCGGGATTTCAGATTCGGGTTTTCCCCAGATGTGCCAATATGACTTCTCTAATAAAATCTTACTTTGATGGACTTTGTCTCGGAGTTCTGAATTGCAATGAGGAGTTAGTTGGAACGCTGACACTAGGATCACCCACAGGTTTTCTCCATACAGAGTCTGCCAATGAAGTGATCATAAAATAGAAATCACCAATTGGTTTGACAGCTCTGAGAATCATAATCCTCCCTCAGACAAAGTTCAGTACCTTCAAACAGACAGTAGGCTTACCCACTCTTAACTACTTTAGCTGATATCCTAATAACTAAAGAGGACATAGAAATAATATATCAGAAGAATGATTTGGAAAGTCTTTTTATCTAGAATTTACAAAGGGGACATGTTAAAATTACTGGAGTTATTTCTGAAGGGAGACAACGAGAAAATTATAATAAATCAACTACTTGATAAAAGGTCAAGTAGGATTAAAGGTCAAGCTTTTTTAAACGGAAGAAATATAAAGTTGAATTTATTTGATCAGCTTAAAATTCATGTGTTGTGATTTCTGGTAGCTATTAATGGAATTTCTTTTTGACCAGGACTGAATGACCAGGTTTCAAAGATCTGTTTATTAATGGAGAGAGATTTCTTTAATTTTTTTTTGGGGGGGGGGGGGTTTGCTTTTTAAAAAAATGATAAGTTGAAATACAAAATGGATTTATTGACATACATTCCAAGGGACCTCTCACACACTTCTTGAAGATTGCTACTTAGGCCTAAACTAGAGATAAATTGGGAAATGTATGTTTATGCTGTATTTTCCTCAAGATAACAAATACAACTAATCAGCACTTTTAAATGGTAATTTTTGAGGTTAGGAAAAATACTGAGAAGAAACAGTTCAAATCTCTCTACCCATCTGCCTTCCAATAATTATCATTTGAGTGAAGAGATCAGTAAAGATGCTGTATCTATCTTGCTCTCTCCAATCCAGAACTAATAATAACTTTGATCATGTATGACTTAAACTAAAGAAAGGAAACTGAAGGTATTAATTCCTTTATGAATAACCCAAATTAAAAAAGTAGCAAGAGGATGATAACTATTTTCTTATAAAACACCTGGCTTTTTATTTCTAGTAATAAAGAGCTGATTAGATTATTTACAATCCAGTGTTGACAGAGGAATAGAGGAGGAGTTGTTGTTAGTTGCAAAGTCATGTCCGACCCATCGCGATCCTGTGGACAATGTTCCTCCAGTTCTTCCTGTCCTCTACCATCCTCTGCAGTCCATTTAACCATTTAATAGAGGAGTAGAGAATCCTTATTCACCAGAGATGCCACATGCTAAAACAAAGGTACACCAATTTTACCTTTTAAATGGTCATTTTTGTTATTCTGCCCTTGTTGTGGTTGTAGATAATGATCATGTATTACCATGTACTAGAAGGAGAGCCTTCTTTAAGTTACAGATGGAAGTCCAAGCTAGGGAAGGGAAGAAAAACCATCACTGAAAGTTAAAAAGTGCAGAATTTCTTATAGAAGGAGTAACACAAATGTCAAAAGTTGGTAAAAGATCAAGTAGAAGAAGACAGAAAATGCAACTGTGAGTTTAGCAGCCAGAAGGCCATTGCTGATTTTGCAAAAACTGGTTTGGTAGAATTAAAAGACCAAAAGGGGTCAAGGAAGCAATCAGAGGAGAGAAATGTATTACAGAGGGTGTAAGTAGACCACATGTTCAAGTGACTTGGAACAAAAGGAAGGAGGGAATAAGTGATAGTTTCTGAAGATAAAAGTAACAGTAGCATACAGTATTTGAAAACTGGGGAAAATGAGATGTTCAAAGGAAAAAAAGGAAGAAAAAAGATTTGGAAGAAATGGAAGATATCATTAAGGTGGAAAAAAAAGGAAGATTTTTTTAATGGAAATGGGATAAGAAAATGGAAGAAAAAACGCTTCCAAATGACTTGGACCATTTTGGATCTATAAAAAGAAACATATGGAGCAGTAAGACATAAAACTTTAAGAACAAAAAATGTTCAGATACTCATGTAGTAAAGTATACTGAGGTATATAAACATAGTTGATAAACTATGATGCTGATGGCTTAGTCAATAAGCAATTACAACAATTACATCTATAATACTTTTCAAAAAAATCTTTTTTTTTGATTTTGCAGATTACGATATTGTCATACAGAACTTCGGTACATACATTTTTATAGTGTATAAAATGCATTAATTAGCAGAAAGGTAGGCTATAAAATTTATAAAAATAATAATCTGGATGAAATATAACCAAAAATGTAGGGAAGATATGGGCTTCATAACAACTTTTTAAAAACCATCTTGATTTGTAGAATTCTCAAATTAATTATCTGACAAATTCAGTTCTAAATATAGCAGATTTTTCTTTCATCATTATATTCATTCAATGCAAATAGAAATAAGTTCTTTAGATGTAGCTATTCTGCCACCTACTGTTGTTTCCATGGTTAAATCAGAAAATAAAAAACCCTATGAACATTAATACTTTTTACTTTTTTGAACTGCCAACACATTATTTATAGTATTTTACATTTTTAATGAATGAAACAATGAAAAAATGCAAATATCTAAAGCAACAAATCTCTTAAGCTTTTTTTTATCTCTTCTCCATAAGACTAATTTTATTATGTGCACATACTACATAGTTGGCATCTGACTGAATCCTCTCCTGACTCCGATTATAAAAATGATAGCTAGCAAAAGAGAAACACATTATATTTAACTAGTAGTCTGTAAATTGTCAAAATGTTGTTGGATCAAAATCAAACCCCACATGCCATACTTCTGTAATACTAACATCTATAGCCAATACAAATTACCCCTTAATTGTTCCAATAGAATCTATTATTCTTGGAAATTATGGAAATCTCTAGCATGAATTGCACATTTCCACTGTGTTTTGTTCGTATTTATCTCTACTTATCTTTCCTTTACACTCTTTTTTAAAAATCAAGACTCTTATACATTTTTAACAAATTTATAAGTTTTTCTGCCAAGTTAACATGCAATAAATAAACTTATCAGCTTTTAAAATGACATGATTTTTGGCAGTGAGTTATGTAGTTTTGTTATATAGATTTTTTTCCCCATCTTTTTCTGTTATAATTTGAAATGAGACTTGTCCTTTATATTAGTTTTACTCTGTGACAGTATTTGTCAACCTAAGCAGCTTTAAGATGTACAGGCTTCAACTCCCTTTACAGAAAGGGAGAAAGTCTCTGTTTTGAGAACTGCTTGATTTTTCCCATCTTACTTTGGTAAAATACCAGTAAACCTAATAAAGGGTTAAAATAGTTTATCCCTCATTTACAGCTCCATTAAAGGCTTGTTGTAAGGTGCTAGTCTTGGCAGATAAGGACTTCTGTCTAGAGTAAACACACACCCAATTTCAAGGGGCTTTGATTTTTTGGCTCCTCCTAAGACAACATTCTCACTTCTCTGGGAACAGAATTTGGGTAGGGAATATCCTTTCATCAAGAATATAGATTAACCCTCAGCGATGGGATTTCTTCAGGATGGATTCTAAAAAATCCCAGGACAAAAACACCACAGGAAAACAAGGCCGGCTACTTCACAATATAGTGTGACGGACAGCAAGGCTCTCCAGCAATTCATCACAACTGCAGGAATGCAGGGGAGGATTTTCCAGTTGGACTGCCAATGTCAAGCAGAGTTTATGCATTTTGTGTGCTTTCCAAGTACAGCCAATTATTTTATTAAGAAGCCTTTTCCTCCCCTTGGTAAATTCACAATCATCTAGAAGACTTCTATTTACATTATCTGATAAAAATGTGCAATAATATAAATTATAATGACCTTGCCACTAAATAAAAGAGTTAATTTCTTATGAGAGTGACTGGCAGATGAAATATTACTTCATATAGAAAGCCAGCTTTACTGGGAGTGAACAACTGACTCAGAAAATAAATTTTAATGCGTATTTCTCACACAAACAATATATAAATCTATTCAGTTTATAGATGTTCTACAATTATAGGTATTCTACAGGAAGTGTATTTCTATAGATTCTATAGATTTGCTTTCGATGTAATTCATCTTTTTCCATACAGATGAAAAAGGCTTCTGTACTTCTATCTAACAACCAACTCAAGCACCATTTTTCAACCATGTAAATTATATAAACTAACTGTGCATTATCTATTCTACCTTGTACAAGTTTGACCTTTCTTCATCCTTAGTTCAGTTCTGTTCTTCTGCTCTATGCTATATTGTACTCTAGAGTTTATTGTTGCGCCCCTTTCTGGATCGGGACTCCTTATGCACGGTCACTCATGCCCTCGTTACATCTCGCCTGGACTACTGCAACGCTCTCTACATGGGGCTCCCCTTGAGGAGCACCCGGAGGCTCCAACTGGTTCAGAATGCGGCCGCGCGGGTGATTATGGGAGCGACGGGGCGCTCCCATGTAACGCCTCTCCTGCGCGAGCTGCATTGGCTCCCGTTGGTCTTCCGGGTGCGCTTTAAGGTATTGGTTCTCACCTTTAAAGCGCTCCATGGCTTAGGGCCAGGGTACTTACGAGACCGCTAGCTGCTACCGATAACCTTCCACCAGCCAATACGCTCTCACAGAGAGGGCCTCCTCAGGGTGCCGTCAGTCAAGCAATGTCGGCTGGCGGCCTCCAGGGGGAGAGCCTTCTCTGTGGGGCCACCCGCCCTATGGAATGAGCTACCTCCTGGAATAAGACTGATCCCGGACCTTCGTACCTTCCGCAAAGCCTTGAAGACTTACTTATTCCAGCAAGCCGGCCTAGCTTAAATGGTTTTAAATTGGGATTTTGAATTTTATAGACTTGGGGTTTTAAATTGGGAGGCCGATCGATTTAATATCTTTTAATTTATCTTAATTTTTGTATTGTATGTATTTTAATTCTGGCTGTCCACCGCCCTGAGTCCCTTCTGGGAGAAGGGGGGGATACAAATTAAATTATTATTATTATTATTGTTGTTGTTGTTGTTGTTGTTGTTGTTATTGTTATTATTGTTATTATTGTCCATGGTTAAGGTGTTGTATTGTATTTATTTCACTGCATATGCCCCCATCTCATTTTTGGGACTCTGGGCAGTTAACCACAATACTTAATCTGTAGCTGAGATGCAATGATAAAGAAACATCCTAGTCCGATATCAACATAACAAGAATCAGTTCTATTTCTGGATCTACCAGATGGAACTTTCTAATGGGTGGGATCTGAAGCATGGCTCATCTGCCAGATATGATGGGATGGGTAGCAGGGGTGAAATGCTCCTGGTTCCGACTGGATCGGCCAATCCGGTAGCAATCGTGGTGGGTGGTTCGGTGATCCGGTAGTGATGGCGGAGCAAAGCTCCGCCCGCCCATCTGGGTGTCGTTACTTCCTGGTTTTAAGCAGGAAGTAATGTGTTCTTTACATTCTGCGCATGCGCAGAAGGTTTTGCACATGCACAGAAGGTCTGCACATGTGATGTGCGTGCACAAGGCACATGCAATTCCGAAATGGTAAGGAAGTTTAAGTAGGTTTCACCTCTGATAGGTAGCCACAATCAGGGAAAAGTGGCCTTTTAAATAACCTGGCTGAGGGCCATGGGAAGCTTTCTTGTTAACTACCTGTAGCTTAAATTGAATCTGGAAACATACCAGCAGCCAATTCAGTTCACAAAGCAGAGGTGTAATGTGCGTTGATTGAGAAGCAAACATAACTGCCCATACCATTGCATGTTGAATCAGGTGCAACTTTCAGATGCTCTTTAAGGGCAGGGCACTGTAAAGCACATTGCAGCAGTCCACTGAGAGATGACTAAAGCACAAGTGACAAATACTCCCAGTCTAGGAATGGGCACACAACATGAAGCCGTGCAAAGCCTATCCAGCAGGGTATCATGATAATTGCCACTGAAAGGCATTAAGAATTCCAGAACTGTAAGAACAGATGCACCACTTCTATCCCATTCGCACCTGTGGTCATCTACAAGCATAATCAATGCTGTCTTGGTCCCACATCCAGGTCTGAGTTCAGACTGAGAGAGGTCTAGATGACATACTTCTCTGGAGCTGCCACAAGAAATCTTCCCTTAAAAAAGGTTGGAGACTGGGTGAAAATTGTACAGCACAATTTGGCCTAGTGACTGCTTCTTGAGGACAAACTACTGCCTCTTGTGATATCATTTCCTCTGTCAAAAACAAATTCACCTGGAGACATGTCGCCTTCCAGAAGGCTTTAGTCAACTAGGAAGGACATGGATCTAACATACAGGTGGCTGAGCTAGTAGTCACGAGAACCCTGTTTATTTTATCAGGACCAACAGGATCAAACTCCTCATAGATAATCAAGTCAGACTGAATCTAATCACCTTTGTTTCAATGCTAGAGTCCAACCTGGAGTGTATTGAAGTGACTTTATCCAACAAATATTCCTCACAGCAACCTTCCAAGTAAACTTCCAAGCTTCCCAGGAGAGCCTGGATTGCCTTGAACAAAGCTCTTGAGTAGCTATCCACAGACACTATAAATGTGGAGAAATGCTGACATTTCTTCACTCTTATTGCTACAAGACTGCCCTAATAGTAACTCAGTCAATTTCATACCTTGTTGCCTTTCAGTGGCATTCTAAATATCATTTCATCTGTTTCATCTCCCTTAGCTCCTCTAATTAATTTAAAGTAATCTCTTGTTTGATATAAGCATCACAAATAAAGGGACGGTCCTGCAAAAAAGCAAGTGACATCAAATAAACTCAAGTATTAGAGCAGAGGATTTTTTAAAATGAACCCCAAATCTTTTCAGGAGTACACCAGGCAAACTCAGGTATGATCTCAATTTGTTCAGAAATTCACAATACAAGTAAATACAGTTCAGACATAATTATTTCAGTTCAATTTACCACACAATGTATGCCATTTCATGACATTTCCACTGAAAGAGAGCCAAGCATGACTGAAAGCTATGCAAATTACATAACTCAGTTTCATTTTCCTTGATTTTGTTTTCCTTAAAGCTTTCAGTTATTTACTCACTACATGCATATTCTATGCAAGTATGCCAACAGTCCTTTTGACTTTTGGCAGCATAGAAAATTGTTTAATAAATAAATAATAGTTTTATCTGCTGAATCTAGTAAAACATTTTGCAGCATAATCTAGGCAGATATTTTCTAGAAACTATATACATTATAATGTTTCCCTATGACAAACTTTCTTTAAATATAAAACCAAGTAAGTTACACTATATATAAAATAGCCACAATTTCTTCTGTTAATGGTTTGATAAAGAAAGCATGTGATAACATATGTCAAGATTGCTGCCACCATCATAAAAGCCCTTGAAAACTTGAGAAAATTCTCAAGGAAAATTTTCCTTGAGAAAATTCTCATATGCTTATAAATCTATATAGTTTTATAATCTGGCCTTCCCTACATTGAGCTCTGTCAGCAAAAATCATTTCCTTTCAAATTCAAAAAATGTTTTAAGAATATCCAGTAAATTGCAATAACTCATGAAAAGTGCAATTTTGCAAGGAGCCTTGTTAAAGAAGAATGGCAACTTCTGGAGAAATTTTACATAAGTGATAGAAACCTGGATCCCTTGATAATTTATTTTCTGATTTTTTATACAATTAGAACAGACCTGTGCCACTCAGAGTCACTTTAAACCATGAGGTGGGTGGCAAACTAATGTAATAATAATAATATCTGGCATCCTGTGGCAATATCTGTCATATCATCAAATATCAATGGTATCCCAGGTCATTGGGAAGGACTCAATAGGTGGATAAAAATGCCAAATCCAGTCTGAACATCTGGCTAACTGTCCGACAAACCATCATAATAATAATCAATGGTACATTTGAAGCTGTGCAAAAAAATACCATTTGCATATAAGTAGGACCATAAAATAGAGAAAGTAATAGAAAATGAAGAAACAAAAATGCTGTAGGACTTTAGAATTCAAACTGAAAAACACCTGCAACGTAACATCCCAGACTTAACAATTGTCAATAAGGAAAATAATGGATGTAGCATTCCTGGAGATAGCAGAAGAGAAGAGAAAGAACTGAAGAAAATAACATAATATAAAGACCTGCAAATAGAAATGGAACAACAGGGGTAAAAGAATGCGAAGGTAGTAACAAGAGTAACAAGGCACCTTGGGTACAATCCCCCAAAAATTGAAGCACCAGTTGACATCAACACTGAAAAATTCACCATCAGCCAATTGCAAAAGGCAGCTTTACTTGGAACACCTTACAGCCCGTGTTGATATTTGTAACACATCAAACACCCATATCTGCCCATCCTAGATCTTTCGGAAGGACTCGACAGGTGGACAAAAAATGCAAAATCCAATCTGAACTTCTGGCTGTGTCTTAAACAAAAATAATAATAATAATTTATTTTGAGAACACATTTATTCTCCTTGGCTATGCTGTGCAAATTCTCTGGATAAAAGTGAAATCACAGCATTTGTTGGGATAGAGACGAGATTATTTTTATGAGTAAAAAATTAAGTTTGCCAAGTCATATTTTTTATTCTTATATAACAATATATAGTAACAATAACAGAATCTACTATAATAACTTCAAAATTTGGATCTTCTTAAATTCAGATTTGGTTCTCAGAAATTCCACTCTCACACCTACTGCACATTTCCCCTCCCAAATGCTCATTGCTCTCTCCCTCATTTCCATAGCAGCTGGCAGCAAGCTTGAAGGAAAGCGATGATGGTCAGGCTGACATTCAGCCTGCCATAACAGAGGCATTAGCCCTAAAACAAGAAAAACAATATGCACATAGGTTGTTTGGAGGAGTTTAGAAGCTTGGACATGTTTGGCATCCACTCATTCAGATTGCAAGGGAGGGAAATGGTTCCAAGCAACTAGATATTGGGTGGACACACACAGACACACAGACACCCCCACACACCCATGTATGAGTATGTGGACCAGCAGAGTCAATGGAGAACCGCAGGAAAATTGCAAATCACAGTCATGTGATATCTTGCTTAACAACTTGGGTGATTTATTTAACAATTGAGGTAGAAGTAAAGTCATAAATCAATCATGCTCACATGATTCTCACTTTTCTCACTTTTCACTTAGCAATGCACTTGCTGGTTCCAATAGTAGTCATTGGTACATTGATCAAAGGCCAGGTTTGGTTATCAGTCCAGAAAAAAAATATGTATCCCTAGCTAGAATCCACTAGCTGGATATATGAGATAAATGAGAATACATAATTATTTGTGTACACTATTTGTACTGTGTACTTTATTAGTTACGTTCCAAGGTAGAATATCATAACATATTATAAAGCTATTACAATTAAATAAAACAAGGCAGCAACTAAAAACATTAACAATGCTAAAGCATTCTCAAATTCGATTCAGTTTTAAAATTCACATGTTTATCAAATCAATAAATCTTTAAATCTGAAGTTGAAACCATTCAAAATGCTTTGGTACTATAAACAGTAAGATTTACACACACACAGAGATATATGTGTGTGTGTGTGTATGTGTGTATGTGTATGTGTATGTGTATATATAACATTATAATTTTTAATATTACTGAATTGTTTCAAAGGTTTTATTCTCAAGCTTAGGGAAATATCTTCAGCAGCTCTAATTTCATTTCAAAATGAAATGCTATGAAGTTAAAAAAAATCAAATGTATTTAAAGAAAGCCATATGGAGAAAGCACAGAGCTTAAAGCTTTCCATAAAGGTCTGGAACGCTTTTTCTTTCAATTTTAAATATACAAGGAGTTCTAAATTAGATTTCATGCTTATGTCACCATCCTTTGTATATACCAACCACCACCGCATTTAGATCATGTTTGAAGTCCAACACATAAACTTGTGTAAACCACTTTTCTTTCATTTTAACTATACAAGTGTCCTAAAAATAAACAAATAAATATACCCAAAATATAGCACACATTTTTCTTTCTTATGATGAGGGTAAATATAATTAAGGCAGACAATGTAGTTTCCAACATTTATGTTTATTATCCTTTTTTAACACGCAGAAACAACATGAGACTTTTTTCCCTAGGGGGAATATATAGAAATTTATACCTCAAAGAGTTTTCACTATTTAGAATAGATTAAGATGGTCTCATCAGTTATGTCAGGTATTATTTGCAATTTAAATAAAACACAAAGCATAACAGAATACACCGAAAAGCACCAAGAGAAGGGGAGGCACAATTTGAGAGGTAAAAAGTCTTCTCCAGTCCCCTTTATTTAATGAGGTCACAGCTTACCAGTAGATGCCAAAGGCGGTTTGGATTGTGAGAAAGTTTTAAGAAATGAGACCACACAAAAAATATGTTCGGTAATATAAGGGAAAACAAAGATGGCCATAGAAGGAAGTTCAATGTGCAGCAAAACAAATGCAATAAGATGACAACTGGATGATTCATGCACAAAAGTTTAAACACCAAATACTAATAAGTCAAGGAAAATTACATATATGATTTATCCATTTAATATACCGTACTTTTCGGAGTATAAGACACACTTTTTTCCTCCCTAAAAGAGGGTGGAAATGTTGGTGCGTCTTATTCACCGAATACAGCCATTTTTGGCCTCCCAAACCCCTGTCCCACGGGTCCCGTTTTTGCGAAAAATGGCCCCGTTTTTCGCAAAAATGGGGCACACAGAGGCTTTGGAACGCCTGCAGAGTGCTCCTGTGGGCTGGAGAGGGGAAAAAAAATTTTTCTTGCTTACCTCTTTGAAAACTTGGTGCGTCTTATACACCGATGCGTCTTATAGTCTGAAAAATACGGTATGTTATCTTTTCCTCTTCAGCTTCAGTACAGCTTCAGTACAGCTACTACTGTAACCTACAATGTATAGGGCATCTTTTGGGGGAGAATGGCTTTCTCCTTGTTTCTTCTCTGGTACCATCTGGACTGACAGGTTATGTTACTATTATAAAGCACCATTAAATCTGTCCCCCTCACACTGATGTTGCTACCTAACCAAATAGTGAACTGTCTAGATTAAAACAATCAAGCTCAGTGTCAGTCTCCCAAGTAGATCAGAGAGGAAACATGACAAGATAAGTTAATTCTACTTTATTGTAAGGCTACATTAATAGAAGCTTACATATCTTAAAGTCCAAATCTCAGTCTCTTTCAACTACCAGGAAAGTTATGCCAGATCCTTTATAAAGTTCTTTCTCTGTTTCTTTGTGGTGGGATCCTCTTCCCCCTGTGATCTGATTGTCCCCTAGGCAGAATTTCTTCTCCCACCCGCTCACCCATCCCCACCTTCCAAGGTCATTCTCACATTCCATTATACTCAAGAGGGCACCAAGAACCCAAAGATTTTTATAATCCCTGACTTTTGATACCGACTGTCACTAATATGAATTATATTCCAAAAACCTGAAAGGCAGCAGACTAGGGAATGTTGTCTTTTAATATGCAGTAGGAAATTGGCTTAACTCCCTGAACTACCATTTTAGTTCCCATCTTGGTTAGTAGGATTGGGTGCTCCTGTATAGTTTTCCATGATTCCCTTTGAAGAAGGCTGGAAGAATCTTACCTTACCAAAGCGATAAGGTATTGCTTTGAATTCAAAACATTAAAACAAATCCTGAACAATTTATCTGCATTAGGAATATGGCAAAGTACTTGCTCATGTGCCTGAGTTTGAAGGGTTGTATTTTGTAGAAATATGTCAGAGGAAAATTTTCAGCACAACTTCCAGATTACAGGTTGCTCAAGAAAAAAAGTAGCAGAAAGAAATCTTAAGCCACAGCATCAGGCAATTTGAAAAAGAATCTAGTCTGAATCTCTCCATAATTCAAAATTCAGCCTTTAATGAGGAAAACATACTGCTACAATTGAATATGGTTTATCAAATTGCAAGGGAGGGTACTAAAATATTCTAAAAAGAATATTAGAGCTAGGCAAGACCTGAATTAGGAATGCATAGCCTGTGGCTTCCAACTACAGTATATACTACTAAAACTCTTGACCTTTAACTGGACAAAACAGTGCCTCATAGGGCAACAATTTTTGAACCAAGGTACCTCAAATGGCCTAACTAACAGAATGTGTACAAAATCCAGGACCCATTATTTCAAAGGGAATGAACTTTGAGAAAGTTATGGCTGCTTCAGTGGTATTGACTGCTGTTAGGCTGCTTCTGTGGTCACATGATCTTCATTTTCAATGTTTCATGATAGTTTCCCAGCCAGTCTCATAATCCCTTGCTCTCTCCCCATCCAGCAGCAGCCACTTACCTGTCTGCTGGAAGGGGAAGGGGAGATTTTCAATGCTCCCAGCCAGATTTCCACAAGGACACTCAATGGGGAAGTCAACAGGAAGTTGGTAGCTGTTCCTACTCCCACTGCTTTTTTGCTACCCTTGGTCATTCTGTTTCTCTGTTTAGATAAAGAAATATCTCTGAAATGATGACTTAACACAGTATGGTTGTCTAGAATTTACTATAATTGTTAATACATGACAGAAAACTATTGAATTAGTATTATTAACTGTGGTTAATTTTATTAAACTTTAAGTCAAATCTAATTTTGCCTGCATACTCTCTGTGCTAATCTGACCTACTTTTTAAAGTGTGATCTCTTATAACATCAAAGTCTGATTGCAGCCCTTAGCCCCAAATAATTACTCGCACTTTGCATAAATTACAACATCCACCTTAACTGGAACAGCTTTATTTTCCTTGTTAATTAATACTAGCAGTTCAACTAGGGACTCCAGAAAACACAGGTGTGCATGCAACACATCAAGGGGCATCTGATCAACTCTGTCCAGTTAATACACTGTTTCTCAACCTTGACAAACTTTAAGATGAGTGGACTTCAACTCCCAAAATTCCCCAGCCAGTATGCTGGGAGTTGAAGTTCACACATTTTAAAGTTGACAAGGTTGAGAAACATGGATTGAATAGGTAACAGATACAAAAAATATGCTTCATTGTGATACATATGATTTATTGCCTTTTGAATAGACCATGGGCTTCTAAGAATGAAATCCTGTTGTGTGAGGTTCTTCATAGTTAACATAGGCTTCTACTTACATTTACTACCGGTTTGTAACGGGGTCGCGCACGCGCTCTTCTGCGCAAGTGCAGAAGCATTTTTATGATGTCAGGGTCAGTGGGCAGAGCCTCCCACCGGTTTTACTACCAGTTCTATAGAACCGGTGCGAACCGGGGCAACCCACCACTGCTGTATTTATTATACTCAATTTTAACTATACTTCTTGTTTCTGAGAAATTGTTAATAAACCCATACACAAGCCTTAATTTTCAGACTATAACTCTGAGGTTATAATGATGTGTGAAATAAACAATTGTTTCATAATTATTAGTCTCTAATTATGAATCACTGATTTTCATTATGAAAATGCATGATTTATTCAAAACGTATTTGTGCTCTATTATTCCCTAAGCTCTTTACAGTTTTTTTAGAAGTACCTTAGCTGCCTTTGTATGAAGTTCCCTCCAATCCTTACGTTAAGGAGCACTAAAACAGATGTCTTTTATATTCCTCCAAAACTAGTTGCTGAAATTGCACTTTCACTGCTGTGATAAAAATTATTCTACACAATGTCACTGACAATGTGCTTCCCACTGGTATGAGAGATCTATTCCTAAAACATCTGGAAAGTATTATAGTGGAAAAATCTGCTCCACAAGAATAATTTATAAATATTCCACAATTATTTCTAATGATACAAGTAATCTCCACCATATTTAAATGAGTAATTATTTCAGGTATGCACAACACTAATTCTTCATTTAATAAATTAAGAAACATTATACCTATGTCTATTTCCAAGATGAAAAACAGAAATAAACCACTACGCATTTACTATAACTTATACATAAACAGTATCACGGGATATGAAAAAATAGAAGGGTAAAGTTGCACAACAGGATGTAGCCACTTTAAGTGTGGCTGACGGGGGAAGAGAGAAGACAGAGATACTTCCAGGAAAATCTTTCTACATACAGTTACAGAAACATATTGGGATCATAAATGACTACTCTGAGAACGTCTAACCTCAGTTTCAAAGATTCATCCAAATAATTCCACAGAATAGGCTACATACTTTGTGAAAAGTATTTCATAGGAAAATATGTTTCAGTAGCATTTGCTTTGGAGATTAAACTCATTGATCTGGGGAAAGTCTGATCTGGGCTCAGTCATCCAGGTCATGGCTGTCCCAAAGGTGCTTTTTCAGGAGGCAACTGGACTTCCTTGTTTTTTCTTTTGAAGACGTTTCGCTTTTCATCCAAGAAGCTTCTTCCTGTCAGAGCTGAAGAAGATTTGATTTGATTTGATTTGATTTGATTATTTTATTTATTTATCAAGCATGTAATAGGTAACCAATATAAGTATAAACATAATTATGAATACGTGAAATGGATACATATAAAAGGGAACATTAGGACAGGGACGTTAGGCACGCTGATGCACTTATGCACACCCCTTAAAGACCTCTTAGGAATGGGGTGAGGTCGACAGTAGACAATCTAAGGTTAAAGTTTTGGGGGTTAGGGGAAGAAACCACAGAGTCAGGTAGTGCATTCCAAGCATTAATGACTCTGTTACTGAAGTCGTATTTTCTGCAATCAAGTTTAGAGGGGTTTACCATAAGTTTGTATCTATTGTGTGCTCGTGTATTGTTGTGGTTGAAGCTGAACTAGTCATTAACAGGCAGGACATTGTAGCAGATAATTTTATGTGCTACGCTTAGGTCTGACTGAAGACGGCAAATTCTTGGATGAGAAGCGAAATGTCTTCAAAAGAAAAAACAAGTCCAGTTGCCTTCTGAAAAAGCATGGGACATTGATCTGGGAAGCCTGAACTTTTAAAAATCTACTCTACTGTTGGCATACATTTTATGCATCCACAAATTAATCTGGGTTTATAATATTGATTTATGAGATATGGATGTACAAATTAAACATATTTACAGGTAGACCTCGACTTATGACCACAATTCAGCCCAAAATTTCTGTTGCTAAGTGAGATATTTGTTAAGTGAGTTTTGCCCCATTTTACAACTTTTCTGTTAAGTGAATCATTGTAGTAGTTAAGTTAGTAACATGGTTGTTAAGTGATTCTGACTTCCCCATTGACTTTGCTTGTCAGAAGGTCACGGAAGGTAACCACATGATCCTGGGAAACTGCAACTGTTATAAATGTGACAGTTGCCAAGCATCTGAATTTTGATCACATGACCACGAGGATGCTGCAACAGTTGTAAGTGTGAAAAAGTGTGTAAATCACTTTTTTCAGTGCCTTTGTAACTTTGAATGGTCACTAAAGGAACTGTTGTAAGGAAAGGACTACCTGTACAATAGAGCAATATTCTAAAAATTACTCAGGATCAAGCAACTCACTTAATTGCATCATTACCTTTGATGGGTACTATTTTGTTGTTGTTAGTTGTGAAGTTGTGTCCGACCCATCGCGACCCCAGGCCTTCATGTTCTCTACCATCCTCTGGAGTCCATTTAAGCTCACACCTACTGCTTCAGTGACTCCATCCAGCCACCTCATTCTCTGTCGTCCCCTTCTTCTTTTGCCCTCAATCTTTCCCAGCATTCAGTGTCGTCTGTCTTTCTCATGATGTGCTCTGCATATAAGTTAAATAGGCAGGGTGACAGTATACAGCGTTGCCGGACTCTTTTCCCAATTTTGAACCAATCGGTGGTTCCATGTCCAGTTCTCACTGTTGCTTCTTGACCCACATATAGGTTTCTCAAGAAACAAATAAGACGGTAAAAACGTCGGTGTTTTCCTGACGTCATAGGACAGCGCTGACGGCTCAGTCTCTGAGCGTTGTGCCAAGTTCGGTGAGACTGTCTGCTGCGAACCGTCAGGGCATGCCATCATCCTCTCCAGCCCCCCCCCCAGCAATGGTAAGTCCTGGCCAGGGCTCGACACTGACCTTTTCCAATCCTGTGGCCACTGTTTAGTTTTCCAAATTTGCTGGCAAATTGAGTGTAGCACTTTTACTGCGTCTTTTAAGATTTTGATAGCTCAGCTGGAATACTGTCACCTCCACTAGCTTTGTTGTTGCTCAGATTTCCTAAGGCCCATTTGACTTCGCATTCCAGGATGTTTGACTCGAGGTCAGTGACCACCCCACTGTGGTTATCAGGGACGTTAATCTTGTTCTTGTATAGTTCTTCTGTGTAATTTTGCCACCTCTTCTTAATCTCTTCTGCCTCTGTTAGGTCCCTGCCATTTTGGTCTTTTATGATGCCCATCTTTGCATGAAACATTCCCTTCATATCTCCAATTTTCTTGAAGAGATCTCTGGTCCTCCCTATTCTATTCTTTTCTTCTATTTCTTTGCACTGTTTATTTAAGAAGGTATTCTTATCTCTTCTAGCTATTCTTTGGAATTCTGCATTCAATTGGGTGTATCTTTCTCTTTCTCCGTTGCCTTTCGCTTCCCTTCCTTCCTCAGCTATTTGCAAAGCTTCCTCAGACAGCCATTTTGCTTTCTTGCATTTCTTTTTCTTTGGTATGATTTTAGTTGCTACTTCTTGTACAATGTTGCGAACCTCCATTCATAGTTCTTCAGGCACTCTGTCTATCAGATCTAATTCTTTAAATCTATTTGTCACCTCTACTGTATATTCATCAGGGATATAATTTAGATCATACCAGAGTGGCATAGTGCTTTTCCCTACTTCCCTAAAATTTAAGCCTAAATTTTGCAACAAGAAGCTCATGATCTGAGCCACAGTCAGCTCCTGGTCTTGTTTTTACTGACTGTATAGAGCTTCTCCATCTTTGGCTGCAAAACACATAGTCAATCTGATTTCTGTGTTGACCGTCTGGTGATGTCCATGTGTAGAGTTGTCTCTTGGGTTGTTGGAAAAGAGTGTTTGCTATGACTATCATATTCTCTTGACAAAATTCTATCAGCCTGTGCCCTGCTTCATTTTGTACTCCAAGGCCAAACTTGCCTGTTATTCTGGTTATCTTTTGGCTTCCTACTTTAGCATTCCAATTCCCCATGATGATAAGGACATCATTTTTTGTTGTTAATTCTATAAGGTGCTGTAGGGCTTCATAGAACTGGTTAATTTCATTCTCTTCAGCACCAGTGGTTGGGGCATAGACTTGGATTACTGTGATACTGAATGGTTTGCCTTGGATTCGAACTGAGATCATTCTGTCATTTTGGGGATTGTATCCCGGTATTGCTTTACCTACTCTTTTATTGATTATGAAGGCTACTCCATTTCTTCTGAGGGATTCTTGCCCGCAATAATATACCCGATGGTCATCTGAATTAAATTCACCCATTCCTGTCCATTTTACTTTGCTGATTCCTAAGATGTTGATGTTCAGTCTTGTCATCTCTTGTTTGACCATGTCCAGCTTGCCTTGATTCATGGATCTTACATTCCAGGTTCCTATGGAGAAAAAATCTTTACAGCATCGCACTTTCCTTTCACCACCAGATGCATCCACAGCTGAGCATCCTTTCAGCTTTGGCCCAGTCGCTTCACTCATTCTGGCGCTACTAGTACTAGCTCTCTGCTTTTCCCCAGTAGCATATTGGACACCTTCTGACCTGAGGGGCTCATCTTCCAGCGTCATATCTTTTTTCTTTTTGGTAATGTCCATGGGGTTTTCATGGCAAAGATACTGGAGTGGGTTACCATTTCCTTCTCCAGTGGATCACATTTTGTCAGAGCTCTCTGCTATGACCTGTCTGTCTTGGGTGGCCCTGCACAGCATAGCTCATAGCTTCATTGAGCTATGCAAGCCCCTTTGCCATGACAAGGCAGTAATCCATGAAGGAGATGGATACTATTAAATCAATGAAATTAGGTAAAGCTTTTAGTTTTCCTAACCCAGGTAGTCCTCAATTTACAATCATTTATTTAGTGACTGAAGTTACAACAGCACTGAAAAAAGTGACAATAGCAGATTATTAGTAAAAATATTTAGAACAATTAGGTAAACAGGGTTTGGCAGCATTTAATCAAGCATTGGATTAAAATGTTAGTTCAGATTATCAGAAAGTGAATCAATTAATATGCTACGCAAAACCTGTCAGGGATATTCACTTTCTCCTCTTTTATAATTTGACTTTGGAACCATTGCTCTGTTTTATTAGATAACATAAAGACATTTGGATATCAAGATGTCTGATAAACATTGCTCTGTTTAGTTAAGATTTAATCTGATGTTTAAGGTTTAAGCTTCTGTGTTGTATGTTGATACATAAGTGTGTGTGTGTGTGTGTGTATTCATTTTTCATATTCTTTCCAATACAAGGGAAATTTTGAAAGAAATTACATAAAGAAAGTCAGGATACCGTCCACCTGTCTGTCACCACAATGACTTTCCAAGAATTTTGGTATGACAAGACAAGCTGGCAAAAGGAAGACTGGGTTTGGAAATGGAATAGATGGGCGGAAGGGGCTCTAGAGAAAATCAATCCTCCCCCAACCTCCCCATTGGCAGTTAGGCTGTGCTTTGAAAAATTGACAAGCACTTTATTTTAAGTATTACATGATTAATCCCCCCACCCCAACCTTGGGCAGTTTTTCAAACAATGGGGGAGGAAGTACTTTAAATATATTTATGGTCTGGTCTAATAATTTTTTCCCCTAATCTGAGAACGTGATAAGTTTTGAATTGTTCCATGTCTATCACCTACTAGCCCCTGGAGCGGATGGCTATAAAAGGGAAGAGCAAATAACAGCTTTTCTTCTCTAAAAACAGGAGCTTACTGTTTATGGATACAGAAATTATACTATTAGTCATTCAAAATAATATTTATTTCTACAATGTATGCGATTTTAAAAGTCATTTCTTCATGTTGTGATTCTGTACATTTGGCTGTCTACCTTACAGAATATATTTTTTTTAAATAATAGTTTTTATTGAACATTTTCCAACTTTAAAAACCACAAGTAAAGGGGCGGGGGGGGGGGAGAAATAATAAGATGAATACAAACAAATAGAAAAAAGAAGCAACACAACAGTATAATACAATTTTACAGCTTTCCTTATCAGCATGTGTGGGCGATCTGGTTGCGACATCTGTCACCCTATTGATCTCCTGGGTTTATTCAGCTGATTTGGCTGGCTAGGCGGGTGTCCCCTTCCTCCCTCACCACTCCATGTGCGTCCCTCCTGAAGCTACACGTTCGGTGGAAGAGGACAATCATCCCAGATAGAAGGAGTGTACCGATCTTCGATCAAGGGTATATGATAACTGCGCTCCCCTGCTGGAACCTCCAAACAAGCTCAAGAATTTTGAGTTTGTTTTTAAACAAAGCACTTTAATCTATACACACCTGAAAGGTGAAAAAAATATTTGGGGCAGATTTCCTTAATAAAAGCAATATAACTACTGCTCTTCAAATCCTAATTAAGGTTGTACTCTTATACACATGTTTATGCCTGGCTCAGTCTACTTAGAGTTCAGTAAAACTTACTTCTGAATATACCTAAAAATATAAAATAATTTAGAACACAGAACAAGGAATAATAGGATTATTTGGACATTTGTTATGAACAGGTCCTATGTATATTTGCACAAACTAAGCTTCTATAGGGGTTTTTGGGGCCTTGTCCAGATAATGACTGACTTTGGTTAATGAGCAGCACCCACGTTAAAGTTTAACTGTACTGAATGCTAATCATATCATAAAACTGTAAATCCAGAACTCTTGCAACTGTAGGAAATCCCCATGTTATTTAGTTTGTATAAAATTTTGAGCTACACTGTGAAAAAAGATGCTGACTGCAAAAATCAAACAAATAACAAACTGCTATTACACAATCAAAATAGTTTCAGTGTTTCATTCCAATGGATAAATCCTTATTGTTTTTTAGGTGGTCAAAAATAATAAGTATTTTTAACTATGGCCTTTTAAAAGTTTATTGTGCTTTATGCAAACGTCTCTCCAAGAAACTATTGGGCTTCCTACATCTAAGTGGACTTCTGTGCCACCAATTCAATTTTCTATGTTATCTTATTTTTATTTTATTTTCCTAGTTTTAGACATAATTGAAAATGTGAAATGGAATGCTATGGTCACACCTTGAAAAAATAGTTATATAAAAAAGTGTACCAGCCTATGGGAATATTAAGGCTTGTTGAAAGAAATGTCCATCTGGGTTCAATTCCAAGTGGAAAGAAAGACACTGGAAACATGGAGACTGCTTGGAAAGATGGTTTAATGGTGGACAGGACCACATGGTTTTGAAGTCCTGGGCAAAAAAGTACATGGGTGAGAGAGAGAGAAAAGAGAGATTTATACCCTTTGTTGGGCTTTGAATTTGAGCTTGTATTCTGATTGGTTATCAAACTCCCATGGGGCCATGCAGGGGTAACTTTGAAGGTTGTCTTTTTGAGTCCCAGGCTTGGTTGAGCCTTGCTGGGTGATGCAATCTCCCCAGGTGCCATGTGGTGAGTTCTGTTGCTAGATGGGTAGAGGGCTAATCCTACCTTTGTTGGATCTTGAATGAGGGATCTGATGAATAGACTTAGCTATGTCTTTATCTCTTAAGTGCTGACATCTGCTGTGGGCTATTGAGAGTGTGGGGGTTGAGTTTTTGTCTTAAGATTTCTATTTCTCTTTTAGGGGAAATATTCTGTCTTTTAATATTTCCTAGAATATTTCATTTTTCTAGGAGAGGGATGGGAGCTAACTTCCTACAGGCTTTAAAAGAAAGAAGAAGTGGCTATTCCATTAAAGACAGTGTCATAGAAAGCAGCAATAATTCCCAATTTTCAAGTAGTCAGATTTTAAATGAACAAAAGGTCATTTTCTTTTTCCCATCCCTTTCAAGAAAATGAAATCGGGTGGTCGCTTTGAATTGAATAACTTCTTTTGGAAAATATGGTTAAATACTTTGATGAAGTTACATATGTCATAAAATGCTAGCCTGAATATTAAGTTGTAGGTGATACAGAGAAATCTACTTTGATATCTTACCATTGTCATATTTATCTTCTTCTCTAGCTTTTTTACATGAAATATATAGCACTATATCCATTTGCCTTCTTAATTATGTATTATTAAAAATTCCTCACAGAGTAAAACAAAATAAAATTAAAAGGCTGTAGGAATGTAACATCAATATAATTGTTAAAATAATGATGCATTATTTACAAAGTTTAATAAATATGAGCAAAATCAGAAATTATTGACTAACATCCTAGACCTTACTTAACAGAGTAACGGTAATGTCAATATAAAATATATAAACTCTGTAAATATGTGTAAAGTAGTACAGTATCAACATCTGTCCAGCCTCAATCTTTGGTGTCATTTTGTACAGGTTGTGAAATGGAACACATAGAAAGACATATTTAAAAATATTAGTTCTGATGAAGTTTATTTGGCACAGTGGATCACAATTTCATAAGACTCTTGAGAGAACAAATAACAATTGCAGGAATCTTTATCATTGAAAATGCTACAGAGAACATAAGGTACATGTGCATTTAGTTCCAAATGGCAGAAATACTCAAATGCTTAAGTAAATGTTTCTTAGTAAAAAGAAACTACTCCATGCTAGGGTAAATTT
Organism: Ptyas mucosa; assembly: GCA_012654045.1. NCBI lineage: Eukaryota > Metazoa > Chordata > Lepidosauria > Squamata > Colubridae > Ptyas > Ptyas mucosa. The sequence goes on along the minus strand of WNWU01000001.1, from coordinate 35,770,205 downwards.
TGAAAGCAAATAAAACAATTTTGTTTTACCTAGTCATTATATAGAGTAATATATATTATTCTGAAAAGTACAAGACAACTTCAATGATTTAATATTTGTAGGTTGGGTGGTATGATTTTATGTTCCTAATACTTTAAGAAATTTTTTATAGCAAAAGCATTAAAAGTGCTTCTTCAAGCATACAACTGTATGTTTGTAAGAAACAGGAAAAAATAGATTTACCAACTTAAACAGCACTAGAAAAACCGCTTCCTGTATCTGGCATAATAAACTAGTAATACTATAGTATTCAATTTGGAAGACCAATAATTGGACAAAAATTTACAAAGTCTTATTATTCTGCATTATTTCAATGCAAGGTATCATATTAACATATTAACATATGTTAATATGTTATGTTGATGTTCCACCAACAGGGAGCTGCACAACTATGCATTTGCTGTGCTGGAGTCACTAAGCAATGTAAAGTAGAGCTCTCAGCCAATAGGACTGACACATTTTAATATATAGCGTACCCACCTCGGAGGGCAGTTCCCATGGTTAGACTGCCAGTATACAAGAGAACAAAAACCCCGAGGCCACCAACTTTTCAGATCAAACAGATTGCACACCCTGAAGTAACAGTGGAAGTTAATTTGCTACTACTCTTATGTTGCACCAGTGCAATTTCTTTTTTAACGATGTCAAGGTTATGTGCACATTTACCAAGTAACAATTAGGTAAACAATTTCTAACACTGCAAGTTCTCTTTCCAAATGTATGACATATAGAAACCAAAGCGTTACAAATCAAACAAACCAATAAACAAAAGTTGAAGTCATCCCATTAGCAAACTACATATACAACACCTTCCTTCACAAGGAACCTGGGCAGGAAATGATGTCAACCTGTTCCTTTAATAAACTACTAAAAATCTTGGGGAAAGACAAATATAACCTCTGAATTGACTTTTTACGATGTTGTTACTCTAACAGAATTTGTGAAGGGGAAAAAATGTTCTATCCTACAGGCAAAAAACTCTGAACACCAGCAGAGTGTTTCAACACTTAAAATTCAAGATTAAATTAAATATAAACCTAGCAAAACTAGCCAGGATAGCAAAATATCCTAAAAATAAGAGTTCCAGGTGTAGCTATAAAAGAAGAGACAGACATTGCGATCTCCGGGACTTAAAATATATTATCCACTTAGCTTTCGTTAGCCTCTGCTAACATCGTCAGAGTGTAAAAACTACCATTGAAGAGATATCCGCCTTTATGCATCATTGATCAATTTGGCCATTGCGCACACGATAGGTCCATCCACCCGTCTCCCACCTATAATTAGCTCTGTTGTTTTTACTTCAGACATGTTAATCGATGGAGGCTTAGCTCCTGTTGCTTCCTCCCCTATCGCGCACTGCTTGGGCTGCCCATCCCCAGGGAATGACGCTGAACTGTCAGATATTGCTTTAACAGCATTCTCTCTGGCCCCTTCCTACACACCACCGCTCTCCCACCTCACAGGCAAATTTGATATATCGACCAAATTCGTTTGTTGTTCTGCCCGTGAGCTTGTAACTGGCCCGGCTCATTCCTCATTATCCATGTCTATTATGGCTTGAATAGCCGGACTCCTTGGCATTCAGTCTGGGCTGGCTATGCCTCCACCAGACAAATCTACATGCCCAAAGCGGGGGTGCTGCTGTCGATCGCTATTCCCCGATAGATATTTCTGGGCATGTAGACTTGTCCGGTGGAGGCATAGCCAGCTTGGGTGGATGGGCCTATCATGCGCACAATGGTCAAATTGATCAATGATGCATAAAGGCGAATTTCTCTTCAATGCTAGTTTTTACACTCTGACGATGTTAGCAGAGGCTAACGAAAGTTAAGTGGATAATATATTTTAAGTTCCAGAGATTACGATGTCTGTCTCTTTGTGTGTGTGTGTGTGTGTGTGTGTGTGTGTGTACCCTGTTTCCCCCAAAATATGACCTCCCTGGATAATAAGCCCATTCGGGCTTTTGAGTGCATGCACTAAAATAAGCCCCCCAGTCCCCCCCAAAAAAGCCCTCCCCAAAAATATTAAAATGCATGTGCAGGCAGTCTCCGCCATTTCCTCTGGTTAAGGTTAGGGAGACAGAGCTGGAAATCAGGTAAAACGGCAAGAGTAGCCCCGTCTTGCTCCACACACCCCAAAATAATAAGACCTCCCCGAAAATAAGGCCAAGCGCTTATTTCGGGATTCAAAAAAAATATAAGACAGGGTCTTATTTTCGGGAAAACACAGTACAATACTGTACTATTTATTTTAATGTTAGTTTCTACTGATAATAATAATTTGATTATTCCAGCCCTTCCTTTTGGTTGTCCTCCAGCTATGCTTGGACTACTTTTCAGAATCCACAGGGAGTTGTAATCCCAACACATCTAAAGATTATGTTTGGGAAGTGAAGACTACATAGTACCAATATTGATTTAAATACAAATTATTAATCTCTTAGAGTTGCTTAAGAATTCTCTGTCTCCATAGCCCATTTGCTCAAACATAGCAATGATAGTGACATTAGTAACCACATTTTGTACAGACTAGTTTGGAACACTGGGAGGATAACAGTAACATTCTCTCTGTCCTATAGAAAGGTCACAACTAGCTTCACTGTCTCATAAAACAGGACTGAGAGTGGGATCAAAACTGTACTGTTTCAGACAACTTCCTATCCTTAATATATAGGCAAGAAACAGCTTAGAATATTCAGTTAAAACATAGGTAATCCTCAGTTAGGAACAGTTTAAACTTATGACTGTGCTGGTTTACAACCAGTCCTCAAAATTATGGCCGTTGCAGTGTCCCTTTGGTTGCATGATTATGATGCGAGTGCTTGGCAAATCAGCACACATTTACAATGATCATGGCATCTTGCAGCCAGATGATCACTATTTGTGACCCACAAAGCCAGCTTCCAACAAGCAAAGTCAATAGAATAGCTGGAAGTCATGGTCATGTGACATCACATAGTTGTTGTGATTTGCTTAGTAACTGCACTGGAATAGACAATCATAAATCAGATGAAGTTTCTTTATTTAGAATATGGCAAGTCAGGTGCAGTGATGGGAAGCTTCACTTAATAACCACATCACTTAGCAATAGCACTTAAGACTTATATACCACTTCACAATGCTTTACAGCCCTCTCTAAGCAGTCTACAGAGTCAGCATATTACCCCCAGCAATCTGGGTCTCCATTTTACCAACTTCAGAAGGATGGAAGGCTGAATCAGCCTTCAGTCAGGATCGAACTGCTGACAGTTACCAACTTCAGAAGGATGGAAGGCTGAATCAGCCTTCAGTCAGGATCGAACTGCTGACAGTTGGTAGAATTAGCCTGAAATACTGCATTCTAACCACTGCGCAACCCAGCTCCTCAACAACAAAATTGCTGACCTGGCTCCCATGTTGAGTGAAGATTAGCGATGAAAATGTATTTATATTTGACTCTTACTGGAACTCTGGATAGGTAATATCCATGGGTAGTTACCTAAACTAGTGTTTCTCAGAATGAACCATATGGACTTCAACTCCCAGAATTGCATCTTACAATTGCTCACAATGAGAAATCCTGACCTAGACTGAGACATGTGACTGGTTTTAGGCACAGTCAGTGCCTATTAGTGTTCTCATTAGTGTTCTGAATTAGTCACAGTTTTTAAATTAACAAAATTAATTTGCAGCTCAGCTAGGAATAATGCTGAGAAGACAGTTTTACAGCATTAATGTGGAACTATAGGGCAAAAATTTCCCTATTAACGAACCCACCTCCTAGCTTCTTCACTTCCTCTTTCCCTCCATCATTTCACCGGGTCTCCTAAGTTTAGAGGAGGGGCACCATTTTAAGTTTTCCCCAGTCTTGAAACAAACACAGAAAAGCAAAGAGCCTGACAGGAAACAAAGATGCTGCAGATGCAAGTTTTGTTGTATTGTCAGCTGAGGAACTGAGAATTGGAAGAATAGCAAATGTGAGGATCCTGATTAAGAACAGTGAAATTGCTTATAGGATTTGAAGGATAAAGTTGCATTTTGCTTAGACGTGTTGCTTTGAAAAAGTTAATAATAGAAGGAAAAAGTAAGCAGCAATCTATAACCCTGAGGTCAGTCACCAAGTTTTTTTAAAAATAATGTTGCTTAATGTGGATTCTTCCTTATAGTATTGTTTGCTCTATAATATTCCCTTTGTAAAATGGAATACTTTTTGCCAATTTCAGTTGTGAAATGTTTGTCTGAGTGTGTTAAATGAAAGGAAGTATTTTAAAAGGGGAAAGTGCTGTCATATAATTGTATTCAGCTCTGAGTTATTTATTTGTGTAAGTACAGGTACCGCAAATAACGAGAACTGCCTTAATAAATTTAAACATTGGGTTTTGATTGAAGAATACTGCCAGAATAAAACCTTTCACAATAACCTATACTTTTAGAACAAGTGTTTTCTTAAATTATGTCTCACATAACAGAGTTTAAATGTATTGCTAGCCAAGTAACTGAAAACATTAAAGGACTCTCTTTTTTCTGTATTGATTTTCTCTTTTCTATCATGGAATTTTGATGGCAAGTTGCAAACAAAGATTAACAAAGAGCTAGTAATCTGCTTTAATAAATCTGAAAACAACAAAATGGGGATGGACTAGAAGACTTCCAAGGCCCCTTCCAACTGTTATTCTGTATACTGCTCTTTCTAATGATTCTGTGTCATAGTAAGTTATAACAAATTCTTATCTATTAATATGAAAGATCTTGAGGCAAAATAGATTTTTAAAAATTCTGGTATCATTTTTAAAGTGGTAATATTTTGACCTGTGATTAACTAAAAATAGTTTTTGCCATTTCACAATAGATATACCAAACAGATATAGTTTTAATTACATAATTTATATAAATATACATAAATGATATAAAAAACCGTGGTGGCGCAGTGGTTAGAACGCAGTATTGCACGCTAATTGCGTAAGTCCAAGTACATTCCCCTGAATGGATGATTTTTGCCGGAAGCTGGCAAAAAGCACCAGCATCTGGCAAAAAGGGGCACAAATTGCAGTCACCTGACCATAAGATGATGCAACTAGTCATAAATGTGAGCTAAGCCAAGCTCCTATAATGCAGTCATGTGATTAGGGGGGGAGGGAATTTTATGATTAATTTTAATCGAGGTTTAAGCCCAAGTCTTAAGATCGTAAGGACTACCTGTGATGTCATTACAAGCATTCAGTCAAACATAGCCAGTTTTCTGTCACTAAAACTTTGCCCCTTAATCAGGGATTCTATATTTTTTAACTAAAGTTAACTTGGGCTCTGTGGCCTGAAAAACTTTAAAAACTCATGATGTAAACTTGTATAGGAACTGAGCAAACATTTCTGATAGCTTTTGTTTGAAAATCCCCAATGATCGACAACTCATCATTTTATGTAATAACCCATTCCACTGGATGACAGCTGGAATAATAGAGACAAATGAATTCCATTTTCTATGCAATACTATCCTATTACCAAAGGAATTAAGGAATTAACTAACTCTGAATTGTTCAGAATTAGGCTTCTAGTAATTCATGATTCTATAAAAACTACTTATGTCTTTATCTAGGATTTACCAATAAAATCAGATTAGGCCTCATACAATTTCATTACTTGCACCTAATTAACTTGAGGATTGTAGGGCTTGTCTGGAAAAAAACTACACTTTGGATCAGTGTGGCTGTGTGATAATTGTTCTTCTGCTACTTTCTAAAAGTAGCAAAACATTCTTGGAATCATAGGTGTCAGACTGTCAATTTGGTAAACTGTATATCCATTTAAGATCCCTATACCAAATTACAGTGATTATTTCAAAGAATAGATTGAAAACATGGTTTTATTTCCCTAAATTATAGCAATAGCACTTATATACCACTTCACAGTGCTTTACAGCCCTCGCTAAGCTGTTTACAGAGTCAGCATATTGTCCCCAACAATCTGGGTCCTCATTTTACCGACCTCAGAAGGATGGAAGGCTGAGTCAACCTTCAGCCAAGATTCGAACTTACAAATACTGTATGCTTTGCTTAATGACCAGTGTAGAAATGGTCATAAAATCGAGTCGGGTTATCTGGGCTCCTCAACATACAATCATCATGACCTTTGACTAAAATTCTGCTTTGAATTGTGGTCATAAATCGAGGACTACCTTTAATCTCTCATAAAAACTCCTAAAATTCTTGCATGCTTTAAAACCTCTTGGTCTAAAAGACTCACATCTTCGAAGGAAGTTAGAAGATGCAATAAAAAACAACCCCTGTTCCTAATGCTGAAATGAAAAACATGGATAACCAAGTAGAGCCATCTCTCTTTCCCTCCCTCCTACCCTGAAAGTATCATAAAAAGCACATGTTAATGGATAGCAATTTATCAGTTTTTGCAGAAAGTTCAAGTCAGAATGAGCCTTGAGAGACCATTATTTCAGAGCATCTGAAATTTTCTTCCTAACTAGGGACACTGGCAGAAAAGGAAGAAAACCATTTATGCTTCTCTCCTGTGAGTTAAAGGCTATTTCCTTTCCAGAGATCAACTGAGTCACTTGCTACTTTCACAAGCATTCTCAGATTGGTTCACTTTCAATGGAAAATTGAGCAACAGTTTAGAAGTACATCCTTTTTTCCAGTAACGTGAAGGAACCCAATTACATTATGCCAGAACCACTGGAAACTTGGCACTGCCTACTTTATCAAGTTACTGAGATGCTGCAAACACTTCCTGTTAAACTAGAGGCAGAGGAGGTGAGGTAGACACACTGATTGTGCAAATTCACAGAAAAGGAAATCCATTTAAAGCTTTTTAGCAATCTTTCTTCATCTTACTACGAACACAAAGAAAAGGAAACTACTGTTTATAAGTATTAAGAGCTAGAATACATAAAATGTATTGAATGTACCAAGAAACAAAGAGAGCTCTCTATATAAAATACTGTAAACATTGTGCAATTCTTCCCATATTTATAATGAGCTAATCTTAGTAGGTAACACGTTTACCATTTTTTAGTTTATTAAGTTAATCTGCCTAATTTGTTTACTTTGTCCCATTTATTTAAGACAAATAAATTGAGAGACTAAATGTCTTACTCAGCTCTGGGAAAAGAAAACTAAACGGAGCTGTTTTAGCAGATAAAAATGCAAACAGTCATAAGCTTCCCAAGTGGGCAAAGAGGACATTTGCTCACCATTTATTAAAAACAAAATTAACCTTGAGTGGCAAATGCTGATCAGATTAGAGAACATTAATCATAGCGTGTGTGTGTGTGTGTGTGATCCTGTAGGATATTTTTCCTTCAGTTCAGATGATATACCTCCTATTTTGGATTAAATATAACATTGCATATATAATATTCACACCAACTTAAAAGCCAATTTTGATCACATGACCATGGGGATGCTGCAATGGTTGTAAAAGAGTCATAAGTCACTTTTTTCAGTGCCGTTGTAATTTTGAACAGTCGTTAAACGAACAAATCAAGGACTACCTGTACAAGTGATCATACATTACCTTAAGAGGTACAGTAGAAATATAGAGAGTATGGGACAGCCTTTACATACTAAAACAGCAGACTGAGCAGACAAATTGTACTCTTTTTCTGTGTGATAAAACCCCAAAATTGACACATATAGTTGCAAAAAGTTATTTATTTACTCATTAATTTGTTCATTCTATTTGCTTTTTGCCAAATCAATAAAAACTCTCAAGTTTAAACAATTGAAAAAAACATCCACAATAAATATCAATAAATTAAAGCAAACCAGATAACCCTTAACTTACAACAGTTCATTTAGTGACCATTTAAAGTTACAACAGCACTGAAAAAGTGACTTATGACCATTTTTCACTGCAGCTTCCCCATGGTTACATTATCAAAATTCAGACACTTGGCAACTGACTCTTACTGATTGATTGATTGATTGATTGATTGATTTATATGCCGTCCTTCTCCAGAGACTCAGGGCGGCTTACAATGCGTTAAGCAATAGCCTTCATACTTTTGTATATTTATACAAAGTCAGCTTATTGCCCCCACAATCTGGGTCCTCATTTTACCTACCTTAGAAAGGATGGAAGGCTGAGTCAACCTTAAGCCTGGTGGGATTTGAACTTGCAGTAATTGCAGGCAGCTGAATGTTAATCAGTGCCTTAGTCTACTGCACCACTCAGGCCCGAGTGGCGCAATATTTATGATGATTGCAATGCCCCAGGGTCATGGGATCACCTTTAGTGACCTTCTGACAAGCAAAGTCAATGGGGAAACCAGCCACTTAACAACCATGTTACTAACTTAACACCTGCAGTGATTCACTTAACAACTGTGGCAAGAAAGGTTGTAAAATGGGGCAACATTCACTTAACAAAGGTCTCACTTAGCAACAGAAATGTTGGGCTCAATTGTGATCATAAATCGAGGACTACCTGTACTAACCAAAGTTAGAACCACCCAAGGAAGATGTATCAGTGATGATAATGAAAAATAAAAGTCAACATTGTATTTAACAAATACATTAATATAAGTAATTCCAAGTGACGTAAATTAAACATGAGGAGAACAAATTATTCAAACAAATGTTCTTCATCAAAGTTCAGTCTTCAGCAGCTTTCTAATGGGTAAGGAGAATGGCCTGGAAGCACAGAGGGAAGATCCAGTACTAAGGCAGTAATCAGATAAATGAAACTGGAATCCAGGCCAAGAAACTAATTTGAGAAAATGCCTCAAACAGCCCCACCCTCTAATTCTCATGAAGATTAAAAGAGGAGGAAAGAAAGCACATCAGACTTGCAAGATTCTGCTACTAAAGTTGGTCTAATAAAAGCAGTCTAGATTTGTATGGTATCCTTAGTCTGATCTATCTAATAGCTTTGACAAGCTTCTAGAATTGTTAGAAGGGACGAAATAAGTTGTAATTCTAAGAGAATTATGTTCGATACAGCCAGAGCAGTATGAACAGCACCTCCTAGCCTCCATTCTCCACACTTAAAACATGGGATATTGTGCAATCATAAGCTTCTCCCAGGAAGAATACACCACATGGGCCACTTCAGGTAGGAACGGTGGCTCCGTGACTAAGACGCTGAGCTTGTCAATAGAAAGGTTGGCAGTTCAGCAATTCGAATCCCTAGCACCGGGTAACAGAGTGAGCTTCCGTTACTTGTCCCAGCTTCTGCCAACCTAGCAGTTCGAAAGCACATAAAAATGCAAGTAGAAAAATAGGGACCACCTTTGGTGGGAAGGTAATAGTGTTCTGTGCGCCTTTGGCATTTAGTCATGCCGGCCACATGACCATGGAGACATCTCCGAACAGCGCTGGCTCTTCAGCTTTGAAACAGAGATGAGCACCGCCCCGTAGAGTCGAGAACGACTAGCACATATGTGCAAGGGGAACCTTTACCTTTACCATAGGCAGCAAACCATACATGGCTTTATAGGGCAAAATCAACACTTTGAAGTGCATCTGGAATTCTATTGGTATTTAGTCTGGTCAAGAAGTAATGAAGTATAAAAAATAAAAAACTTTTTAAAAAAAGAAGTAATGAAAGTATGAGTCACTATTAAAGAGTCTGCATGATCCAAATAGGTTCACAATTGATATGACTACGGCCTCCACTTGCCCATTCAACTGTAGCTATTTTGCAGAGACTTTTATCTACATGTATTCTAAAGCTAAAATAAAAATGAGTTACTTGTAAACTTACATTAATTAATTTTATACAAGATATTTAATTTCAATTTAAATCAAATAGACATTTCATTTAATTCTGTTGAAAATGGGTAGTTTTCAATTTCTGACCACAATTGGGACTGGGACTTCTGTTGCTAAGTGAGATAGTTGTTAGGTGAGTCATGCCTTATTCTATGAATTTTTTGTCATGGCTCTAAAATAATTCATCATAATTTTGAAGTGAATTGTGGGGTCATTAAGTGAATCCAGTTCCACCATTGACTTTGCTTGTGGGAAGCCAGTTGGGAAGGTCGCAACTGGAAATCACATGATTCTGAAATGCTGCAACTGTTGTAGGTACATGCTGGTTGCCAACTGTTGTAGGTACATGCTGGTTGATCATGTGACCATGATGGGAATGCTATGAGAGTCATGGATGAGAGGACCGGTCATTACTTTTTTCAGTGCCACCCTATCTTCAAACAGTTACTGAACGAATCTTTGTAAATCAAGGACTACCTGTATTTATACCATCTCTCTCATACATCATCATGTCTCAGAACTAGTTTTGTTCAGAAAATTATTTTTGAACAGTTGAACAAATGGTCATTATTTCAGTTATATATTTAAAAATTCTGGGGGAAATGAAGCTTTGTCACTGAGGATGTCAGTGTTCCAAGTAATGCACCCATAGAAAGCAGAACTCTAAGACAGGTAGATTCCTCAAAGAACAATTTATTGGATATATCATATTGGCAAAAGTAGTGAAAGCCCACTCTGAAAGTTCCCATGGTTTTCACCTAATTAAAAAGTAAAGTTTGCCCTTTCCCCCAAGTCCCTGGTCACACTGTCCAATCAAGATGCTGGCTGTTGCTTGGTTACTCAGTCCTCCTCTGGCCAGCCACCTGTTAGAATGTCCTTGGTTCCCACAGGAAAACTTTTTGTTTTGGCTACAAACCCCATCTAGCTATTTCCCCCCGCTCTGTCCCTTCTTCTGCTTTGTGGCAACCCTGAAGCCTCAAAGATGGCCTCAGGGTTGACAGAGTATAACTCAATGTACTTTGTATAATTAATAAATAATTAATTCAATTTATTACAATCCAAGTCACATACTTTCTATGATTACCAGTTATAGCATAAGCACCAATACTGAGTATATACTACAGCTGGTCTCCAACAGAATTGTTCAAAAACATCATTTATTCACTAATTTACTAAGGCTTTTATACCATTTCAGTTTTTAGACACTAAGTAACCAGGCATTTACAAAGCTCCTGCAAATCACCATATTTTTCAAGAACAGTTTTTTGGATTAACAAACCAGTTTTATATCGACAAATAGAAAAATCTCATTACTTTTTTTAAATTGAAAAAGTTATTAGGAAAATTACTCTTTCACTGATTATTAGAATATTTTAAAATATTTATGGGCCAATTTTTCAAAACCAACACAATCTTAATTACCATCAGTCATGTTTCACCACTGGTAAGCTAATAGGCAAAGGCTCACCATCTTGATCTACGTTAAGTAATAAAACCATTCCTAGTAGATTCCACTAATCTATTTAATCCCAACTATCACTTTATGCATTATCCTTCCCTTCTACTTCCCTCAATCCAGGTAAAAGAAAGGACTGTAAAATATTCACATTTTGCTAAGAATGGATCTTCCTCATTTGCTGCTGAATTTAGGACAACTATATTACAAATAGCATGTTCAGATTTCTTAAAAGAAAGACATAATCTTGTTATATATCTTTGAAGTCCAAAAACATGGCGGTGGTAACTTTTATTGTTTACTGGACACTTTGGTAGGGTTACTAGAAAGTTTTTGTTATTCCATGACATCAGTAGCATTCTATGAAGGATGCATGCCAGTAAATTTCAGGACTTGTCTCACCACACCAAAAAAAAAGAAAATCCAGTCAAGCCTGGTTGCACTTGTGAGTCAGCTGCAATATTTTCAAATAGGTTTACAAAGTAGGAAATAGTTTTAAAAGACAGCACAGAAAGTTCGCCAAGCTGAGTAAAGACTCCAAGTCATATTTGTTGAACCAATTTCCATAAGATTTAGGAGCTGTTGAGTAATTAAAATTAAAGTACAATCATATATTCCCATGTAAGAAATATATAAGAATTACATAATGAATAAGGTTTTTTTTTAAAAAAAGTAAAATGTTGATTTGTATATACTCTGTTCAGTTAATAAAATAATATGTTCAAAACCATAATCAATTACATTTTTACCATTTATACATGCCAGGGCAGATTTATGATCAGTCACTTTTTGCAAGATGCAACACTATCTGACATATCCCATTTTCAATCTTAATCAATATGCAATCCATGTGTTGCCTATGCCTGTATTAAATGATGAAAATATGAATTGGGCTCACATATCCTAGTACACGGGTGTCAAACCTGGGGCATCATGTTGCCATGACATGACGTTATCGCGATATTTTTTCCCTTTCACGGAGCTGGGGTGGGTGTGGCCTGTGCGTGACGCATCTGGCCTGCGGGCCACTAGTTTGACACCCCTGTCCTAGTAGATCATTGGTGCAAGCAAGTCTAATGCACCTGCTGTTAAAAAAAAAAGAATGAAGGAAGAGAAAGAAGGAAAGCCAATAAAAAGAACGAACCAAAACTATAAAGCAATTTAAACCAAAGTAAGTACAAATGTTAACCAAGGCACAATGGATTGAATTAGTTCCAGACAAAAGGTATTTCTCTAGTTTCATAAAATCACTTTCCTTGTGAAAAGAAAACAATCAAAAGTATTCATTTAATGTTGTTTTCAATATTAATGACTTAGTGGACCTTGATAAGATAGACTTTATGCAAGACACCAAATTTCCACAGGGATACATCAATAAAAATAATGTAACTTGATATAAATTATATAAATTGTCTGGTTTGCATCTCCACACAATAATATAACTTGCCATGATGGCATACTTTCCCATTTAGCAAACATTCATAATCCAAAGACACAGATTCCTAAAAAACTTAGTTCTGGATTATTGCCTTGCATTCTCAAGCACAGTTTGTCCTGACATGGGAACTTTATATACTCGCTGAGCACTGTGAAGAACTGCTAAAAATTAATTATTTCAAAACCAAGGTCATAGTTTTTCCTAAGCACCCTAAGGCACATATCTGGAGCCTAAATTATCATTCAATAGAACAAAGTCAAGACCTTTAAATATCTGGGAATAGTTTTCCATGCTATGGGCAACTGTGAATTTCACACTAATTATGTTACCCCAAAGCACAAAAAAACAACATTGATCTTTTTACTTCTCCAAAGGAGCGCAGCATATATCTGCAGTGACTAAAGTCTTTTTGGCTAAAATCTGAGCTCAGGTCCTTTTTGGAGTTCACTTGGCCCCCTACAGAGCATTCCTTTCTTTTGAAAGAGTTCAGATTTTTTCAGAGTTTCAGATTTTTGAGATCAATTTTTCAAGAACATTCCAAATGTGGTGCTTGGACATGAAGCTGGCAAATTAAAATAGAAACTTCTACTTGGATTTTCATTTTTCATTATGATAGCCTTCAGTCTTCCTGGTGTTAGGCAAGACATGCTAATCTACAACTTTCATGTTTTTCATGGCCAACCATCACCTTGCTTGGCTAGCATGGATTTAGATCAGGAAGCAGATTTGCCTAGAAATATTTTCCTGAACCATCCTAGACCCCTTCTCCAACTAGCCAGATATAGTACTCACATAACAATTAAAAAATTTAAAAGAATTTTATTCTTGGTCAGATTCAATGCCCCTCCCAACAGGGAAGTAGCAAAAGATTCCCTCTGAACAAAGACTTTGTCCATGTGGTGAAGGAATAATTGAAATGATGGAACATATTAATTTATATTGAGCCCTCTATGCAAATGCTGACCAGAAATTATTACTCATTCCTTACTAAACATTCTGGTCAATTTGTTTTATCTTAAATTAGTATCAGATTGGATTTACTTCCTTGATCACAGCTACACACTGTTCTATAGTTTGTACAGTATGACACAGTGTCTCTCTACTCTTTCTTAGATATTGTAGAACAATGTTTCTTTCTATTTTATCCCAATCAATTGTGATTTTCTTGTTTAAGTTGCTGGTCAGTGACCAAATAAAAATTGACTGGTTGCCTTGCACAAACTCAATTCCACCAGCCTAGGATAAGGCAGAAGGCCAACATAGCTAGGGCCAGGATACGAGACTTGCACACAGTGCTACTATCACTTCAGATTAAGCTGTAAATCATGGCTCAGGGCAGATAGTAACTGCAGAACTAGGACTGCAGCTATCTTTCAGGCTGCCCAGCACAAATGTGGGACTATGCTTTCACTCTAATGCACAGCAAGAAAGCACAGTGGTGGTGGGAACTGTAGCCCTTTGTAGGACTGCCCTACCTAGAGCCAAAATTTTGAGAATCCTGAATTTCACCACTCTAAAGAAGGCTAAGCAAATTGCTATTCTACTTCTGTCCTGCTGTAACTTTACATAGCTACAGTTTCAGATGTAACTGTAAAATGAAAAATCCAAGTAATGCATGGTCCATAAATTAAGATCCTTGCCCTAAATTATGGTCAAGATCACCTCCGTTTGGTTCCAATATTGACTATTCCCTGTTGTTGAAGGCATTTGTCTCAGCCTAAAAATCAATGTACCCAATCTGTATGAAGACAATTTACGTCCCCATGTTTTCAACTCTTCTGCATGCCTCCCTGATTTCTTCCAGTATTGCAAAATTAGCTTCAACATTTTGATCAGGCAGGCAACAGCATATATCTAAATTTAATATATCAAATGACAACAAAGAGTGCATTAGATACACTTGTAGAGTTAAAAATCACAAAGCACATGGTTATCACACAATAATTTCACTTTTTTAATCTACAGAGTGATCTTCAGAAATCAAACTTCGTATTTATTTTTTCTGAACATGACTTAGCAATAAGCTGCCTAAAAATAATGTTCATAGCGAGTACATTTTAGTATCCTTTTTCCCTGGTGTATTCAATGTAGAAAGCAGCCTATCTTAATTCAATAACTAGATTATTCATCTTATCCAAATTTAAAATGATTTTCAATGATATTTATGACAGACTTTGGATCAATACTATCAAAACAAATCTAAGCTCTTCGTATTCTAAGAGCAGGGCCTTATCCATGCCTCACTTAAAACACACACAACCTACTTAATTTTTAAAAGACACACTGTGAGAACAGGCAGAAGAGGGAAAGGATTTGAAAAACTACTATGATGACTGGCTTCTATAAAAGGCCATTCCACACAGAAAAGAGAAATTCGTTTCAGGGAATAACAATCTCCTCTGATTCAAGGTGCTGTGTAATCAGTGCAAATACATTGGCAATAACAAGTAAAGTAACAAAAAGGTAATTATATAATTTGACGTGAGCAATTTTCCCAATTGAACATGTATTCTAAGATACCTATCCTCAAATCTGCATGTAACTCCTGGGTTACATTTTACCTACTGTAGTAGAATTCTGCATGGCAGCTTTTAGACTTAACATAGCTGCTCAAATAATTCAAAAAGTTTTAATTATTTTAAACTTAATAAGTTTAAATTAAAAATTAAATTTAAAAAACTTTTCAAAAGTTTTTTTTTTAAAAAAAAGCTTTGAAATATCGTCATCCTACTTAGTCCAACTGCATATTTATTTTGCCATTTATACAGCACTAACATTTATTATAGTTTTTCTTTAACAAACAGCCTGAAAAGCCACTATTTCCTGGTGGTCCTCAACATATAAACCTACTATAAATATATGTACTATTTGCAGGGATACCCATGAATAAGTGCACCCTACACTGAAGTCATCAAATTGTTCTTAAAATATAATCAACCTGGGTG
The DNA here is from genome assembly GCA_012654045.1 of Ptyas mucosa. Taxonomy (NCBI): domain Eukaryota; kingdom Metazoa; phylum Chordata; class Lepidosauria; order Squamata; family Colubridae; genus Ptyas; species Ptyas mucosa. The sequence goes on along the minus strand of WNWU01000001.1, from coordinate 35,754,624 downwards.
CATTTAATCTACCTTTAAATCAGTCACTACCTCCAAAAATACGTTTTGCAGACTCTCTTGCTGGTCTACAACCTCTTTTAAAGGGGTAAAGATGTCAATTCCTTCCCAGGAGTCTCTGGCCATGCCTTGAAGAAGAAAAAGTAGGGTAAAAAGTTCCTAAATCAAATATAATTTCTTAAGAATAAATACAGCTTCAAACTGTGTAATGAGAACAGTATGTCATATGCTGTAACAAAATTAATATAACACTCAAAATACAGAATGTATGGTTAAAGATTATAAACATATGTTAGCTTGATGCCATTTGCTATCTGATTTTAATCAGACCAGCTGCTGAAAAGGTATTTTAAAGGGAGAAAAGTTTCACTACATCAGGGAGAATTTTGTTTACATCAGACCCCAAGGAGCCAAGGTCATATTTAACCTTGTAATATAAGTACAGCCTTCGAAAATGCATGCATGCAATGCCTGCATATATATCCCCAAAGAACAAAGGAGTCCAATCTTATATTACATTAAATTACTGTGGTATAAAATGTATCAACTGTGTGTTTGATAGGAGACAGCTTGCGCTATGGAAACCAGATAGTCATATGGGAATAAAACGCATTGAGAACACAAACAAAACCCAGACCTTTTCCTTTTATCTGAATGTAGCGTGGTAAACACGAACCATTTCTTGATTCTCTAGTATTTTATTTATCTAATAATTAAACATAATAAACAACCCATTATGTATTACAAATAACCCCTTATAATTCCATCAAGATCCTTAAATTACCTCAAGAAGACAAATTAAAAGATATTAAGGAACAAAAAGGAATAGTAAAATGATTTGCAGCACTATTTACATAAAGGATGTGCCCACCTAACAAAAAATACATAGGTATCGCTAGCCACCAGAAGTTTTATTTAAAACTCTGATAAGCACTAGTCACCATAATAATGCCCATGGTTTATAGGAGCTCTGTTCTAAGACAATTAGAAGATACCATGTTGTCTACCTCTATATTAAAGGTTGTAATAGGATAAAAAAGTGTTTGCAATAGTGGTGAATATTTGTAGCTCAGGTGTAGGATGAGGATAAAGGTTCGTTTTCCAAGCTTGTGGGTAGGTTTCTGAACGTTTTGTTACCAGGCTAGATAACATCTTCAGCAGAGTTTATGGGATGTCAATGTCAGTGTCTTTCTGTTTATAAGGGCCTCAGGTGTGGGTGAGACAATCATGACCTAGATTGAGAATCTCCATATACATCATAGTAAGGGGGAAAAAACCAAGAATTAGATATAAGCTATTGCAAGATGCTAAGGAAAGAGGGGGGTTTTGGTTTACCAGACTGGAAACTGTATTTCGATGCTTTACGTTTGGTATGGCTAAAAGATTGGGTGAAACTCCAGAACAAGAGGCTACTTGATTTAGAGGGTCATGAATTAAAGATTTGGATGGCACGGTTATTTATGGTATGACAAGGTTAAAGTAAATGTTGATGTTAACAACTACTTTGTTAGACATGCCATTCTAAGAGTTTGGAATAAATATAAAACAAGGTTTTCTATGAAGATTAAGGTGACCAGACGTTCCGCTTTTGGCGGGACAGTCCCGATTTTCAACAATTTGTCCCGTGCCCCGTGGCATTTTTAAAAAGTCCCGATTTTTGGAAAGAATGGAGGACAAGCTAGGGAACAGCGGGAGAACGGGGTTTGCTTACCCCGCCCACTCCCAATCTATTGCTGCCTCCTAAGTCCCAGCTGATGGCTAGAGGGAAAAAAACTGTTTAAATTCTTGCCGGGGGGCTTCAAAGGGCTGCCCTACAGCTGATCAGTGTTAAAGAAAACAAATGAGTAGACCCGTGTCTGCAAAAATAGAAAAAACAGCCCCTTTCAGCTTCAGTATAGGTTAATTACCATAAGTTGATTAGATCGGCCTCCCGAATCTCAGCTGATTTGCTATCAGCTGTTTTGGGCAGGGGTCTTTTGCTAGCTGCAAAGAGTGCTGCTGGAGCACTTTTTTTTTTCTCCTTGTGCAATTCAAGCTGAAAATGAAACCGAAACTAAAGCAGGTTGTTGGCTTTGCTGTTTGCTTGCAATGTTGGAAAGGCAGATTTCTCTTCTTTTTCCTCATCAAAAAAGGTAGGTGCAAACAATGGGAAATTTATGGCAAATGGCAAAAGAGGAGAGTTCAAGATTTTAAAACACAAAAGAAAAAAAAGCTTTATTTAACTAGGGAATTGTAATAATTGAGATACTATTAATTGTATATTGTGTTGAAAGCAGAAATGGTTAAGTTGTGGTTTAGAAGAATATATGGGGGAAATTATTTGGTTTATTATTATTGGTAAATATAATAATTGATTTGTAAGAAATTGGATTGCATGGAAATAATTGGAATATTCATGTTCATATTGATTAATATACAAAAAAGATAGTTATATAACTAATTGATTTATATTAAAATGTTGAATTTGTATTAAACAACTGTAATATTACATAATTAACCAATTTGAGGATGGATATAAAAATAGATGACAATGGGAAGGGGTATAAAATAGAATAGAAGGGAAAAATTGAATTTGATTAAGATTAGAGATGAGGATGAAGGGTAATATTGGTTTTTTAAAAAAATAGATGAGGAATAAATATGGCAAAAAGGAAATATAGAAATTGTAAATTTAAGTGAAATGACTAAACACTGTTTAAATTTGTGAACCGGCCAAATACTCTGTTCAAAGAAAATACATTGTATGTTTGTATGTGTGTTTCTAATTATTGCTATTTATTCATATTTGTTCTCTTTTATTCTTTAAAGTTTAACAATTCATTCTTTATCTTAATATCTTTATATTTGTTTGGGGTTGGTTTTCTTCCCTTTCATCTTTTTTATTGTACAGCAATCTTTCTCCTCAAACCTACCACCTCTCTCTTTTCTTTCCTTCTTACTTTCTCTTCCCCCCCCTCTTCTTCTCCTCCCTACTTCCTCTTCCTTTCTTCTTCTCCTCCTCTCTTCCTCCCTCTCTTAACCTCACTCCTACTCTAATTTCCCTTCCCTTCCTTCATCCCTCTCTATTGCTGTATCCTTTTATGCACATAGACTACTCAGAGGGCTGAAAAAGTTATTTTTGACTGGTCCTCACACTTTTGAGCAGTCCTCGAACTTACGACTGTCCTCACATTTTACGTTTTTGCCCTATCTTGTCACCATGGTGAAGAGAAGCAGTTATAAAATGAGTGACATGGTTGTTAACAACGCTGCACCAGCATAAATGTGAGGATGGTCATAAGTGTGAGGACCAGTCAAAAGTACGAGGACCTGTCAGAAATGACTTTTTTCAGCCCTCTGAGTAGTCCCTATAGAATAAAATAATACTATACATATTTTTTTATTTATTATATTTGTAAATTGTACTTATGTTGAAATTTTAAAAAATATATTACAATACTATTTTTGCGTTCTATGAAAATTTTTGTTGCTCCATATAGACCAAATTTTTAATCAAGCCCCCCCCCCCGCCCCGGTCAATGGTGTCCCTCTTTACCAATGTTAAAATCTGGTCACCTTAACGAAGATGCTTCTTTGGGTGTCCCCTCAGGAAGCTTTTTTCAGAACAGAAATGGTGGCGAAGCGGGACTGGTACAGTAAAATAATATTATTTAATCTTGGTGATCAAGCTTAAGGAAGAGCTAAAATCAAAGGGACATATCAGCCATTGGTTTATGTATTTACAATTGAAAGAAAGATTTAAATTAGGCAAAAAGAGTCCTGGGTTTGACTTTGTTAAAAACAAATTGGAAATCCTACTACGTGGTAGTGATGAACATATTGCTAAGGTTTATAAAACATTATTGAATTTGAATTTAGAAAGTGAGTATGATTGTATGATTCAATGGGCAAGGAACTTTGGATATAAAGTAAAGCTTAAACAATGGGAGAATATGTGGACAGAAGGTTTAAAATTTGCACTAAATTACAATTTAAAAGAAAATGTTTATAAGATGATATCTCATTGGTATTTAACACCAGATAAGTTATCAAGAATGTATAAATGCAATTCAAATAAATGTTGGAAATGCAAATGTAAAGAAGGGACTTTTTATCATTTGTGGTGAACATGTGATAAAGCAAAGAAATATTGGAGCAGGATTCATATTCTAATGATTCTTAAAGTGAATATAAAGATAAAACCAGAAACTTTTCTTTTGGGTTAATGGAAAAAGACTCGATGTCATATATGTTGACGGCAGCAATATTACTTTATGCACAAAAACGGAAGGACATTTTGATTCCCACAATGGATGAATGGCTGCAAAAGTTGATGGAGTTAGCAGAGGTGGCTAAATTGACTGCTTTGATAAAGAAAAGAACATAACTACTTTTGTTTCTACTTGGAAATTGCTTCTGCACTTTGTTCTTGAGGTAGAAAAAAATGAAACTTTGATTTTAGGTTTTACCGGTTAGATAAGATTTGTTGATATAGAAATGGCTAGTTTATACTATTATATAAAAGTAAAAAGTTGAGGTTTGATGTTACTAACTTATTTTACTGCACCAAAGGGAGTCGGAAGTCAATGCCTTGTATTTCTTTTCCCCTTCTTTTCTACACTCTTCCTTTTCCTTCCCCTAATTTTCCCATTATTTGTTTTTGTATTTTATACTATAAACCAGGGGTGGGTTCTACTTACCTTTACTATTGGTTCGCAATGGGATCATGCGCGTGCCAAGATTCTGCACATGCGCAGATCACCTATGACAACATCTGGGGCAGTGGGCGGAGCTTCCCGCTGGTTTTACTACCGGTTCTTGCAAACCAGTCCAAACCAGGGGCAACCCACCACTGCTATAAACTAATAAAAAAGAGAATCACAATTTTAAAAACAAGTAAATCTCCATAGATATCAGGATTTACTGTCGTTACATAATGGCTCAGCAAGTAATTGGACCAAAATACATAACCCATTATCCTGCAATTACATTTGTTAATTCTTCTAATTCTAATGTACACAGGAATGGATACAAAGACTGTAAGATTTGGATTTTTTTCTTTCTGAAGGGTTTGGAAAGCAAATTGATTATGTGCAAGCCTGCCAACAATTTATAACCTCATTCACATGTTGCAACAAGTGCAGTATTCAAAACGTGGGAGTATAAATATCAATTATGATCTACATAAAGTTATTTTACATATTGATAGAAGGCAGTTATAATTAAAGATCAAAGAAAAACAAACCTGAAACCAACCACAAGTGCCAGCATGTCTGGAAAAATTCATATACATGTGATATTAAATATATATATAAGCAATATCCTTACACTTCGATACTACACATTACAGTTTTTCTGTAGACCAAAATTTTGTTTTGGATGAATGATTCTTAACCAAAAACAGACTTGTTCTATAGATCCATAATTTATATTACACACATTTGAATTTTTTTTGCCTCTGCTTAAGGAGTCTCTTCCTTAAAATATCCCTATAATTATTACAATTGTCAATCAATTTTCTGCCAAGGCAAGTCATATCCATTCAAAATTCACAATGGAACAGATCACTTAATGGAAAATGAAATATTAAAATAAATAGGGGGATATTGGTATGCTTTTTGCAATACTTTATTTTATACAAAATGTTATATACTGTCTATTTCTTTGGACCCAAAATGGCTTACAATCAAACAACTACAGTATATCAAACACAAAGAATGTCTTAAGAGCTTTCTAAAGTTCAGGAGGTGAAAGGAAGTATGAATCTCAAAAGGCCAGGTGCTCCAAAGAATGGAGGTAATAACCAAGAAGACAAGTAATCAGATCATTGTTCACTTTGTTTCATATGGGGCAATACTATCACGTTCCTCAAGTATCCCTATTATTTCCCAGTCTAAACCCTATTAAAAATGCACAATCCTATTTATCAGAAAAGGCTAAACTGTTAAAAAATACTGAGCTAGATATTCAGATTTTCATTTCAACAACGGAGCAGTACCAAGTTAATAGTGATCACAGAAATGCTTTCAGAATTTTATACATACAAAATCAGCACTATATAAATGGAAAAAATATTTTTATATGGGAATCAGTAAAATTAATCTTCCTTATTCTGGACTAGTTGTAATTAATTACAGTACATGATATTTCATTTACAATCCCTTTGATTTCACCAAGTAGGTACATACAATCCCAAATACATGGTTGTAGTTTGTATGTATGCTTATAATCAAAATATATTTAACACAGATAAAACTATATGACATATAATTGAAGTCTAATTTTCCTATTATAAGTAGTCCTACTTTAATGATAGCCTCGTTTAGCTTTACAATAGTAATATTTTTTTTATAATTACAACAGTATTGAAAAAGCCCTTTATGACCAATCCTTGCATTTACAACCTTCACAGATCTGTAAAGGAAAGGAAAGCTGAAGAAATATCATAAGCAGAATCACAGTTTCACTTAGCAATTGTTTCATTTAATGGCCGAGTTGCCCGTCCCAAGTGCAGTCACTAAACGAAAATTAATCTTTAAAACAATAAACCAACTTAGACAAATCTATTAGCTAATGAAATAGCCTTAATTAAGACATTAGTCTAGGAACAGTTAATTTGCCCTACATGAAGATTTTGCTACTGAGATGTTTAATCTGAATGAACTTGATTTATCTATAATGTATCACTGTAATCTGTATCTTTTTGCTGCTACTTTTTATGAGGAATTAATTGTCATGAAAACAGATTCCAAGAAAAATCGCTGGACTACATGAAAAATAATTTGAACCTGATAAAGAGATTCCGGATAATCTAACGGAACGTTATGCTTCAGAGAACTTTTTCTAAGATTATCATAATAGTTGTTTTAAGGTGGGATTTTTCTCACATGCCAAAAAGTTGTAATTTATTTCACCATATGCCTTCAGTGCATCTTTTCTCATGAGAAACGTGGTTATGTGTCCACAGAACATGGAGAACAGTGCAGTAAAGGATACATGAGTATTTGCCAAGGTACAATTATCCTCCTATATGCAATCGGTATTAACACCCGTTAATTAACAATACAATTAAAAGTGATGACATACTTTTTCTAAAACAACTTTTCCCATCTTAGTAATCATCTTCTGAGAAGTGGGACATTCATCACATAGAAAACAATGCAAAGGATTCAACTGCATGGGAAATCTGTACTGTCTGATAGTGCCTCTCTCATGTGGAATGAACAATACAACAGTGCTAATTTCTGAATTACAGATTTTGTAAGACTCGGTATGAAGTTTATATCAGAGAATAGATCAGGATAGAAACTGCTATAGATACCCACACTCAGCCAGTACATAATCAAATGAGGAGATGTATTCTGGATAACATACCTACTGGTATGTTAATAAAATAGTGTAATCTAACAATATATACAAGAGAAAAATTTATAGAGTAACCGAGAGCCTAACAACATAGCTACAAGAAGGATTGCCATCAAATTCCAAAACTGGAAAAAACTGGGGGAAATAATCAATTTACAGAAAAGGACTGCTATCTTTCAGTTAGTAGGATGAGTCTTTTTTTTTTAATGAGCAGAAAAGATTGAAAAATAAACATATAAAAGAAAGAGCATTTAAAGGTGCTAAACTTTAAATAACAACATACTAATCAACAGATAATCAATTTGATAGAATTAGGGTAGACTGTCTGGGAACAATGTCTCTAGATAGTGGCAACCAATAATATAATGGAAAGCATGCAATATCTTTATGTATTAATTCTAAATAACAAATTACTCTTTATTTTATTTGCCAAGGGTCTACAGTATCTCCAGTCAATTAGTCCTAAAGATAGGTCATATCAAGTCATCATTCTAGGCTGTATTTCAGTCTCTAGATTTGTGAAACCTGTCTCTTGTGCTTTGTCCTTATCCTTGTCCTTTCAGTATGCCTTGTAAAGGTCTTGTTTGTTTCAGAAAAAAAACAAAGAATTAATCAAGTGGAAAACCCTAACTTGTCATCCAATGTATAATAATAATGCTATAAAAAACTAATTAGGAAAGCTAAACAAACCTGCAATGTAAACCTACATATAATTATCCAGAAATAATTCTGGTTTCTAAATAAGTAAATGTCAGAGTTTAATTGGCCCATTTCCCTTATATGTCTTTAAAAGTATACTCTGAAGCTTTTTGTTTTATTTCATTTTTCAGCAGTAAATGCACGTATGTTTTTTCTCAGCCATTCTATTCATTCATTTGCTCAACAACTGGAAATAGTAGAGATCTTTTCACATTAGTAGACCATTTAATTTACATTGCTGAGCAACAATAGTTTCTATTAATAACAAAATAATTTGTAATAGGAACATAAGAGCCTATCTTGTATTTTGTCTGTCCATATAAGCTTTATTTAATGATAGACAATTCCCAGACAGAAGCATTTAATCCAATTGGAGGTTCAAGCAACTGAATTGGAATTCTTGCCTAAAAGATAATTTCTTATCCAATTTAACAGTATTATTACAAGATGAATACATACATTCACCCTTATTTAGTAAGACTAAGGATTTAAAAGTAGTACACACTTGAATATATTTCCAGATATTTTTAAAATCTTCTCTAACAAGAAGAGAAGAGAAGGGAAGTAACTGTAAGCCTAAAGAAAGATAAGAAAATGTTGAAGAGCTCATGATGATTTTATAAAGATTTTTAAAACTTCATTATTAACAAATGTTTCCTTCTGCTAGGCAATGCTCAGTGAAACACACATACACATACTCAAATAAGTTTACTAGAAGAAATTTGATGACATTTTTATTACATGCATTCCATTTATTTTTGCTTGACCTATTAATTTGGATCAGCCAGACTTGAAAGTTAAAATTGAATCCAGAAGATCTTCTTTAAAAAGATTATTTATTATATTGATTTATATAATAAAGATCCTGAGTTTCTAATGGTAGAATGGTAGTTTTATATATAGGGAAAGGAGTTTTCATACATAAAAACATCAGTAGAGAAGGATATTATGACCTACAATGATTCTATAATTTTATAATAATTATGCCCTTTCAACCTATGATTTGAATTTTATCAACTCACTTTTTTTTTAAGAAAAGAGGATTTTTTTTTATTCAAGTCAATTTAGATTGAATTTCAGGATGCGCAAGCATCCGATTGTTTATTTGTCACACTATCCTTTTAGACAATGTTTCTATAAAAATATGATTGTAGAAACCAAAGTAGTTCATATCCTTTTGAAAATGTCTAACTTATTTTAGGAAAAACACTCTGAAGCAAAAAACATGAGAAGAAGTGACATTAGGATTCCAACCTCATGGGAGGCCACTAAGCCTCAAAATGATGGAAAAAAGAAAGCAACGTGTCTTCGCAAGTCAAGAAGTAAGGCCAAAGCCTGCAGGACATGTTTGATTGGACTGTAAAACTGTGAGCTTATTCCACTGTGCTTTGATCTCAATGAGCTTCAAAAATAAACATATTGCATCTCAAGCCTGCACAGCCTGCTTCAAAAACTGGAACCACTCTGATGTTGACAAAAGCAACCTTCACCCCAAATGGCCTAGGACTCTTGGGGTGATTTCAATGATGTGGAAAAGATCAATGCTGTACTGAACAGAGATGGACACAACTTCTACAAGATATTAAGAAAAACTGTTTTCTTATTCTGATTCTGTAAATATCGGCACATAAATAGTTAAATTTGCAGAAAGATGTGTCAAACTCTGAACATGCAGGAGTTGTGTCCATTTCTGTTCATAACATGAAACATGATAAGTCTTTTAAAATGTCCAAAGAATTGTCAGATAGAAGATGGGGCGGAACCATTGAAGGTTTTTCCAATGATAGAACAAGAAACAATTTAAATAGCATGGAAACAGATTTTGGTTGGACTTTGTGAAAAAAAATGCTGTTAATAAGAGCTGTTCAACTCAAGCTGCCTCAAAAGATGGTGGACATTCCTTTGGTGAAACAACTAAAACAGAAATGGAATGAGCCATCTGATCAGGATGTTGTAGCAGTTGATTCCTACACTGGGCAGAATCTTGGACTAGGGCATGCACACCGGTCACCTGGTCTTCTGGTTTCTGGCGCGCATGTCCGCACAAAGACCAGCTGGCTGGCACGCATGTGTGCAACAAAAACCAAAAGCTCAGCTTCCTGGCATGCGCAAGCACACATGGAACCAGCTGAAACCCAGAAAAGCAACGGGTGACGGCTAGCGTGCCCGAGAAGTGGCTCTGTGTGCCATTTCCGGCACATGTACCATAGGTTCACCATCACTGGACTAGGGGATGAGATACAAACAATAATTTTAAAAAATAGTATTCCCCAGCCAGAATGCTGAATCAAAGGGGGGGGGGGGAGCTAAAAGATATAAATAAGTATGTGTGTGTTTAAAAAACATAAAGTATGTGTGTGTGATTAAAAAACATAGAAGATACATTAAAGTCTAATTTAAAACATCTACCCACAGACACATAAAACCAGGACCCTAAAAAATCTAACTGGAGGGATAGGAATATCAGATAAATGTACGGAAACATAAAAGAAAACATATAACAAACTAAATCAATTTCAATACAAAGCACTCTTAAATTAAAGGCTCATTAAGAGTAGTTTGTGGCATAAGCCATCATCTGCTGGATTTTAAGCACTGTTGTACAAAACCTAGCAACACTGTTCGTTGTAGCGGGATTAATACCCCCAAGCAGCAGGGAGGTACAGAATTGTCCTGTGTCTTGGGTAATGGTGCAGTAATGATTAGATGAGACTAGTATGACTGTCTCTGCAATACAAGTACTGGAAGAGTACCTGCTCTGTTGTTTCTTGTGTGTCAAGTTACAGAGGCATTGTCTCTGCAGGTAGGGAATTCTACTGTGTTGGTGGTCAAGAACAGCCAAAGGCAGGCCTGACACCTTACCAGAGTGAAAGCCTTCTGGTCATTAGGCACTTTGAGGTTGCTTAAGTATGTTATGGGAAAAGCAGAGCACCTGTTGGATTCACTGGTGATAAGGTTTGGGGATCTGTCTAGGCCCAACTGGTGCTCTGTGTCTACTACATGTTGATGAGTGCTTTGGCCTGATTATATATCCCATGCTAAGTAGAAGACTGGTGAAGTCCAAGGATGAGATTTTAGTTGCTACTGCTTTTTTCTATGTAGACCGAATGTTTATGGGACAAGGCCAAGGGGAAAATATTGTTCAACAATTAAAAGTTCCCAAGAATCATCAACTCCAAGGTGCAATTTGGAAAGGCAATGCTGAAATGAAATCTAAAGCATGATTTTCAAAAAATTAAAAACCAAAATAACATGAATCCTGAAGATGCTTTTTCAAGAGGCAACTGGACTTCGTTTTTTCTTTGAAGACGTTCCACTTTTCATTCAAGAAGCTTCTTCTTCTGACTTCCAGGGGGAAAAAATGCAGATTACAGGAACCATATGTGCTTTACTTTGAGATGCAGACAACACAGACTCATCCCCAACAGCCTGCACCTGTGTTCAACAGTGAAGGAATACAGGGAACAGAAAAACATCCTGCAGAAAGCACAGCTCGACCACACAGTCCTTTCAGCAGTTCCAAGAAGGTTCCACACCCATTTGTGGACACAGACAAACCTCCAAGTGGCCTCAATGACCCTCTAAAAGAATGCAAATGACCAGTTGTCTGCAAGGAATATAAACCCTTCCATTCCCCACTATCCAGTCAGAGCTGAAGAAGCTTCTTGGATGAGAAGTGAAACGACTTCAAAGAAAAAACAAGAAAGTCCAGTTGCCTCTTGAAAAAAGACCTTCAGGACAACCACTCTGGATGACTGAGAAATAAAGTGAATCAAATAGCTAGGATAATATTTGTCATAGTTCAAATATTATTTGGCTCAATATGAAATATAAAGTTACTCTCTTGCTTGATAGAAACATTCATTATAAAAATTATTAACAAGAATGATTAGGAACAACACTTATTATTTGATTTTTTTCCTTGTTAAATGGTTAAGGGCCATAGTGGATGAAATAATGATACAATGAAAGTCATATATATTTGTGTTTCTTAATTTGGATTGTTTTTTAGTTATGCTTAGTTTGGTTTATGGGGTATTCAGGTTTCGTTTTGTTTATTGCCAACAATTATGCATAATGGAGATATAGCCTGCCATTTCCAATACAGATATTTTTCACTGAGTTGCACTAAACATCTTATCTTCTCCCTCTGACTTACTGTGCATGAACATTATAAAGGATTTCAGACATCTCAAAACCGCAGAAGTAATGCTCTAAAACAGGGGTGTCAAATTCCATTTCATTGAGGGCTGCATCATGGTTGTGTTTGACCTTGGGGGCTGGAGCGGGCGTGGCCAGGGTAGGCGTGGCCAGTTTGACATCATTCGTGTCAGGGGAATCTGTGGTGGCCCAAGAGCTCTGCCAGCAAAAACGGGCTCCCAAGCTCCGTTTTCGCTAGCAGAGGCACTCCAGGCCAGCACTTTGCGGTTTTTAGGGTGGCCCCATGGGACAGATCTAAACACTCTGTGGGCTGGATCTGGCCCCCAGGCTTTGAGTTTGACACCCCTGCTCTAAAAGATAGTTCTGGGTCAAATTTGAAACTAAACAATGATTTAATGCCATGTATATGAGTAAATGGAATCCTTGAACAACCCCCCCACCACCACCATTTGCATACTAGGAAGCAGCTTTAAATTGTAATTCTCTTCCATCTCTATTTTTCTTTTAAAAAATGCTGCTACCTATTTATCAATGTTATGGCAAAAAGTTCCATTCCTAAACATGCAAATGATGCTATAGATTCATCCTTTTTCAAATCCATTTGTGCAACAGAGTTTTTCACAGTGCCATCAATTTATCTGCTTAATGTTTGTTCTATATACTCATCTGTACATGTTATTCATACCTGCCTCTTCTCACCTATAAAACGCATTCCTCATTGTCTATTTTAAATTCCTGGGAATAAAGGAGATAGGTAGACAGACAGACAGACAGATAGATGACTAATTGTATTATTACAACAAATAAATAATCATTAGTACTCTATGCTTTTGAAAGTATTCAAGCAGTTGATAAAATCAATATAAATCCTTAGGAATGATTAAATCATATTGCAAAACATATTTTTCATAATTACAGACCAGTCACCTTAGATGGAAAAAATTATCTATCTTCCTAATACCACAAGATTATGGATTTTGTTCTTGTGCTTTTAGCACCTAGTTTTGTATGCTCAGTATGCAAAATGTCTTCCAGAATGAAAGGTAAGAGAGGTGAGAGAAGGTATTTAAATAGTCAAGCTAATTAATAAGCTGAGAGCATGAATATGTGAAATAAAGAAATACTATAAAACTGACCCAGTCTAAAAATTGCAGCATTAAAAAGGAAAGCCAGACAAAGAGCTAAAAGGCAGTACTCTAACTGCTAAATGTATAAGAAAAAGACAAGTCTTTATCATGATATATTGTGAATTTGAAAAAGAAAGAAAAGGGGAAGGGATTAATTTCTTTTTATCTAATCTTATATACAAATAGTTGAGCAACCTACAAAGACAGCATGTTGATTCAAAGCTCATTTTGTTAATTAAACAAAATCACATGCAAGGCAGAAAATCAGGAACAGAGTGTGCCAGTTCCTTTCTTTTAATTATTTCATCTGGAACAGAATGATATTTCACAAGTCTCCTAGAAACTTTTACTTACCACTTACCAAAGGCTGCAAAAGCCTCTATGGAAAACTTATTTAGGAAGCATAACTTTGAAAATTGACCATTGTTGAAGATTTCAAGCTGTCTTTCAGACAACACAGTCATCCAACACAAAAAGACTGTCCTTAGCAATAGCAATAGCACTTAGACTTATATACTGCTTTACAGTCCTCTCTAAGCGGTTTTACAGAATCAGTATATTGTCCCCAACAATCTGGGTCCTCATTTTACCCACCTTGGAAGAATGGAAGGCTGAGTAAACCTTGAACCTGGTGGGATTTGAACTGCCAAATTGCAGGCAGCCAGTAGTCAGAAGTGGCCTGCAGTACTGCACTCTAACCACTGCGCCATGAGACTCAGTGCAGTAGAGTATATATGCAACTACTAAACTATTACTTATACAAAGAGGCTCCCATTAGTCAAGGACTACCTGTACAATACACCCCAACACTGATTAATGATCCCAACTGATCAACCTTTATATTTTTAAAAATCAATGGATACAAAACATGGCTTCTCAGAACAGCAATGTGTTCTGAGAAAAAAAAAACCCTAGACTTTTAATTATTTTTGTCAAAAGATAAAGTTTCTAATCCTTTACTGATGATGCATTTTCAAAAAGAGTAAAACAAGGTATAATGCACCACTGACTGTGCCTGTAATTCAGTGAAAGCAGTAGGAAACTAGTAGTAGTAGCAGGAAACAGGAGGAAAAACAAATGCAGTTTAGGGCAAAAACTTCCAACTCGTAAAAAAACTGATTTCCAAATGCAATGGATTAATTAAATAAATAGACCAACACAGAAACAAAAGACATATGCACTTTGTCAGCATCTCTGCTTTCTTATTATAGCAGTACTGCATTTATAAAAGCGACATGCAATTTGAGAAAGGAACATGCACATTTCATGTACAGCAATTTCTATAATCTCTAAAGCAGTGTTTCTCAAACTCAGTAACTTTAAGATATGTGGATTGTAGCTCCCAGCATGCTGACTAAGGAATTCTGGGAATAGAAGTCCACACATCTCAAAGTTGTTGAGGTTGAAAAAACACTGTTCTAAAAGAATCCTGTAAAGAGATGAGAGTAACAAAAGCCAAAAAGACATATGCAGATGGATATATGATGTCTTTTTTGGCCTTGAAACATATACAATTATCAGGCTGGTATAGAATTCCAATCCAGTCTTGGAAAAATAAATCTCAATATCTTTGACAAGTTCTAAAATAATTGGAAAGCTGTTTTTTCAACAAGTTGATTTTTTTTAGCAACACTGCAATATGCAAATCTACCGTATATACTCGAGTATAAGCCGACCCGAATATAAGCTGACCCCCCCCCAATTTTACCCCCCAAAACTGGGAAAACTCATTGACTCGAGTATAAGCCGGGGGTGGGAAATGCAGCGGCTACTGGTAAATTTCAAAATAAAAAAAGACTGGTCAAAAGTGCGAGGACCTGTCAAAAATCACTTTTTTCAGCCCTCTGGGTAGTCCTTTTGTGCATATGGACTACTCAGAGGGCTGAAAAAGTAATTTTTGACTGGTCCTCGCACTTGTCCTCGAACTTACGACAGTCCTCACATTTTACGTTTTTGCCCTATCTTGTCACCATGGTGAAGAGAAGCAATTGTGAAATGAGTGACATGGTTATAAGAATGCTGCACGGGCATAAATGTGAGGATGGTCATAAGTGTGAGGACCAGTCAGAAGTGTGAGGACCTGTCAGAAATGACTTTTTTCAGCCCTCTGGGTAGTCCCTATACACATATATCACATGACCAGCTAGCCACGCCCACCCAGTCACTGGCTTGATCTAATTTCAGGCAAGTTGAAGCCTCTTAAGAGATACCAGGGCTGGGCAAATGTGGCTCGTTTACAACCTGTGGACTTCAACTCCCAGAATTCCTGAGACAGCCAAGCTGGGAGAACCCACTAGCTAGCAGCCAATTACAAGAAGGCTAGCTAGCAGCCAATTACAATCAGCTCTCAACTCAAGCTCAGTGCACATGGGATCTCCCTAAATGTAAGGATTTCTTTGTTTCTTTCTCCCTTTAAGCCCCCCCCCAGCCCGTTTTTGCTTCCAGGGGGCTGCAGAGAGTCTTGCTAGGCACCCCCCTCATGCCCCTAGCAAGCCTTGGGAGCCAGTTGCAGGGAAAAAGTCATTTTTTTCGTGACCCGAATATAAGCCGAGGGGGCGTTTTTCAGCCTGAAAAAAGGGCTGAAAAACTCGGCTTATATTCGAGTATATACGGTAACTGTAATCCTCCTTCCTAGACTTCTCTATGAAGCAAATGTGTCATATTTTGTGATATTACTACATTCATGTCAGAAGCACCTACCAAAGTGATTTCAGGTTGAAAGGATTAGCCAGTGGCATCATCATTGTCCAGGAATACCCTAGGGCAGAGGTCTGAAACCTTAAACACTCAAAGAGCCATTTGGACCCACTTCCCACAGAAAACACCGGGAGCCACAAATCCTGGGTGGGCATGGCCAACTCGATGTCACTCCCACCCAGTCACATGACACACAACCACCACCACCCAGCCATGCCAACCCAGGATTTGTGGCTCCCGGTGTTTTCTGTGGGAAACAGGTATCTCTCTCTCTGTCTCTCGCTCTTTCTTGGTCTCTCTCTCCTTCTCTCTCTTTCTCTCTTTCTCCCTGTGTCTCTCTTTCTCTCTTTCTGTTTGTCTGTCTATCTCTTCTTTCTCTCTCTCTGTCTCTCGTATATGTATGTATTCCCTCTTGAACCACTTCCAAAAACAGGTAAGGGTTGGGGGGTTTTTTTGCTGATGTTGTTCTTTCTTCTTCTTTGGGTGCTTTTTATCACATGATT
Source organism: Ptyas mucosa (assembly GCA_012654045.1). Classification (NCBI taxonomy): domain Eukaryota; kingdom Metazoa; phylum Chordata; class Lepidosauria; order Squamata; family Colubridae; genus Ptyas; species Ptyas mucosa. The sequence goes on along the minus strand of WNWU01000001.1, from coordinate 35,738,096 downwards.
TAAATCAAGAGTCATTTCTGGTTCCCAGATAAATGAAGCTCTTTTGTCCCCCCCACTGTGGCTCCCTGTCGGCTGAACTCACCACTGGCTGGCCCTGCTCCTCGCCTTCCCCTCCCACTCACTCCTCACCTGGCCTGAGAAGGTAAGGGCAACAGCGGGGGATGGAGACTCACTCCATATTCCAGAGCAGGAGCGAAGCACCCCTGTACTTGCCTCATCTCACAGGTGCTTCTTCCGACCCTTGTTAGTGCTGCACGCACCTTGGTTGTTCAGGGACTTGCTCCCCCCCCCAAGACACTGGCCCAGCCCGGAGGAGGAGGGAATGTCTCCTCCATTGTGAAGCGTGCTAATTTTATCTGTGCTGCACAAGACGCTGCCAGAGCAGCGGGCAGGCTATGGAGAGCTTTTTGTTGTTTTTGATGAGAATTTACCACTTTTAGTGATCAGAAGAATGTACAATCTCCTCATCTTTATGACATAGTGGCAGTCTATGTCAGAATAAGGTAGGAAATGTCTATAGAGATTCTCAGTCATCAAAGTCATGGTTGTCCCAAAGGTGCTTTTTTGAGAGGCAACTGGACTTTCCTTTTTTTTCTTTGAAGACGTTTCATTTCTCATCCAAGAAGTTCTTGGATGAGAAGTGAAACATCTTCAAAGAAAAACAAGAAAGTCCAGTTGCCTCTTGAAAAAGCATCTTTGGGACAACAAGGTAGGAACTTTCCCAGTAGATAATAGAAAACTATTCTCTGAACAATTCAGTTTTCTGATAGCCATAAGTAAGAGGGAAAAGTATTATTGGATTACATTATATATAATTTTATTATCAATTCTTGGTCATTTTTAGCAGAGACTTTGATATTAAGAAAATCTCTTGACCAGTAATTTAAATTCCAAATAAATTTGCTTTATGCAGACAATTCTAGAAAAAGAAATCAGTCAAATTATTGGTGTCTAGGTAAATACTGAAATGCATAAAACTGACAAAATGGGTCTTGAGTGCAGTTTTCAACCATAAACACTGATGCTTCAAAAAATCAAGCATTGAGAAGCCTATTATATCTCTAAGGAACTGGTTTATTCAACTACAATCTGCCAATCTTAATTCACATCTATTATTACATATCTTCCAATCTGGAATGATAAAAAAGTCATAAATTTAAGTGAAATTTCATTCCAAGCATTTAAAATATACTAATTTTCCCTCTTTTATTATTGAGTCTAAACTTGCACAGTTCCGTCAGTCTCTCTGTTTCAGCTCCTAATCTTTTCACTGCCTTTCTCTGACCTTATTTCAATTCTTCTGCTTTATAACATGTAGTTCCTAGAATTGGACACAAAATATGAAATGGTAGCTGATCAAACCAAAGTAAAGTGGAAAAATTACATCGCAAAATGGTGTTATGTTTAAAGCGCCGTGTTAAAAACCAGGAGACTGCGTTCTAGACCTGCCTTAAATACAAAACCAGCTGAGTGACCTTGGGCCAGCTACTCTCTCTCAGCCCCAGGAAGCAGGCAATGTTAAACCACTTCCAAAACACCTTATCAAGGAACTTGTCAAAGGAATGACCAGGAGTCAACACTGACTCACATAGACACAAATGTCCTTTATGTGCAAACACAGGAGAAACAAAAGAAACAAAATTAGGCAAATAAGCAAACGCTTTTTCTTACATGCAAAATTTTAGCCATCTCTTTCAAAATCAAATTTTAAAAAAAGATTCCTCTGCATAGTTATCATTCTCTGGTTTGATTAGCCAATGTTTTATAATCCATTCCCTATACCCGTGATGGCAAACCTATGGCACGGGTGCCACAGGTGGCACGCAGAGCCATATCGGTGGGCACATGAGCTCAGCTCCGACACGCATGTGTGCGCCAGCCAGCTGATTTTCGGGCCTTCTGGGCCCACCAGAAGTCAGGAAACACACTGTTTCCGGCCTCCGGAGGGCCTCTGGGGGATGGTGGGGAAGGCTGTTTTTGCTCTCCGCAGGCTCCTAGAAAGGCTCTGGCGCCTGGGGAGAGCAAAAAAACAGCCCTACCGTGCCCACCGTGCCATCACGTGCCAAAAGCGGGGAGAGCACGGGGGGGGCAGGGCACATAGAATTATGGATGTGGGCGCGCGTGGGTGTGACCCCACCTCACTCCCCCCACTTTTGGCACGCGATGGCAAAAAGGTTAGCCATCACTGCCCTATACAATAAACAGAATTTCAATACCACTGTCACAGAAGATCTGAAAAATGTAAATTGGGCAAAGCAGTATGACGGAACATAAAAGACTTCAAAAGGAAACGGGCTTTAATTTCCATCAACAATACCATGGCCATCCATCTACAGATTTCCAAATTGAATTATTTCAGCAATTTACATATGGCCATATTAAGCATTCTGTTTATTACAAATCAAAGACCAAACTTCAGCCACCCAGCAAGTCAGTTTCTCTTTAGGAAAAAAAAAGCAGGACAACACAATTGTTTTTAATCAAATAGATCAACAATATTTGATTACAAGGCACATAATATAATAACTGTTTCAAAATTATGCCATGTATAACTTTTTCATTATATTCTGTCCATATCACAGAATAGATAATGGGTTCAGAAAAAATAAAATTACAGGGAAGGAACTCTTCGTACTGATTAATATAAACATTCTCCCAAACTCAAAATGTTAGTGGAAGGTTGTTTATGTAAATGGTGAAACAGTAATGCCCCCCAAATTTTGAAAATAGGAATTTGTTCTTAAGCTCTTTAGGAATTAAAATCGTTCCCTAGATACAACTTCCTTCAACCAAAAAATGCTTGATGTCTCTCTGGTTCTGGAATAAGCACAACAAATAGTTTTATTATTTAAAAAGTTTCAGACTCTTTTCAATCAGGGCTACGAATACAATGGAATTTGACTGGACAAAGTAAATTAAAAAAGAAGAATAGAAAGTTGCCCTTTATTTCCTAGAAGTTACTTCTGAAATAATATTGTCTGAAAAATAAATTCTACTAACAGGATGTTACAGATAAATCACTCACTGTGAACAATCATTACTTTGCTTATTATAATGGAAAGATGTAAAGCAGGGCTTCTAAGGTCAATCTTAATGGTCATTTGAGTTCATGTGGCCAAAGATGGCCTTTCTGGATTTACAAGTTAAAAAACATTATTTTGAGGGTGCCTTATAAATGGACTGTTAATTAATGCAGCTTCTTCAACATAAACATAAAATGATATACATTAATTCACTCAGTTATTCCAAAAATAGACAGTAGACAGGTTGAGGCCTTCTAAGACACAACCATGCTGGCTACAGTTCACAAGCACTTTAGTTCAAAATATCTGGAAGATATTTCAATGTTTATTCCTAGACTTTGGATGCAGCAGTTACATTGGTACCCTCTATTGATTTACACTAATACTTTTTCCTTGCGGTTTTATCTCACAACATATTTGTGTCTTTTAATTTAAAAACAATATCTCTTTTTATGACCCTGTAGTCCCTATTGGTGACTGGATGGAGTTGAGCATTTACTGACCGGGTGCCCCTCCTAATGCCTACCTGGATTTCGCAGCAGATATTTTTTCTTTGGGCTCTATGAGAGAAACATCTGATAAGATTGATCTCTCAACCTTTCAAGTGGGAGACTAGTGTCTTCACCACTAGGGCACCACATCGCTAGATCTATATTTTTTAATATTAAATTATTATTCGTCATAACATTCTTTGTAATACAACTAAATGAAGAGTTTCTTAAAACATAGCCCTCTTCACTCATTTAACAACTGAAATTATCTTCCACATTCTCCCTCCACAAAAATCTCATCAACTTTGTATGTTACAATATTAAGCAGCATGGTCTGAAGAATTCTACTTGCAATTTATTTAAACATAAATAGGATTCTCATAATTGTAGGCCCCAATAAAACAGATTGTGATTGTGAGGTAAATTCTATTTGCATCCTAATGAATGCATGAAGAACTAATCAAACCTTACTAATGTGCTCAACCTGATTGGATATTCACAATGTACAGCTCAGATGAAGAGGGGCATCAGTATTGTGGGAAATTAGACAATTCCTGTGTTAGCTTCATTTTAACAAACAGAACCAAAGCTTTTAATTCCCATTATAATGCCTGCCAAACAAGGGAAAGCCTTGAGCATCCCCTTTAATTTAGCTACATAATAAACAGGCACCATCTAGTGGCTGTTTCATCATATATAACATATATGCTTCAAAAAAAAGTCATGCAACTTAAACTCATTGAGATGAATGAATTTGTTTTTATGAAACTCAAATGATTCATTAACTGATGTCTGGATTATATTATAACTAAAATACAGGCACAGATTAAAAATAAATAAAACTGTCAATCCTTCAGAACAGCATAAGGATTTGGTTTATGTTGATGTAATGTAAGAGAAGGTCACAAAATTCATAAAAATTCTTTGTGGAAGCTATTTAGCTTGTTATACTTTCAAATCCAAATTTATTCACATTGATCAAGAAAACAACAAAAATTCCCCACAACAAATCATCACCACAAGGGGCATTGATCTTGGGAAGGGCTTCCTGGCTTATCCAGAGATCGTGGTTAAAGTTATGTGACTTGCATCACTGCCCTGCTGAACAGTAGCTTTCCAGGCATCCAGTATACAACTGTTCTATATTAGAAAAGGAATTTCTATCTGAATACAAAACTGAATCATTATTAGAGTGATTTGCTCACATGTGCGGCCCCATTGCGAACCAGTAATAAAGGTAAGTAGAACACACCCCTGGTAGGAAGCGTTTGAAGTCAGGGCATTAGGAGTCCCCTCTTAACTGGTAATAATTTGGGATTTCTTCTTAGGTTCTGGCTGGAAACAAGACATTTGTAGAAGATCTGCTAGCTAGCTAGCTAGCTAGCTGTTTGTTTGTTTGTTTGTTTGTTCAATTTATATGCCGCCCTTCTCCGGAGACTCAGGGCGGTTTACAATGCACTAAGCAATAGCCCTCATACTTTTGTATATACCTGCTTAGTAGGGCTTTTTGGCCTCCCCTGAATGGTGTTCTATTTTATACAAAGTCAGCTTATTGCCCCCACAAACCGGGTCCTCATTTTACCTACCTCGAAAGGTTGGAAGGCTGAGTCAACCTTGAGCCTTATGAGAATTGAACTCGCAGTAATTGCAGGCAGTTGGCAGCTAAGTGCTACTTTAACAGCAGTTTAGTCTGCTGCGCCACCAAGGCTCCTCTTCGTTATGCTGTGTACAGAACTAATTTTTTCTTTCTAATTTTCATTTTTTTATAGAATTTTTTTTTTTATTTTAATTTTCTTCTTCGGTAATTAGACAGAGCTATTCCAAACTCTGACAGTTTGGAATAGATGAACTCATCCTTTTTTAAAAAAAATAATAACGAAACTTTTTGTAGAAAAGGAAGAAATCCAATATACCTTTACATTTTAATATTAAAAACTGGACAATTGGTGCCAAAAGTGGGACACTATCAACATGTTAACTCAAAATAGCAGAAGGGACCAAAGAAACAGAAGCATCTTATCATCTCCCGCCTCCCCAATTCACACAAAAAACATCAAAACAGCAGGAAATACAGAAATGACAGTTCTTGATAAGCATAAATGAAGAAATTTTATTTGTTCATCCTAAAAAAAAAAATCAACCAAGTAGTCTTCGAAGGCAGCCCCAAGAACTGTACTGCAGTAGTCAAGCCATGAAATGACCAGGGCATGAGTGACTATCTGAAAGGCAGACAGACGAAAGTATGCAACTGGCATACCAGATGAAGCTGGGCAAAAGCCCTCCTGGCCATAGTTGTCAGGATCTGTGGGTTCACAAAGAGCCCCAAACTACATCATCCTTGAATTGGGAAGTGCAATTTAGTTACTAAATTCTCATAGCAAATACCATGTTTCCCCGAAAATAAGACCAGGTCTTATATTAATTTTTGCTCCAAAAGACGCATTAGGGTTTATTTTCCAGTTTGGTCTTATTTTGGGGGAAATATGGTACTAAATGTGTCCATCTGTGACGATCTTAACTGAGGCTTATTTTGGGGTAGGGCTTACATAAGAGTATCCTGAAAAATCATGGTAGGGCTTGTTTTCTGGTTGAGTCTTATTTTCAGGGAAACACGGTATGGACAAAGGACTTTATCTCTCTGAAAAATAATAATTTTCATCACATTATGAACTCACTAAGACCTCACAAGAGTGATGCACTTCTCGGTTTAATGTCTATGGAGATTCTCAGTCATCCAGGTCATGGTTGTCCCAAAGGTGCTTTTTCAAGGGGCAACTGGACTTTCTGAAGAAGCATCTCAGATGAGAAGTGAAACATCTTCAAAGAAAAACCAGAAAGTCTGGTTGCCTTTTGAAAAAGCACCTTTGGGACTTCTCAGTTTAGTTTACCAGAATGCTGGCAGTTCTCGCTTTTCATTAATAGCATTTAGAAAGATGTCATCCAGATTGTTCTTACATTGGTCTTACATTGAACTGTTTGCAAATTCTATATTGTTTTTAAATAAAATTTATATAAATATTTCTCAGGGATCCAAACCTGGTGCCATGTTCTTGCCTTTCTGAATCTTATCATGTAATTTCCCTCCATTATATTTCTATAGCTTTCAAAGACCCTGTTATTATTGCTATGGTTTCTAGTTGTTTTATTTCTGTCCTGTGCTTCGTTTACTCTTTTTAAAAAAATAATAATACTATGTTATATTTATTTTTAGCACAATTAAACTATAGAAAGATTAATGGGATATCAGTATTTCAAAACAACAGTAAGTAACCAGTAACAGAAAGATCTGATTTAAAGACCTGAATACATGAGATGCATGTTATCAGCTGAGTTAAGAAAAATGGCAACGTGAAATATGTAAATTAAACTTATTTTTTCTAAAGTTAAATTAAAATTACAAGATAATCCTGACTTTAAGGGGTTTTCTTTTAAACCCATAGTACTATCCTACCAGAGTCCACTTTCAAAAAATGCAAGGCATCTCTGACTTGAAAATGCTTGAGAGTATTCACTCAAATACCATATGTAGTATCTTAATGATGCAAACTCATAAAGAAGATATAGCTAATCTGCCATGTTAGCAATGAGAATCTCCTGTTGTATTACCATCCAGAATCATATGGGCTGTTCCTAAGGCTGGTTAGAAACATCCCCATAGTGGAATAATCTAATCTCAGATATGCTTCAGAATATAATCCATTGATTTATTTCTACAAGAAGGTTTGATTCATCAGCAAATGGCTAATCTTAAGGAATGAGAACACGAGATGCTAATATCCTTGGACAAATCTGCAAAAGATAGCATTAATTGTTCATGCTGTGATCAGAAAACCAGACCAAAAATTATTCTTTCTTCTACATGAGAAAAACTACCTTATCAGTCTTCTTGCCAAGCAATTTTTTTAAAAATGTTTGTATTACAGTATTTCAAGTAAGCTTTCATACATTCTAAATCATTGAAAATACAAAAGGCTTTAAAATATTTCACATATGAAAAATAGAGGGAAAAAACTTACTGGTATTGAAAACTCTTCAGCCAAGTATTTCAATATTGAAGCCTCTTTAGTCAATAAATTGCTTCGTTCTTTCAGGTTACCTTGACGCTTTGTATCAAATTCTTTTCTGACTACTGAAGCAACAGAGTCAACTATTATTAGTTTAACGTTCTTAGAAATTATTTCTTCTTCCAAAGATTTAATTCTGGAGGGAAAAAAGAATAACCCAAATAGCAATTGTAGAATTTGGTATAAATATCTACATACCTTTCTAGATTCTAATTGAAAATGGATCTTGATTGATTTTGAAAGTCTGAAGCAGGGCTGAACCTGATCAGTAACTAAAAGAGAGATTTTCAGGAAATCCTAAATCCAAATTAGGCTAGGAAATTGAAATTGAAAAGGCATTCTTGAAGTTAACGTTAAGTTGTTGCTCAAAAACAAATAGATATGTTGGTATAATATTTTTTAAATCAAGTAACACTTTGTAGCATGATTATTCTATAAACTTTGTAAGTGTGCACAGATACTTTGTTGCCTTAAAACAATCTCAATTTCTTCACATCAGTAAATTAAGCACCGTATCTGCATATGAATGCATGTATATACATTCATATGCCATGGTGGCGCAGTGGTTAGAATGAAATACTGCAGGATACTTCTGCTGACTGCCAGCTGACTGCAATTTGGCAGATTGAATCTCACCAGGCTCAAGGTTGACTCAGCCTTTCATCCTTCCGAGATGGGTAAAATGAGGACCCAGATTGTTGTGTCAATATGTTGACTCAGGGCTGTAAAAGCACTCTGAAGCAGTATATAAGTCTAAGTATTATTGCTATTGCTATATGTACCTGCGGCCTCCAGTTTAAATAAACAATCCCCCACTTCTGCATGTCCAACAGGTAAAAGATAAGAGTTTCTCTTGTCCAGTCATGTCTGACTCTAGGGGCAGTGCTCATCTCTAATTCTTAGTCAAGGGAGCAGTGTTGTCCAAAGACATGCCCAGCCATATAGGTTGAGGCACATGGAATGCTTTATCGCCCCACCAAATACTACCTATTTATCTACTTGCATTTACATGTTTTCAAACTGCTAGGTGGGCAGGAATTGGGAAGGTAACAGGAGCTCACCCTGCTGCATGGCACTTGGGTCTCAAACTGGTCTATCAGCTTTCCAGTTGACACACTCAGCATCTTTAACTGCTGAGTCATCGCATCCCCTTGTCCAACAGGTAACTGCAGCCAATATCAGAAAGTGTACTTCTGTGGCATATGCGTTTGCAAATGTTTGTTACTTTTATATTTTAATATGTACATTTTGAAATCCTAATGCAGTTGTTTGCATCTGAATGGCATATTATCTGTTTTACTACAGAAAAGTCCAACCACTGAATCTGCATATATGCATATCTTGTAATTTTTATTAATATCATTTTGGCAACTTACTAAAGATTTTATTTTATTATGGAAGTAATAAGAACATAAACTTGAAGACTGCCACAAAAGAGATCCTTTATATCAACAGGGGATTCAATTACCTACTACTACTACTGTGTGCCTTCTATTGAGTAATTTAAAAAGGAATTCCTACCATGGAACTGTGGTTACACATTATTGAAATTCACCTTGCCAAGTCAATTCCAACAAGAGATATTTAAGCTGAACAATTTGTTAGCCAGTACTGTGACCCAGTCATGCAACAGTCTCATTTCAAGAATGATAAGTAGAATAGTACCACAATGTATATTTTAGTGATTTTCCTCCAATACTACCTGACATTTATAGCTTTTGAAAAAACTCAGTCAGCTAATTTTAACACGAAGAATCTGTCTGAGATTTTCTGTTACCCTGTTTCCCCCCAAATAAGACATCCCCTGATATTAAGCCCAATTGGGATTTTGAGTGCATGGCAAGCGCTTATTTCAGGGTTCAAAAAAATATAAGACAGGGTCTTATTTTACACAGTATTTTATTATTGACTTTATTCTAGTGATCTTAAGTCTTAGAGTACTTAATCCCTGTGTAAACTTTCATTAGAAGCTTATATTTACACTTGAACTCAGATTTTATTTTGCATGCATTTTTGTTATTGTGTCATTCCAGAGCTGAGTTCTGTACTTGGAATCAACTGAGACTTATTTGATCCTATGGCCAATTCCTCATAATTCAGTACTTTCCTAGAAATTTTTCTATTTTACTACAAATAGTATTCCATGAATGTTTCTATCTTCAACATGAATCATCTTGTTCTTATTGCCATGTGCCCAGAGAAAGATCCAGCCTATCTTTCATACTCAGATAATTTTATCCAGTGATGAAGCTCCCAAGGGCTACAAATAATAATTTTAACTTGGACATATCATCCTGGGCTCTGTCTACATACTTCCTTTCTATTAATCATTGCAAAAATCTTGGTTACGGTGTTACCCAAATCAATTGTAACAGCAATTGTAAATTGTAAAACTATTGCCTTGAAAATGTATTCCTAAAACTTATATATTACAATTTGGCCCAGAATTCTATTTATGTGCACAGTATCCATAAGTCTCTCACACATCTTAGATTTAAGTTCATTATTTAAAAATTGAAGTTCAACTTGGAAAACATTAAATAATGTTATCTTAGTAGCTACTTAGATAAATAAATACATAGAAATGAAAAAATATTTAAATGAGTTTTATAAGCATAGTTTAGAAAAAGAGGTAAGTTAGATATTTGAATTTTTACTTCATTATCTTGATTTTCTAGTTTGATACAAGTTTTTTGTATCTTAAGTTTTTTTGTTATTGTTTTGTTTTTAAATAATTTAATATATTATTTCATTTGTTTCTTTACCTTATTTGTTATATTTATAAGGGACTACTTATCTACACATTGGGGCAGCCTACAAATCTTATAATTAAATAAATATTGTTTTATTCTAAATATAGTACATATTGCTATTATTACACACTGTAGGTTTTATACTATACTATGGCTTTCTTTTTTAAAAGAAACATTAATTATAATGTTTTGAAGTTTAAATAAAAGTAATAAGAAGTCCTACAAAGAAATGACATTGCACATCAAGAGAGGTGTGAAATATCAATCTATCTGGATCACCTACTTAAAAAAATATGCCTAAGAAAATGCTTCCCCAACATATAAAATCCTCAATACTGCTGTTTTCTGTAGGTCAAAAAAGTAAGATAGAACATATTTTAAAGAAAATGTTTTAGCAGACTATCATTCACTAAGGATATGGAGATATACTGTATTATTTAGGTCTATTCATATGTAAGAAGACTCCTGCGAATCCCTTGGACTGCAAGGTGATCAAACCAGTCAGTCCTAGAGGAGATCAACCCTGACTGCTCTTTAGAAGGCCAGATCCTGAAGATGAAACTCAAATACTTTGGCTACCTAATAAGAAGGGAGGAGTCACTGGAGAAGAACCTAATGCTGGGAAAGAATGAGGGCAAAAGAAGAACGGGACGACAAAGAATGAGGTGGCTGGATGGAGTCACTGAAGCAGTAGGTGTGCGCTTAAATGGACTCCAGAGGATGGTAGAGAACAAGGAAAGGAAAGTTGTCCATGGGGTTGAGATGGGTCGGACATGACTTCGCAACTAACAACAATTTATATGTATGTGTGCCTGTGTAAGTTGTTTGTGTGTATGTGTGTGTGCATATGTGTATATGTCTGTTTGTATGTATGTGTTATATCCAAATATAACAGTAAGGGTTCAGATATTCATTGGCTTTCATATTCTATATTAAATGTTTTACACACTGTGCTGCCCTCAAGAGAGAGATTGCTTACCTTTTTAGTACGCTATCACAGGTTAGCTCCTGATAGACAAGAACCTTGTTTGTCATTGCAATCAGCTTTTCTTCTGTAGCAAAATAATGTGGGAATCGATGCTGTGCTATTTCAACAAGCCTGTTTGGGGCCGAAAGAAAATTACTGAGAAAGGATAACCATTGATTTTCAGAATTATTGAACATGAAAGAAATTATCTATGCAGAAAATTTCAATGAAAAGTAAACACAAATTGATAACAATGTATATATTTGATTCTTTCTCACATTTTTCAACATGTCTTTAAATACATCCCACCCCAAATTTTTGTGAAATTCATACTAAGCAGCATATTCTGATTCTCAAGAATAGCAATAACTACAGATGAATAACAAAGAGCAGATAGCTATAAATATTCCCTCATTTTTCCAATTATCCACCTGATCAACTAGCTTGCCAGAACTAGATCACCTATCACTCAGAAGACCAGACCTGCTAGATCACTGACAGAGGAAGAGAACTACCTCTAACACTAAAAGCAGAGATAACTACCAAGAGATTCCTTATTATGTGGAAAACTTGTTGCACTGATGTCTTCTGCTGCCAGTTCTTCATTTTTCACTAACTACAGAGATACACAGAGAGAAAGAGAGAGAGAGAAGTAGGAATCATAAACGGAAAATTCAGAGGCTTAACCTCTTTGAAAGTGAGCAATGGAACACTTATGTACACATCACAGAAAGGCCAAGTGGAAGAAACACAAAGGAGCATCATTTAATGACAATCTTAACAATTATTTTGGAATGAACTTTCAACCCCAAATTAAATTACATAAATGATTAAAAACTTAACAAATATTTCTTCTCTTTTAACAAGTATACTCAAATGCATTCACAAATTGTCAGTAATCTGGTGACATTATCCTTACGAGGATTGAAAAGGAGAATGTTGTAGATGGTCATAATAGATTCATTATTAAATTCAACTGGATCAGGACTGCACTCTAGTGGGAATTCCACTGAAATATTAGCATTAGAAAAGCAATGTTTTCTTTTAATGCCGATGGGTGGTAAGTTCCAAAAAAATACAGCTGGATATTTTTGCAAAGGAGTGTTGGACTGTACAAAATCTGGTCTCTATGTTTGGAGGTGGCAAAATATGTAATTGGGCAGAGGGAAGAGAGACAGTACTGGAATTTGACTTAGATCTTTCATCACCTTCAAAACAACACTATGACACTTGAACTAATTCCAGGCTGCATCTGCACTATATATGTAATGAAACATGTCTTCTAAAGCTGTGAATACTTTTTTGTATCAGTCTTTACCTTTCAGCAGTAAATGCAGACTCTGTATCAATGTAAATAACTGCCCCATCCAATCCTCCCATGTTAGTGGGCATTGTGGCCAGCAAGCTCATCATAATACAGAACTGAGTTTTGCCACAACCTGATGGGCCCGTTATCTAATAACAGAAATAGGCACAAACAGCATTATAATCTTTCTGTAAACCTGCAGTTACTGTTTTTAATTTTAGACTCCACATCAGTATACTTCAGTAGTATCATGTATTTTTACAATACCATATTTCAGGTTGATTTTAAAAATAGCAAAAGTAATAGATTTTGAGATAACAGATTTTGAGAATGATGCAATGTCCAAATATGTTATTCTTAAAACCATACATGTTTATTTTTCAAACCATATATGTTTAAAACATCCATTTCTTTCAAATAAAATACAGTAATGCTATACCAAATAATTTAAAGGCATGATATAAGAAAAGATAAGGAAACAGTCAAATCTAGTTTATACTAACACCATTCATTATACCTTTTAGGGTTCTCCAGACATATCCAACCCTTATAATATAATATATAATAAAATAAACAAAAGTACATTCATAGACATAGCTAGTTTTACTTCTGTTGACCCACATATATTCCTTGAACAAACCAAATTCTACTAATACATTTCCACCAAATTTTGCATAACTTGGACTATAATAGCAAAATTAATATGTAACATATATACAAAACAATAGAACTGTTATGGTGTCTATAATTTAAATCCCCCAAACCTTTACTTGCCTTTGTAAGGCTATGAGATTGGGGGGGAGGCCATTTTAAAGAAGGGGAGCTCAAAAAGAGACTGTTTCCTCTCAAATCTTCTCCCCACCACACCTCGAGTTAGGATTCCTGGTCTGGATTTGGTAGGTTAGGCTGTCTCTTTGATACCTAAAGTCTGAGCCATATATCATGACAAGGAAGAAACTTTCAGAAAGCTGCACTGTGGTTAGTACTATACCCATGGAGCAACTTTCTGAATGTTTTGATTCTGTTTCAAATTTATAACTAGATGAATGCAATTATCAGGATATTTTTACCATCTAAATTCTATTTGCATTTTGCTATTCTTATAGATCTCAGACATCTTTTCCTCTCTTTTCCCTAGTACAATAATTACTACTTACTTTTTGTTTTTTTTAATTTGATTTATATGCCGCCCTTCTCCGGAGACTCAGGGTGGCTTACAATGCGTTAAGCAATAGCCTTCATACTTTTGTATATTTATACAAAGTCAGCTTATTGCCCCCACAATCTGGGTCCTCATTTCACCTACTTTAGAAAGGATGGAAGGCTGAGTCAACCTTGAGCCTGGTGAGATTAGAACTTGCAGTAATTATAGGCAGCTGAATGTTAATCAGTGCCTTAGTCTACTGCACCACTCAGGCTACTTACAGGTTAAGACCCTGTATGCTTAATTGATGGTTCAAGTCTTAAGTCCAGTACAGTGAATGATTGAAGCATTAGTAACATAGGGAAAAATATAACATTTCCAACTGAGATGGTTAAGTTTTGGAGGTTGAAAATTCAATAAAAGTTATTTCCTCATTTTTCCCATGGGCTTTTTTGTTTCTTGTTTTCCCCCAAAGTACCGAAAGGGGAGTTATAAAGTTTTTTTTTAAAAAAAAAACAACAACCTCAGAATAACATGATTATGAAATACAAACACATATTGCTTGGAATAGCTGCCAGAATTTAACAAGCTCTTAGCTCATTTGGGATGTTTTCTTTAACTTTAACTTAAGAATGCAGCCTTTCCAGAAACAATAGAATTGTTATCAGAAATGCTCCTCTTGACAAAGTATATAATCAAATGTACAAAACAGCTTCACCACACAATCCCAGTCCACTGTGCCTGCTTGGCCTTACTCTATCACAGCCATCAAAATCAATCCAGTGATTGATTGCTCTACTTGGAAACTCCCACAGACTATTGACGGGAACATAAACATAGATTTCTCATAAGCATATTTTTTTTCTTCTTTCCGGAGTAATTAAACCATGTTGGGAGTGTTACTTGGAACCCTGACAGCTTGCTTGCTTTCATTATAGGATGCTAATCTTTCCGATCTAAACATTAAAGCTCTTTATCAAATATCAGTCCTTATTTATTTATTTATTTATTTATTTGATTTATATGCTGACTACATCACCTGGTGGCGACTTTAGGTGGTTTACAATCGGTAAGCATTAAATATTAAAACAATAAATATTAACATTAAAGTGGAGTTAAAATGAATAAAGGAAGGAAGGGAGGGAGCAAGATAAACATGGGGAGAAGGTGGGGTTTTAACTTAACCCATTAACCACCTGCAGAATGACATATGCCCAATTGGCACATATTGGCATATATTCACAAACTTTGCATACCATATGCATCTTTCTTTTTTTAAAATAACATTACAAACAGCATATACAATACTTCACCCTGTGCTATACATAAGAAAGGAAGATTCGGTTCTTCGGATATATCCTCATGATCGCCAAAATCCACGTTCTCGGGGTACAGGTACCAAAGCGTCCAATTTTCCAAAGGCATATTCCACGAATGGTTTCCAAATTTTCCAGAAAATATCTTCTTTATAGTTACCATTTCTAATTTTAATATCGCATGTCATTTTATCATTTAAAGCTAATTTCCACATTTCACAATACCACTCTTCTATTCTAAAATTCACATCTAATTTCCAATATCTAGCTATTATAATTCTACCCATTATAATCATAATTCTAATCAATTCTTTCTCATATTTTGTTGGTTCTATTTCCTTAATTATCAACAGTAATATAGTTTCTGGTCCCAATATTATTGCTTTCCCCGTCGTTTCAAATATGATTTTCTCCAATTGATGCCAAATTTTTTTAACTTTATCACATTTGTACCACATATGTTCGTAAGTCCCTAATTCCATATCACATCTCCAACATTTTTTACTAATTTTATCATCCATCTGTGACAGTCTTAATGGAGTCAAATACCATTTCCAAACGACCTTATAATTATGCTCTTTACCCATATGCATCTTAAGTTTTATCATCAATGAAAATTTGTTTCTGTATTAATTTCAAAACCAGCCTATTGGTTTATATTTTTTATTAACAAATATTTGTGTATTTGTATCATCTCACATTTTGGCAGAAACTATTACAGAAAGTATTACTATTACTAATTGATTTCAATGGGAGCGTGGCTTAACTCTCTCCCACAAAAATCTGACTGAGTATATTCTTTCATTTAGAAACTGATGGAATGAATAGAAAAAGAGAGAAAAATGTTGAAAATATCATCCCATCACGGCTGAGAATTCATTGAAGATATCTTGCTCTATTTTTAATCTGAAGTTAGGTACAAAATGCCTCCCTACAGTAACAACATTTAACTTTTTCTTTATAGAAAGAATGCCACTTTTCATGTAATGGTTCATTATTTTCAAGACAAACAATAAATAATCACAAAAAGGTATGATTCAATTCCTTGTTTAAATGGTTTTTTTAAAAAATGCTGGAGAATTAGTGCCAGAACATTTTTCTGACTCTCAGAGAACCAGGATAAGAACTGGCAATAGGGAAAAAGTATATCCAAGTCCCAACTTTCCAATCACATCATCAGTCATAAAAATGGATAGCAATTTTTTTCAGCATCAGTTCTTTAAATAAAGCCACAAAAGTATGGAATAAAAAACCTCTTCTTTTGTGATAAAACTGCGGTCTAGGTATTGACTCCTATGTTTTAGAATAGGTAACTAAAGCAGAGAATAACCACAACTGACAAGGTTATAAAGACTGGGATGAGGCAAAACACAACCTGGTCCTAGTAGTTACTCTGCATGTGGTTGTGTTTTTCTGCATAGAAGGTGGTTCACAATTTGGGAGTGCTTCTGAATCCATCGCTCCTGCTCAAACAGGAGGCAGAAGTTATAGCTGAGGAGGTTATGTCTACCTTCAGTTGATTCACCAGTTTTAAACCAACCAGGAGCAGAAGGGCCCAAACTTAATCACCACTTGACTAGACTATTGCAGTGCCCTCTATCTGGGGCTGTCTTTGGAGACAACTCAGAAGCCACAGCCGATAAAAAAATAAAATGAGGTGGCATGTTTATTGCATGATACTGCCAATATCATATGAATTACATATTTAATATAAAGTCATTGCAATGGTTATTAGTAGACTTCCACATCCAATTTAACATGCTGATTATTATCTCTAAAGTTCTAAATGGTGGAGTAACAGGGGACGTCAGGCAACACTGAATCTGCTGGTGTCCTATGGTCAAAGAGAGAAAGCCAGCTAAAAGATCCCTCCCTTCCTGAGATCGGTGAGCCAGGGTGGGGGCAATAGGCCTTCTTTTTTAACAACCTCCCACCTTATGGAACACTCTTCCCAGGAAATACATTCAATTCTCCCACCTTGCCACAGTTCCAGAAACATCTTAAAATTGTTCTGTTTCAATCTGCTTTTGTCCATGTTGGCTGTGGCACCTATCTGACATTTTATTTGGGGCTTGCCTTTGTTTTTTCTGATTATGTTTTGGTTTTGACACTTTAAAAAAACCCGAATATTTATTATTCTATGTGTTTTTTAAGGCCGATGCTGTATACCATCTAGAGTACTTTGAGATAGTATAATGATATGTGGGAATGACCTTCATGCCTCATATTTTAACACCATAAATGAATATTCACTGAAAATATGTTAAATAAACAGATAGAAGTAAGTTTAGCTAAATGTCCACCTTTTACCTCTGTAAGACTGCCACAGGCAATTCCTCCATGCAATATTTTATCCAGATCTTCTAGACTTGTTGCCAAAAATGCTGTTGAAGGATTGTTGGTTCTTTTCATTTTCATTTCATAAGCCTAAAACAAGGAATCATTTTAAAAGATGCTATATATAGTTGTTAAGAAAACGGCTTAGTATAACGTTCATTCAAAAGTACAACTGCTGTGTTTTGCTTACCAAAACATAGAAGAAAATTCCTTGTAGGTTTTTAATTTATTTTCTTGTCTTCAGTAAGATTTTCCCAAGTTTTCTGACCAAAGATAATATACAAGGCTAAAGTAGTTACAATATTTGTATAATGCAAACTTCAACTTTGATATTACAATGACATGTAAGTATAAATCTTTTCCTTCTTTGGAGAGTAAAAAGTTTAATTTGCCCTTAAAATATTACCCTTTTGGTTAAAAATAGCTTGGAAGTCCACTCAATGATATCCCTGTCCAGGAAAATTGACTGGCTCTAAAGTCTGAGTTCTCTGAAAGTTTTATTGAAGTCCCTATGAAGAACTGCTATGAGTTTTTATAAAGGAATTTATTCATGAATTTAAATAAGTAAAAGATAGGGGGAAGTTCAGAATTTTTTAATAGTTTGCTTTAATAACTCCTCAAGAGATTGGAGTTATTTGAAATGCTTCCACTTAAAAGTGGGTGAACCAGATTTACAGCAACCACATATTTGATATTTTATTTCGCTGTCTACCTAAAATTGTTTCCTTGCCTGTCATTGCTATTTCAGACTCATCAGTGTGTCTGTATAGTAGGTATTTTGTTGGCCCCATCAGTATCACTGTACACTAGTTTAGGCTAAGCAGAATTTGCCATTTTAATTCCAATTCCACTAGTTTGCAATGATACTTTTGGACTTCTTCATGACATATGATAATGACATGACAGGACATGACATGACATGAATACACACATAGATAGACATAAATGCACATTATTCCATTAAATGTAAGCTCTTTTATGCAAAATGAGGAGAAACAGAAAAAATACTACACCTAAGAAATTAAAGACACAAGAAACAGAAATGAAAAGATAGCTAACTCTGTTTCACAATGCCATTCATTGTATTTCTATACTTGCAAAGTTCTGCCATACCCTCCCCACTTCTTCATGCCTTGCTTTCTGAATGTTAAACCTACTAACTTTCTCTTTTTCAGGATCTCATCAGTTCTTTCAAATCAAAACATTTTCCAGTCCCCTTCTTCCTGCCAACCCATTCAATTTTCTTTTGTGCCATTCATTTAGTAATTCTAACTTCATTTACTCTATATATGCATAAGCAAACCATTGAAATCTACTTATTTTGAATTGGATTAACAATTGGACAATTGGATTGGCTAAACTCAATTTTAGCCACCATAAATGAATTAATGTTTGGCAGAAGACTTAAATGCTATCACAAAATCAGTTCTAAATTAAAAAGCAACAGTCCCCCATATAGAATCATAAGTGCTGGTCATTCTGTTTAAACAGCAAACCATTCTTTAAGCAGCCACCAAACTCCAAAGCATATCTAATCTCATACTATGATAGGATTGTTTGAAGTTATGACAAAAGACTTAGTTCAAATCCAAATCAATGATGTTCAGCAAGTCACCTAAGCCAGGTACTTGATAACACTCGAAGAATTCTAAGACTGGTGAGAAGGAGTTATCTTTGTACTATAGAAACCAAGTTGCTTCCTTTTGAACAAGATATATTCTTTCATATAGTAATTTGGTTCTGAATAAGAAATTTCTGATAATTTACCCAGAACCTGCTTTTAGTATCTTTTATCTCCATTCTTACCACAATTACTGGATCCCAAAATTGACTTTATTACTCCCCAAACCTTTGGTGGTATAGGCAATTATTTTTTAAAAAAAGATCAAGGATATCTATCCATCCATTTATCTATCCATCCATTATCTATCTATCTATCTATCTATCTATCTATCTATCTATCTATCTTTCTTTCTTTCTATCTATCTATCTAGGGGGGGTAGCATAGTGATTGATACCACCTTTGACACTGGAGATCAGGGTCCTGGCAGGTACCTACCTTACTATTATGGGTCCTTGGGCAAAGATTTCCTACCTCAAAATATGAGAGTAACATAATCTAGGAGAGTTATACCAACTCAGATATTGCCCAGATGAGTAAGATCTGTGTCAGATGTTGAAGAACCAGAACAACCTGATAAGTGTACTGGAACAAACCATACATGGATAAGACAAGAGAACTTGGAATTGATAGGATGTTCCTACAACAGCTGACTTAATGATAGGGGGGTATATGAAATGTATGTATGAACTTTGGATGGACAGGCAATCTGCATCCACACTAACGGAGAAACAGCTAGTTACTCAACACTTCAATGTAGTAAAGTGGAAGCTGCTCTCACAGCAATAGACCAACTACACATTACATCCCAGATTCAAGAACTTAAAAAGACATTGAACAACAATTGGCTGTGCAGCCAACACCTGAAGCTGACACATCCATTACACAGCACAGCTGCTGATATTAGACATAAGATCATCTATAAACTAGCTACGGTTGACCCTCAAAATGGGTTACCATGTTCAGTAGAGAAGTACCATTAGACCAGGGGTGCCAAACTCGTGTTGTCATAGTGTCGTCACGTGACATATTGGGACTTTTTTCCCCTTTGCTAAACCAGGCGGGGGCGGAGCCAGTATGTGACGCATCCAGCCCGCAGACTGCAAGTTTGACAGCCCTGCATTAGACAGTATGCTAGAAGATGCCATTAGCATTCAAATCAAACAACTGGTCTATGTTACAGCTGCTGTAATCCTGGAGATGCATGGTTACACAATCAAGAACAGCAGTACATAACCCACCCCTCCAGAAAATAAGGTTAAGGAATAAGATCAAGGCAACTTGGAGAGAGATTAGCCAGCTAGTGGAATAACAGAAGGGTGTGAAGATTAAAGTTAGAACTTTGTGATTTTTCTCACTACCCTGATTTGTGAAAGAATACCGACCGTTTGCATTTTGGGAGCACAGGATTGGCTGACAGTCCGAAAAAGTTTCTGGACACTCCAATAGCTCTGTCCAGTCATTTTCATTAATTCCAGGAAGGAAAGACATAAGAAGTCCTGCAACAAGCATTAAGTACATGCTTTACATATGCTCAAAGCTACACACTTCAAGTACTGTCTCATTTATGATATATTTTTCTTCATAAAAGAACTTTTCTTACCCGGCAAGTAGTAATCTGATGTCGACTTAGTCTCTCACAAAGATCATGAGGTAAACCTGCTCTTCTTAGCTTTTTATTTGCCATGTTCACATATTTATTGGCCCAAAAGTTAATTCTATAACCAATTGACAAAGAAATAGTATTAATGCAGAATCTACAGTTAAGAATACAATCATTTTTCATTGTATTAAATAATACAATGTGTGCTGAACAAACATATATTCAACTCAATGTATTCAATTTGCTGTTCAGTAACAGTTCCTGCTCTTTCTATCATGATTTTCTTTCTATCATGATTTTCAGGGTACAAGCAAAGACAAGTGTCTTTTTTTTCTCTTGTAGTCTAGCACATTCTACTAAACTGCCTTCATTTCAGGATTCTTCATCTTACACTGTTTCAAAACAAAAGTCACTATAATTTGGGTTGCACCAGATGTCTGGAATTGGATCTGTATAGGACTGACTGACCACTGGCCTTGCTGCTAAAAATCATAGTTTAAATCAGTTATGGGCAATTTATTTTCCAAAGGAGCCACCTGAGAAACTGGAACTGTTGTGGAAAGGTGTACCACTGTAACCAGATTTGATGTCCTCAAACATTGCCACCTCAACTACTCAGGCTTCTCTAGGTGAGAGACAAGCGCTTCACAGGTGCAGAAAAGCTGTTTCTCTCCTTGTTCTTTCATGGCTGCCAACACGCTGAAGGAGTACACGGTGACTGCACAGAACCAGACCCAACTCAGCTTCTTGTTCTGCTCCTTGCGGCATCCTTATTTATATTTGATTTCTAATTTCCGGCTACCTCAGACAGACTAGACAGGGAGCACCAAAGGGCCAGATGTAGTCTGGGGGACATAAAATGCCCAGGTCCGATTTAAGTTATTTGGAAGGCAACCTGTTACCCTACCCTGTATCACAATTAACAGTTGAAACTGGTCAGGTTCTGTTACAAGCAACAACTTGGAACACAATGTATTGATGCTAGACATACAGTAAATTCATTCTGAACTTAGCTGGCATGGTCTGAACCTTCTTTAACCCACACAATTCTTCTATTTGGTAGCTCACTGATATTGAGGAAAACAAATTATTTGTAAATAAATAATCCACATTCTACTAATTCTTTACCCCTCTTACCTGGGTGACTCGAGAAAAGTCATATTGAGTAATGGTTTTACATCTTTCTCCCCCCACACCACCTGACCCCTATGAGATTTAGCCTCAAGTTGCACAACACTTTTATTTTCTGTGTCCACTAAAACCTATTTTTCACAACTGTTTTTAAGCAGAGCTAACTTTAGTTGTGTTAGTTGTAAATACCAAGGTATTATTATACACTTGGAGACTGCAGCTAGGATCAATTTATCTACCTGTAATTCTCTTGACTTTAGGAAATTTTCAATCTTCCTTCTTCCTGCTGCCTGGCTTTTTAGTATTACTTATCTGATTTTATGTCTCTACTTTTAAAGTGCATTGTACTATATTTTAATTATGCTCTGCAACATTTTGGATGCTTTTCTGCCAAGGAATATATACTAGAAGTAGGAAAATTCATTCAATCCATTAGAGGGCATTTGTTTCATAATAACCCATCCACCTAAACTACATTTCAATTCTTTATTTAATCTTTTGGGGAATAACTGAAGCCAGATTCTTACAAGTGATATTTACTTCCTTCAAATCCTTGATATATTTTTCTTTAATCTCTCCTCTTGAAAGCAAAATTATTATTTTTTACAAAAATTACTCTGAGGAGAAAAAGTCAAAGGGAGCAAACTGGTTTTGGAATACGGCCTGTTGCAAAATGTGATGTTTTTTCTGGGTCTAAAGATAATAAAATTAATTCTCTGCTCATTTTTTCCACATTGGAACTTGAGAGAAAATGCAAATTCTACCCAGCAGATGATGATGAACAAGTATCAAACCCAGCACTCTTTTCATCCCTTTATTTCAGGGGTGTCAAACTTACGTCGTCACGGTGGTGTCACATGATGTATTGGGACTTTTTCCCCCTTTGCTAAACCGGGAGTGGGCGTGGCCAGCACATGACACATCCAGCACGTGGGCCGGGAGTTTGACAGCCCTACTTTATTTTAAAAGCCCATTTGGAATATGTAAGAGATGAGAAGTGCCTTTTTTTTTACCACACAAAGAATTATCTCCATCATCAACCAACACATGAATTGAAAGACTCACAGGAAAAAAAATAGGACATCTGACCCATCTAATCCATCACTTGATGAACTCAAAATAATAGTTAATATTACTATCCTCCATATATTCTTAAGCAATTGATATTCAGGGGTACATTGTCCCAATATGTAAAGCAATATAGAACCCTTATAGTTATGGATCTTCATACTCTATTTAACTCTTTTAGAACTATTCAAGTTCATGATCACCCAAATATTGCAGAACTTTTCAGAGTTTAACTATATATTCTATTGGAAGAGTTACATCCTTTATCCTACTTGAATCTCTTTATTAATCACCATCATTGAATTACTTCTATTTTCTTCAACGCCCAACTATATTCAGCTCCATCAAGTCTCCTTCCCACTCACACTTTCCTCCCCCCACTCTTCCCCTAAAGTGTCATTAGGCTACATTTTTTTCCGTAGAAAAAGCAGACTTCTGCGGAACAGACCATGGCCTGCGATCAAGTGACACAGCAATTGGACAAGACTTTCACTGGGAGATCGGTTCCTGGGGCTGCGCAACTCTCTCCGTGTTTTGGAAGCGCTTAACTGTCCACCAGAATAGAGCTGGTCAAATAGGTCAGAGCAAAAGCAGAGAAGCAAGGAGGAGGACCCATCACCCAAGTGCTAAACACAAACCGGATTCCCAGTGCCAGGGTAGTCCAACAACGCACCCGCGGCACGGAGAACCATTCAGGGGCTGGGTATGCAGCCCGGAGAGGCAGCTACCCCACGCCCGCCCCGCAGACTCTGCGAGACCACGATGCATCCATGTTTGTACAAACGACCCGAAATAAAAATCCAGCACCAAATAGCAACCTAGATCTTAAAGCGAGCGGGTTCTTCTGTCTCCATTATGGCGGAAAAAAAGATGCAGAGACTTATTACGACTCCCTCCCGCTTGCAGAAAAAAAAATTCTGCCCCCGTCGGGAGAACGCTTTACCCCGCCCAATCCCAAACCAAACCAAACCAAACCAAATCACCCATCCTAACCTGGACTCTTTTCAAAGCCTCCCACTTCTCTACAGGAAACTTTCACGAAAGTGCAGCTCGAGTTATGATTGGCCTCCGACACCAGCGCTTCATCGCCAACAAGTCTTCCGCGATGAAAAGGATTCTGGGAATTATAGTTCGACTTTGGTGGAGGACGCGTCTTAAAAGTTAAATGCTTTCTGGATCTTTAGGAAAGGAGAAAGTACATTTAATGCAGTTTGTTTCTGCATGTGCTGTTCTTTTTTATATAACTGTGTGGGTAGATTGTGTGTGTGTGTATAGAAAATCCCCAAAACTTTAACCTTAAACTGTCTAAACCCAAACCCCCAAAACTTTAACCTTAGTCTGGCTACTGTTGACCTGACCCTATTCCTAAGAGATCTGTAAGGGGCATGCATAAGTGCACCAGCGTGCCTACCGTCCCTGTCCTAATATTCCTTTTTACTCTTTCTCTTTTCATGTATTCAAATTATGTTTATACTTTTACCTGTTATCTTATATGTGTTTGACAAATAAAGTCCTGGTGGCGCAGTGGACTAATTCATTGTTATTAAGATCAGCTGCTTGCAATTACTGCAAGTTCAAATCCCACCAGGCTCAAGGTTGACTCAGCCTTCCATCCTTTCTAAGGAAGGTGAAATGAGAACCCAGATTTTGGGGGCAATAAGCTGACTTTGTATAAATATACAAGAGTATGAAGGCTATTGCTTAACGCACTGTAAGCCGCCCTGAGTCTCCGGAGAAGGGCAGCATATAAATCAAATTTAAAAAAATAAAATAAAATAAGAAATAAAAAAATAAAGAGAACGTTTACTTTTGCTGTAGTTACGTTTCAAATCAGAGTTCACACAAAAATAATGCAGGGATTATTTTTTAAATAAATAAATTTAATTGTCATTGTATACACAGTGTATACACATACAACGAAATTTACTTGACACCCAAAGACCACCTCCCACACACATAATCCCCAAACAGACTCCCCACCTGTAAACCACCCAAACATCCACACAACGGACCAAGTAATACTGTCCAACAGCTTATTATTGCCATATGGGATGAAAACTAAAGTAGAAACACCATGTTCACACATTAAGATGTTGAGGCCTTGGAAAAAGTTCAGAGAAGAGCAACTAAGATGCTCAAAGGACTGGAGACTAAAAGATGCAGAACGGCTGTAGGATTTGGGTTTGGCTAGTTAGTCTAAAGAAAAAAAGAATTAGGGGGCGACATGATAACAGTATTCCAGTATTTGAGAGACTGCCACAAAATTATTTTACAAAGCACCAGAACAAGAAACAATGGTTGGAAACTAACCAAAGAGAGAAGCAACCTGGAACTATGGAGAAACTTCCTAACAGTAAGGACAATTAACCAGTGGAACAGCTTGCCTCCAGAAATCATGGGTGCTTCATGACTGGAGGTTTTTAAGAAGAGACTAGACAGCTACTACTAGACAGTCAAATAGTATAGGTTCTCCTGCTTGAGCAGGAGACCTAGAAGACTTCCAAGGCAGTATGAAATCCATTTTGTTTTACTACCGGTTCTGTGGCCGTGGCTTGGTGGGCGTGGCATGGCATGGCATGGCATGGCATGGCTTGGTGGGCATGGCTTGGTGGGCGTGGCAGTGGAAGGATACTGCAAAATCTCCATTCCCATCCCACCTCACTCCAAGGAAAGGATACTGCAAAATCTCCATTCCCGCCCCACTCCAGGGGAAGGATACTGCAAAATCCCCATTCCCTCCCCACTCTGGGGCCAGCCAGAGGTGGTATTTGCCAGTTCTCCGAACTACTCAAAATTTCCACTACCGGTTCTCCAGAACCTGTCAGAACCTGCTGGATTTCACCCCTGCTCCAAGGTCCCTTCCAGCTTCTATTCTATTCTATTCTATTCTATTCTATTCTATTCTATTCTATT
>WNWU01000001.1:35590352-35712349 GCA_012654045.1 Ptyas mucosa | reverse complement strand
TTCTATTCTATTCTATTCTATTCTATTCTATTCTATTCTATTCTATTCTATTCTATTCTATTCTATTCTATTCTATTCTATTCTATTCTAAGTCAGCTGTGTTCATTTAAATTATGGTTTATTTTTTAATGGTATAACATAGTTGAATAAAGGCAGTCTCTTTGATTAGTTTAAGGTTTGGTTAAGTTTAAGGTGCAGTGTATTCAACTCCAATAAGCAAATTAAGCATGTTAGTATGCACAAAAATGGAAGGAGATTGTGATTCCCACAATGGATGAATGGCTGCAGAAGTTGATGGAGTTAGCTGTGATGGCTAATTTGATTGCTTCGATGAAAGAAAAGAACACAATTTTGTTTCTACTTGAAAACCACTTTTGGACTTTGTGCTTGAGGTGGCATAAAAATGAAAGCTTTTATTTTGGGTTTTGCTGATTAAATAGGTTTGTTCTTATATAAATGGCTAGAATATATTATTATGTAAAAGAAAGAAAATTGGGGTTTTATGTTATTACCTTATTCTATTGCACCAAAGGAGTCGGAAGTCAACACTTTTTTTCTTTCACCCCTCTACCATACACTTTTCTCTCTTCCCTTTTCCCTCCCTTATTTTACCCTTATTTTTACTTTTATTTACATTTCTGTATTTTATATTTTGATATATTAATAAATAAACCTAAAAAATCTAACCTGAACCTGCTAGTGATATGGAATATCGCCAGCAGAGGGCAGTAGCACATAGATAAACTATGGTAGCTTAATAGTATATTAAAATGCATGAAACAATTGATTCCACTAATGAACAAAGATCAGAAAGGTACCATCACATATTCTGTAAGAAAAAACAGCTATATCCCACTTTGATCTTCTTGTGTGTGTGTGTGTGTGTGTGTGTGTGTGTACATATATATATATATATATATATATATATATATATATATATATATGAAAATTATTACCCAAATTATTACACAAATTTTTATAATAATGTATTGTTTGTTCCTTCCAGTATTTGTGATTGACCATTTTGGAATGCATATAGTATGGCTTTCTCTCAAACACCACGTAGAGTGAAGGGTCATTCAGACAAAAATATAATTGGGCTCTTTGCTGCTTTCTACCTATATACTACTAAAACTGTCATGACTATAACCTTTAACTGGGTGAAACAGTGCAACATAGGACAACAATTTTTGAACCAAGGTATCTAAAATGGGATAATTTAAAGAATGTGTCTAAAATCCAGGACCCATGATTCCTGTGGAATTTAAATTTGGCAAACTTGTGGTTACCGGTGCTTCAGAGCTATCAGGCTACTGTCCAGTGGTTCAGTAGACAGGTCCCACTCTAGTCCTCCAAGGGTCAGGAGGACCAGTACCACCTTTGAGTACTCCGGGATCATTAGCTACATTCAAACCGGAAGGAAGTCGGAAGTCATTCTGCTTCCATTCTGCAAGGAGGTAAACTACTGAGAGGCAAAGGCCAAAGGGTGGGAGCCAGTGGGTGGGCATGGCTACATTCGATGTATAAGACGCACCTAAATTTTCATCCCCTTTTAGGGGGAGAAGAAGGTGCGTCTTATACTCCGAAAAATACGGTAACTTATCAACTGCAGTGATTCACTTAAAAACTGTGCTAAGAAAAGTCATAAAATAGGGCAAAACTCACTTAACAAATATACTTTAAAACAGAAATTTTGGGCTCAATTGTGGTCATAAATTGAGGACTACCTATATTTTCATCATCATCATATCTTTAGTGTGCTGGTAAATCTTGGTGTTTGTTTGTTTGTTTTTAAGTAGTTTGGAACCAAGACTGGCTTAGTAAGACACCTAGAAAATTTGTATATGGTTTGAGAATTGCTTTCATGTCTACTTGTCTATAGCAATAGAATGGTGGGATGCAGAGGTGGTATTCAGCAGGTTCTGACCAGTTCTGGAGAACCGGTAGCAGAAATTTTAAATAGTTTGGAGAACCGGTAAATACCACCTCTGACTGGCCCCGCCTCCATCTATCTGTGCCTCCTGAGTTCCAGCTGATCAGGAGGAAATGGGGATTTTGCAGTAATCTTCCCTGGAGTGAGGTGGGAATGGAGATTTTACAGTATCCTTCCCCTGCCACGCCCACCAAGCCACGCCCACCAAGCAATGCCACACCCACCAAGCAACGCCCACAGAACTGGTATTAAAAAATTGGAATCCCACCACTGGTGGGATGTTGAAATTACTAAATGAGTACTTAAAATCTGGAGTAGTTTGGATGAGAGCTAATAAAATGAATATCACTTTGGATCAGATACTTTCAGGGAATGAGTCACCTCTATAAGCAAATGACATTCATCTTCTACTTGAGGAGATGCTGTCCCCATGAACAGATTTAGCCATACATACTCAATTATTCAGCATTGTCACTGAAGAAGGAAATTGAGTGCAGCAGGTATCTTTTATAATCTCAGGTCAGTATGCAAACTATGACACTACCTGTACAAAGATGACCCAGGTTCAACAAGTCAGGTCATAACACTTCGGATATGGTCCACTTTTAATAACTGCCTGGGATCCCCAATTTAGGGCTGTAGGACAGGCATTGGGTAATACCAGATTTAGCCCTCAGCTTTTATCTTGGCCCCAGGTTTGTTTAATATCTACACAAAGCCACAGGAAAGCATTTTCCCCATCTGTTTTCATCCAAAATCGATCCAGGATTACCTACTCTGTCCTCTGCATTTGCTGACTATTGGTTTTTCCAGATGCCCTAGGTTTTTTAGTATTATTTTTGTACCATTTTATGGATTTATTTTCAAGGTACATTGTCCTGTATTTTCATTATTATGCTTTGCATCATTCTGGATGCTTTTCCTTGGCAGGAAAATAGTCACACATATTGGAAATAGGAAAACTAAAATAAATGAAATCCATTAGCCTGCCTTTGTTTCATAATGACCCAATGAATCAAGCTACATTTCAATCTATTATTTATTTAAACATATTTATTTATAATCCGGCCACTTTTAAAACACAAGTTAATTACCCTTGCTTCCTTTAGGTCTAGACGTGGATCTTTATTTACCTGTAAGTACCTTTGCAAAAAAATTGCATGACAGGGAGCAAGCAGTTTTAGAATTCTACCACTGCAACAAAATGGGATTTTTGCTGGCCTTGCAACAGTACCAATAAATTATCAACAAGGCATTTATCTCCACCAAGGAACAAACTACTGGAGGTGTCCTTGACAGAAAGTACATGCTCTACTCAGCAGATGGCAACTGAAAGAAGAACCCAGGCCAACACTGCTTCCATCCCCTTGTCCCAAGAAGCATATTTAGGGCATACAGGTTGTCCTTGACTTATGATCAGCCACTTAGTGACTATTTAAATTTATGATGATGGACCCCCCCAAACGGGAACTTACAATCCAGATTCAAAGTTCTGATGTCTGCCTGTTTTCCCAGCGGTCACAGGATCACATTTTGGGCACTTGGCAATGAGCCTATACTTATGACCAATTGCAGTCTCCATGCAGTCACGATTTACAATGTTTTGCCAGAAACCAGATTTTAGTTCCTGTTCTAACAAAAACCACCCTATGGCGAACAATGGGTTTGCTTAACAGCCGTGATGCTCCTTTAACAACCATGGCATTCACTTAATGGCCACCACATTCACTTAACAACTGCCCTGATTACTTAATTGCTGCAAAAAAGGTCGTAAAGTCGGATCTGTTCACATAGTGACCTGCTTTATGACTGTCACGGTCACAGCCGAAATTGTGAGTTCAGGCAGGTTGAGAACTCCTTACAAGACATCAGAGGGCCTTCATTCATAAGACAAAGAATGATCTCCCTCATCAGCCACCCTTGAGCAGAGGGTTGGAATAGAAGACCTCCATGGTCCCTTCCAATTCTGTTATTCTGTTAATCACATAAGAGTTGTGATGGGTAAGATTTTTGGCTCATTTTATCCAGTATTCTGTTTCTTAAATAGCCAAAATCACTTCCTGTTGTGATTCTCCCAATGTGTAAAGTTATAAAGCTATTTAGTTTAGGTATAATAGTACATATAGTAATTATTTTGTCAATAATGCTAATTCCATTTTTTAAGCTTAATAAAGTTTAAAAAGATAAAGTTTGAAAAGAACTAGAGAAATTCTAATTCTAAAAACTCCAACTCTTTGTCACTGTCTGATGGTCATCCTGGTTTTGTTGTCCCTACTATTGAAATCCTTGAATTTTCCATGAATATATCGGCTCATCTTTCTGGAATACTCTGTATGAAATCTGTTGTTTGGAAAATTCCACAATTTATCTCTGCACTGTCTAAAGATTTTGCATTTATCTAGCTTGACTCCTCCATTTTTCAGCTTGTGTGAATGACCTCTGTTCTACTGGTAAGAGGAAGGGGAAAAATGCTTCCCTATTGATTTTCTCCATAGCTTACATAACTTTATATACCTCCATTGTAGAATTTCTTTATTCATCATTGTTTAATGTTTATATAACAGCTTGGAGTTGTTCCAACCTCTTCCTCATTTTGATTACCTTTCCTGCCCTTTTTCCAGAAATGTAGTTTTTGAAAGATGTGATGAGCAGAAAAACAATGAACAAAAAGACCTCCACTTCCTTTCCATGTTACTTATTCACTTTATGACAGAGCATGTCAAGCCTTCTTTTTAAAAAGATCCATCAACATAGACAGTGCTATTTAAATAAATACAAATGTACATGTTATTGTCTAGCATTCCAATTACCAAGTATTCAGATAGCAGTGATTACAGATACGTTTGATTATTTAAGAATGAATATTTTGTTTGCATTCAAGATTAATATGATTTTAACTTTACTTTTCTGGGTGTCCACTGTCTTGTCAAACATCTTCATGTCAAGGATTGACATGGATTTCCCAGGAAGTTTTTACAAACTTGTTAATGTCATTGCCGGTCTAGAATTCTCTGTCTTGTTTTGCTCTTCGTGGCCTAGATTTGCTGAACCAAACTCTGGTCATAACATCACAATCTTCATGGACTCATGTTCTGAAGAATGTCTTCACACACATACAATTGTCACTGCATTTGTTTAAATTCAAACCAAAATCCTGAATATCAAAATCTCAATTTTAAAACAGTATAGACAAAATTCTATTTAATTTTATTTTCACTTCTTAGAATAATGGCAGCATCTTTTTGCCAACAAATCTTTGGTATGAATAATGTGTTTGGTCAAGCAGAATGGGCTTACTTTATTCTTCTGTCTTCCACTGTATCCCATAGCTAAAGTCTATAAGCCACAATAAATAATATTTATTGAATGTGATGTAACTTGTGGATGTAGAACAGATTTTTCATATTTACACTTGAGTCCATACATGTTATCATAAACATAATTTAATCTCTGTCTACAAATGATGCAGTTTTATTTTGGATTGCCTTTCTACTGATTATTCTTCTGATAATTAACCTTTATTGTTGCACCCTATGCTCAATAAATCCAATATTCTTCATAAAGTGATAAGGTCCAGGTTTTTTATGTGTAATTTAAAGCTACACTTACATCTTTAGACTACCGGTATATTGATTCTTGTATTGGAATATTAACAAAACTATGGATATTAAATCCAAATGTGATAACAAACCCACAAAACTAATCCCATTTTAAAACTCCATCATAAGATGAACAGCCAGCCCTTTTAAAATATTTAAACACGACAAAGAACACACGTAGTCCTCCATTTACAACCTGCCATTTAATGATCTTTCATATCTTTCATCTAACAGAGCAGATGTTTTATGGCCTCTGGCTCTGGTAAATGGTTGCCCTCCCCCACCCCCACAGTTACATAACTGCATTTCTGGCACTTGGCAACCAGTTCGTATTTATGCCAAATGCCCTGCAATTATTTGACCGCCATTTGCAATCTGGAGTTTGACCCCGATGGGGATCACAAGGTTGACTCAGCCTTTCATCCTTCCGAGGTTGGTAAAATGAGAACCCAGATTGTTGGGGGAAATATGCAAATAATGCTTCAACATTGTAAACTGACTAGAGCAGGGGTGTCAAACTCAAGGCCCACATGGTGCTTAGATCTGGCCCGTGGGGCCACCCTGGAAACAGCGAAGGACTGGCCCGCAGTGTCTCTGCCAGTGAAAACGGACTCCAGGAGGGCTATGTGCAGCTCACTTGAGTTCCTTTTTGATTGGCAGAGGTTACAGGAGGCCATCGCAGTTGAAAACAGAGCTTGGGGGCACTCCCTAGCTCTGTTTTCGCTAGCAGAGGGTTGCAGAAGGCTGTCACAGCCGAAACAGAGCTCAGGAGCCCATTTTTGCTGGCAGAGCGCTCGGGCTGCCACAGGCACCCTGATACAAGTGACGTCAAGCTGGCCATGCCCACCATGGCCACACCCACCTCGGCCCCCCAAGGTCAAACACAACCCAGATGCTGACCTCAATGAAATCAGATTTGAGACCGCTGGCCTAGAGAGTGCTGTGAAGTGGCATGAGGACATATATAAGCCTAAGTGCTATTGATATCATAAAAAAAGAAAATATAAGCAATCTGTATTTTTCATGGCAATAATCGTAGTGATGGTATTAATATACCTACTTGCTCGCAATTTTAAACAGAAGTTTACCTGAACGTTTCAAATGGGGATTATATTACTACTTATTGCTGTCGTGCTGATCTCAATATAGAATCCTTAGGAACAGTAAAAAACAGAAACAATGCCATATGGGGCTAACATGCACAGGATGCCTACTGAGGTAATCCTTGCCTCCATTTCTTGCTCCACACCTACAAAAAAACTGGTCATTTAATTTGCGTATTGGGATGCAAAACTCCCGAAGGCCATTAGAATTGCCATTAGAAAGCAATCAAAATCTATAGGTAGTCCTCGACTTACAATAGTTCATTTAATGACCACTCAAAGTTACAATGGTACTGAAAAAAGTGACTTATGACCATTTTTCACACTTATGACTGCTGTAGCATCCCCATAGTCACATGATCAAAATTCAGATGTTTGACAACTGTCTCATATTTATGACAGTCGTAGTGTCCCGGGGTCATGAGATCACCTTTTGCGACCTTCTGACAAGCAAAGTCAATGGGGAAGCCAGATTCACTTAGTAACCACGTTACTAACTTAACAACTGTGGCAAGAAAGGTCGCAAAATGGGACAAAATTCGCTTAACAAATGTCTCACTTAGCAACATAAATTTTGGGCTCAATGGTGGTCGTAAGTCAGGGACCACCTGTACAAGAAAAATATTTCTGCTGTCCTCTAGTGCAGGGGTCTCCAAGGTTGGCAACTTTAAGCCTGGGGGACTTCAACTCCCAGAATTCTGGGAGTTGAAGTCTGCCAGGCTTAAAGTTGCCAAGCTTGGAGATCCCTTCTCTTGTGATCATTCTTGAGGTTAATGAAGATAGTTGCTGAGCAGACCAAAAAAAGCAGAATTTTGACTGCTGTAGTTGCCATATTGACTTTTTTTTTTTACCATTTTCTACAATGAGAGGGTAGTAGGTTGAAGACAAAAGGGAAAGAGCTATTTTGGGTCACTGAGGCAAGGAGAGTCTCACAGGAGCTCAATCTCCATTGTCGTGGCCACAGTGAGAAAGAAGTAGCCAAGTGACCCTCATCTTTTCTTTCTCCATAGCCTGGCTATGCCAGATGCTTAAATTTTTTCATCTGTATAGAACCCATTGGGAAAACCTACCTTGGGCCTCCAGAGCTTTCTATATTAGCCCGGAACTAATTGTCATATTTTTGACAATTCTTGACAAGCGCATGAAAATCAGACACTGATGAGATAGTCATGTGCGGCAGTAATTAATATTTTAACAGAATTTTAAATTGTATACTTATATTTAAAATGTACTAAGTCTGAGACAACCACAGGGATTGATAAGATCTGGTCAATCTCACACATTCTGAGGGACCCATGGTAGCACAAAATATGAATGCAACCTTGAGAGCTGATGTATGATAAAAGTGTCAGATAATCCATATATTTATAGCTTGAGAGTATTCTCCAACCTCACCTATCTGGGCAATAGGTTTCTTGAAATTGTGGTATGTCTCTGTTGCTTTTGAGAAAGATGATAGAAATGTTCTCTTCTTCCTCTGAATGTGGTCTTATTTTTTATGTCCAAAGGTATCAGCCTTTGGTGCATTTCAGAAACCTTTTGAATCCTTATTCCAACATCCAGACCTTCAGTTTTGTGAATGGATTTTTTAAAAATATTTTATTAATCTTTTGAAATATTAAAATGTTTGCAATTATTCTATATAATTTGGTGTTAATTATGCTT
The DNA here is from genome assembly GCA_012654045.1 of Ptyas mucosa. Classification (NCBI taxonomy): domain Eukaryota; kingdom Metazoa; phylum Chordata; class Lepidosauria; order Squamata; family Colubridae; genus Ptyas; species Ptyas mucosa. The sequence continues at coordinate 35,704,049 of WNWU01000001.1, read as the reverse complement.
TATCAAAAATGTTTATACCATTTTGAGATGTTTTTGACATGGGCAGCTCCAGGCAAATGGATAAAGCAAATAAATACTAACTGTATTTTAGACTAAATGCATTTTTAATACCATTATGCTTGGCTGGCATTCTATTTTTTAAGGTATGGAGGAAGTTTGATTATTCCGCAATGTTCCAAACAGGTCAGCAGAGTGAAAGCAAATTTTAAAATATTTTATTCTAGTGAAATATAAGATGGTTCATTTTGTACATTTTGACAAATCACAGAGCAAAATGCTTGTTGTTTTATTCGATTTGTGTTAATATATTTTCTGTTGACTTCTGTTCAGTTCTCTGCATATTAGGAAGCACTCTGAAAAGAAAACTTCTGAAGAAGGTCTGAATCAGTGGTGGGTTTCTACTGGTTCATACCGGTTCGGGCAAACCGGTAGCGGTAATTTGGCCTGGGTTGGTAGTGACTCCTGGCTGGCCACGCCCCCGAACCGGTAGCCTGGTTGCTTGCCCCACCTGCCCACATGATTGTCGGGAAGTGTCTGGCAAACAGGCGGCGGCTGGGAGGCTTCTCGCAGTCGCATTGAAAAATAAAAAGCCTCCCAGCTTTGTGGCTGGAGCGGCTGGCCACAGGCTGCTGAAAACTACCAGAGTTCACCGAAAAAGCCGCTGCTGTTTCCGCCCTGTTCTTCATGCTGGCCATGCACACATATCCCATTTCTTGCTGCATCAGTCCGAGCACGACACTTTTTCTTTTTCAATGCGAGCCGCCGCTTCTTTGCCAGATGCTTCCCGGCAGCAGGGACTGGCTGGAGGCCGCCGAAAACTACCGGAGGTCAGCTTGCCTTCTGGACTCTGGACCAGTTGCTGCGGGAGGAAGTTAAGCAGCCCAAAGAGGTGAAGGGGGGAGGAAGCGGGCTAAGGCCGGGGCTGCTGAAGGAGGGGAAATGGGGCAACGCATGCAACTGGTGAAGGGAGGGCGGGGCGGCATGCAGGAGGCAGACTTTGATAGATTAGGCCATGCCTAGGCAGAAAATAAGTAGATAGATAGAAATTGAAAAAAAATTCCTACATTTTTCTGTGGGCGTGGCTAGGTGGGGTGGTCATGTGACTGAGTGGCCATGAGTGATGTTAAGTTGGCGATGCCCAATCACATGACCACCAAGCCACACCCACCAAGCAAGCCACACCCACAGAACCGGTAGTAAAAAAATTTGAAACCCACCACTGGTCTGAATCATCTTCATGCTGATATATTCAGAAAAAACTTTATTTACAGTAAAAGTTACCTAAACTAAAAGTTAACTAAAAGTTAAGTCATGCTGGAACAACAAAAGGTCTCCAAAATAGAATATCTCTAATTCAGAGCTATAAGAAGCACTGGAAATCTTGGGTGGATCAAAAATTGTACTTTTTAATGTGGTCAATATATAAATTATAAATTAATTTTAATTAAATATAAATCTAATCTACCAACCAGATTCACTTTTTTTGAATACAGCATCTGGAACATCTGTCAGAAACTCACTGTGAGCTTTAGATTAGAAAAGACTCTCGGGTTATGACATGGTAGAAGCATTTTTCACACTGCTAGAAGCCCCCATGAGCTTGGGTTCAGGCCCAATACATTTTAGACAAAATGTACCTTTTTTATATGGTGCCCAACGCCAAACTAAAACAGGATGATGGAGTTTTTGTGTTTATTCCAGTTTTTTTAGAGCCTTCCGTTCTGACCAGGAATGTATAGGAGTTAAATTCAGGACATCTGAATGAAGCTCATTTGAGAAGATTGATCTGACAGGACGGGAGGAGGACAAGACAGCTGTCTAACAAAATATAGATACTAAATATCCAAGACTGTTGGAATGAATTGCTTTTGAATTTGGGGTGTGCGTAAGAAAGTTCATCACCTACAGACATTCTCTGTCCATCTCAATTTTTCAGCGTTTAAATCACAAGACATTTTATAAGTGACAGAGGGAAAAACGAACAAACCACAAGGTTTTTTTATTGCTGGTGAATTTAAACAGGCAATTTTAATTTATGGAGGAGGATACACATACAAGCAAAAATTTAAGTGAGTTATTTCATTATTATGCATTTCAGATGCCAGTGCATCCTCCACTGCCTTTTGGCGATTATTATCAATAATATAATAATTCAGTAATAAAACATCAGTAGTTTGGTTCTTTTCCACCACCCTCACATCCATTTGAATTGAGGAAAAAAAAGAAAAGAAACATAAATAAAAGTGAAAAATCTCTGGCTGACAGTAAATTGATTTCCTCCAGACCAGAAATGAGATTTGCACAGTCTGGCTAATAGGATAACCTGGAGAGAATTTGGCATTGAATGAAAGGAAATTTACCGAATCAATGAATTATCTGATGGATGTTGAATATTCCCTGACCTGGTACCTCCAGACATGCTGCGTGGGGATTTGTCCAATGTATCTCAAACACACAAGGTTCAAGAATATTTCTGCACCAACAATATTAATAATTATAGCTCAGCCTAGTTTCTGGCATACAGATTTTCTGTGTTTGTGCACGGATACACTTGTGCACAAAGAAAATGACATCAAGTAAGTTTTAGAAGGTGCTGATGTAACGTGCTGATGTGACACGTTTGCAGAATATCATAATTATTGACCCACTATGAAACATCTGGTCATTTAGAATCAAATTATAGTCTCCAATCCCTAAAGAATACGGAATTGTATTACAGCATTGTCAAATGCAGGGAAATGGTATTACCAGCACAAAAATCCAATTCCTTTGTAGTCAGGAATTTTACTATCTTTAACCTTCATTTAGTGCACTTGTAATGCAAGAGTCAGACACGATGAATGGGTAACATCACCCTCATCAATTTACTAACCCCTGTAGCATGATTTCATGGATTTCAAGTGAACCAAGAATACATATCTTCAAGTAACGGCAAGACTGAAGGTCTTTTCCAAGGCGTCACAGATGATGGTTACCAGAAAGTGCAAATGTAGCCCATTTCCTGCCACATGTAAAAGAAATATGATTTACACCTCCATCTTATTTTTTAGTATAGATAGCCATCATTGTAGGGCTAATAACAGAGGTTTCTCCTCTTCATGGTCCCTCCTTTTCCTGAAACATAGTTTGGATCAGAAGCTATTAAAAATAAAAAAAGCAAGAATTATAAGAAGGTGTATATAAATTACAAAGTTTAATCCTGTTAAGTGTGTCAGGAGAATAAATACAATAGGGTAGACCTGGGAATACTTCCACTGCTAATATTCCTGCTCATCCACTACCAGCAATGGATATCAGGTCTGTGGGGAAATGTAAAGAAACAAAATAGTCACACTCTGAAAATACCAATCGAGTTAATATTACCTTCATTCTTAATCAGGACCACACAACTTTTACTCAGAGTAGCAGCTTGCCCATTTTGTTGCTCCTAGAACAGAACTCAACCTTTCCAAATCTATTGCGATCAGGTGGATTATGAGTAGAAATCCCAGAGTTCCCTGGCAGTGGAAACTGGGGGCAGAGAGTTCTTCAAACGGTGGTCCTAACCTATCAGGCAAGGAGATCCTCAATATAATAACTGCCAGGTAGTTAAAAATTAACAGTTGTTTACCAAACAACAAGACAGTCTTATTTTAAATAAAAGAAGTGTTGCCACCACAAAAGTACAAGCCCATTCCATTGCTGGTGCAATTCCATCTCAGTGCATTCCATTCTATGCAAATGATATCTGGACTTCTTTCTGGTCCAAGAAGCCCAGTGATAGCATATCTTCTTCTTAAAGCTATTGGATGTATTTAGTTCAAGTGACTCCCTTCCCCTTTTTCATTTCTCTTTCATTCTATGAACCTAAAGATCAGATTCTTTTGATGGCTGCCGAAAGAATCCCTTCTTGTTCATTGCCATTTTGTCTTTAACCGCCCCTGCCTACCACATATTTCTCTTGGGACATTCACTTTGGTCCCAGACTTCAGAGTATCTGCAGCCCTTTTGTGTTATTTTTCCACTCACTTGGACTATCTTGAAGGCTGATCCTTCAAAGTTCCTCCCCAGCCAACAGTGAGATACCATCAACAGTTGCTCATAAATAGCTTTATGAAGAGATACTGTTGCACTGCTAATTCTGCCATTTGTACATTGAGAACACCAGCGCTGAGAAGATCAATACAAAAAAGATTGACCACAGGCCTTTCAAGAGTCTGTCCTGCAGGATTCCAACTCCCAATGAATCCAGGCATCAAACAAAGATTTCAATGTGATGTCAGTAGTCCATATTTATAGACACTTGGATTTCTGAGACTGGAAAATTCCCCATGGAGGAAGCCAGAGAATATTTGGATGTTGTGTAAACAGTCACAATGAAAGTTAGCAAGAATCAACTCTGAAGGAGCCCTCCTGTTGAGTTCCACCAGAAAGTGTGAAGAGGAGGAGGAGGTAGGGATGACTTTTAGCCATTTTTCTCCTACTTTTGCCTACAAATCTATAATGCAGGTTGTACAGCAATGATTGACTTTATCCAGCAAAATAGTTCTTTATTTAAAAAATAGGTACATGAGAGTGGGAAACAAACTCTCTAGTGAGCGTCAGAATGGATGATTCAAAAAGTAATATTTTTATAGAAATTCAGCAGGATGCCCAGCACCATAATACTATACACTGTGGTGCAACTTAAAAAAGCCTTAAGGAAAGCACACAACAGGGCAAGTTCTATCTCCATAGTAGTCTGCCATTTTGTTGGGCTTTTTCAATAGGAATTGTTTTTTCCTTGACTCTGCAGCATCTCAGGTCCCATGGGAGGTATTGGTTGCAAGCAAGCACCTGAATGGAATATAAGCCAATCACTAAGTCAACCGGGGAGACCTGTGCCTATCTACTAATGTTATTTGAATAATTTGAGCCAGCCTTTTGTTTTTTTTTTCTAACCCAGATATAATAAAGTGCTGATCACAGACTGTTTTCTGAGTAAGTTATAAGTCAAACTATCTAGTCAACAGGTAGCTGACAATGATACTTGCAGTTTTTTTAAAAAAAAAGAAACCAAGAGAGAGAAAGAGAATAAAATTCATAGAAAACCTACTGATTCCACTTTTTCATGCACACCTCCAAACCAAGGAGGTTTGTTTATCATAAAGGAAACAGGGGTTTTGTTGTTGAGGCCATCATCCCATGTCTCTAATGAAGGGGCAGGAGAGATTGCTTAGTCTTAGTGTAGTCTAAAGTACAATTCAGTTAGTTTTCACATGACCATTGGCCAAGGTTGCAACAGATGTGGGTACACCTGGTTCAGCATTCTCATCAAAACGCAAACGCAGGGTGTTCCTGATGACTAGCTGTTCCATGATAAATGCTGCACAGAACCATGGGATGGCATACTCCAGGGTTATGAGGCCCATGAAGTTCAAGTCAAACTGTGAATAGTCCCATGGGCAGGCATTAAACTGGCGCAGAATGAAGCCAGTTGTAAACTCCCAAAGATACGTCCATAGGGTGTAAATCAGGCAGCGCACTAGTATGTTACACTTATCCTTCAGGTACAGATACATCTTTTCTACAATGAGGATGGATGTCCCATAGATGAAGAGTGCCCACACACTGGTGACACCTGGGAACTTCCAGTTGAAGTTGACCACAAACTCCCAAGCAGCTGTGAACATCACCTCGCAGAAGTAGCCATGAATGGCATATAGGTACCAACGAGAGAAAGCAGTCAAAGGTTCTGCAGCTGCCATCCTTCCACACAGTCCCCAGCAGGAACTCTGCAAGGAAATACACACACACACACAGAGAGAGAAAGTCATTAATCTTACCAAAGCCAGATCTTGATGTATACAATATGTATCATTACAATAGGTAGCCAAAATGTATCCAGAGCCTAAAATTGCTGGATAAAGTATAGAATAAAAATCGGAGGCAACCAGCAACAATTAGAAAATGGGAGAAGTATCTGCTTTGGGTTTAAATTTAGAAATGAGCTGCACTTGAGGTCTAAAAACTCAGAAGGACTTCTGAGTAGTCACTACAGGTACCGATGCCTCCCTAGAAACAGCATCTGTTTTTGGGCTCCCACAGTAGGTACACAACCCTAGAAAAATGTATGTTTTAAGTTAAGGAAGCACTAACACTCACACATGCCTGCTCCAGTTCCATAGCCAAATGTTTAATTTACATTTAGAACAAAAATATAATTGAATGCATTGCCAGTCTGTATGCAGTTCAGAGACTTTTATCCTCTCTGCGGGATACAGAATAACAGTGTTTGGGCTCATACAACACATAAGCCAAAACCAAACAAGCCATTTTAAGGTTTAGCATATTGATTAATCAGACTGCTTAGCCAAGAGATTTGTACAGCTCTAATCCAAACAGAAAGCTTAACGGAGGACTGGAAATGAAAGAAAGACAGGTGAAATACCAAAGAATAGAAAAGTAGTGAAAATAACATAAGTATCATACATGTTTTAAACTGTAAGAGAGGGCAACAAAAAATAATGGGTCAGCACAGATATATCAAAATGATAATTTGGCTAGATATATGAGGTCCATTTTTGCTCACTCTTTGCCCTTAAATCAGGGGTGAAATGCTCCTGGTTCAGACCGGATCACCTGATCCAGTAGCAATGGAGGTGGGTGGTCCGGAGAACCAGTAGCAAAAATCCATGCCCCCCCCCCATGCCCAGCTGAGCCACACAATCAGAGGCTTTTTTTTTACTTTTAAAAGCATTTTTCTACAACCTCTTCAGCCAAAAAATGCTTTTAAAAGTAAAAAAAAAAGCCTCTGATGATTGCACGGCTCAGCTGGGCTCATCAAAGGCTTTTAAAAGAAAAAAACCCTTTTTTTCTTTTAAATGCCGCTGACGATCCAAGCTGAGTTGCCTGATCAGCAGAGGTTTTTTAAAAAAGCCGAAGAGGTTGTAGAAAAAATGGCTTTAAAAGTTAAAAAAAAAAATTGGCCATGCCCACCCAGTCATATTACACATACCACACCAAGCCACGCCCACAGAACCGGTAGTAACAAATTTTAGATTTCACCACTGCCTTAAGTACTCCTATTTCCTCTCTCATTTTTCAAATTCTTATTCCAATATAATGTTAAAATTGATTTAATATCAAAAATGAGGAAGAATTTGCAGCAGATGATACTGAAAAAACAAAACATAGTACAGGTAGCCCTCGACGTACAACCACAACTGAGCCCGACATGTCTGTTGCTAATTGAGACATTTGTTAAGTGAGCTTTGTTCCATTTTACGACCTTCCTTGACACAGTTGTTAAGTGAATCACTGCAGATGTTAAGTTAGAAACCCAGTTGTTAAGTGAATCTGGCTTCCCCACTGATTTTGCTTATCAGAAGATCGCCAAAGGTGCTCATATGACCCCTGCAACCCTCATAAATATGAGTCAGTTGACACATGTCTGAATTTCGATCAAGTGACCATGGGGATGCTGCAACAGTTGTTAAGTGTGAAAAGTCATTAAGTCACTTTTTTCAGTACCATTGTATCTTTGAATGGTTATTAAACGAACTGTTGTAAATCGAGGACTACCTATAAACACTTGGCTTAAGTGATACTGTCTGCCTTGTAGATGGGCTGGTGGAAACAGAATCTCAATGATAAAATGGATTCAAGCAATTTCGACCAAATTAAATCCCTCCCATCTATGCCAATGTTCATCAGCCACTATCCTCAACGTCAACCCACAATCATATGCACATATATAATAGATACAGTGCAAAGATTTGTTTCAGGTCAAATATACTTTGTCCTGAGCATGTTCTTGCTCAACTCAAGATTTGTATTAACTCCAAATTAAAAATATTTAGAGAACCCTTCAGTAACACCGAAATACATGGTGCTCTGCTATTGATGGAGCAACGGAGATAATCGGAGGGCTGGAAGCTAGGACACAAAGAACGATTTCAGGAATTGTGCATGTCTAGTCTAATGAAGAGAAGGACTGGGGGTGACATGATAGCAGCTTTCCAATGTTTGAAGGGCTGTCACAGGGAAGAGGGAATCAACCTGTTCTCCAAAGTACCTGAGGGCAGAGCGGGAAGTAATGGATGGAGACTAATCAGGGAGAGAAGCAATCTAGAACTAAGGAGAAATTTCCTGACATGAGAAGAGTGGAGGCTTGCCTCCAGAAGTTGTGAGTGCTCCATCACTGGAGGCTCTTAAGAAGGGGTTGGACAACTATTTGTCTGAAATGGGATAGGAACTTGAGCAAGGTTGGACTAGAAGACCTCCAAGCACTGGTGAAATCTGAACCAGTTTACTACTGGTTCACTGGCTGCGCATGCACAGTGCACACCACACCAAATGCACGCCAAAAGGAGGCATGCGGTAAGTAGAACAGTGCGCGGGGGGGGGATCAGCTGTGGCACACAAACTTTTTTTGTTTACTTTTAAAAGCATTGCTTTTTAAAGTAAAAAAAAAGCCTCTGACGATCACGCTGCTCAGCTGTGATCATCAGAGGCTTTTTTTTACCTTTTAAAAGCATTTGTTTTACAACCTCTTCAGCCGAAGAGGTTGTTAAAAATGCTTTTAAAAGGCTCTGACGATCCCAGCTGAGTTGCCTGATCGTCAAAGGCTTTTTTTTTCTTTTAAAAGCATTTTCAGAGCCTTTTAAAAGCATTTTTTTACAACCTCTTCTGCTGAAGTGATTGTAGAAAAAATGCTTTTAAAAGTAAAAAAAAAAAGCCTCTGATGATCAGGCAGCTCAGCTGGGCATGAGGGGGCAGGGATTTTTGCTACCGGTTCTCCAAACCACTTGCCGCCATCCCTACCAGATCAGGCGATCTGGTCCGAACTGGGAGTATTTCACCCCTGCCTCCAAGATTCCTTCCAACTCTGTTATTCTGTTCTGTTCTGATGGTTGAAGTGGCAGTGTCTGTAACTGTTGATGCCAACAAGGAAAAGGAAGCATATGGGGGTAGAAGACATTCTACACAGTATAGTGAAAAATGCCGTATTGTCAATGGCAGCTGGGATGGTCTTCCTGGTTCCAACCCAGCCCTCTAGCTACTGCATCGTACTAACTAACTCCATCTGTGGGCGCCAAGCACTATCCCACCATCAATGACCTGCTGTGGCTTTTCATCAGGCTGCAGAGCAGAGAGAGCTAGGAGGCAAGGCCATAGCATCAACATTGCTGAGGGACCAATGTTGTGGGCTTCTCCTCTACCTGGACTTTTTCCATCCCAGTGGCTTTATTAGAATTTTGTAGCAGTTGCTGGGTCCAGGTTTACTGTTTTCTACCTCTCTCGCAGTTCTTTTTTCTTTTTTTTCCATCTCTCAGATTACAAATTTCAGAGTGAGGATTTTTTTAAATTCATTCTGGAAAACCACTCGGAAAGCTTTTACAGCAAAGAACAGGGCTGAAATGTTTTGCCCAAATAGACTTGTGTTTTATGTCAGACGCTTCTGTGAGAGAAAACAGGGTTTCCATCCCCCAGGGAAACCTGTCCTTCCAGGAAGATGAGACATAGCAGGGCTGGCTGCTGGGAAGAAAGAAGACGAACGGAGCCAGGAAGACAAGCTTAATGACCTGCTGAATCAAAATATTCACTTTTGTATTTATTTTTGTCAGTTGTGCTAGGACCTCTTCATTTTACATCAGGGGAAGAACATTTGTTACATCTATGGGGCATGCTTATATAGAAAGGCAATGATAGTACCTACTTGGTATCAAAGGGTTCTCCATGTCAGATTAAGACAATGCTGTTGACATTCTGTCTTTGCCTGTTCTATAGTAGTAATAAAAAAAAAAAATCAACCCCCACAAAGAGACATTTTCAGGCCAGAAATCTAACTTTAGGCCTCCTGAATGTGGCACATTATCCCCTGCTCCCTAGGCTGGATCTTACTCAGCCTTTTTGAGTCTTGTGAAGTTGTCATTGATGAAGTCATAAAAGAAATTTGCAGACTTGGGAATAAAGTAGGTAAGAGCATATTTAAAAGTAAGAGTGCAGGAGGCGGTGTTTATATCTTCATGCCCAGCTGTGCCAAAAGGTATAAGTTCTTGGTGACTTTTATGACATTCAGGACAAGCCACGGCATGTTGTTCTACACCAGTAAGGTTCTTTTTTTCCTCTGTTCCAGAGGTGGGTTTCAGCAGGTTCTGACCAGCTCTGAAGAAATGGTAACGGAAATTTTGAGTAGCCAAACTGCTGGCAGCCGGTGATCAGCAGAAATAGCCTGCAGTACTGCATTCTAACCACTGCACCACTATGAAATAAGTCAAGAAACAATCTTCTCCATTCTTGGTCCCCACCCAGCCCCCTTTCCACACTTTAAATAAGTAACCAGGTCACTAGGTACTTCTTGCTTTGACTGAGGTCACTGCCCTTTTTTATTAGCACTTCTTGGAGATCATTTGGGCATGCCAAGATCCTACCTGGTCTACCGCCTCCTTTCCCTTATCTCACATTTCTAATCCCACCAAGAAAAGGCTGAGTGTTGAACATGTGGATGGGCAGAAGGCAACCTCTCATCTTTTATCCACTTCAGATTGAAGATTAGAGGATTTTCTCTCTTTAGAGAGACTTGCTGAATGCTTGGCAAAGAAAAATAGGTCATTTCTGTGGGAGACTCAGAAATATTGCTTTCTATCCTTTTTTACTTAAAAAAAGATCTACCTGGGAATGGGTTTCAGGGACAGGTTTTCTTGTCGGGGATAGGCATGGCTGCTAGGGAATTCTAGGCGTTGAAGCCCACACATTTTCAAACTGCCAAGATTTAGAAATGCTAGTTTATTGATATAGCTGCAAGGGTAGGAGGGAAGGGAGGGGGAGTCAGATTTAGATAGGCCACGGAGTGATAGAGGAAAAGTTATAGAGTTCTTAGAATATATCTAGAGTGCTTCTCTAACAATAAGAATTGTTTGGATGTCTATTTGAGCCATTACTCTGCTTGCAAGAATACTTAATTCATAGCTGTGCCTTCGATGGAGTTCCTAAGGGAGATGGCCTGATAGCTCCCTCCCTGAAACACTTTTCCTAGATAACTTCTGGCCTGCTGTGAAATAGGAAGAAGACTCTGGCTTTTGCCTCAGCGGAGTCTCCCAGCTCTGTTTTATGGCTTTTTCCATCTAGTCTAACAAAGGCACATAGCACAAAAAAGAAAGAAAGAAAGAAAGAAAGAAAGAAAGAAAGAAAGAAAGAAAGAAAGAAAGAAAGAAAGAAAGAAAGCTTTTTTCCTTACTGTTTGTAAAATGAGATTTGGACAAGAGTGACATATAATTATCACTTTCCACAAATCATTTGCAGTATTATCATTCAGCTTACATGATATAATTAAGATGCAATCCAGACCCCACATAAATTGTAGCATGCAACTCCCCTAGCAGTTTAATACAGCTATGAGCTAGATATTAGTCTCTGTAAGAATGTGAACATTCTTACCAAGAAGGTTTCTAATCAATTTGAAACTGACCCAATAACTCTGCTTTATTTGAACTGTAAAGATCAAGTTTGAGAAAACCTAGTGAGCTGTTTCCAGCTTGGAGTTTATTTTAAATTAGGACCTTTAAAGTAATATCTACAGACCTCAGTAGGTCCACAGACTTTTCCCTTTTCCACATTCCTTGTCCTGTAACCTTTTTTCCCCCAAGACCATTTCTTTTTCTTTTTAAAGAAGAACAAAGTTGCAATGGACAAGCATTCTCATTATTTCAAAGAATACCCAATATGTATTTTACAGGCATTGTTGGAAAATAAAAAATGGTGGATAGCATCAATCCACCATTTTGTTTGGGAAGGTTTGTCCCTTTCAAAACTAAGTTGAGAATACAAAAATCATCTTGGAGTTGATGAGACACGTGATGAGATGTATCCTCACCAATTTGCCTTCTGGTAAATGAGCAGATTTTCTGATTGCCTAATTTCTCTAGAATTACATGTTCTCAACAGTTCAAATATGCCCATAATGATTAAAAAGGTTAGATCCATATTACACCCATTTGATCTAGCTTTCAGCCTTTCCTTTCCTTTTCTTTCTTTAAATTATCTGCCCTACATTAACCTTTTGTTTTAAGCTGTCAGTCAGACAGTCCCTGTCAAACTGCCAATCCATGCTGCATAAGAGGATATATAGGATAAAAACGAATAAAAGAAGATCAAATCAGTCAAATGATTAAGCGAAGTCAAGACAGCATCAATGTCCAAGTTTCACTGTCATCCGCCGATTACAATTTTGCTGGGTTTCTCCCATTCAGTGAACCATATGGCTGTTTTGTCTTGTTTGAAGTTTACTAAAGAAAGAAGACTGCGGAAAATAAAAAGTTGTAACTCAAACATAAGGTTAGCAAATTCAGTAACAGAGGAAGTAACTGATTATATAATGTAATGTGAAAATGACCTTGCAGGATGGGGAGAAGCTGCCTAGGGAATAATCAGAGGATGTAAGTCACCCAAAGTCACCCTTTGTGAGTTGGGCAGCCATATAAATGTATTTTATAAATAAACAACTAATTTTAAAAAAAGTGGGAAGGGCCCACAATTTAGTAATGCACATAAAAAGGAACTTAGAAAGGATTCGCTCTAACTTATCAGGCAATAAAAGAAATAGTGGGAGATCTGTACTATCAGACTTGAAAGCTGCTGATAATATGGCCTTTCAATAAATTGGAATTAACTCATCTTGTCATGTTTCCTGTCTGGACTACTTGGGAGGCTGACAGATTGTAAGAGACAAATACGTTTGGAGAAATCTAGTATTTGGACAGTTAAACCCAGAACTTTCTTGTTAATCAAAACTATTGGAGTGCATTTCAGAAAAGAGACAGCGAAAAAATGATCATTTTAAAACTAATTAATATTAACATCACAGAAACTCTAGCACTATGTACTTTAAGACAAAGATCAATTTCTTTGTATTGGCAGACATACCAAATACCTTGGCTAAATAACATAGCCAAGATATTTGTCTGCCAAATCATATGGGCCAAGACGCTTGGCAGAACAGCTCTTCTACCAAACTGTTTCTCTGCCCTGCTATTAAAATCTACGAAGGGTGCTTATTCCTATAAGGCAGTGGCCCCCAAGCTTTTGGACACCAGGGACCAATTCCATGGAGAAAGGTTTTTCCACAGACTGGAGAGACGTAGTTTTCCATGCTCCCACCCTGCAGATGGGGCTTCGCTTGTTGGCACGGCCTGGTTGCTGGCATGCGGTGAACAGGTGTCAGTCCATGGACTGTGGAAATGGGGACCTCTGCTGTGAGGTATCCTTTCACTGCGTGTATACCTTATCTGGGGATGTGAGAGAGGATCTTCTCATCCTTTGGATCTAATTGAGGACTTCCTTCATGCTGGCACCTAGGCTGGTACCAAAAGTGGTTCCATTCAAGGTGAGGCCTGACAAGTTCTGGAGTCTTAGTTAATGTAGCTTGAACTTTTTATATGGTTTCCCCCCCCCCCACCCCTTCAGTTAAGCATGAGGGTAGATACGGTTATTCTGTGTCCATTAGTGAATGACTTCATATGACCATCATGAGTGTGGTTCTCTCACCAGCCAACAGACTTCCTCAATATTGTATATGTCCCTTAGCAGAATCATTTCTCATGAGAAAGAGATGCAATATTACGTACAGATAGATTCCCCCCAACCTTTCCCTTTCCTAAAGATTTTTTTAAAAAAAAACAATTTTGTCTCTTTTAAAATGAGCTATAGGTTTACGCTGGGAAACAAGTGGGGTGTGCCATCTCATACATGGCTGGCATCTCCAGGAATCTATAGGAAAGTCCAGATCAATAGACAAGCAGGAGGGAGAGGGGCATTTATTAAATGAATATTTTATTTCTGTAGAAATAGTTAGCACATCTAATGAGGAATTTATATTGAGTTTTTAATCTGCTTTTGTAGTAAATCTAAGATTCATTAACCCTGTCTAAGAATTACGAAAGTATTTTTAAGGTTAGCCTTAAATCATATTATAGCATGGATCTAATTTTTTTTGGTGCCTTTGAGTCAGTGTTTGAGACCTAGTGACTGGCTGAACAGATCCCTGGAGTTTTCTTGGCAATATTTCAGAGTAACTGCCTACCTCTTTACTGGGACTGTGGGATGGCTAAATCCTATTTGTAGCAGTTGTCTACCAATTTGTGGTCAATTCAAAGTATTTTGCATAATTGCATTTTCTTTTTTAATCAGTGTGCTCTTCCCACATAATCTGAACGGTTGTGTGATTTCTCTTCTTCAAAATTGTATATTTTCATTTCAAAGTGTAAAGAATTACATTTACATTTTCTTTTCCTGTTTTTAAAAAATAACATTTGATTTCAATGTACTTCTTGTGATATTGGTCTATCTCTTGAAAGAGGTGGCCATGAAGAGAAGAATTCCTCTAGCCACACATCTTGTTGCTGTTCGGCTAGGAGGCGGATTATTAATTATTTCACTTTTTGTTTTATCTTTCACCAGATATGAAAGCAATGGTGAAATCCAGATTTTTTTACTACCAGTTCTGTGGGCGTGGCTTGTTGGGTGTGGTGTGACTTGTTGGGCATGGCAGGGAAAGGATACTACAAAATCTCCATTCCCTCCCCCTCCAGGGGAAGGATACTGCAAAACCTCCATTCCCACCCCACTCTGGGGCCAGCCAGAGGTGGTATTTGCCGGTTCTCCGAACTGCTCAAAATTTCTGCTACCGGTTTTCCAGAACCTGTCAGAACCTGCTGGATTTCACCCCTGTATGAAAGCCTTCTTTTTTGGAAACATTGGTGGCTAATGGAAGGCACAGTAGGGTGCCTCCTGTAAGCAGAAGCTACCTACTGGTAGATACTACTCCAAAGCAGGAGACAGGATCAGAATATAAAGAAAAGAAAACATCTTTTTAAAAATATTGAAAACGCAGCTCATGACCTTTTGGTATATCACACGTCACACAAATAATTGTTTCATTAGCAATTCACAGCTCACCTGCCTAGATTCCTTCACATTCATGGGCATGTCTGGCCACGAACAATTCCTAAAAAATAAAATTAAAAAGTGAAGTAAGATTCTGGGGAAAGTAAATACGGTAATTATCTAAAGGCTCGTATCAAAATGAGCTGTAAACAAACCTCTTGGGAGCATTCAGGACACACTAAGGAATTGGATCAACTTAAAATTGCTGCCAGGACAAAAATTAGCTCTTTCATAATCTGTGGATTGTACTGTATGTCTTAAAAGGCCACTTAGTGTTCCTTGTTTAGTACAAGCTTTTGACTTTAATAGCTGGGAGCACACTAAGAGGCAATGTGACTTATCTCTTCCCATGTAAAGTTAATGCGATTTCAAGCTCACCTTTTACAAGCACCCACAGGTAGGATGTTTATTCCAGCGTCAAACAACTGTCTTAAATTAGCTAGGTTACCAGATGTGGACTGGGAAAACCTTTTATTTATATTTAATATATATACATTTAAATTTATAATATAAAGTGTGAAAAAGAAAAGTAAGGAAATCAAAGAGAAAGCTAATGGTGTGAGAAAGTGGGGAAACGTAGAAGAAAATTAGAAAAGGAAAAAAGTTACAGAGAAGAAGCTTCCAATTTTCTTTTTATAAGTACAATTAAAAATTACCTCTTACTCCATGGTTACACCCTAACTCTCTTTTTTTCTATAAACTTTCCCTTCTAATCATTAAAACCATAAAACATAGCTTCACTTTTTCTGACTCAAGCAAAAGTCTGCAAGGGGTTTCCATTCAACAATAAAAATAGATATTGTCTTTTCTCTGATCAAAGAAGTCAATTTAGCCATCTCAACAACTTTTTAAAAAAAAAATTTTAAATTTTATTTATTTATTTACAACAAAATATATATTCACATACAGATCGTGACGGGAGCTTTACACCGTATATTAACTTCAATCAAAATATACAAATAAAAAATAGAATCTACACTAACCTTATCCTTTTTCTATTCTATTATTCAACCAAGTATACCATTGGTCCCAACATTGAAAATATACGGAGTCCTTTTGATCTCTCAAAATTTTTGCCATCTCAACAACTTTTATTGTCTTCACCAACCATTCTTCCATTGTGGGTACTTTCCATCTTTGTGAATATAATAATCTTGCTTAAGTTATCATGCACAAAAACAAAATTCCATAACTTTTTTTACAACTGTTTGCCTATCGATCCCAAAATTAATGGTATGTTTGAAATTCTCTGAAGCAGTGCATGCAGGGGTGAAATGCTCCCGGTTCGGACCGGATCGCCCGATCCTGTAGCGATGGAGGCGGGTAGTTCGGAGAACCGGTAGCAAAAATCCCTGGGGCCTCCCCCATGCCCAGCTGAGCCACACAATCATCAGAGGCTTTTTTTTACTTTTAAAAGCATTTTTTCTACAACCTCTTTGGCCTAAAAAATGCTTTTAAAAGTAAAACAAAAAAGCCTCTGATGATCGCCCGGCTCAGCTGAGATTGTCAAAGGCTTTTAAAAGAAAAAAAGCCTCTGCCGATCAGGCAACTCAGCTGGGATCGTCAGAGCCTTTTGAAAGCATTTTTTTACAACCTCTTCCCCGAAGAGGTTGTAAAAAAATGGTTTTAAAAGTTAAAAAAAAAATTGGCCACGCCCAGCCAGTCACATTATCCCCCACCACCAAGCCACGCCCACAGAACTGGTAGTAACAAATTTCAGATTTCACCACTGAGTGCATGTATTTGAATTCAGAATTTTCTAATATTTTATATATCCACAAAATATACTCTGGTAACGTAACACTCCTCAACATGCAACTATAATAGAGTTTGCTCATTATGATATGTTGTAATGGTCATTAAAAGGGTTGGCCAATTTTACGAGCCTTTTTGTGGCGAAGATTTAGTGGACTTGGTGGCCATAAAGTGGCTGCAGCAGGCATTACGAGAACACCATGGTCATTAAGTGAGCCATGTGTATACTATGGGCATGGTTTAGCTGAAATTAAGTGCCAGTTTTTGGCAAAATGGATGTAAAATGCAGTCACATGACTGCAGGATGCTGCAAACAGCTATAAATGTGACCATGTTGCTGAGTGTCCGAAGTTTGGTCACATGACTGGGGAGATGGGGGGGACAATCATCAGTACTTTGAATCTAGGTAACAATTACCCTTTTGGGGGTCAGTCATAACTCTGAACTGCTGCTAAATGTCGAGGACTACCTGTATACCAACAGTGTATCCGTTTATAAAAATTCTCTTTAAGATTAGAGCAGAGTGTAAATTTCAATCCTTTCAGCCACATATTTTTCCACTGTTCCAGCTGTATCCTATATTGCCGTGATGGCGAACCTATGGCACGGGTGCCACAGGTGGCACCTGGAGCCATATTGGTGGGCACGCGAGTGCTGCCCTAGCTCAGCTCCAATGTGCATGCACACACCGGCCAACTGATTTTCAGGCTTTCCAGTCCCACTGGAAGTCGGGAAACTGGCAGTTTCCGGCCTCCGGAAGACCTCCGGGGGGTTAGGGAAGGGTGTTTTTGCCCTCCTCAGGCGCCTAGAAAGCCTCTGGAGCCTGGGGAGGGGGGAAACGGGCCTACCAGGCCCACCGGGCCATCGCGTGCCAAAAGCAGGGGGAAGTGTGGGGGGGTCACGTGCGCATGCACAGGAGGGTGGGGCACATTGAATTATGGATATGGGCACCCACACCCATGACCCCCCATGCTCCCTCCGCTTTTGGCACGCGACCACAAAAAGGTTAGCCATCACTGCTATATTGTAACCTAAAACTTTAGTCCATTTTATTATCCATTCTTTCACTTGTTTTTCTTCTATTTCTATTTTTAATGATAGTTTATGCCTTTTAGCAACTGCACGTTTATCATTTGTACACAATTCTATTTGAAACTTGGTTGTACAATGTTCAAAACTGCACATTCTTTTGTCTTTTAATTTTTACTAATTGTAAATAGGGAACCATTGGCAACTATATCTCTCTGCTACCAGTTCTTCTCTTAATTTTATTTTACATTCCCCTTGACAAAATGTTAGTATCCTAGTAAGTTGTAACAACAACTGTGGACAAAAAGAGCTCCATTAATATGGTTGCAAGAGAGATCAATCGAGGGAGAGTGCTCCGAACAAACCAAGAATTCTTACATAGCTGGATCTATTACTTTTGGTGATTTGGTCAGTAGCTCAATAGCAGTTAGTAAAATTTGGTAAGGTTTGTTGAGCTATTGTTATCTCCAACCAGGGGTTCTAAATTTTTTTACTACCAGTTCTGTGAGCATGGCTTATTTTGTGGGCATGGTTTGATGGTCATGTGACAATTCTTTAGGATTTAGCAGAGGTACTGGTCTACCAGGCTTTTAACTGCTTGCAGAACTGTACCGGTCTACTCATTTGTTTTTGGAGGCATCAGTCTACCCATTTGTTATTGGAGGCACTGGTCTACTCATTTGTTTTGGAGGCACCGGTGTACCAGCACACTGCCTTTTAACACTGATCAGCTGTAGGGCGGCCCTTTGAAGCCCTGCAGCAAGAGTTTAAACAGTTTTTTCCCTTCTAGCCGATTAGCAGGAACTTGGGAGGCAGCAATAGATTGGGGGTGGGGCCAAATAAAAGGTAAGAATAACACGGTGTGGGGCAGCTCTGAACAAAGAGAACCGGTTCGGTGACATCATATCGTCACTGCTACCAGCTCGGCCGAACCGGGCTGAACCGGGAGGAACCCACCACTGTCTCTAACCCATGACACAGTTGCAATTTGCTGAATGCATGTTAGTCCAGGGCCTACTGACCAATCCCTGCTTTCTCTTTCCTCCTGCCTTTTTGAGAAAATCTACCTGTGTCATATACAGTGTGTGTGTGTGTGTGTGTGTGTGTGTGTGTGTGTGTGTGTGTGTCTCAGATACATTTCTGATTTGGTTCCATTTAAAAAATAAAACCACATGCATCAACCATGATTGATGGTGTCCAGAAGGGATGGTGCCGATCCTCTGAAACTGCAGACCACATCATTTTTCAGTAGCATCTATGTCTCTCAAAATTACAAGATATAAAAAGTAGCAAGAGCAAATCCTCTTAGTAGATTGCTTTGTGAAATGTGACCTTGACTTTGATCCTAGCTTTTGAATCTTATTGTAGACTGGCTCTCCGCTAGATAATATGACATGTGATATGGCATCTTAAGAGTAGGGCATATTTAACACCACTAACTCTCCAAATGAAACATACATCGTTGGAATGGATTTAATTTAACCATGTTCTTAATCAAATTATTTCTGCATTTACCATATATAAAAAGGAGCAATAGATACAACTGCAGTCATACTATGAGATACAATTGTGTTATGTTAAATATAATTAAACTTGCATTGCCAAGCTGAAGTGACTGATGATCAGTTCTGGTGGATTCTTCTCTGTGCCTACTCCAAGACAATGCCCTTCAACATTATTCTGAATTAATTTTAAACGGCTGTATGGTTGGTCTTACTTAATTCATTTCAGTCAGTTTTGAATGCAACTCTTATGTGCAGAGGGCAGCATTATACTAATAGTGCCCAGTCAATTACCATTAACCTCCTGTTGCTCCTTAGAACAAACTACAAGTAAGGGGAAAGTCTATCAGTGCAGTTTTCCAATGTCTTCTTATGCTTCAGAAATTAAAATAATTTGAATTAGTCTTAAAGCAGGAAGGGAGTAGTTTTCAAGCTTGGGAGTCTCCTCCCTCCAGAACCTAACAGTAACTGCTTTCTACACTTAATCCGAATTGTAGAAAATGGAACAAAAACTGGATATTTTTAATTCTAATCCAGCATCTCTTTCTCCTTTCATTTCATTAAAACAACATTGAACATTCCAATTGCAGAATTACTGTTTCTGGGGTGGTTTGGCTTTAAAATGTTTTATGGGTACATGGAATGGCTTTTGCCTTTGTTTTTTAAGGACACAGTCAATTCCAGCGTATTCCAAGAGCTTTGTATATTACCTAGGAAATAGGTTAGCCATAACTAGACTACATTTGCTGCCAAAACCAATATTTGGAAGACATCTGCATTCCTGCACTGGTGGAATTATACCGTAGCTTGTGTCTACTTCATTTCTGGAGATGTGTTGTTATTAAATTTACATCCCATCTCTTCATCAAGTGAGCACAAAAGATGACTAACAATTAAAGGAAACAATTAAAGGAATAAAATCTTATTAAAAGACTTAAAATTATTAAGACATTCAAATGGAATGTACTGTCAAATGGCTCACATTTTCAGTAGCTAAGGTCACAGTAAGAATGGGTTAGCTTCAGAACTATGAATGTTAGAAGAATACAAAATGTTCCATATAATGAAATGTAAAACGACTGCCTTAATTCCTCTTATGTTCATCTTCTTTCCCTTGTTGAAAGAATCAAATTCGCTTTCAACTCAAAACTAGATTGAAGTAGATTTTTTTTTAATTTAGCAAATCTTTTAAAAATACTATCATTGTAATACTTTATGAAATCAAGATATGCTGTTTGAAACAGTGTTCATATGATTCTTCGAATTTACATTTTCTCTCTGAGCAATCAGTACATTAGAAATTAGGAACGGAACAAATGTTTATTAGTGTTCTCAATGTTATCTGTCTATGCATTGTTTATTAGCTAATTCATATTTTATTGGATAATAAAATTAAAAATAGTTTGGGCATTCATTATTTGTTTTTTTATGCTAGCTAAAAACTAGGAAAATTAGTACACCAAAACTGCATTTGATAATAAAATGCCAACCGCATATAGCTTTTAGTCAACAGACAGCAAAATACAGTTGCATTTGATTATTGGATATATTTTTAAAATGTTTATAGAAGTCTGATTACTCTTCTGCTATTTTTGGAATTGCTAAAACGAAGATAATGACTAAAAGAATGAGGAAGACCATAGCTCAGTGTCTTATGCTTTGCATAAGGTCCCAGTTCAATCCCTGGTATTTCCAGAATTAGAAAACCCTTTTGGCAGAAAATCTGCAAAGTTGTTGACTGTTACCAGAACTTTATGCATTACATCAATACTTAGGGTAAGGCAATAATAATCTTTGGATGATAATTTGATGCTGCAAATTATTCATTACTAGACAAGCAAGGACATTTCAGAAAAGCACCTCTTAGTGGAAGAAACTGCGAGAAAAAACTATTTTTCCTACCAATTGCCATATTTCCTCAGGGACCACAAGGGTGGAGTCAGAGTATAAAACGATCAAAACACCAATTTCCTTTGACACCCCAGCTACAAGAAAGGGATATGCAAGACTCACCAGAAGTTTGAACTTGTACAGAAGGCTGGAATAAAACTGAGGATCACATGAAATTATGCGAGGACTACAAAATCCCCACTTCTGGAATAAATATATGCATATATTACACATTCATTCATTCATTTCAATACTTGTACTGAATATTGTATTGAATATGGTAACCCATATTAGAAGCACAGCTCTTAGGATTGCACATCTAGTGAGCTACGCAGAGTTCAATTTGAAGGTCGGCAGCTACTCAAATGTTTTAAATCTAATAAAAATAAACAAAAGGAACAAACTCTAAGTGGTTCACAACAGGTATATGAACCCAAACATAATAAAACAATGAAAGAAAAAAAACCTGCACATAAAATAAAAGCAGAAACAAAAATCTGGTAGCACAACCTACCATTTTCAATGCAACCTTCACCCTATCTTCCAGCTCTGATTTTACTCTATTCCAGTGCTTGAGAGAAGAACCGGTTCTTTAAAGGCCTTAGATGTGACTTATGGAACCTAGGTATTTTAACGATTTAATGATGTTATTTAAAAAGGAATTTATAAATCTAATGCATTCAAAGTAACTCTAGCAATTTGCTGTACTGCTAGGTTTGCTTCAGATATATAAACTGCTTCAGATATGAATAAGCCAATCAGATACATAAGTTGCTTCAAATACAAACCAATCCACGAAACTGGTTTATTTTTATTTATTTGGTTCCTGCAAATTCAGCAAAAATTTGTGCGAAACTGCTGTTAATATTTACTGAATCAAGGAGATGGAATAATCCCAAAGTCCACTCTACTTAAAGATCAAAAAATCATGTGCACTGATTGGTTTTTTTTTTTTACATTATAGGCCTCTTTTCTAGACTAAGAAATAGTAATTCTTGATTTGATTCTAAGAGAGAATATGGTAATTTTGTAATTTAAAAAAAAAGAAAAAATAAATTGTCTTTCAAGACAATGAATCAAAATGCGGCGGGGGGGGGGGGAGGGAAACAATCTCAGAAGGACAGCTTAAATAAATTCCAGAGTAATACCTGGAAATTCCTATGCAAGTAAACGAATGTTCTGGAGTGCTTTTCATGGAATCATTTTCCTATATAAAGTTTTTTTGTTATCTCTATGAACAAGGTTCAGTTATAAATTAGGGTATAGTTCCAGGATCTCTCACATCTGAACTCAGCCCTAGAATCAGTTTGCACACTTTTATCCATTTCATAAGCAAATAGGTATAACCTGACCTATTAAAGACTAGGGCTTTTAGGACTGGAACAAAATGATAGTAAGAGATGGTCCTTGCATCAGTGTTGAAGACAGATATATCACAAATATCTCCTCTAATATAATTTGTGAAAATACTGTTATGGGAGAATAATTCTATCATGCTGTACTTTGATACATGTTCTACAGAAACAATACCTCTTTGTTGGCTTGTTTAATAACCTGCTTTTCCATCAAAAGCGCAGGCGACATTCATAGTACTTACTCCTCCAATAGATTAGACTAAGGAGTACCAAACCCAAAGTTTCCATGGTTCAGAATAAATTTACACTGGTTCTTCCCTTGTGTAATATCTTAGCCAATAGATGTTAGTGAATATGAAGCCAATCTAGTTAATCTATGCAGATTGCATTTTGAGTCAACTAGGTAGGCAATTTAAAACAGCAATATATTGGGTTTGGGTTTTTTTTTTGCTTTTTCAAGTAAGGGAGAGGAAGCTTGTCTTTTGTGAAGGTGGAGTAGTCTCAATCCAATTTGGAAATGAATCTAGACTTCTCATCAGTATGATATAGAAGATGTGCTATGGTGAGAGTAATCATGGGTCAGTTTCATCATTGAGAGATAAAATCTCTCCTGAAGTCAATGTACTGTCTGCCAATAAATTTCTGGGCCCAAATCAATTACACTCATGAGTTACTCATAAGGCTTACAGTATATATAAAGTCTTTTGAGTGTAACATGGAGTACATTACGAAGTGTTTTATCAGAAGCAAATCTGCCCATCCAATTAAATCAGCTCTTGGAGACTTGCTAAGGTGGTAGCAATCAGTCTCCACTGGATCAAAATGACCCTAGTAAAGGGTTAAATCCTATTTGAGAGAAGCCCCATTATTTCCATAGAGGCCATGAACTTCTGATCCTTCCTAGATCCAAGTCATGAGGACTGAAGTCATTCAACAGCAGGGCATAAAAGAATGCCAACGATCTGGTGATAAGGTCCAATAATTTAGATAGGGACCTTACCAGGAAGCATGATGGACTGTGTTCAAGAAGAATTCCCAAGTTACCACATCAGCCCAATTTAATACACAGTCACAGGCTGTCATCTCAGGGCCAGTTTAATCCTATATCAGTGTACTCTATCAATCAACTCAAAACAGATAACTAGGCAGTTCCTAGTTCAGCTTCATTACTGGGCTATAAACTTTCTGATAACAGCTGATAATCAAATGAATAATGAGCCAGAGCACTATGATTTGTCTTGAAATCTGAGTCATCAGCAGGAAAAAAGCAGATTAGGAGATTGCTTGCAAAAGTCCAGAGTTCAAGCACTACAGAATTCCACATGTCTGCTGCAATGTCAAGTTGAAGGTCCAGATGCAAGGCAAGAAGCAAGAGAGAAATAAACACAGATCTGAAGTTAGAGAGTTGTTTCCAATAGAGGAACAAAGATCTGAGGATTTCTCTATGTAGTTCAAGATGCTGTGTTGCCTATTAAGACGTATTGCTTTTCCATCTTTTTAGCGAGGCATGCTGAATACTTTTGCTCAGCCCTTCATAGCTGATGGTTTGGGCTAGGATGCCGTGCTAGAGGACCAGGCCCATGCTTATTAGAATCAGATTTCTCAGGCTCCATGTCTCCTGGAGTGGCTGCTGGTTTCTGATTGCCTTCTGACTCTTCAGGTTGTTCCTCTCTCCGGTCTACATCTTCAGCCTCTAACTCACAAAATTCAGACAAGACCATAACAGTAAGATGATGTCTTTCAAAATCATTATTCTCTCTCCCCCTAGGACTTGAAGTTGAGGTTGCTAAAGGAAGTAAAACTCATTGGAGGATAATCTCCACGTGGGTAACATCACTACCATCATCCAGCCAGGTCTAGATGAAACCTGATATATACTAGGTCCATTTGCTTATCTACAATCAAGTCATGAGTGACCGAGGGCTTATTAGCAATAGCACTTAGACTTAGATACCACCCAATACAGCTTTACAGCACTCTCTGGGTGGTTTACAATGTCAACATATTGCATCCAATGATCTGGGTCTTCATTTTACTGATCTTGGAAGGATGGAAGGCTTGAGTCAACCTTGAGCTCTGAACTCCAGGATGTGGGCAGAGTTTGCATTCTAACCACTGTGGGCTCTTTTAGAAATAGCCTTGATGTTTATAATCAGCAACTCAAGGAGAGTTATCAATGATTCAGCCACCAATACCTAAGCTGGGACAGCGAGGCCAGAAGTGGAAATACACTTCTAGCACATTTAGAGTCCCTTTTTTTGTATCTAACTTTTTCCCTCTTATAATCTATATCTCTCTGAATACTGTTATATGAATTTGCAAATAATATAATATAATTATAATAATATATTATAATAATATAATATATTATTATAATATATAAATAATATAATAATATAATTAGATGCAAGATTTCTGATAAAGGACTGAACATTCAGGAATATATTTTCAAACAATTCTACAATTCACAAAAATATAGTACTAAATCCAACCTACATGTGAACTAATGCAACATCCTAACAGAGGTAGTATGATGACCTCTCCAGATGTCAGTTTGGAGGAGTATGAACCAGTTCCCAACACATCAGGAGAGGAGTTGGTCAATGGCTCTGAGCAGCCACCTGAGATGGATTTAGCTGAAGCACAGCTGCAACAGGACAGCCCCGAGGCTTCAGGTAAGGAAAGCACACAGCTGCAGACGGTCAGTAATGAGGAACTGCCTTCTGCATCTGATCCATGGACACCTACGGCATAGAAAAGGCAGGAGCAGAGAAGGTCAGCCTGATTACTTGTGGGGAGGCAACCTTGTCCCTCTTGATGGCCTGCACCAGAAGCTAGCTATTTAGTACAGCAGATAGATGGAGGCAATGCTGGGAGCAATGTGTTCATTTCCTACCTGTCTGTTTCCTGGTTGTTGTGATCCCTGCTTTGAATTGACTTGGATTGTGCCTTGCGAACTCTGGAGTTTTCTTGTCTTGTGAACCCTCTTGTGCTGTAGATTTAATTTTGCCTAGTGTGTTTATCTTGTTTGGGAAACTTTCAAGTGCCCTGTGGACTAGCATTGGTCTGCTTTTAGCTGAACTTCATTGGGACAGTTCTGGGTTTTTGGTGAAGGGAATTGCTGGGGAATATTAATAAACCCACTAAACCACTGTTGTGTGTGAGAGAGAGCGGGACAGCACAAATTCACCTATGATTCAGCTGTAAATTTTTATCTAGAAGCTGAAACCTCTTAGAATATAGTAGCAAAGACCTAAGGATATAGTTTGGATAGATAAATTGCTTCTGTTGAAGATAGAACAAGCTCTGATAAAGATCATCCACTGAAGAATCAAACAATTAGGATCTCCATTTACACACCTCCTTCTTCTGTCCTTAGGTGGAGACTTTTCCTGCTCATTTCTCTGCATTTGATGTGGAGGTTACCTGGACTCTTCTTTGCTAACTATTGTTTCTAGTCTCTTCCCCCCACCCCCAGCCTTGCAAGCTTTAGCCCTCGCACCCCCAACACAGAGCTAATTCAGTACCAGAAATCAGAAAACAGAAATCAAAGAGAGAAATTGGATTCTCGGGTAGCCTTCTATTCTCTGAAGGTATATAAGTAACATCAGCCAGTTTAGAATCAGGACAGTCTAAATGTCTACAAAGTTAAAAGTACCAAACAAAATTCACATTTTGTTATTTTGATTCTACCCAAGATTTTCAAATCTATGGATTTGCCATCTTACAATTTACTTGTGATATCCCCATCCCTCTGTGTCCAATCAGTGCCTAAACAGAGCATATGAGAATGTTGCCCGTGATTGTTGTTTTTCTTGATACATCACCAAACAGAAGCAAAAGAGAGCAGATGGCCAATAAAAAACAGAGCATCTGCCTTCCTGCTTTAGAGACCTGGATCACCTCCCAACATTTTCCCTCTGTTAAGTAGTAAAGCCTCTGTGCCCTCTTCTCCTCCGTATATAGATAGATGTGGACTTCATAATCCCTCAAGACTGTGTGCAATCATACTTGGTTCAATTATATTCTTAAAGTTTCAGCAATTCCATGAGTCAGCCCCAGACCATTTATATGGGGAACAAAAAGGGGTCAATTTTCCTGTGCCCTGCATAGGAATGAGCCCTACCCAAAGTAAATTTCCACATCTGAAATAATTATATGGGCCCATATGTTTCATTCAAGCGGTAAAATTAATCTATGAAAATATAATTCCAAGATCTTTATAGCACTGTGGATTTTCCCATACACCTCCTTTTCCGGGGAAGAAAATTACACTCTAAGCATCTATATCTTTTTTGTTTTCTATGATTGGGAATGTTTAGATGTTTTTTTAATGACACATTCAATCCAACATTAATTGGATAAAAATGTTATATTGATATAAAGTGCAGTAAGAAGAAAAAGGGTTGGACTCAAAGACTGGTTTTTTGGAATGTAATCTTCCTAATACAGAGTGATTCGCAACTAGCACTCATACTTCAGGGCTGATCGGCAACTTGATGCCTTTTTTGTTTGCTTACTCGTAAATGATGTAAAAGAGTATTTTTGGGTATTGCTGCTGCTTCACAGGAGTAACACCCCATTTGCATTTGCTGCAGCACCAAGCAGGTCTGCAGGTCATTAGTGCAAGTTTGCTTACAACAGAACTGATTGAAGCCTCAGGAATCACCAACTCGTCTGTAAGATACTTGGTGACAGATATTTGAACCAGTTGTCTGGAAGTACTTGCCACAGTTTTATCAAGGTCCTTAGCCAACCCTGGTGTTAAATTTCCATCTCAGTGCATTTGCAAAGACAGCAGAAGTGCCAGCAAGTCTTTAGAGAAGAAAACAATATTTGGGAGAAGAAAAAAAAGTGGGGGGGAGGTAGATATTTAGCTTCTTTGAAAATGAAAAAGTCGCTCTATATTAACTCACAGAAACTGATCATTTCTAATTGTGTTCTAATATATGCCATTAAAATTCAAAGTGACAGTTTTCAGCTGTTCTCTTCCAACCAAGAGTTGGTCTTTTTTTATTCTTCTTGCTTATTATCTTTTGCAGCTTAATATTAACTTGCCATTTTTGTTCCTCATGCAAAAGACTGAAGGAAGATGAAGCCATAAACTGTCCATTACTAAACCGATGACACATAGCAAAATGAAGGGGAAATTGAATGTGCCATTAAAATATCCATCTAAACATTCCCAATCATAGAAAACAAAAAAGATATAGATGCTTAGAGTGTAATTTTCTTCCTTTATTCCCTGTTGGACATCCCTCATAGTGGTTCCAGGACAGTTCATCAGGGAGATGAACTTGTTACTGTGAGACAGTAATGACTTCATGTTACACAATCAATCAATCAACTTTGTGATTCTAATAATGTGATTCTAATAATGGTTTTCTGTCACACTGTTTATCTGTCATGGTCCACTATGTTTTCTTTGGGGCCAATCCACATTTCTAGGTCCAGTTTTTCTTCTGGGTTTATACTTTCTTTCCCTTATAATTTTCCCAGATGCACCATCCCATTTCATTAAGCACCTCTTGACACCTTTAGCCAATACCCTTTCCAAGCATGCTAAGGATTTCAGAGACTTCAACTCTGATAATTTAATTACAATATTAGCACCTTTACAAACCTATTGCCTTTTAAGATTTAAGAAACATCTTGGAGATCTGTTATTTGAAGAGACAAATACAGGTAATCTTCAATTTGCAACAATTCACTTAGTGACCATTCCAAGTTACAATGGCACTGAAAAAAGTGACTTATGATTTTTCACACTTATGACCATTGCCGCATCACATGATTTACATTCAGACACTTGGCAACTGACTCACATTTATGACTGTTGCGGTGTCCCAAAGTCATGTGATTCCCTCTTGCAACCTTCTGACGAGCAAAATCAATGTGAAAACCAATTAACAACCATGTTACTAATTTAACAACTGCAGTGATTCACTTAACAAATGTGGCAAGAAAAGTCGTAAAATGGGGCAAAACTCACTTAACAAATGTCTCACTTAGCCACATAAATTGTGGATGTAAGTTGAGGACTACCTGTATAAGCAAAACTGTTAGGTTTCTATATAATTAGCCTTTCTCCTAGCCAAGGTAAGAACCGAAAACAATTTGCTAAAGATGTGTGGGACTTCATACGGAGCATGTTAAGCTTCTTCTTTTGCTTCCTTTACTCAGTTCTCTTGCTGGTTCTTATTTTCTTCAGATTCATTGACTTTTCAAGCAAGGCACCACTTCACTGCCCTCTATGTATTTTGATTTCTATTTTTGCAATTCCCTAAAAATAGCTTAGGCTGCTGCCAGTTCTCTATCAATGGCTTTGTTTACACTAAAACCTATCTCTTCTGAACATAGGACATAGAACTATATGGCTGGAAACAGTGGTGAAATCTAAAATTTGTTACTACTGGTTCTGTGGGCGTGGCTTGGTGGTGGTGGTAATGTGACTGAGTGGGCGTGGCCAATTTTTTTTTCGTTTAAAACCATTTTTTCTACAACCTCTTCAATGAAGAGGTTGTAAAAAATGCTTTCAAAAGGCTCTGACAATCCCAGCTGAGTTGCCTGATCGGCAGAGGTTTTTTTTTCTTTTAAAAGCCTCTGCCAATCAGGCAACTCAGCTTGGATCATCAGCTGATGATCCCTTTGACGATCCCAGCTGAGCCGCGTGATCATCAGAGGCTTTTTTTTTAACTTTTAAAAACATTTTTCCGGCCAAAGAGGTTGTAGAAAAATGCTTTTAAAAATTAAAAGAAAAAGCCTCTGATGATTGTGCAGCTCAGCTGGGCATGGGGGGGTGGGGTGGGGTGGGGTGCAGGGATTTTTGCTACCGGTTCTCCGAACCACCCACCTCCATCGCTGCCGGATCAGATGATCTGGTCCGAACCTGGAGCATTTCACCCCTGGTTGGAAAGAACCTTGGAAGTCTTCTAGTCTGATCTCCTGCCCAAAATAGAAGTCCTTATTCCATCCTGGACAAATGGTGTCCAATCTTTTCTTGAAAACCACCAGTAATGGAACACCTGCAACTCCAGGAAGCAAGCTGTTCCACTGACTAAGTGTTCCCATTATCAGGAAGTTTCTCCTTTATTCCAGGTTGGATCTCTCTGTGTCTAGCTTCCAACCATTGCTTCTTGTCCTGCCTTCAGGTGCTTTGGAGAACAAATCAATCCCCTCTTCCTTTGACAGCTCTTCAAGTATTAAATGACAGTTATCATGTCACCCGCAAGCCTTCTCTTCGTTAGGATAAGCATACCTAGTCCCCTTAGCCATTCATCATATGGTTTAGCCTTCAGACTCTTCATCATCTTTGTTGCTCTTTTCTGCAGAGTTTCTAGGGTCTCAGCATCTTTTTTGTATCGTGGTGACCAGAATTGGTCATGCTGGCTACCACTAATCACCTAATTCATTTCTAGGTGCTCACAAATCCGCTGCTTGATTATCTTTTCTAGCTTTTCCCAGGAACTGATGTCAAGATGATTGGTCTATAGTTCCACAGTGACAATGTTCCTATTCTGATTTTGAAACTCTTACGATGAAACTGGAGTAGTCATCATCCTCCATGAAACTTTTAAGAAGTTGTGAATAGCTTGACAGTTAAATTATTTTCCCCCTCCTATAAAACTTTATCAGTTCTAACAAGCTAATGTTAACTCTATTCATATCTCAGCCAAAGCCAAGACACTTAAGTTTTCCCAGGGAATTAAAAAAACTATCCCTTGTTATTTGCTATTTTAATTCTACTGTTTCACTCAACAAACTGAAAATCCCTCTCCCTAAACTGTATTTTTCTGCAAATACCTACAGTAGGAAGAAAAACCTGCATTATTCTTCTTTAGGTTTCATCAGTTTTCTTGAGTGAATGTCTGCACTGTGTCTAATGTAATCTACCAGGAGTACTTCACTTGGTACTTTTATATCAGTTCAGGACATATTTAAATTCAGCAGTTTCAACAAAAGGAGCGTTTTCTTCTTGCAAAACATTTTGGCTTAGGACCTGGTTACTTACAGGACCGCATTCTGCCACTGTTTTCCTCCCACTGACCGACACACTCCCACAGAGAGGGCCTCCTCAGGGTGCCGTCGGCCAAACAATGTCGACTGGCGACCCCCCCAAGGGGAGAGCCTTCTCTGTGGGGGCTCCTGCCCTATGGAATGAATTGCCCCTGGACATACGAAGGATCCCTGACCTCCGCGCCTTCCGTCGTGCTCTGAAGACCCTACTATTTCAGCAAGCTGGTCTGATGGGATAAATGACTTTAAATTGGGTTTTAAAAGGGGTTTAAAATGGTTTTAATTGGAAGTTTTAATTTTGCTCAAGGATTGAATTGTTTTAATAGGTTTTTAAATTTTGTCTGTATGTTGTTTTATCATGGCTGTTCACCGCCCTGAGTCCTTCGGGAGAAGAGTGGTATATAAATATAATTTTTTTTTTAAAAAAAAATTTATTCATTGTGCAGAGAATTAACACCAATTCTCAATTCGTGTTTATAAAAAATATGTCTAAAAAGCTTTATACAGGTATTCCCCAATTTACAACACAACTGGGACCAGAACTTCCATCATGTAGCAACAGTCATTAAGTGAGTCGCACCTGATTTACAACTTTTGCCACATTCATTAAGTGAATCACATGGCTGTCCCATTGTCTTTGTCAGAAGATGGCTGAGATGGTCATAAATGATGAATACATGACCTCGCGATGCTGCAGCCATTGTAAATACATGCCAGTTACCGAGAATCCAAATTTTGATCAAATGACCATAGATACTCTGTGACAGTCATAAGTGTGAGGATCGGTTATAGGTAACTCCAAATGGTCAGTAAACAAAGGTTCGTATGTGAAGGGCCTTTATTTGCTAGGACAGCTTATATGATCGAACTACTATGCAATGCTCAAGCAATTATATTTTGATTATTTTCTCAGATAGATATTAAACATTTGGCAAATAACAAATTCTGTTGTTTACCACTGTATTATAGTTAAAATATTTCTAATGTAAGTGATCCAAATCTTGTCCTCCTCACTCCCAGCATGAGTAAGGCTTGGATAATTTCTCTGCAAGATTGAATCATGAGAGTTGGCTACACCAAAAAGAAGTAATCAACTATAAGTGCTCCAGTATTTGAAAAGGAAAGCATACCAAGTACTGTAACTTTAAAAGGGTTGCACATTTTCAGAAGAATATTAAAAGTCTAGGATGTCATCGGGCATTGTCCCACTCTGCACGCATACACACACACACATATTAAATTCACAAATAATGACTAATGACACAGGCCTGGAATATCACATGTCTCACTTGCCCTGTCCTGATGTTCCAGATACCTCTCCCATACAGAGGCAGGAAGAATGAAGGGAGAGTGTCACAAGTTTTCCAACAATGCTGGAGTGATGATAAAATGCAACCACAAGAGCTGTCTAGAGAGGAATGGTGTCTCAATTCTGTGAATGACTAGCCAATGTGAGAAGAAAAACCCAAAGCATACAGATGTGATTCATGTATCACAGCCCCAGCAAAAAAGTAACAATGGATAATTATGCTAGGTAGAAAGAAAAGCTTTCTACTTTCACATAAGTCTCCACTCTGGAGTGAGCATTGTGAAGCACGAAGAGGTTTTTCCTCCTATCATTAAAACTTTTATTTAACCGAATGTTAAGATAAAATCTTAAAGATAAGAAAAAACAACTAGCACAAAGTTCCTCTTAGGCTCATTCATTATTGGCATTCCATTCAGTACAAGGTTACTAAAGTTATCCAGCATCCAGGTGCCAGATTCTCTCTCCATAGGGCAAAGTTTTAAATTTCAACCTTATAGAAAACAAAAACATTGTCTTACAATGACTAATTTCCTGTAAAACTTTCTGCGCCCTGTGGCTATGATGTAATGTCTATCAGGTCCTGGGGAGAAAACTTGGGACTATTACAAAGAGACACCATAGCCTAGAGGCAAGACAAGAAGCAGTGGATGGAAACTAATTATTATTATTATTATTATTATTATTATTATTATTATTATATTATATTTATATACCGCTCTACTCCCGGGGGACTCAGGGCGGTGTACAGACAAATGATAAAATACATATAATACAAATATTTTAAAGAATTGATTAAAATACAATTAAATAATTTGGTCTTAAACCTAAAATTAAAACTCTAAATTTATGAGATTAAGATTTAAAAATATAAGAGCAATTTTAGAAGAGGTTAGTCCAGGCCAGCCTGCTGGAATAGAAACGTCTTGAGGGCACGGCGGAAAGCGCGGAGATCTGGGATTGTCCGTATCTCCGGGGGGAGCTTGTTCCACATGGTGGGTGCCCCCACAGAGAAGGCTCTCCCCCTGGGGGCCGTCAGTCGACATTGTTTGACCGACGGCACCCTGAGAAGCCCCTCTCTATGGGAGCGTACTGGTCGGTGAGAGGGTACTGGTGGCAGAAGGCGGTCTCGAAGATAGCCCGGTCCTAAGCCATGGAGCGTTCTAAAGGTGGTAACCAAAACCTTGAAGTGCACCCGGAAGAACACAGGAAGCCAGTGCAGCTCGCGCAGGAGGGGTGTCACATGGGAGCGCCACATCGCTCCCATAACTACCCGCGCGGCTGCATTCTGGACCAACTGGAGCCTCCGGGTGCTCTTCAAGGGGAGCCCCATGTAGAGAGCATTGCAGTAGTCCAGGCGGGAAGTGACGAGGGCATGAGTGACCGTGTTTAATGAGTCCCGATTTAAAAAGGGGCGCAACTGGCGTATCAGGCGAACCTGATAAAAAGCCCTTCTGGCCACAGCCGTCAGGTGTTCTTCTAAAGATAGCTGTGAGTCCAGAAGGACGCCTAAGTTTCGAGCCCTCTCCGTGGGGGCTAATGACTCGCCCCCAATAGTCAGCGTTGGCACCAACTGACTATATCGGGATGTCGGAAACCACAGCCACTCGGTCTTGGATGGGTTGAGCCTGAGTCTGTTCCTCCCCATCCAGATCCGTACAGCCTCCAGGCACCGGGACATCACTTCAAGGGCATCATTGGGGTGGTCTGGGGTGGAGATGTACAGCTGGGTGTCATCAGCGTACTGGTGGTACTTCACCCCGAAACCACGGATGATCTCACCCAGTGGCTTCACATAAATGTTGAACAGAAGGGGCGAGAGAACCGATCCCTGTGGTACCCCGCATATAAGGGGCCTCGGGGTCGATCTCTGCCCCCCTGCCAACACAGACTGCCACCGGTCAGAGAGAAAGGAGGAGAACCATCGCAACACGGTGCCCCTCACTCCCAACTCTTCCAGCCGGTGCAGCATGATACCATGGTCGATGGTATCAAAAGCCGCTGAGAGATCTAATAGGACCAGGGCAGAGGAACAACCCTTGTCCCGAGCCCTCCAGAGATCATCAACCAATGCAACCAATGCCGTTTCCGTGCTGTGTCCAGGCCTGAAGCCCGACTGGAACGGATCCAGATAAGATGATTCATCCAGGTACTGAGGAAGCTGTTGTGCTACCACACTCTCAACAACCTTCGCAACGAAGCGAAGGTTGGAGACTGGACGGTAATTAGCCAATATTGCCGGGTCCAGGGAAGGCCTCTTGAGGAGAGGTCTCACCACTGCCTCTTTCAATTAAGGGGAGAAGCAACCTAGAACGAAGGAGTAATTACATAACAGTGAGAACAATTAACCAGTGGAACAGCTTGCCTTCAGAAGTTGTGGGTGCTCCATCACTGGAGGCTTTTAAGAAGACACTGGACAGCCACTTGCCTGGAATGGTATAGGGTCTCCTGCTTGAGCAGAGGGTTGGACTATAAGACCTCCAAGGTCCCTCCCAACTCTGTTATTCTGTAAAAGAGAATCAGACTAACCCTGATATAAATTACCCTTGGTATAAGTTGATCTGGAGAATTGCTTTAGAAGGCTTTCAAAATTCTAGCAATGAAGATCTTTCTAGATATCCAAGCAGCTCATGATTCCCAAGTTTGCCTCTCTCTGAGAAATTGACAATGGCACTTGTGAAATCAAATCCTATTGGCAGGTATTTTATTGCTAAAGGAGATACTGTACAGGGTGAGCTTTCCTCAACATGTCAGCATCCCACTCTCATAAGAAAATGGTATGAAGGCTACTTGCTGTTTGTAGTGCTCCCATGTAATTGTAATCATATTGTTCACCAACCACACTATTGATATCTCAAAAAAAACCCACCAAAAACAATTCGGGAACATATGAGGTACCTGCCATATTAACCTCAGAAGTCCGATGCCAAAGGTGTCCAAAGGCACTAATAATACTACAGACACTTCCCTTGCACTCTCTTTAAACTATCTAACTTTTTAGATTAAAAAAAATAATTAACCACAAAAAGCTGCCTAGGATATTTCTAAGTTCAGGTAGTCTGACTTACAACCACTTGTTTAGTGACCATTCAAAGTTACAGCAGCACTGATAAAAGTAACAATCAGTCCTTGACAGTGATGACATCCAAATTTTTTTACTACTGGTTCTGTGGGCATGGCTTGGTGGGAATGGTGTGGCTTGGTGGGTGTAGCTTGGTGGGCGTGGCAGGAGAAGGATACTGCAAAATCCCCATTCCCTCTCCATTCCTGGGGGAAGGATATAGCAAAATCTCCATTCCCTCCCCATTCCTGGGGGAAGGATATTGCAAAATCTCCATTACCACCCCACTCTGGGACCAGCCAGAGGTGGTATTTGCCGGTTCTCCAAACTACTCAAAATTTCCGCTACTGGTTCTCCAGAACCTGTCAGAACCTGCTGGATTTCACCCCTAGTCCTTGCACTTATGAGTGTTGCCATAGAAATCTGTTTTTGGAAATGGGAGCTTTGGAATGCTTTTTCTCTTCAATAATAATTTAACTTTTTTTGGGAACACACCATATCTAAATAATGTATATTCTACAGCAGAGGTCTTCAAACTTGGCAGCTTTAAGACTTGTGGACTTCAACTCCCAGAATTCTTCAGCCAGCTATGCTATACTGACTGGAGGATTTTGGGAGTTGAAGTCCACAAGTCTTAAAACTGCCAAGTTTGGGGACCCCTGTTCTACAGGCTTCTTGGTAAGTACCTAAATATTCATCATTGTTATCTTGAACACTATTTTTTAGTTTATGGCTTGAGATACGGTATCTTTTACTGCTACAAATGGACTTTTGGTTGGACTGCTAAAATACTAAAATATCCAATTCTTGAGTGTGCTCGTTACATCTGTTACAAAAACGCCAAGCAATTTTTTTTTTAAATGAGAACTTTTCTTGTAATTAAATAACAAGAAAAAATAAAGGATATTAGCAAAACATACATAAGAACAAATTTATATTGAAACAAATTGGAAACTGATATGCATTATAAAAGTGTTCCTTCATACTTTAATGTAATAAAATCAAATTTGGTAAGTCTGATCATTAATAATCAATAATCAAATGTGGTGATTATTTATTCGAAGTATTGCTCTGTGAAGTAGGTTAGATATTCTGCTAAATACAGTTCAAACCAAATATATAGAATAGAAAGAAAAACAGAATTAAGGACAGAAAATAATATTGAATAGAAATGAAGCCCATGAAGAAGATGGCCAATTAGATGAACTGAATGCTAGCCCAAAGCCCAATTATTGCTTATAAATATCAATACTCTTAAATTTGGCATCAAGACAACCTGAATTGTGATCCGTGTAATGGCTTGTGTATATTTACATTTTCTTTGCTTATTTTCCTTCTGCAAAGTGTTATGAGAAATTAGAAGGATTAAGAAACATTCACCTTCTGAGATTTCATCAGCCATTATTCACTGAGGATGGTTGTGTACAAAGGATTCAGATGTTAATGTTTAGAGTGTTTGCCATTATACACTGTGTGCACAATTATTAGGCAAGCTGTATTTGGGAGGATTAATTTTATTATTGAACAACTACAGTGCTCTCGGTCAATCCAAAATGTTAATAAACCTCAAACCTGAATATTTAAGAAAGTAAAAGTGAGGTTATGGCTTTCTTAAGAGAATATCTATGTGTGCAAAATTATTGGGCAACTATTAGTGTGCAGAATTATTATGCAACTAAATGAGAAATGAAAATTTTTCCATCTCACTTATTTTCATCTGTTAAAATGAGAATAATAAACAACTCAAAATTTACAAATAAACATTTCTGACAGTTCAAAAAAAATCAGTGACCAGTATAGCCACCCTTCTTTTCAATAACAGCCATAGGCCTTCCATTCATGGAATCTATCAGTTTCTTGATCTGTTGACGATCCACTTTTTCTGCAGCAGCAACCACAGCCTCCCAGACACTGTTGAGAGACAGTGTTTTCCTTCACCATAAATCTCCCATTTAAGAAGGGCCCACAAATTCTCATAGGGTGTAGGTCAAGTGAGGAAGTGGGTCATGTCATTATTTGTTCATCTTTAAGGCCTTTACTGGCTAGCCATTCAGTGGAGTATTTCGATGCATACAATGGAGCATTGTCCTACATAAAAATCATGGTCTTCTTGAAATATGCAGACATTTTCTGCTTGAAGAAAGTGTCTTCTAAAAACTGGCAGTAGGTTTGGGAGTTGATTTTGAGTCCATCTTCAACCTGAAAAGATCCAACTAGCTCATCTTTCATAATACCAGCCCATAACAGTACCCCACCTCCACCTTTCTGGCGTCTGAGTCGAAGTGGAGTTCTGTGCTCATTACTGATCCAGCCATGGGCTCATCCATCTGTCCATCAAGGATCACTCTTATCTCATCAGTCCATAAAACCTTTGAAAAATCTGTCTTCAAATATTTCTTGGCTCAGTCTTCATTTTCAACTTATGGGTCTTGTTCAGTGATGGTCGGATTTCAGCCTTCCTTACCTTGGTCATGTCTCTAAGCACTAAACACCTTGTACTTCTGGGAACTCCAGGTAGGTTGCAGTTCTGAAATATGACAGCGCTAGAGGATAATGGGTTCCTGGTAGCTTCTTCTCAAATCTTTGGCAGTTAAGGTGTGTCTTTTTTTCTCAGCACATTTCTTGCGACTGTTCTGCCCCAGCTATGGACCCCAAAGAATGCAGCACACATAAAGTCTGTACAAACCTTAGTTTTACTAAAAAACTTAAATAAGTTTTTTTTCCAAACAAAGGCAAATTAACTTTCTTAACAGCCTACAAGAATCCAAAGAATAACTAATCTTAATTTTACTTTGGTTGGCAGAAAGCCCAGAAACAATTTGCAAA
Source organism: Ptyas mucosa (assembly GCA_012654045.1). Taxonomy (NCBI): domain Eukaryota; kingdom Metazoa; phylum Chordata; class Lepidosauria; order Squamata; family Colubridae; genus Ptyas; species Ptyas mucosa. The sequence goes on along the minus strand of WNWU01000001.1, from coordinate 35,666,405 downwards.
GAACTAAGATCAAGGCACGAAGGAGAGTGAATGAAGTTGTTCCCTACAAATTGCTTCAATCGGTGTTCCTCCTTAAATAGGTCAAGGGAGTGGCCAATTAGCCCCAAGCCTTACTCTTGAGGAGACCTCCTCCTGAGGAGCCACTCCTGCCTATTGGCAGCTCTGCGTGCCCATGCATCGAGAAGAGGCTCCTCCTCTTCGTCCTCTTCACTTAAGGGAGCTTCTGAAGGTTCTGAAGGACCTGGCTGAATCCCCGCCTCTGGCACCACATCTTCTCCAGCCTCATTGTCCGACTTGAGTGCCAGCTGCACAGGCTGCTGGCGCAGCACCACACCAGCCTCCTCGCTGTCCGAATCAGCCACCAGCCGTCCAGGCCGCGTATGGGCCACAACAGCAACCCTGTTGACTATTTGCAACAAAACGTTTGATGGTTCTGTGATCATGTCCCAATATTTTAGCAATTTCAAGAGTGCTGCATCCCTCCGAAAGATTTTTTACAATTTTTGACTTTTCAGAGTCAGTTAAATTGTTAAGTGAGTTTTATGACTTTTCACACCACATTTGTTAAGTGAATCACTGCAGTTCTTAAATTAGTAACACAGTTGTTCAACGAAACTGGTTTCTCCATTGACTTTGCTTGTCAGAAGGTCGCAAAAGGGGATCACATGACTCTGGGACATTGTAACTGTCATAATGTGAGTCACTTGTCGAGCATCCAAATGTAAATCATGTGACCATGGGGATGCTGCAGCGATCGTAAGTATGAAAAATGGTCATAAGTCACTTTTTTCAGTGCCATTGTAACTTCAAATAGTCATTAAATGAAGTGTTGTAAGTCGAGGACTATCTGTATTTTTTTTCTTTCAATTGTTCTTTCTTTTTTTCCCCTTCTTTTCTGTACTTTTTATTCTTTTAGATTTTTGTTCATATTTGTCTTTATCTTTTTAATTATAATGTTTAATGTTCTACATTTATTATAAACAAAGAATATAAGAGCAATGTCTAAAAGCTGGCAGCTATAGAAAAGATGATCTCATTGAAATTATTTTTAGATAGAATACACTTAGGAAACACAGAAAATTAACAGAAAGGAACAGAACAGAACAATAGAGTTGGAAGGGACCTTGGAGGTCTTCTAGTCCAACCCCCTCCTTAGGCAGGAAACCCTACACCATTTCAGGGAAGGGAGGGAAAGGGAAAGAGAAAGATCTCTTTATTGTATCTATTTCAGTTGTGGATCTCAGATTTTCAATTAAAAATACAAAGTGGATACCCATCACTCCAAACTGCAATTTTTTTGAGTTATTCAATAGCCTATTGTGTTTTTTTTTAAATAACTGACTCAGCCTAGGATTAAATACTTACTTTGAATTCTTCTACAGAGCACTTTCTGTGATACACATTGTTGTTTGAACAGAGGTGAAAGAAGTATTATCACCTGTGCAAACTATCTGGATAAAGGCTTCACTATAAATCAATAGCTGGCAATGAGCAAACAAAGAAGGAGGAAGAAGAAATATTCAACAGAGACACTGCTTAACAGGTGCTTAGATAGATAGCAAAGGAGAACAAAGTTCAATTTACTCTTTTTATTTTTCTTTCCAATCATGCTGGCCTGCCAATGTACCCCACTCCTAACCTTAAAAAGTCTCCCACAGAAACAGGGAGAGAAATTCTCTCTGAAATCCTCAGTTGCCAATCAAGATACGGCCAACTTCTCATGTAAGTGACTCCACATAATTCATATGAATTTTTAAATTTATTTTAAAATTTTATATAGTTGCCTATCTCACAAAACAAGTGACTCTGGGTAGCATATTTTCATTTTGCTGAATAATACTTAAAGCCTTTATGCTTCTTGAGATGAAGGCTCAGACAGAGTCAATACCTTATTTCTTACACTGACAAAGTCTTGCTAAAAACAATGTGTTTTGCTCTTCTAGGCCCCCAAGAAGAGCTCCTTGGCACATCTACAAGACAATTTTCCAGTTGCTGCCCTCCCAAACCTGCCACACTTCCTGGTGCAACCAGCCAAATCACCTCTTCACATGACTCATCTAGAGGTGAGCCAACTTTAATGGTTGCCCTTGTTGCCAAACTTCTTTGACTACCACCATTAACTTGACAATTGAGGGCTCATCCTTCAATCTCTTAAATCACAATCATAGCAGCTGCTGAGTCTATATGGTGATCAGAGTCTGTACAGCTTTAATCCCTAAGGCTTAGGAAATAAATCCGCCTGTATTTCAGTAGCTAAAGTCATGGGAGGCAGAGTTTGTGGGAGATGAATTATTTATGTTCCCATTCAGCTGCCAAAGTATCTATGTTCTTCAGGCTTTAATTTAACAATAATAGCAGGCATCTAATTTTCCTTTTAGGGTTCTTGAGGGCACCTGATGAAAACTTGTTTCACTCAATTCAACAACAGACAATTGAGCTCACAAGAGGGCTCTTACTCAGATCTCTCTCTCCCCCAATGAAATTACGTTGGGGAATTGGGAGGAGGCCGCTCATCATACTGATATGATGGAGAAAAGAATGGGAATGTTGTATACTTTGGTCATGTGTTTTTCCAAAATTTAATTATTGTTTCGATGAATCAAACCATGGTTAAATCTTGTACTGCAACAAGATTAGTTATATCCTGTTATCAGTAGTGGGTTCCACTTACCTTCGCTACCGGTTCAGAATCAGGAGTGCACATGCACAGAATCTTATGCACACACCAGAGCATCTGTGATGACATCTGGGTGGGTGGGCGGAGCTCTCGCCACCGCCATACCCGTTCGCCCAAACTGGGGCGAACTGATAGAAACCCACCACTGCCTGTTATCCACCCAAATGGCAACTCTCCCTTATTTTTATTTAAAACCAAATCAAATCGTTATTACGGTCATAAACCAGCATAATTTTTCTTTTAAACAAGAAAAATAGTATTTTCATTTACTCCAACATTTCTACTGCATCTATATGAATTATCATTGAGGCAGCATTTATGATGATGAAAGTATTGATAATAACAAACTCAATCCCAAAAGCAAATTCACTGAAATAACAGAAACCCAACTTTGTGCTAACCACTATACCTTGTTAGCCTCTGGAAAGTGATTGCTCTCCCAAGTAAGGTATGTGAAGTGAAGCAAAGTCCCTAGAGATGCTTAAAACAGAGAAGGCACGTCAAAGTATTCCGAATGTCAATATTTTAATTGGTAGGCAACCCACAATCAATTCACTACATGCAAGCCCCTTGCCCAGCTTCCAAATTCAGTGTCAAATTTATTTTCAGCAATGAACTTTCCAAACAATTCTGCTTAGAACGGGAATGTCAAGCTTTGACTCTATTTTATACATCCATTTTATCTTAAAACAAGTCCCAAACCACAAAAAAGCACCCAGTGTTTTTTCCCTGTCCTTCATAGTGGTGCCCCCACATTATTAGTGGCTGCTTCAATTCTTTTTTTAATATAGAACACAAAAATATTGTCCATCCCTGATTTAGGGCTTAAAGGCACTTTGAATTAAACCCAGGAATAAATTGGAGAATGGCCAGGTTGCTAAACAATCAGAACGAGGTCATCCAATTTGCTGGCCCCAGGCAGAACTCCAACAGCCATATGATCACACAGAGGCAGCTCCATTAATGAAGCTATAGGTCCACGTGCCAGATAGGCATATGCAGCAATCCTCCTTGAACTGCAGCTCTAAACTTTTCACCCACCGGCCCCAATTTGACCTGCGGAAAACAAGATGAGCTTACAAACAAGCAGTTCTGCAGCACTGAACTTCTCTGATTTGGAGGTCGGTCAGACATATGTTAAGTTTGCTCACTCTATTACAATGAGGTTAAACCTGAAGGTCTTAGAAGCCCCACCTGTGTTTTGAAAGAAAGAAGGATGCCTTGACTGTGTTCAAATGGTTTTTTAAAAAATGGGGGGAAAGCATTGTCTGAATTTGTGAAGTTGCAGTTCTTGTATCTCTAAAATAAAATGACATATTAACACTTGCTGAAAAATGACTGATTCCAGAAATATGTATTTTGAAGGTACACCGAAGAAACAACAGATTCTTGCTTACTCTGAATCAAACTAAAAGACATGGGCAAGCAAAATTGGCACCTATTCATCCATATTACAACAGCAGCGAGAATGGCACTTGCCCAGCAATGGAAAAATGTAAATACAGCATCAGATCAACTTATAATAAATAAGATATTGAATTGCACCGAATTGGACAAATTAACTTATATCCTAAGAGAGAGAAAATAATCCATATACTACAGTAACTGGGAACGCTGGTATATATGGATAAAGAAGAGGACAAACATAGAGTAAACAATATAGTATCACATATATACTTAGTCATAATTAGATAGCGTTTGGTATTTAAAATAGTCAATGTTATCTGAACAAAAAGATTTACCGGGATGTAACTATGAATAGATATCTGGGGGATCAATACGACCCCCAGTTAGTCCTTACATATGGTTGTCTTTATGTGTTGTGTTGTATACCCATACATTAAATGTTTTTTATTTGTAAATAATTACTAAAGATTATTTTTTTAAAAAACATGACTGATTCCAGAAATATGTATTTTGAAAGTACACCAAAGAAACAACAGAGCATGCAAAAAACAATGTTCAAAAAGTTCTATCAGCTCCCGTCTTTTGGAGAGGAAAATTTGATGCCACAATATGACCAAGCACCATCTATTCTTTATTTATTATTAGAAAACTCATCAAACATTTACGGTACACGGATGATCAAAGGTCTGAGCAGTCAGAAGCTTTTCATTTTTATAGTAATCATATTACAATTGTAATGAATAAGCTAAAAACTACAAAATAAAAAAAACCTAAGAATAAAAAGAAAAAAGTGCAAAAAAAGAGGGAAAAATAGAAAAAGAAGAAAAGAATATAGTTTAGAAGAAGAAAAGAATGTGAAGTTGCTTATTGTTGGGTGTTTTTTTTAAATGTTTCTCTGTGCACTCACACTGACGAATGATGTCCTTTAAGACAGTCTTGCTTGAGAAATTTCCAAACCAGGGGAGGAATTTTAGTAAGAAGGATGCCTTTGTTCTTTCAGGTGTCAGTCCTGCTATCTCCTTGGTTCCCAAAACAGTGCAGTAGCCTTGGGAACCAAGAATGCCTATTAGGGTCTGCAGTTTAAATCCTAAAATCAGAATCATAGAATTGAAAGGAGCCATAACCCTGGTGGCGCAGTGGTTAGAATACAGTATTGCAGGCAAACTCTGCCCACAACTGGAGTCTGACCCTGACGGGACTCAAGGTTGACTCAGCCTTCCATCCTTCTAAGGTTGGTAAAATGAGGACCCAGGTTTCTGGGGGCAAAATGTTGACATTTGTAAACCATTCAGAGAATGCTGGAAAGTACTATGGAGTGGCATATAAGTCTACGTGCTATTGCTACTGCTATTAAATTTACACTCTTGAGTTCAATTCTCTGATCAATGCAAGAATCCAAAACATTCCAGAGAGGTAGCTATCTAGCTTCTTGTACACATCCAGTGAAGAAAAACTTCCTGCTACTTTCTGGCTAATGTGGTTTGCTGTCAAACTGCTATTTATATTAAGAAGCTTTTTTCTAACATTCATTCAGGATCCCCAATCCCCAATCCCGTAACTTGTGCAATTTCCAGTTACTAGGATCAGTTTTGAAAATTTAATCCACAATGATAGAAGCTATTATATGTATGCTGTTTCAAAGTCACTGAATGAGCAAAATAGGGCACTGGACCTCTTATGAACAAGGGGGAAAAAAGGATCTAGTTGTATAAAAACTATCACACATCTCTATCACATTTTAAAGCAGAACATTTAATTCACTGGTTAAACTCACAGTGATCCAATAGGAATTAAGGTCAGGACGTAGTTGCTTAGCAACTTAGCAGATTAACATTTTCCAACTGTTACCTACTCAGTAGAAGGCAATGGGTGATTTACTGGGACACTTCAATTCTGTTCCAGGTTCTCCTACTGTTTTATGGTTTTATTCTAAGCAGGGAATTGGACCTGCTATTTTATATACACTTCAACTTAATGGGATTTACTGTACTTCTGAGATAAAATGTCTAGGTCAACACTATGCGTATCCAATCCATGGCCCATGGACTGCATGTGGCCCAGGCTAGCCAAAAGGTTGGGATACCCATGGGCTACACTATTAGTCAGTCCCATTTTATTAGCCAAGTCAGCAGATGAATAGGTCTGAACTTTAAATATGTTTTAAATCAACTGTCATTACATTTTCAAGAAAATTAAACGTGTTTGTTGCTTTTCTATTTCATTCCACAAAGTGGTTTGCACAAAACTGCGGAACAGGCACAATACTGCTGCATCAATAAGAAAGGCAATGTCTTGAGATACAATGCACTGTATTTTAAGTTAACAATCAGTACTACTGAGAGTAGAAAAAGTTTTTATTAAAGAAACACAGTACTCATCTCACTTATTAGCTGAACCTTTTGTTTCTGGCTTCTTAACAGGCTGCATTGCTCAAATCCCTTGCAAATTATATAGATTATATAATTATTAGCTAAACATTTCTTTTCATTCGTATGAAAATGTGTATGAGACACTTGATTCTGGTCAAAGATGCTAGATTGCAGGGAACAAGCATCAAACTGAAGTTAAAGAACCCCTTCTTAACTCTCAGCTAATATCACCAGTTTCTCAAGTTTTATGCCATATATAGAGAATAAGGTGCGATACTGAATATGCTTAACAAATATGCTTACTCAAATGTGTTTCTCATACAGAACCTGAAGACAAAATTGCACATGGAGAGAATTTATTAGGAAGAGTTTCCAATTACTGCAGTGGATCAGTTAATTCAATAGCAGTAGTCACAGCACAATGTCATCCTGTTCCTTTCTTTCCTACTAAATTTATTTTAAGAATAGTTTGCTAAGATGTGTTTCAAAAGAACTTTAATTTACAACTGTTACAAACAAGCACTCAGTGTGAAAAACAGAATATGTTTTTCAAGTTATTTCATTCCATACTGTGGCTGCAGCGTGCAGAAGAGGTAAGTGCAGAAGAGTGTTCTATCAGAATGGTATATAGTATATACAGTCTACCTTCTGTTCAGTACTCAGAGAAACAGAAATGCAGGTATTATATTACATCACACCCCCCCCAAGGTTTGATGTCACTTTTCTAGATACCCTTGGAAGGAAATGTCTCTATTTTTATACTATGTGTATTCTGCGCAGTGTTTTCCATTGATATTGATGATATTGATCATCAATAAAACTGCCTCCTGGCAGTTAGAAAAGTGGTAAGAGCTGGAAAAGCTACAAAATATAGTTTAAATGGCCTGGCTTTGAAGGTCTATGCTTTGATGGATAAATATATCTCTTATAATAACACAAATCTGATTTTAGAAGTTGAATTATGAAGGGACAGGACTATATTATGTAACACAAAGCCAATATAACATGAGGAGCATTTGGCATATGTTCAACCTGTCTTCCAAGGTCATTCCCAAATACTATTACATGTTTTAGATTCTGGAGAATCCAGGATAGAACCATGAACTCCTAAGCATCCTCAGAGCCCACTTTGAAATAAGACAGCTCGACGTCCTCCTCGAAGACCATAAGTCTGGGGAACTCCACTGCCAACCTTGAAATGAAGTCAAGGAGTTCAGACAGGTTAGCTCTTTCATCAACATTTAAATCACAATTGAAGGAAGCCTTATTACAGATTGACCTGGCAATTAGAAGCAGCAGCCAAAAGACTAGACTTCTGAAGATCTGCTGACTGAGAAGAGAGCTGGGTACCAAGGAGCTAGAACTTGAAATTGATATAAGACATCAGTCCCGTATTCCCCAAGAATGGCCTGCTCCCTGTCTTCTACCATATCTCCTTGTATCTGTCACCATCATAATATTTCAGCCCGTTCCCATCCCCTCATAGGTAGCACAATCTCCCAATATAGCCACCTCAATTCCAAAGGCCAAGAACCTCTCATCGTCCTGAACTCCATCCATCCCAGGAAGGGGAAGCCAGACATGTTGATGCATTTTAGTTTCACTAGCTCTCATCACCATTAGGTGGCCACCTCCACACTCCACCCACCTCCATACTTCCACACACAGGACCCTTCTCCTGCTACTGGTCAAGGACTCCCTTTCCATTCACCTCAACCCCACCCATCCCGTCCTTTGAGTCTCACCCAGACAGGAGAATCAGTCTCCATAGGAAACCCACTGTCCACCGACATAGGCAGCTAGTTGGTTGTTAGAATCCATGCAAGTGGTCAACAATTTCTGCATCAATTTCTTCCTCTCTGGCAGAAGAAAAGGCAAAATGGCCTTTGTGGGGAGGAAGGGTGCACAGTAGCCTGCCACTCTACTGTTATCCCCAGCCCTTATAGGAGCTGGGAAGGAGCCATGGTGGCACAGTGGTTAGAATACAGCATTGCAGGCTGACTCTGGCCACTGCCAAGAGTTTGATCCTGACCAGCTCAAGGTGGCCTCAGCCTTCCATCCTTCTCAGGTTGGTTAAATGAGGACTTGGATTATTGGGGGCAATATGCTGACTCTGTAAATCATCCAGAGAATGCTATAAAGCACAATGAAGATGTATATATCCGTGTTTCCCCAAAAATAAGACCCTGTGTTATATTTTTTGAATCCCAAAATAAGCACTTGGCCTTATTTTTTGGGGAGGTCTTATTATTTTGGGGCACGTGAAGCAAGACGGGGCTCCTCTTGCCATCTTTACCTGATTTCCAGCTCTGCATTTAAATATTTTCAGGGAGGGCTTATTTTCGGGGGAGCCTTATTTTAGCGCATACGCTCAAAAGCCCAATTGGGCTTGCTATCAGGAGATGTCTTATTTTCAGAGAAATAGGGTAAATCTAAGTGCTATTGCTATTGCTAAATGCTATAAAAGCTTGAGGACAGTCTCTCTGTGGCCTCTGTTCTGTCTGTCATCATTCCAGAAGATCCTATATACCAGCTGCATGCCCGAGCCAGGGAAAATTGCAACTCTTCCCCTCAGGACAGAATCCTTGGAGGGTTGAGATTCTGAGTTCGTTTGGGGAGGTTCTGCAGGCCCCACAGCTTGGAACACCCAGGGAAAGGGACTAAATGCCTGCCTGGTCACAGTGAAGCACCTGTTACCTTCACACTAGCCACTTCCCCAAGCACACAGGACTTTGATTCTAGAGATAATTACGCATGATATCATTGCCCTTTAAGATAATAATAGGTTTATGCTTTTTTCCATCTTCATGGTCTTTTTTTTCCCCAGAGTTTCTGTTGAATCTGTAATTTGATGGCAATTACAGTGCCGTTTATTTTAGATCTGTTTATTTGGATTTTGTTTTCATTTTTCATTTCATTGTTACTTTTATGTAGTTGTAATGCTACATTTATAATCTCTGAAAGAAAATTTTATAGGCTTTTTTTCCCATTTCAAGAGTGACTCTAAGAATTCCTCAGCAGACTCCATCCCTTCCCTTTTAACCAACAAAGGAAGTAATAAATTAGAATAGGCAAATTCAGATATGGGTGCACAGATAATAAGCTACATGTTAACATATTACAACTACAGAATTACAAACGTCTCACAACACAAGATGCCATTTGATAGAAGATGTGTTTTCTACTGGGCTAATAAAATATGATTTGTTCATCATACTGATGCTTCAATTGCGTATCCTTTGGTTCATTCTCAATAAGATTCCCCATTGAGTTTGATCTGATATATCACAATTTTTCTAGAGAGCCCTTTTCTCTGCATAGCAGAATACTATCTTTCCATTTCTGCAAAGCAACATAGCTACAAGTAGTCCCTGGGTTACAAGTATCTGTTCAGCAATTGTTCAAAGTTATGATGGCCCTAAACCAGTGGTGAAATCTAAAATTTGTTACTACCGCTTCTGTAGGTGTGGCTTGGTGGTGGTGGTTGATAATGTGACTGAGTGGGCGTGGCCAATTTTTGTTTTAACTTTTTTGTTTAACCATTTTTTCTACAACCTCTTCGGTGAAGAGGCTGTAAAAAAATGCTTTCAAAAGGCTCTTACGATCCCAGCTGAGTTGTCTAATCAGCAGAGACTTTTTTCTTTTAAATGCCTCTGACAATCAGGCAACTCAGCTTGGATTGTCAGAGGCATTTAAAAGAAAAAAACCCTTTTCTTTTAAATGCCTCTGACAATCCAAGCTGAGTTGCCTGATCGTTAGAGGTATTTAAAAGAAAAAAAGGGTTTTTTTTTCTTTTAAAAGGCTTTGATGATCCTACCTGAGCCGTGCGATCATCAGAGGCTTTTTTTTTTACTTTTAAAAGCATTTTTTCAGCCGAAGAGGTTGTAGAAAAAATGCTTTTAAAAGTTAAAAAAAAAGCCTCTGATGATTGTGAGGCTCAGCTGGGCATGGGGGGGCAGGGATTTTTGCTACCAGTTCTCCGAACCACCTGCCTTCATCGCTACCAGATCAGGCGATCCGATCCAAACCGGGAGCATTTCACCCCTGCCCTAAACGAATGGTAATGGCCAACACTCAAAAGTTCTGACTGTTGTAGTGCTCCTATGGTCACGTGATCAAAATTTGGGCACTTGGTGACCGGCCCACATTTACAACCAGGTGCAGCATCCTATGGTCATGATCTCCTGCTCTGCTTCCACTTCCACCAACTTCAAACTGACTCTGCTTCAACTTCTACCACCATCTCTGCCCTTTTGGCCACCCTGAACCCTACTTCTGCTTCTTGAGGGAAAAAGTGACTTGTGACCTTTCCTGACAGTTTCCCATTGATTTTTCTCATGGGAAATCAGCAGGGAAGGTCAGAAATTGTGGTCACATGGCCGTGAGATGCTACAACTGTGTAATTGCAAACTGGTTGGCAAGTGTTCGAATCACAATGACATTACTATGGGGCTGCTGTAATGGACATAACTTCCAGAACCAATTGTAAGTACCACTCATTCGGCAATGCTGCAACTTCAAACAGTCGCTGAATGAATGGTCGTTAACCAAGACTACCTGTAGGATGAAATTTTAAGTAAGCTAAAATAATAGGATGAAATTTTAAGAGAGACCAAGTGGAACCCAGAAGAAAAACAAGACAAATGGATAGGTATAGGATAACTAGCTTGGTTTATAGTACTCTTGTTCTTTCTCGATCCAGAGTACAGAACTCCAAGTACAGATTTCAGTTACAAAAAAGTAGACTTGAATGTTACAAAATAATTTCTGAAAGGAAGACCAGAGGACCAATGGACTACGTTAGTTAGAGAGGCGATGGGCTTCATTTCAGGGGATAAGTTCAAGCAGTGGATAGGCAACCACCTGTCTAAAAAGCTTCACTTTGGATTCCTGCTCTGAATGAAGGAGAAAGGTGGGAATTTGGTGGCCTCAATAACTCTTTCCAGTTCCATAATAGGAAATGTTCTTTCTATGTTTACCTATGAAACAAAGCTGATGTGACAAAAGTCATTTGTTTAAAAAGTAGGCCAATCTTTTGTTTTGAGATTTTGCCAGAAGCTTAGTCTTATAATCTGTCCTAATTAAACTGGGCAAACATGGGGGTGGGATTAATCATGCTTTTCCTTGAACCAACCCAGCCAGGTTTGGTGACAAGAAAAACTTTATCTTTCCAGAATATTACTCTAATGATTTTCAAAATTGGAAATGAAGTTAAAATATCACTGGGAGCCAAGCTTGGACTAGCATATAGTTTTACTAGTAACTACTATTTTGTCAGGCTAGAAGTTTATTTGCTAAGCAACAGAATGAACAATAATAAACTTTCCATTTGCAGAATTGTGGCAGCCCTATTAGATAGGCCAGCCTAAGAAATCAATGCCATCTAAGTCTAGAACTACTTTTATAGTTTAGTTATAGCAACAGAATCTGACAAGTCTCCATTTGGTCTGTGCCTCCCTCAGTTTAACTTCATACAAATTAGGGACGGGCCTATGTGAGATATTTGCTCAACATCTCAGTCAACAAATCAATTTTTTTAATGGGTTCATATCTGAACAATGCCTTGATAGCAGCACTTTCTCCAGTCCTTCCCAGCCATTCCTTATGCCCCCTTACAAGTTGTAAGGAGTTACCATTTTCCTTTATCTTGAAGGCTGAATCCCGACACCATATACTGATCTGCAAAAATTGACTTACCTCTATAACCACCATCTACAGATTAAAGGCCTTTCCATACTGCTCAGTTAAAGTGCTGTCCATTCATCCTTGACTTTGTAGGCTATATTTATATGCAATTTTCTATCGAGCCTTTACTGTATTTGGTCCACCTATCAGTGCTTTCCTAATTATGCATGTGCAGTGCCTGATAAGGAGAGCCTGGTAGAGTCCTCTAGTTTTGCTGTCTTCCCTCGCCAATATGTCAACAGCTGATGGAAAGAGATATTGACTGCATTGGGATGAAGTAGGTCTAGATGCCTTCCTGTTCTTCTCCCACTCTTCCTATGCCCCACTGTAGTTTAACTCAACAGTCAAGGGTTACAAGATTGTATCACAAAAGGAGCTGAATTACAGGCAGTATTTCTATCTGGGATTCCTTTCCTTTTTCTTCTGTCAGCTTCCAGATATTACTGTGATGTTTCAGAAGGAAACATAGGGAGGAGAAAACAAGATTACTCCTTCAGTATTGCATCATTTCAGCTTGTTACTCCAATTCAGCCTTTTTCTAGGACATAGATGAAAGCACTTACGGCACTGGTGGCTGAATAGTTTTGTGTTATTAGTCATTTCTGAAGAACCACAAGCACAGCACTACTATATCCAACTATTACGCAGGAGACTGGATGACAAAAGATTGGAAGGGAGTGCTCCCATCAGCCAGAAATGGACAAAAAGCACCGTTCTAATCCCACCAAGTACTTATTCAGCTTCCCATTTCCGATATAAATAGGAGAAGATGTAGTAGCTGGGTTCACTGTTATGTCCTATCCTTTTAACCTGCTTTTCCCAACCTAGCACCTCCTATGTGTTGAGTCCAACACATTCTCAAAGAAGAAGAAGAAAAAAAAGAAAGACCAATGGGATCAAAATATTTCTTGAACCTGAAGTTGGCACCAATGATTTACATTTCTTTATGAAAGCCCTTATGGGTAAAATATCAGCTATGGTTTTCCAATTTAAAAAGCCCCGTTCATTACAGTACAGAAAATTCCTGGTGACTGGGGGCCAAAGTCACAGTTCAAATCCATAGCTGAAACATAAACAGACAGTAAAGGACAGGCTGGTGAGAATTATGTAAAACATAAGCAAGAAAAGGAGAAGTTGCACCAAGTCTCAGTTTCTAAGATTTGGAAGATTTAAAGCTGTACCTATCAGGTGAGGTTTAATACAAATGCTTCCCGTACACTAGTTGGAATACTATATTGTTTTCCAGATATACTATTTGACACAATGAAATAAGAATTTATGCACTCTCACACAGTATTTTATTCACCAAATTCGTTTTCTTGATTTGAATGAGCAGCTTAGCAGCAAAGTTTTACATTTGGCTAGAAATTAAAACTGCTGATATGCCAACTCAGAAAACAGAAATGTTAAAAGTTGATTCCCTTCTAAAAATCACTTCAGCAAGTTTGTATACCATGAAATTTTGTTGATTGACAAGCCAGTGGCATATCTTTTACAAACACCATACAGTAGTTTGAAAACAGTTTCCTTTCACGGAGGATAGTTGTTTCCTTATTTTTCAAAGAGAAAAATGGTGAGTTTGCATTAAATGAAGTGCCTAATGCTACTGGATTCCATTAGAATTAGAATCCAGTAGATTCCATTGCAGGACTTACTTTATGATCAGAAATACTTTGTCCTTTTGTGTAGGTTTGTTTTCATATGTATTTATCCACTGCTTTTTTGCAATATTTTCATGAAGGTCTATAATTTTTATTACTTTGCTCCTCCATCCAGTTTTTGTCAATAAAGGACAACAACAAAAATCCCTGACAGGCTTTTTTTAAAAAAAAAAAACTTTAAAATATATTTACTGTGTGTCTATAAACAGACTTACAAAGTTCTGCAATTCAGCCATTATAAAACTCTCCTACTTCTAGGATTACATCATGTGTACTTCTAGTAGGAAGTGAGTTGTACTAACAATATGACACTTCTGGGTGTAAACATTAAAAAGTTCAAACTGTTATTTCTCAGCTCCTACGGTTATAACCCAACCCTTTGGAGCTAGTCCTAGAAATTAAGGCAGGTGCTCCCCAGTCAGAATGAAACTAAGAATATATTAATACCTTCTGCTAAAAAGGCTTCAGCTTGGCTGGATCAGCACCTACATGTATTTTATACACTCCTCAGTTACTGGAGTCTAATAATTTTCTCCCCAAATTCCCCTGTCTCAAACATACATTTTTAATCACCCATTCTACTTGTTCTTTCTATCATACATAATAACCAGTCCTTTTATTCTTTAAAAAAGCAAGAACCCAATGTCAGTATCACTTTCTTCTTTTTCAGTGTAGAAAAATATTGCCTTGTGGCATGCAAATTTCTAAAGTTAAGGGTTTTTTTTCTAGATTTCAAGCAACATAGATCGCCAATAGTTTTTCCAAAGAAGCACAGTATACCACAATATAAAATCAAAATTGTTCTTGCGTAGATGACTAAATACAATCAGGGTTCTGTTTAGAATCATGGGCGAAAAAACAAATAATGAAAAGAAAAAGAACAGAATATGGTAATAACTACCCTGTTTCCCCCAAAATAAGACATCCCCTGATAATAAGTCCAATTTTGAGCTCATGGCAATAAGGCCAAGCACTTATTTCAGGGTTCAAAAAAAATATAAGACAGGGTCTTATTTTTGGGGAAACATGGTACTTAATCCAGTATTGCATAAATTTCATATTATTTTTAAAAAATACTTTCTGCATTTCCTAGCTATAACAAACAGACTTCAATATATGTGGTCTATGCCTATTTAAGCCTCATAAATTGGGTGTTCAGTTGCAATCTCTCTCTCTCTCTCTCCCCATGAGAAACAGGAACAGAATTGATTATGCTTCAAATAAGGAAATATGAAGGCTTAATTAAGTTTCTTCGTTTTGCGTAAATAAAATTTTCTGAAGAAAATTAAGTTATCATTCTGTAGTAATTTGTTGTATTTAAGTTTTCCAGTTTGCTTGGAAAACTTGTTCTTGGAATTGGACATTTATTAAATTAATGGTTCACAACAATGCAACAATTTCATTGGATTATAAGGTTACTTCAACTGGAAGGACATTCAGTCTCTCTCCCAAGGTTCTGTTTATTCCCTAGTGCTTGAGTTTATTATCACTATTTTAAAACCTTGGCTGTTTCAATCAATATAGTCCAACGGGTTTCAGCACAAGATTCTTGGTCAGGGAATAAAATACCGTACATTTTTCTGTGGGATGCTGATACACATTTATTGATGTTTTCCCCTTTAGAATTAATTAATTGGGAAAAACAGGAAAAGTAACACTTCTCCATTTCACTTAACTTTAGTTCGCAAAGGTATTTTTCAGTTTAAACTTTTAAAAGGAAGATACACTTTTGTTTTACTGATCACAGCAAATGAGGAAAAACTTTCTGGCTTTTGGTATGGTATGAAAATAATACTGCTAATGATAAAAAGAATACAGTTTACAGAGGCTGTGTCATATATTATTTAATGATTTCCACAATGATCAGCACTGCATATTTTAACATCCCCTAAACACTATATTCAATGCAATGATCCTGTTGATTACATAAATAAATATTGTTACTGATTATATAAATACACATTGTTACAATGTTAGGTCAAACCTATCATCTTACACATCACGATATACCCACACCAAATGCACTTAATTTATATCACACCTGAGGTAAGAGTTTCTACTCACGGGATGTACAGAAAGCTCTATCTTCAGCAGCCTCCTTATAACTGGCACCCAAGATATGTGACACTACCATTCATATAATCTCTGGAGAGCTTACCAAAGCATGCTGGTTATGGAGTGCTGGACATAATCCAACACTTTGGGAGGATCATGATGGAAGAGTTTTCCCTCAACATGCAAGGACTCATAGATGTTTCTGAACAATCTAATAAATCTTGCTATAGGAGTTAGCAAGAAGGACCATGACTGATTTCGTAGAACAGACTCCATGTTCTGTAACACCAAAATCCATTAAAAGTATAATGGCATGTTGGAGACCACTAACTGGATTATGTTGTGGGACATGTGTCTTCATAGATAGGAGACAGCCAAGGAACTCCTTAACTGTCAAAGTGGGCAGACTAGATAGGAGACATACACCATGTGAGCTGTGAGCTATATACTGGGGAAATCAACCTTGCAAAAAGCTTGTAAGTTTTAAGAGAGAACCATACTTAGATTTCCTTGAGAGTCACCTCCTATCTTCTCTTCTAGCCTCGGCTTCCCATTTACAAAATGGGAATAACCATTTGCCAGCCCATCTCACAGGACTGACATGAAAATCAATGTTTTTTTTTTTAAATAAGGAGTTTTATGAACATGTTGTTTTTTTAAAGAAAAATCCGCTTGGGGCAAGAAGAGATCTGGAAGGCTATTTGGGGCTCTTCAGAATTTGGGCAGCTAAAGTCGAATACCTGACAGTGAAAACAGAGGGGCAGACAATCTGAGGAAGCCCGAGAATTTAGCAACTGGAATACACCCCCACAGCAGCGGGAGGTGACCACGCCGCCTGGGAAGGATGCGAGACAACTGGAGGGCACCGCGTTCAAGTAGACCCTTTTTAGAGGAGGGAGAGCGGCAAGAAATACCCGGGCGTGACGCGAAGCTCGCAAGTAGCTACGCCAGCTTCCGAGCAAGAGGATTCCCCGCTTCCCCCGATACACACGGCCGAGCGCAGAAGACGCGCGGTGGAGGGGAGGGGGGGGTTTCCGCGGCTCCCGCGGGGGCCCCAAAAGAGAGAGAGAGCGCCCGCGCCAAGAAGCCTCGGGCAGAACTCCTCCGAGCCCGCTCCAGGCAAAGCCCACCACACAGGATGCAGCAGCTCAGCATCCTTCCCAGGCCGTCGGGGGCGTGGCGGATCGGAAGTCGGGAACCGAGGCAGGAAGATGGGAGTCTGGGGGAGCGATTAAGGAGCAGGATCCGGCTAAAGAAGGGCAGCCGAGGAAAACCGCCCGTTTGCCTTCCGCTTCCCTTAAGCGCCTCCTCGCTTTGTTACGGGCTGAGCTCTCTTCCTCTCGCGCGGATCCCCGCGGAATTGGCCCGGGGCTGCGAGTTGCAGCGGGTCAAAAGCGGAAGCCCGAGCGCGCTCATCGCGGTCGCCCTGGTCCTCGCCTCCGGGCATCTGCGCCCCGCACCCGTTGCAGGGAGGAGGAGGAGGAGGAGGAGGAGGAGGAGGCCTCTGCGGATGCACCTACCCGGGTGACGCTGGGCAGCGGGACGCAAGGAGGGCCGCCCGGCGCAGGTGCCTGCTCACCGCAGCGCCGCGGCTGGGATCCGCTCAGCAGCGCTTCATCTGCCTCAGCTCCATGGACGGATCCGAGCCGGCAGCTGTTCCTTTTGTAGCCGCTCTTGCCGCGGCCGAAGATCAACTGTGCCAATGAAGAGGACCCATAGCGTGGATGCGGTTGCAATGCAAACTGCACATGCTCCTTCCTGACAGCCGGCCGCCTCCCCCGCCCGCAGCCCTTCGATCGCTTAACCCTTTCGCTGCTGCGCCCTGGAGGCGCAGGCTGGGCGGAGGGGAAGTCAAAAGGGCGGGAGGGAAGACCAGGCCGACTTCCTCAACTCGGTTCCGCCATCCCTGCGCTGCCGCAGACACCCGTCCCCGACGTTGGCTTCCCTCTCCGGCCGCCTGCGTGTTCCGCGCGCTGGGCTGAGGAGCCGTAGCAAGGGAAGAGTTACTCCGTCCAGGTCCAGGTTCCCTTCCTGGTTTGAATAATTTACCTCCTGGCAATTTGCACGCAGCCCGTTTGTTTTCTTCGGCAGTTGGCCGAGGCCCCGGGTCCCCTGTGGCTCCTTGAGGCCGAGAGATGGGTTTGTTGGATGGGTCTGTCGCTCAGGGCTGAACTGTGGAAGCCCTTGGCGCTCCTTTGAGCTGGGCTATATGCTGCAGACCTTTCATGACCCCATTAGGTAACGCCACCAGTGTTAATGAATGTGGGGTTTGCTTCCTGCTTATATATATTAGCGTGGGCTGCCAATCTTGACAATGTTTGTGGGTTTTTTTCCCCTTGGTAGCTCCTTGATTTCAAAATCAACCTTACAAGAATGTCCCTTGATGGAAGATCAAAGGTCACGGTTAAGGCTAGATCCAAGGTGGCTGCAGGAGATAAAGTGGGAGAGAAGCAGATCTTCCTTCTCCATCTGGCCTGGTTTTGCAGCTGGAATAGATCTGATCGCTCATGACCTGCAGCTGTTATGGGGGCGGGAGATGGGAAGTCCCCTCTTGGATCCCTGAGCCACCAAGAGAAGAGGTGCAAAGTTATTTGGTTTCTCCTTTAAGAATGTTAGGAATGTTTATTTATTCAATTTCTCAGTCAATGACTCTGGAAGGATTACAGGCCTAATATTGTGTCTCTGGCAGAATCAGCACCCCAGTAGCTTCTATGCAGCGGGGATTGCATAGGCTAAATACAAGTCCCCTCAACCAGGCCACCAGAATGGCAAATTTTCAGGGTGGCAGCAAAGAGCTTCAGCCTCAATCTATAATGATATGTGGGAAAGACCTTAGAAGAGATGCAGTCTAGGGCAGCGGTCACCAACTGGTGGTCCGCAAGAAAATTTTGGTGACCCGCAGAAAAATTATTTGCATTTTTAATATTGCACTAAATCAGGGGTTCTCAAACTATGGCCCCTGGGCTGGATATGTGCAATGAATGCTTGTGTTACTGCAGAGAGTCTCCCCCTTCGGGGTCTTTTTGTGCGGGTTGGAGGGGGGCAGAAATTCCAACTTGGGGTCTGTTTCAGCCTCCTGGTGCGGGGCTTTGGGTGAAGGGTGGAAGGAAGCGCCACTGGTGGTGAAGAGCTGGAGGGCCTTGTTCCAGTGGGACTGTAACAGGGCCTGAAATTGGCTGACCATCTCAGCCTGTTGAGCCTCCAGGCGCCGGTACCTGCCCTTGCACTCCTGCGGGTCTTGTTAAACCTATGCTTGTAGTCCTCAGTGAAGTGCTTTTGCTGAGCCTTCTCGGTCAGATCCAATTTGAACTGAGCCAGCTGTTTTGCCAACTCTTTTTCGTGGTGGCTGCTTAACTCCAACAACTGCTTCCTGTTGGGGCCCCCAAGGAGCCCGGGCAGGCAGGCAAGGAGGGGCTGAGAGGGAAGGGGCGAGTAGAGGCTGTCGAGGCGCCCCTCGACATGAGTGACATCAAGTTGGTCATGCCCACCCAGTCACATGACCACCTAGCCACACCCACCCAGCCAGTCATTAGGCAGATCATATTAGTGGTCGCGGGATTTAAAACTATGAATTTAGTGGTCCCTGAGGTCCAAAAGGTTGGTGACCCCTGGTCTAGGGAATAGTCAGATGGGAAACAACATAGTTTGAAGCTGGAAAATTGATGGGTCAAGAGATTCAGAAAGTTCCCTCCCTAGTTTCCCAGGTTGTAAGGGAGAGGGCAGTACTATCAGACTTGCAAGATTCTGATAATGTAGCTTTACAATAATGTAAAATTAGTTGATCTGAATACATTTCCTGTCTGGTCTATTTAGAAAAGCTGACTCCACCTCTGGGCTAGGACAGATATGCTGGGCCCACCGAAGTGGATGATGTCCATTGCTTGTTATGTACATTTTTATGTGTATGAGACAGAGAACCAGTGTGCAGGGTTAGGAGCAGGGAGAACCTTGGTTGTAGTCCTTCCCTAAAGCATAGAGAGAATGGGTGACATTGTGAGATAAATTTATTTTAGAAGTGCTTTGACTTCAGATAAGGGTCAAAGAGAAATTTGGCTTCTTTTGCACTTCTGTTCATTTTTTATGACTAATGGGTGGATTGTACTCTAATTTATTCCCGGGAGAGTTTTTTAACATTGAAATGGAAATTGCTGCGTTGATGCCATATAACCTTGTCGAGTCCTGACCTTTTTGGAATACTTTTTGAATGTTGGTTACAATGTTCTAGTTCCTGATGTTTGGTTTTGGCCAATAGATGCCTGGAAACAGGGCACAAAAAAGGTATGAATCTGGGTTTCAGAGTACCCATGCCTTCTATAAACAATTGTACTCTTTCAAAATTCAATATATTTCATTTAAGATAGTAATTAAACTGTTTCTCAGATTAATTCCTTTCTGTGATTATATCTATTGTTAATTTGTTTTATTTGGGAATGGGTTCTACAAGACCAGCCTTGAAAGTTTATACCACAACGAGAAGGGGTGCACAGGAATTTAAGCATATTTAAGGAAAAATATGAAATAAAGTTCTGTTTTGTAAATGAAATTGTTCTCCCTCAGCTACTTTTTTTTCCAATTATTTATTTTGAAAAATTTCTACAGCCATTACGAGATGCATGTTTAAGGTAAAAACCAAGAAAGATTAAAAATCTATGAATGAAAAATTTCTGCCTGAAAGAAATTGGCCTTTTACTACTTATTATTCTGCTATAAAAATTAAAGTCTTTGAATAACATTCAATCTATTTGCTGAAGTAATAAAAAAGAAAGTCAGTAAAATATTTTTCCCTACATTTATTCAGTTTATTAAGCCATGTTGGTATACATAATTTTCACGATATCCAAATGTCTTCCTGCTTTTGTTTCTCTTGTGTATAGCATCCTGTCAGGAGGAGTTCTGTGAATCAAGCTGGGTGTTTCCAGTAAAGAAAAGTTCAACTTATTTTATTTTATGACTGACCTGATTCAAGGGGCTTTTCAAAAAGTCCCTTGAAGATGTTTCCTCCATGTAAAATATTTTTCCCACTGTTTCTTTTATAATTTTTCTTTTCTGAGAAAAAGTTGCGAAATAAATAAAATAGTTGTACAGCTCCTTTTGACTGATAGCCCAAAAGGCCTTTGTCTAAATGCATCTATTGTACACAAAGAGAAATAGGTGAGACTTTCGTGACCTGTAATTCTGGTTAGGAGTGTATGAGCTTCTAATTGAAATATGAGGAAATATGAATCTCCTCTTCACAGAATACCTTTCAGCACGAGTAGCTCATCTGTTAGCACCTGTTAGTTTGTTGCCTTCCAAAGGAACAAATGTTATGGATAAAATACCACTGTAGCAGGACCATCTGAGCTTCCCTTTCTGAAGATCTAAGTGTCTTAAGTTGTGAAGTCTATTTCTGTATGTTGAGGATATGAATCTTAAAAACAAACATGTAAAAATAGGACCAAGAATTGTCATATGTTTCTTTAAAAAAAGGTCCCCCAACATGTTTCTTTAGAGAAAGCATAGTGAGGATGACACGTTTTCAAATAATGCAACATCTACATTTTAAATTTGCAGTAAAACCTTGGTTTGTCTACTGGAAATTATTCTAAGATAGTGTACAAGGTTGTGGTTAAAAAATAGTGACCAAGAAGAAATAATAGCTTTTTCCCCCTCCTCCTCCCCCAATTAATTTTATAATAGGAGGGTGATCTTATATTACCTTATAATACAATAATTGAGGCAGATAAGTTGGGTAGTGGTGTGGGGAAACTATCACAAATCAGAATCATCTTCCTTTTGGGTAAGTACAGTAACTTGTGTTCTGAGGGCCTGAAGACTGAAGGATATTCAAGAATTTTTGTTGAACATTTTGCCCCTCCCATTTCTTTTCAAATACTTTTCAGTTGAAGATAGGACCTTCAAAACTAACAATTGTCATGGTCCCTGACTGCAGTGGTGCTATTCTAGATCTCTAGAATATTGTTAATAAAAAGATTATTACTGAACAGTTACTATCGGAAATAGTTGCCCTCAGTTATGGAGGGACATTGAACTAAGGACTAGAGCAGGGGTGTCAAACTGGATTTCTTTGAGGGCCAGATCAACATTGTAGGGAGAAATGGGATGGACACCTCCTGCAGCACCCTGCCGGCCAAAATGGGGTGAGGGTGGGGCCGCATGTGGCCCCTCCCAAGCCCTATTTTGGCTGCCATTGTGGGCTGGTCCTTCGCTATTTCTAGGCCAGCCCTGTGGGTCAGATTTAAGCACCCCTCAGCCTGGATGCAGCCCGCGGGCCTTGAGTTTGACACCCCTGGACTAGAGCTTTGTACATTCTTCTTCAGGGTCTCTGAGAAGTCTATGCAACTGACTTTTAAAATGACAAATCTGCAAGCAGGGGCATGCTCTATGGCATTCAAATACTTTTTTCTCTTGTGAAACTTGCACAAAATATGTTTACTCAAGGTTTTGTTGACATTTTATTCTCCCTCTTGAAAGGCAATGGGATCAGGTTTCAGTATATCCAGTCATCCAGTTTAGGTTGTGCTTAATAAGAAGAAATTGTGATGGAATGACAGACAATAATTTCAAGACAATTGCAACATTAGCTTCCCTGCCAGCAACTGCTTCTCACTTTGACAAGATTTGCTGAACATTATTTATTATTTAATGGATAGTTGAGCGGGTTTCAAAAGTTGCTTGTGATGCAAAGTCCGTAAAATGTAAAATTCATAATTTGCATGTGTAAATTATGGAGCAAACTCCGTCTATTATTCAGACGTAGGCTATCTTATTCTAAAAATTAGTATGTCCATTTTGTTATATATAGTTTGTGATCATTGTAAAATTACTTCCCCCCCCCAAAAAAGTAAAGGTTATCTCTTTTGAAAAAAATGCTATTTGACATGCTACACAAAACAAGGGATTTTATCCACTAGCAGGAGGCACAATAAGGTCAGTGATTTATAGAAAATAATTTAGGCTCAAAGGGAAAAGAATTCTTAAAATATGCAATAATCAATTTATATGGGGATACAAGAACAGAAACAGCCTCTGACCATATCTATCTGTCTGTCTGTCTGTCTGTCTATCTATCTAATCTATCTATGTTCCAACATGCAAATTTGAGTCTTAAGTCTGACAGAATTCTGTCTGTCAGAATAATAACTAAATAGAAGTGAAATTTATTTTCAGGGAAGCTACCACATGACACAGTTTCTCATATTGCCATCTTAAGCACACATCCTAGTTATATTAGTCAGCCAACCATAGATAGAAAATCACTATACAGGTAATCCTTGTTTAGTGCCCACAACTGGGACCAACAGCTTAATCCAGGGGTGGGGAAAGATGGACCCTTTATAACTTGTGGACATGGCTGGCTCAGGAATTCTGGGAACTGAAGTTCACAAGTCATAAAAAGGCCATCGTTCCCTACCCCTGGCTTAATCATTAAGTGAAGTAGTGGCTATGACTGTGCTAATGATCTTACTTCCACTTTTATTTGCTTTACATACTTAACACACACTTGTGTGTAAATGTGAGGATTGTCCTCAAAGTCACTTTTTAATCACTGTCATAACTGCAAACGATCACTAAATGAATCAATTGTTAAACGAGGACTACCTGTATGTATTCCTAATGTTCTAGGAAGCAATATTAACCAATATTAAATGTTGATATTATGTTGAATATATTTTGGATGTCCAAATATCAACTGACATTCTCTTGGAATTTGTAAATTATTATTATTCAAAAAATTATCAATAAATGGTACTATTTGCTGAACTTCTAAAATTTGCTATAATATTTTCATCATCTTTTGGCACAAACTATAGACAAAATAAATGCCATCTAGAATAGAGGCAATTGCTGGGTGGGGAGAGGGTTGATGGGTAAATTCAAATGTCAACAACATACTGAAATTTGTCTATGGGTGTGGCATCAGAAAATATCAATTTACCAAAAATAAATTCAAGTTTCTCCCCATTACCATTCTAACCCTACAGGATGCTTATGTATACCCCAATTTACAATCTTTTATTTTTGTCTAGTAGAAGGTATACCAAATGAAGCAGTCAGCTATAGCCCCTTGTCCTTTTTATTTTCTAAGGCTTAGAGAACCTCCTTGGAGCTCAGAAACATCCTTGGAAATAAAGTAATCCTAAAGGCTGTGCAGGAGTTCACTTTATCTTTATTTCCCATGCCCACTTTTTTTTTAAAGTTACTTTAAAAGAGAGAGGGCAAGGAGCTTTGCAGATGTCAAGAGAGATTTGTCTGAACATAGTACATGAAGCGAAAGCCCGTTGAATATAGTAGTTGAGGCATCAGTCTAGAATCAAGGAGACCATGAGTTCTAGTTCCAATTTAGGCACAAAGCCAGCTGGGTGACCTTAAGCTAGTCACTTTCTCTCAGCAAGGGCAAACCACTTCTGAAAAATCTTGTCAAGAAAACTTCAGGGACTTGTCTAGACGGTCTCAGAGAATTGGAACAATTGAAGAGGGGGGGAATAGGAGGAGAGCTACAATGTAAATTATTAGTAGCTAAACATCAGAAAGAGTTCCAGAGCACTTTGTAAGACTGACATTTAATTATGAGGCACAACCTTTTGTGAACAGCATCTAATAAGGTAACCTGCAGTTCATTAAAGCTTATACCTTGTAATGAAAATTGTTATGCTTGACAAGTGTTAACCAGATTCAAGAAGGCAGAGGCAATGTTGGTAAAGAAATGCAAGATCCTTTAGCAAATAAAAAAGACAGTAAACAATATCTCAGCCCTGTGAATGGTGGGGATATGAGAGACCCAAAAAAACGGCCTCAATTTTATATGGTATAATTGGGGCAGAGGAAAACAGGCAGGTTTTCAGGATTCTGCTCTGATACCCTACAATAATAAAATATGACTTCTCATTGCAGCATCTGTTGCATCTGACCTACCTGGAAAGACAGACAATGTTGATATTCATGATCATCATTAGCTATCACTGATCTTGGAGCACTCCTGATTATTAAAGGTACTGTAATAGTCCTTCCTTCCTCTGCTCTGGTAAACACAAATGAAGCAGACCAGCAAAATTTATGATAAGACACCTCTGATCATTCCAGACTTTTTACAGGATTCACAAATCTCTTGAAATAGGTCATTTTCACATATCCATCATGCCTGAAGGGGGATCTATGTAGCATAATCAAAGACAGTAAAACTAAACTATGATATATATGTTCTATTTCCTAAATTCTGTTCCAGTTCTCAAATTTGTGCCTCATGCATCAGTTGCTGGAATATACGATTACGGTTTTCACAATACGAAACCTGTTCTGTGAAGAAATACATCAAGTGCAGCTTGCTTGACTGAATATTGGCCAGAGGTTTCAAGAGAAGTGCTCTTTCTACAAAACAGACTACCTTTGGATTTAGCTTTCATTTCCCTTAATTTTAAATAATTCCTTATTTAAATAGTCTGCAGGTTGAATCTGCCAACTCAGAATATTGTCATTGGGGCCGTTCAGCTTTGGAAAATGATAGCAATCTATAAGTATTGATCCATACTTTAAATACTGCATAACCTTCATTTGCATTCATCGGTTGAACAGGAAGGGATTGGCATTCTGCATATGAGATATATTGTTAAAAAATGAGAGATAATTAGGGTAGGATTTCAAGTTACTTAGAACTACACTTTTGGTATGTAAGAGAGGCATCCAGCAATGGCAGGGGATAAATATGAACTGCTTAATATTGCATGACACTTTCCTTGGTAAGCAGGAGAGCTTTGATATTTATTTTATTTTATTTATTAGTTTGTCAAACATGTACAAGATAGCAGGTATGAATATGGACATGGACATGGACAAGGAAAATGAATACAAATAAATAGGGACAGTAGAACAGGGATGGTAGGCACGCTGGTGCGCTTATGCATGCCCCCTTTACAGACCTCTTAGGAATGTGGGGAGGTCCACGGTAGACAGTTTAAGATTGAAGCTGTGCGGGTTTGAGGATGTAACAATGGAGTTGGGTAGAGCATTCCAGGCGTTGACCACTGTTGCTGAAATCGTGTTTTCTGTAATCGAGTTTGGAGTGATTTACCTTGAGTTTGTATTGATTGTTTGCCCATGTATTATTGAGGTTGAAGCTAAAGAAGTCGTTGACAGGTAAGACATTGTAGCAGACACTTTTGTGTACTATACTTAGATCAGACCGTACACGGCGCAGTTCCAGATTGTCCAAGTCCAAAATTTCAAACCTAGTGGCATAAGGGATTCTATTGTGAGTATCAGTTTCCATGGGAAGAGGACATTATTATTCTTTCAGTTCTATATTTCAGTTCTTAGAAATAATGTTCTGACAATATGACTGTATAAATACACCTACGAAGTATTTATCTTGTCGCACTAAATAAATTGAGTGATAATACCAGCAAGGCGGTGGTGGGTTCCTCCCGGTTCACCCCAGTTTGGGTGAACTGGTAGCAGCAGCAGCGGGAGGCTCTGCCCACCCACCCAGACCTCATTAAAAACACTCTGCACATGCGCAGAAGCACCATGCACTACTGATAGCGAACCGGTAGCACTGGGATTTGAAACCCACTACTGCAGCAAGGATGAAAACATATTTTTCTCTTAATTTATTAGCTGGAAAGCAGCTTTTCATAACTTTCTAATTTGAATATATAATTTATAGATTGCAAGTTGTATGTTGACTCACAGCAACAACAGTTCAGAACAAAATCTAACCTCTTGTGAGCTGTTGAAGAGGTGATGTTTGTTCCAAATGCCAAGATTGCTTTGTAGATATATGGCAGACAGTGCAGAGCAATGTCTGTTGTGTTTACACACCAATACCAGTATTTCATGTTGTAAAAGAAGTAGGAAATACCTTGAATGTTTATGTCCATTTTATAACTTAGGTAACTCCTGCCATTTCAGTTTGGCGTGTGTGTGTGTGTGTGTGTGTGTGTGTGTGTGTGTAAACTATGCATTTCTCTCTTTCTACAAAAAAATAGATTGCAATATTAGCTTCTGTGCTCATATCTCTGCATCATTTCTGATATGCTGTTGGAAAGATGTGGGAGGAAATTATAAATTAGCTGCCCATTCTCCCTTGGATGTTTTGGAGTAGAAGAGTTTACTTCTTAGCAAACTATTGATCTTTTATTTCTTATTTTAAATTTCTTAAATATAATTGTTTGCATTCAATTTGCAATTATCTCTTCTTTTTACTTTGCTGTTTCAAACATCACTTTGTTTTTGAAAACAGAATAGATTTCCATTTTTAATAGAGTTGTGAGAAGAGAAGTGGGGGGGGGGAAGGAAAAGCCCCTAAGTGACAGCATTATCTTTCTTATAGAAGTCAATATTTGTGAGGTAAGTAATGTAAAACAGGCACTGGAAGATGAGAGTGAGGAAATTAACAGAAATAATATTTCCATCAAGAAACTGGTGTGTCCTTTGAATCATTCCACTGATAAGATATCAGGATGCTAGGAAACTTTGAAAATTGAGATTTTAATTCATATACCAAGCATTTGAAATCGTATTTTGCTACCTTGAGTTGAAATTTCAGTGCTAGAGGAAAACCAGTGTCAAGACATGACTATTTTAACCTCTGAGAGGCTCCTAGGCATTTGTTATTCCCTCTGACATCTCTGTGTTGCTTAAACCATTAACGTGACAAATCCTGTTGAAATAATTAAGAACCAAACAAATCAAATTTTCCCAATCCCCCCCCCCCCCTTTCCACTACCATCTAAATCAGGAGTGTTAAACTTGCAACAATACGTTGTGGTCATGTGGTGTATCGTAACTTTTCCCCCCTTCACTAAACCGGGTGGGCGAGGCCATCGTGTGACACATCTGGCCCGTGGATCACAAGTTTGATACCCCTGATCTAAATTAAACAATAACCTGAAGTTCATTGCTGTGAATTGGTGACTTGTAATCAAAAGGCCTCTGAAATAAAATCACTGAGTTGGGCAAGAATGGATGATACAAATAATAAATCTAAATCAATATGAGATAGTTGAATGCATTCCTGGGATAACATTGTGTGAAATGATAGAATGACTGAATGAGGTTTTTTTTTACTTTTTGGTATATGCAATACTTTTATTCATTCCTCTGTGATTCTAATCTAGTTTATCCTCGCCATTGGCTATAAAATTGGATCAAGTCCTGCTAAGTTCAGTAGAATTTAACAGTAGAGAGGGCTGAAGCCTTATTCAACTTATTAAATGCAGTTTTCAGCTTCCTATTCCATCTGTAAGATTCTGAATGCACCTATTTAAATCAGTAACATGCTTTTTTTAAAAAAAAAACTTTTTCATTTGATTTGTTGTTAGTTGTGAAGTTGTGTCCAACCCATCGCAACCCCATGGTCAACATTCCTCCAGCCTTCCTGTCCTCTACCATCCTCTGGAATCTATTTAAGCTCACGCCTGCTGCTTCAGTGACTCCATCCAGCCACCTCATTCTCTGTCGTCCCCTTCTTCTTCTTTTGCCCTCAATCTTTCCCAGCATTAGGCTGTTCTTCAGTGAATCCTTCCTTCTCATTAGGTGGCCAAAGTATTTGAGTTTCATCTTCAAGATCTGGCCTTCTAAAGAGCAGTCAGGGTTGATCTCCTCTAGGACTGATCGGTTTGATCACCTTACAGTCCAAGAGACTCGCAGGAGTCTTCTCCAGCATCATAGTTCAAAGGCTTCAATTCTTTGGCACTCAGCCTTCCTTATGGTCCAACTTTCACAGCCATACATTGCAACGGGGAAAACCATAGCCTTGACTATACGTAATTTTGTTGGCAGGGTGATGTCTCTGCTTTTCATTTGATAGTGAGGAAGTTTGCACATTTGAAAACAAATAAACAACCATGATATAAGTAATGAAGGAGGGATGTTGACAAATAGTCCTAATTCATAACTTGAATGAAGAACTAACTGAAGAACAGTACAGCAAGGAATCAAAGCATAGCTTTTTACAGTCAGTTACACAAGCATAAGTCCTGGGTACATTTCATCTTTGTCTCCTGCTGGCTCAACCACATTAATACAAAGGAACTTGGTGCCAGATATCTCCAGGACTTTGGCCTACATGTATTTTTGTAAATGTAATATGTTCCTGAAAATGCTGGAGATCTAAATCGTGAAGTACTAGTACACGAGGGTAAATATAATATAGTTGCCATTACAGAAACTTGGTGGGACGGAACTCATGACTGGAACATACTGAATGAAGGATACATACTCTACAAAAGAAACAGACCTTACAAAAGAGTAGGGGGAATTGCATTATATGTTAGAGATCACTTCCTCTCCACAGAGATGCATAACACTAAGGATGAAAGCCTGTTAGAATGCTTATGGGTCAACATAAAAGGAAAAAAGAACAATATTGTCATAGGTGTACACTATAGGCCATCCAACCAAGCAGAAGAAATAGATGAACTTTTTGCCAAACAGTTAACAAATGTATGTAAAAATACACCACAGTAGTAATGGGTGACTTTAACTAACCTGATATCAAATGGGAGACACTCTGCAGCAAGTGGGAGATCGAACAAATTCTTGACCAACCTAGCTGAAAACTTTGTCACCCAAAAGATAGAGGAGGCAACTAGAGGGACAGCTATACTGGATCTTATTCTTACTAACAGAGCAGAAGTGATAGAGGGGATTGAAGTTGCAGGAACTTTGCGGGAGAGTCATATTAGAATTCAATATAAAACAGAGCCAAGCAAAAGAATATAATTAAACAAGAGACTTGGATTTTAAAAGAGCTGATTTTGACTAACTCAGTGAATGCTTGGGAAAGATCCCATAGATGAAAATCTTAAAGGGGAAGTCAACTCAAGAAGCTTGGGAAACTCTGAAAAACATTATTCTAAAAACTCAGTCCAACTCAATACCATTGAAAAAGAAAAACAAGATAGCCAAAAAAAAAGGGGGGGGGGAGGGCGACAAATAACTAAAGCAGAATACCAACAAATTGCCTGAACCTGCAAAGATGAAGTTAAGAAAGCTAAAGCTCAAAATAAATTAAGACTTACAACAAATGTCAAAAATAATCAAACACGCTTCTTTCAACACATAAAAACAAGAAAAAAGTCAAAGAAACAATTGGTCCATCAATGGGAGAAGATGGCAAGGAAGTAACAGACAGTAGAGAGAAAGCAGAACTGCTTAATTAATTCTTTGCATCTGTCTTCACACAAAAAGAAAATACAAACCAACTTACCAAAAACAAAATTGTAAAAAACAGGCTAAGAATGCAAATTAAAATAAGCAAAAATAAGGTAAGATAATACCTGTCGGCTCTAGATGGATTCAAATCTCCAGGTCCTGATGGATTACATTCCAGGGTTTTGAAAGAAGTGGCAGACATGATCTCAGAACCTTTGAACCACATCTTACAAAGTTCTCGGAGCACAGTGGAACTACCTGAGGACTGGAAAAGAGCTATTGTGGTCCCTATCTTGAAAAAAAAGGGGGGACGACAGATCCAGGAAATTACAAACCATTCAGCCTGACATCAATACCTGGAAAGATCTTGAAAAAGATAATCAAGCAACACACCTACAAACATCTAGAAACAAATAAAATTATAACCTAGAAACAAATAAAATTATAACAAGTAATCAATACGGATTCATCAAAAACATCATGTCAAACAAATCTTATTCCATTCTTTGACAGAGTGACTAAATTAGTAGATTGGCAAAATGCCATGGATATAATATACTTAGATTTTCAGTAAGGCATTTGACAAAGTAGATCATAACCCATTTCTTGTTAAAGTAGAAAAATGTGGGACAGACAGTATCACCACCAGATGGATTTGTAACTGGTTGACAAACTGTACTCAGTAGTCCTCAATGGAACCACATCCACATGCAGGGAAGTAAGTAGTGGGGTACCTCAAGGTTCAGTTTTAGGCCCAGTACTATTCAATATCTTCATAGATGAGGGAATAGAGGGGAACTCATCAAATTCACTGATGACACTAAGCTGGCAGGAATAGCCAATGCCTTATTTCTTAGAACTTTCATTTCATTGATCTCAGAAGGCAACATGTTTTACAGAACCTCAGGATAAATATATTCTGTTCTGTTAAAAAATGTTAACTAAATTGGAAACAATTTATTTTAAATACCACTATTATGATGCATCCCCCCCACCAGAGCTGACCCACTGCAGGCATTTGTACTTGGTTGGCCATTCGCCGACGCTCCCCTCCCATTACTGGTCTGCCAGTGCTCTTTCCCCGCCCCCTCATGTCAGGTCATTCATGGACAGACACTTGTCCCTGGCCAATTGGCTACGTGGGTCATTTAACCATGCAGTCCAGCAGCCAATCCCTATGCTGAGGGGTGGGCAGCCTTGGCTGCCAGGGATGCAAGGGACATGGTAGTTGCTTTGCCATATGCACCTCATGCTTGGGATCCAGTGGGAAGGGGTGGGAAACAACAGGTTCCAGCCTAAGCAGACCGGCATTCTTCTATTTTTTTTTCTTCCTATTTCCTTGCCCCCCCCCCCCACTTTGCAGTCTCAAATTCAAAAGGAGCAGTGCCTGGCACCTTCCATGCGAAGTAGCAAAGTGATTTTTGGCACATTCAGCAAAAGGAAACAAGCGGCGCCACTTTCCCCAAGCTGTTGCAATCTGCTGAAGTGGAGAAGCCCAGGTGCTCTTCACACCACCAGATTCCTGCCATGCAAGTGCAAAGGCCAGCCACTGGTGATTTCTCAGGGATATCTGGCTCCAGGTTCCTCCTGGTGTTCAAAGTGCAGTGAGGAGGATTAGAGTTTCAGGATGAGGGAGGACGAGGGGAAACGGCCATTTTTAACCCCACCATGCAGGGGAGGTTGCAGTGCCAGTTTGCAAGCAGGAGTGGCGGAATTGCTATACTTGCACTTATGGGAATTACACACTTTCCTCAGCAGGAGATGAGCGCCAGCCAAGGGCTAGCCAAGAATGAATGCCCACAATGGGTCAACTCTGGTGGGGAGGGCTGGGGTGAAATTGGCATGGTAAGGCAGCCATGTTCAATTGTCCTAGACCCATTATGATGTGCCATCAAGTCAGTGTCTGCTCCTAGCAATCACATAGCTTTTTATTTTTTTTAAAAGTTCTATGTTTAAAATTCCAGGATAGAATTTTAAATATAGAACTTGTTAAAAAGAAAGAAAATATAATACTTATTTACTCATTAAAATCTGAATCAGCAGCATAGAATACAACTAGTCCTCAAGTTACGGTCATAACTGAGAACAGAATTTCCACTGCTAAGTAAGGTGCTTATAAGTGAGTCACGGCCAATTTTGTCATCTTTTTTTGTCATGGTTGTTAAGCAAATAGCTGCAATTGTTAAGTGAATCATATGCTCATTAAGCAAATCCAGCTTCTCTCTTTGCCTTTGCTTGTCAGAAGCCAGCCGGGAAGGATGTAAATAGCAATCACATGATCCCAGGACTCTACAGTGTTGTAAACACATGCTGGTTACCAAGCACCCAAATTTTGATCACATGACTGTGTGGTTGCTGTGAAGTGTGAGGACCAATTACAAGAATTTTTTTTCTGTTAACATTGTAACTTTGAACTAAATGAATGGTTGTAAGTCAATTACCTGTATATGTTTCTGAAGCTTTTTGTGAGTCTAGAATTGTTTCAGTTACATCTCAGACTTTCAATCGTGTCTTGTCAATTATGAAATGAATGCCATTTTTTTCATCAAACCTGAAGTTCTTGTGGCATTGCTACTTGGTCATACTTCAACTTAATTTGATCAAAGGTCTTGCCCCTTTTGGGTCTTGAGATCAAGGAATTCCTCACCAGTTATTTATTTCCATGTTAAGGTATTTATTTACAAGAGTTTGTAAGCTGCCTCACTTTATATTCTAAGGAGTTTATAATACCATAGAAAAAGAATAAATCAGAATAATATGCAGTAATAAGGATATAATCACACTCATCAACATCACTGTTCCTATGTAGATCACTAAACACACCTAACCACAGTCTGAGATATAATGTTTATATTCCAAAGGCTCCATGGAAGGATATGAATTCTGGATTAGTCATGAAAGCCAGTTTGGTGACTTTGACCCAGTACTTTCCGTTAGCCCAACTTTCACAGTTGCACTTGTGGGGAAAACAGAAAACAACAGTTCTAGGTATGTTTGCTGCCTTGAGGAAAGAAAGAGAGATAGGTGTCAGATGGAGTTAAATGTTGCAATCCAACTCAATTCTCTCTCGGTGGTTTGTTAAATGAGAGGCCTCTTATGTTGCAGCAGTTTTTCCTTCTCCTATTTCCAAACTCTTCTTAGTCATTTTTTCAAAGTTTTGAGTGATGCACTCAGTTGACACTGGTGCCAGGTTGAAGGAAATCCAAGTCAATTGCATCCCCAGAACCCTATGCAACTATACATTTTCCCTCTGAAGTCAGGATTTTGAATTTTTTTTCTGCAGGTGATAATATCAACTTGGTAATAATATTTCATGGATTGAAATATTACTTTGTTTCTGAGTCATAATCACGAGCACCATGTTTCATGGTCTGTCGTGATGTGAAAAAAATTTTAACCTTTAGGTGTACTGGCTGGTAATTTCAACTTTGGAAGCTTTCATCTCTGCCCTCAGCATGTGAAGAGCACATCTTGCACGCATCTGATACTGAAGAACCTCAGTAATGCAACCTCTACATTCCTGTGAAATGCCAATCTTAACAGTTTCCCTTTGAGTTATCTGCTGATTGTAGATCATCAATCTTTCTCATGTGAAACTTGTTGGATACTGTCAAATGTGTTCACTCTTGATCATACATATCAGCTCTTCCCAATTCACCTCCTTTACATTTTTGAGCTCTGTAATACATCAACACAGTCATCAGAAACAACCGGCATTAAGGTATGAATATCCGTTAGAGAGATCTTTGTAACGGTCCAAAATTCAATTGTTGCAAGTTAAAACCCACTCTTTCCTAGAAAAATGAAATATTTTAGGATATACTAAAAAAGACAGAATATTTCCCCTAAAGGAGAAGTAGAAACTCAGAGAAGCAGAAACTCATTCCCCCCACCTTTGTCAATGGGCCATTAAAGCCTCAGCATCCCATCTGCAACACAATAGGACCCATCTAGCAACAGAAACTCCCCACATGGCACCTGGGAAGATTACATCAGCCAGCAAGGCTAGCTATGACCTCTGACAGCAACCAATCAGAATGCTCTTCCTGTGCCCCAGGAAGTTCAAAGCCAGAGAGGGTATAAAACCCAGGGACTCTCAGCATCTCTCTCCTTTTCTGCTCAGGAACTCAAGCCATGTGATTCTGCTCAGGAACCCAAGCCATGTGATTCCTGTCCACCATTAAACCATCTTTCCAAGCAGTCTCCATGTTTCCAGTGTCTTTTCCCCCCACTTGGAACTGAACCCAGAAGGATATTTCTTCCAACACAATCATGCACATTGTTTAATACATACTAACAAGTACTCGCTGCAGATCTCCATTTAATGAACAATAGCAATAAACCTTTTCTTACAGCAGCTTCCAGCCAGCTGAAGTGATAGATGCTAAAGAACATGTCAGATCTTCTAATGCATCAGTAATGCCACCTGTTGGTGACTTACAGCACTAGAGGCATTCTTTTTTCATTCTGCACTTGTACATGACTCTTAACTACTATTACTTGGAGAAAGTGTACTGGTGCACTGAAACATCAGATACTCATTTGATCTCCTCAAAACAAATGGGCTGTTGAAAGCAGAGGATATCTGCTACACTCACCCCTATCACAACCATGAAAAAATGTGTATTTTGACATGATATAAGCAACACTATGTTACAACACACACACTAATCCTAATTGGGTCAATTATGTTTCTTGTTTTCTAGTACACAGCAGTCTAGCCCAGGGGTCTGCAAACTTAAACACTCAAAGAGACATTTGGACCCGTTTCCCACAGAAAAGAAAACACCGGTAGCCACAAAACCCTTCCCATGCCTGACTATTTCTTGAGCAGCCACAAAACTAGCATATGTAGTTGAATTAAACCTGTTTTCTTCTGAAACTTTTCTTTTCTTAGATTTATCCATGGTTGGCCTACCGGGGGTTGAAAAGCTCAATAAATTGTGTGCCGGTGGGTGCTGCACATTGGCGGTTGTGATGCATATTTTGAGTGACAGGGAGCCATAGGAGAAGGGTGAAAGAGCCACATGCGGCTCCAGAGCCACAGGTTGCTGACCCCTGGTCTAGCCAATACCCTAAAAAGAATAAATATGAATGAGTCTTGGACTGAAAAAGAACAAATGATTCATAAACATTTTCTCAAATTTTTAAGCACATGCTTGGGGATGAGCAATTTTAGGTATTCCTTAGTGTAAATTTACAAACAGTTTATAAGAATCCAGGTTATAAAGACATGCAAACTTATGCTTTCCCCAACTCAGTAATTTATTTTTAGTTCTTGTGGAATCTGGGTGATGTGTAATTAGATATTGGTTAGGAATGTTTACCCATTGATGTCACTAGTTGTACATCATCACCCATATTCTGCTTCAAGTTAAGTCTTCCTGTTACTGTAGTACCAGAAGGTTCAAAGCCAAAGTATTTATTTGCTTAACTATAAGCCTTCACAAAAGCAGAAACTTTCACTTTTCATCTATTTTGATTAAAACATTAGAACCAGCATATTTAAAGTATTATACATCTTGGGTGCCAAACTACAAGAAAACTCAAGATGATACAGTATATGGAGAATTTCCCCCAATGGCTTCCTACCACAAAGGTAATTTGGGCTGAGAGACAGTAGCTAATCCAAATTCATCCAGTAAGATTCCATGGGCAAGGGAGGATTTGAACCTCAGTCTCTCTGGTCCTAGTCCAATATCTTAAAACTACATAAAACTAAGCTTCCAAAGTTGTGCAACTGCAACTACGGTATGTGGTTAATGTGTTTCATTATGTCATGTAATCCTATAAAACTGGATTAATAGCATAACCACAGTTAATCAAG
Organism: Ptyas mucosa; assembly: GCA_012654045.1. NCBI lineage: Eukaryota > Metazoa > Chordata > Lepidosauria > Squamata > Colubridae > Ptyas > Ptyas mucosa. Next base: position 35,630,570 of record WNWU01000001.1, on the reverse strand, counting down.
ATACCATTACAGTTACGAGATAATACAATGAATCTGATCTTGTTTTGAAGGTAACAAGTCTACATCCTTTTAAAGTATCTCCCATTAAACTTCATGGGGACTTACTTCTGAGCAGGAAGGGAGGGTAGATTTCTGTTCAGTTGCTAAGGCAATTGAGACACAAAAAGAAAAGCAAGTGTAGGAAGGAATGGGAGGGAAATGCTTGGCTTTTGTTTCTAGGAGGATGTGCTTCATACCGGTAAAGGTCACCTCACAGATAATGGCAGTCCCCTAAATCAAGAGTGTTCTTTAGTTCATTTAATTAGCTGACATCCAAGTAGTTCTCATTCTTCCTTCTCTATTCTGATCTAATCTGAAGACATCCATAACCAGAGCAGCTGGAGTTGATTTTTGTTTTCTGTGATATATGATGTGTCTGACATCACTTGTCCAACATTTACCCCATAGCCTGTGGACTTGAAGAACGATACAGAGAGGCCTCTGGAATGCAAAAACATAACATACCATAAGCAGCTCTATCTTAGACACACAGTGACTATACAAAACTGATCTGCTTCAAAGCATGTCCTGCTTTGCCTTGACCCTTCCACTCCTATATCTCTGTCCTCCGTTTCTTATCTCCTTCATAATCAGGACAGTCTCGAAAAGATACTGTCCTGATTATTTGAATGTTGGTTTTATAGTGGCTAATTGATTTTATAATACGAATTTGCCAATCCCTCTATTGAAGGCAGAGAGGTGAAAATGAAATCCTCTTGTCACCTATTAAAGGGTTTAATTGTTAATTTGCATCTCATCTTCAAACCAAGTTTTTAAAAAGAAAAAAAATCAAATTTATAATAAATGTCTCCATTGTGTGTGCAGAAATGGGGGGAAGGAGTTATATAATAGGATGGAAAGTTCAGCTGTTTGAAGTGACTATTATAATTTTAAAAAGGCATTAAATGAATAAATGCCATTGAAACAGAAATAATGAAGGAGACAGTTTTGCATATTCTTAGACACCAGTTACTTGGAAAATTACCACTTTTGTTCTGCTACTAAAAAAACCCTATGTTGTATAGTCACTCTGATTGGGGTTTAGCTTGAAGGCAAACTTTACCTTTATTTTGTTTTTTTTTTACTTAGCTGAAACTTGCTAGAGATTATTAACAAAAACCATAGCAATTTAATGATCTTTTCAATCAGTAGATTATTTTTAGGGCAGCCAGAGGTATTCACAGAAAATCACTGCTGGGGTGAGTAGGGGAGGGGGGTGACTTGTTTTGCTGCCACTTAGTTATTGTATGGATTTTTACAGCCCAGATCTGATACCCTAGTTTAATCCTCCCAAAATACAATCACTGATTCGCCATAATAGCCAAATATCAATTTGTCAGAAGACAAATGACCACCTTCTCTACACACCCAGTAGTTCAACAACAATCCCCCTTCCTGCCTTTGTCTTTTCTCATCTGGTAGATACTCCTTCAGGAGGGAGGAAATCAATAGTGGTTATTTTATTACTACATTTCAGATAACTATAAATAATGATTAACATAAATAGAAAACTCACAGCCATAGCCTGCTGTCTGGCTATTCTCTAGAGTTGGGAATCATTAAGAATGAGAAATTTTTCTTCAGAGTGATAATTATTCCAGTATAAAATTCAACAAATATCTTGAAAAGGATCTTTTAGGAATATAGAATGGGGAGCTGAGGGGGAAGATGATGCTCCCAAAATTTAATGAAAGATCTTCCGACTGTGATCAAGAGGTGATCTTCTTACTGAAGGTGCTTCTCCCTGACTCTTGGGAATCATTCTTCTCCTTCAGCTTGTGGCATAAGGAAATCAACACATTCCCTTATCTTCCTACCAATAGGAATTTATGTTTTCATGGCAGGTGGTGGTAGTGTGAGGCTTGGAAAGAAATTCAAGTTCTGTTTCTTTCTTTCAACATATCTTTCTCTGGTTCCAAACCAAAGTTTACAAGATTCTATATACTGGAAAATTACTAAATCCTACTAAATGCCAGAACAAATACAGGTAGTCTTCACCTTATGACCATAACTGAGCCCAAAATTTATGTTGCTAAGTGAGCTATTTGTTAAGGGGATTTTGCCCCATTTTACAACCTTTCTTGCCACAGTTGTTAAGTGTGTCACTTCAGTTGTTAAGTTAGTAACATGATTGTTAAGTTTATCTTGTTAAGTCTAAGTGCTACTGCTATCTGTCTTTCCCATTGACTTTCCTTGGCAGGAGGTCACAAAAGGTGATCATATGACCCGGGATACTGCAGCCATCATAAATATGAATCAGATGCCAAGCATCTGAATTTTGATCATGTGACCATGGGGATGCTGCAACGGTTGTAAACATGAAAAACAGTCATAAGTGACTTTGTTCACTGCCATTGTAACTTCGAATGGTCACTAATTGAATTGTGGTAAGTCAAGGACTACCTGTATAGAGTATAGGTGTTTTTCTCTCATTTTCACATACTGTGCAATTTGGATTTCTACACATGCAGATATCCACACAACACAGGTTTGTTTGGTAACAACTTCTCTGTGAATTTCTGTTTCTTAAGCACATTTTAAAAAACCGGTCACTTCATTTTATTTTTAGATGTTATGTTATTTTATATGGGATGAAAATAGCCCAATATTGGCTTGAAAGTGAAACTGATTGTAGCAGATCTTAGGAAAACCACTGATCAGTCTTTGTGCATTTAGAAATATTTATTATACCATCTAAATCCTCAACATGGATGTTGATTTGATCATATGAATTGGTGTATATATTGAAAACTCTGCCTAGTTATGCAGAGAGGTAGAACTCACTGAAATCACATTCTCATGTGTGTTATTGAACATATATATTGATTGAGAGAGCATCGTTTCTGTTCCTTGTTAATTAAAACCAAAAAATTATGGAAACTGGACACATATCCGGTAGACCAACTTTTAAGACATGAGGACAATTCTATATTTCCTGTAGTTTACTGAATCAGGTTAGGCAGAAATGCCAGTGCCTCTTCTGTAGCCAGTTGAACTATCTGGTTAATTATAATTATTTAATAACATAAATAATAATTTCTACAATTTTATGATTCGTCAATGATTCTGTGGGGGATAGGGAAGCCATTCAATGAACATTTAAATTTACAGGATAGTTTTGCTCAAGACTCACTGTGCTATTCTGATAGTTGCAAAGGGGTAGAGTACAATTCAAATAAGCATATAATTGTGTGTATTTTCCTGCAGAGGGCAGTAGCACATAACACTTAGATGTATCTATTTATCTATTTATTTATTAGCTATCTATATATCTATTTATTTGTTAGCACTCATCAAAATGTAAGCATCTACATGGTTTCTTCCTAAACCACTGCAATATTCTGAAAATAAATTCTTAAGAAGGGAATGGTAATATTCTGGTCTTCATGACTAATATTGCATTGTTGTAAAATGCCATCCAATTGCCTATGTCCTGTAAAAGAGGATTAAAAGAAAAATAATAAAGTTTTAATACTGTTGTGATAGCAGCAGCCAAAACACTGATATATAAGAAGCTGCTTTACAATATAGTCCATCTAGCTGAGTAATGTCTTCCTAATTCTTAGCAGCACCCCAAGCCTTACACTTGCCATTATTTTTCCCTGCTTGCTTCATTGTGCTCTAAAGAGGCTTCAGAAGAGAGTTCTCTGAAGCATATGATAAAAGAATCAAAGAGGAACTGATTATCTTCATTCATTCATCACCCATATTTCCTATCTGTATCCATCTCCCAGCCTTGAATGGGAGCTTTTACTGCCATAATGGAACTGTGAAAAAGGTCAGATTTAGAAAAAAGAAGTGCTAAAATATCATAAGGAGAGAGAAAGAGAGAACAAACTAGGAATTAAATGGAATTTAAAGGCTATGGAGGAGAGACATAGATTGCTTGGTTTATCCAATCCAAAAAATAAAAGCTAAGAAATAACATAGGTCATAATGATACCTCAATAAATGCTGTATGTGCATGTTTGAGTGGAGTTCTTGACATTTGCAAGACACTCAAGATGTATTTCCATCGACTGCAAACGTAGATCATAAGAACTAATGGGGTGTGGATTGCTAACAACAGATATCCACATGAGAAAACTGTGTCCAATCTCACCATGTGCTGATAATGCATGTAGGTAAGTTGAATGGAAATCATGAAAGTAAATTTTATGGAAAATCAAATTCTCTGTTGCTTCAGCTATGTAGATTCCTAATTTATTCTTTCGATTTGGCAGAAAACAGTAAAGAAAGAAGTATAATGTTGATATCAGTTTCCTGTGCTTCTTCAGAGGACTATCTGAGCCTGGCTGTCTTTCTTTCAGGAAAAAGGTGGGAAGTAGTGAATTGAAATCAAGCAAAGCCAAAGCCAAATATTATGTGCTTCTTCTGTTGGTTTCTTTCCCAAAACAACTGTCTGTTGCTTCAGGGGCTGGAAGTAAACAGCAGGCAGATGGCTCTTGATATAATCTCTTTCTGAGTAAAAGCAAGACAAGTTCAGACACAGAAAAAAATTATAAACTCTGCTATTTATTTGATTCCCAAGGGATTTACTTGCTTCTGTTCTCAATGCTGCTAGGCCAGCTTACTGGAGGTGAGATTGTGTAGGATGGGGGGCGGGGGGTGGGGAGCGGGGAGTGGTCCTTGTTTTTTAATTCCCCTAACTAAACTAACTGAAGCAGAATTACAGAAATTTGGATGCCCAAAGGGTTTCAGCCTTCTTTTTGTTACGTTTCTATTCATTAACTTTGAGAACAAGCAAAAAGAGTTCCCAAAGACAATTAGAACAGACAAAATGACTTAGATAAATAGATACGAGATTGAGGTAATGAAGCGAAAGTCTGATGAAGCCTGATGAATTAAGCTTTCGTTTGGGCCTCTCTCATTTGCTTTGTGGAAGTACTTTATTGCCAGAACCTCAGCAATAAAGGGAGTTTCTGACACCCTTGAATACAAGTGGTATATTGTGGCTGTTGCCCATTTCAGTTATCTTATGGCACTCTAATGAAGCAAGGTATCAACCTTGAATTTTAAGTACCGTATGTGCTAAACCACACGTTTGTCCTTCCTGCTGTCTTCACAGAAATCACATTCCAAACCATCAAGTATGTATTGATTAATTGCTGGAAGAAACAAAAAATTAGCTCAGTGGCCTGGATTATAAATTGGGCAACAAGACATAGGAAAATGAAGGAGTTTTTAAAATGATCTTTTAAGAGGATATAGTATCCTTGTCTGTTCAGTCTAGGCCAATTATTAATCAAAAATGCCTAAGAACGTGAGCATTTGCTTTTATCTCATTTTAGATTTATCTGGAGCATTTAATTTAGTAGTGCCAGTTGTTATAATTTACCATTGAAACAAAACAGAAATACTCATTTCAAAATTCCTCAAACTTCAAAAGATTTAACATTAGAAAAGAAGATTGTGTTACATTCGACCTTGGATGTCACAAAAATGAAATGTTATAGTAATTTTTCGGACTCACAGAAGGCGCTTTTCTTTTTAGGATGGGTTTCTGCAAACTGTAACATGTTTTAAACAATGAGTGAGAAGAATAATTCTGGTATATATTGTGCATTTAAACAAGTAACAGATCTGATGCAAAATTCCTTTCTGGTGGGTGAAACTGTTTATCTCGTGCCACATAAATATACCCAGGAACTAGTTGTCTTCTAAAGTTCATGGTGTATGATGGTGGAAATAGAGAAGAAATAGTACAGGGTTCATATAGTACAGGACTTAGATACTAGGAGTGTTGGGAAACTGAAGCAAGAATTGGTAGGCAAGAACTCCATGAAGTGATAGAGACAATGAGAACTATAAAGTGATTAAACAATGCTAGTTGATTATCTTATAATACAAACTAAGCATTGAAGAAAGTAGAGAATATTTAAGTTTAAAAAAATATAGCCCTCTTTGATAGTATTTTTTTAAAAAAACCCTCTATTACATGGAAATTGCAGGAAATGAAAAAACTCTACATGTTACATTTTTAAATTCACTTAAGCATCTCAAAACAAATTATATTTCTCTACTAGGAATCTATATACCTAAGTTGACCTAAGTTCATAAAAACGTACGCTCAGTGGTGGGATTCAAGTAATTTAACAATCAGTTCTCTGCCCTAATGATTTCTTCCAACAACCAGTTCACCAAACTGCTCAGAAAGTTAACAACCGGTTCTCCCGAAGTGATGCGAACTGGCTGAATCCCACCACTGCGTACACTATAATATATTTGCTAGATCAGGCGTCCCCAAACTTGGCAGCTTTAAGACTTGTGAACTTCAACTCCCAGAATTCTCCAGCCAGCTATGTCTAGCACAGCTAGACTTCTGTGCTAGATCATCAGGTGCCACGTAACTTCTTTGTATTTTAGTTTTCTTTCTAGAAACAATCCAACCATTTACAAAGACTTCAGGTGAGACAAAGATGCATGAGACTCTCCCAACTTGAGCACCATCTGATAATTTTAAATTTTATGCTATAAACATTGGGTAGGATTTATCAGTTGAAGCACTCAGTATTACTGTAAGCTGTGGCTTGACTCTGAAAAGCGAAGTGATTGCAGAGTTCTGGTGTGGTGATAAAGAATGCAAACTAATGGTAAAACTCCAAGCATATGATTTCACAAAAACTTATTTTAGCTCTCCCAATCATGATACAAGCAGCCATTAGTACTGTTGAGAGTATTTATTGCAGGAAGACGGAAGAATGATTGCAAATATAATGAAAAGGAAGGCCATTATTATTCTTTAAATATTCAGAATGGTCCTCACAAGAGGCAATTATCATCAACTAGGAATCGAATCAAAGACTGAAGTAACAGAAGACTATAAAGAGGGAGGAACTAAAATCATAGATTTTTCTATCCCTCCAACACCTAATTTTGTTTTACCAGTAAACAATGGCTCAATTGACCCAACTAAAGGCCTTATAGTGAAGTCCTCTCATGACAGGCCCATTGTATGTTTACAACAGAGCCGGTTGAAACTAGAGTAAACCAGCGGTGAAATCCATTTATCTTTGCTACCAATTTGGGAACAGGAGCGCACAAGTGCACCTCTTCTGCGCATGCACAGAGGGTCAAAAACAGGACATAATGATGTCCCAGCGGGTGAGCAGAGCCTCCCACTGCCAGCGCTACCAGTTTGCACAAGCTGGATAGATCCGGCTGGATTTCACCGCTGGAGTAAACCTAATCAAATAATTTTTCCTCATGAATCAACAATCTTAAATATTGACAACAAATAACACTCCCATAGAGAGGAACTGGACTACACCAGGAGGTGAGGAAAATGACCTCCCAACTCCAGGATTAACAATTGGTAATTCTAATTAATCATTAAGATTAGATTTACTAACTTTAACACTGTTAATGACCATGAAGATCATTATGTCTACACAAATAGATATAATCTGGAACAGCCGATGATTCACAGAGTATCATGAAATCTATTGCCAGCTGAGATGGATAAGACAATGAGTAGTGTAGGACTATAACACTATTGCAGAAGGGGAAAGAACAAAGCAACTAGAATTAGACTCAAGATTCTTCAGTGAAATATATCCAGTGGTGGGATTCAGCCAGTTTGCACCACTTCGGGAGAACCAGTTGTTAACTTTCTGAGCAGTTTGGTGAACTGGTTGTTGGAAGAAATAATTAGGGCAGAGAACCGGTTGTTAAATTATTTGAATCCCACCACTGAATATATCCCTAGGGTTAAAAATAATTGTCTTTATGAAAATACTCAAAGAATTTGAAATTTAATATTGTAGAACAGGGCTGTCAAATTTGCGTCATCATGGTGGTGTCATGTGACGTATTGGAACTTTCCCCCCCTTTGCTAAACCAGGGCGTGGCCAGCATGTGATGCATCTGGCCTGCTGGTCGCGAGTTTGATTTAGAACTCTTCTGAAGAACTGAAAAGTTCAAAGAAAAGTTCAAAGAAAAAGCAAAGAAAGTCCAATTGCCTTTTGGAAAACACCTTTGGGACCTTGTAGCACAAGAATACCAAGATGTAGAAGGTACTATAGAAACTATTAAAATGGATATTCCCCTTGGCCATAGCTGTAAGATTAGCATTATATAGTCCTGCAGTGCTACAGCAGAGGGTCACAGTTCTTCAAAAAACAGAAAATGCAAATAGCACATACTGAATGAGAAAGTGGCTGGCTATCTTAAACCTTTGGTATGTAAACCATAGCAAGGAAAAATGATTGAAACCAGTGATTCATGGTTTAATCACAAACGTAGGTATGAAAGAAAGGAACTGATTAGATTAGTCAGGCAAATTAAGAGAAACCACTGGTAGAAGCAGTGAGGGATAAATGCCAAAATATATCAAGCACTGATAAAGAGGATTAAACAAGATTATTATAAAACCCAGTGGCATAATTAAGTGTTATGTCTACAAAATAATTATGCATAATTCCATAGTGATAAATATTAACATAGAAAACAGATATAACATCAGCAAAAACAATGGCTACAAGACCAATGACATCCTTTAGCTCCTTTTTTAATTCAAAAGGAGACCAGTTAGTATAACCTGTGTTCAAGACCTTCAAGGGAAATATTTTATAATATTTTATCTGTATACTGCTCAGGTTCCTTTTGTGAGGGAGAAAGGCAGTTTTAAATATGAATGAATGAATGAATCAATCGATCAATCGATCAATCTCACAGTTAATACATGGGCCCCCAACATGGAATCTCATTAAACTAGAAAGATTGGAAGTAGTCTGTGTATACCAGCATACATGTTGGGATTAGAAGTGGGCCTCCCATCAGTTAATATAAGGATAAACAATAATATTATAGGAAATTAGTCCTCATGCCCTTATTTGACAAAGCAATGCCTTTGTGTACAATTTAGCAGCAATAGCTGAGTGAATGTGTAAAATTATTCTTATAATTTTCACTAGATTAAGAACTATTGAACAATGTAACATGTCACACTCTATTGAGGGGATATTTATTTTTAAAAGATTTTAGACAAGGAAAATATCAGATATGTAAGTCTAAGTTAGCCAAGCATTATTCATTTTTTAAAGATGGACAAGGCGTGTCATATTTATAGTTTCTTACATTCTATTCCCTGAGACAAGCTGTCCTGGAACCTAGTTTTCAAACAATGTCAACACTGTATTTGGATGGAAAATATAAAGGTTTACCAATTACACATTGTTTATGTATTTGTAATAATTCACAGGCAGAAAATCTGACCATTACTTATTAAATTGCAAATTGTATCAGGAAGCTAGAACTAGATTCATCATGCCTTTGTTAACCCAACTGAAACAGTCCGATGTAGATGAACATGTAACAAAACCAGTTGCATTGTTGGCAAATGGTTGCAAGGAATATACAAAAGCCAATTTTGCAGGTAGCGCTGCTAATATTAGAGGTCATGTAATGAACTTATATGGGATTGTTGCAGTTTTGTATGACATTTGTTAAAATCTATGGTTGAAAATAAATGTATACACAAAACATTTTAGAAACTTCATGAAGATAAAGAGGTATCTTGCCTTTGTTCCTCAAGGAATGGCCTGTGAAGAGACACCATAGTCTCCTCACTATAAGGTTGAAGATAAGGGGGTGGGGGGGCGTGGGGGGATAAAGTCAGATATGAAATAAGTTGTAATTTTACCTATCCCGACATCAGATTGTCAGCATAATCTTCATGCCTTAAGTTCTGTTGATCATTAATGGGGCTGACTCCTGTGAAAATAAGTATAAAACTGCAGCCTGTTATTATAACTAATTTTTCCTAGCAAAAAACTAATTTTTGCCAGAGTTCAACGCCATCTGGCATTCTAGAGCAAAATGTAATACCTATTCTCCTTAATTGCATTAGAGATGTCTACAGATGTGCTCAAGAGAGAGGAAATGACAAAAGAAATGTTGTGCCATCATGGTGCAAATTCTGACCCCCTTGGGTGTACACTACAACATCACACATATCTACAAAAACATAGTTTCCATCACAACGGAGAGACATTACTTTTGTCATTTTGCAAAAGTTTTGGCTTCCACAGATGCCTCTGCACATTGGTACTATTATATTTTTCTGTATCTGCAAGCTCTGCATATAGCTAATAAATTTTCCATGCAACAAAGTAACTTAGCCTCCACCTTTAAGTTAATGTGGAGTAATCTACTCACTATATTTGTTCATTTAAAATGTTTATATCACCATAAATCTTTCAGCCAGCTCTGGGCGACTCCCAATCAAAATTAAAAGACCATCTAAAATCACATCTGACTCCTGGAGAGTTTATAGCATGGAAAGCATTTGTCTATAAAGTTGCCAAGAGTCGGACACAACTGAATGGTAAAAACTATAAAATCACATTAATGCTATAAAATGTGACTTATTAAAACAGTAAAAACAGAAACCTGGCGCCAAATCAATTCTAATATGTGATTATCAAGCCACCTCCAAATGTTTGGGAGAAAAGTCAGGTTTTCAAAGCCTTCTGTAAGACTAAAAGGATGGAAGCTTGCCGAACTTCAGGAGACAAATGTTCGGTAGGACAGGGACTACCATGGAAAAGTAATGCTTCCTAGCTCCCATCAGATGACAATATTTAGGGGAAGGGACTAGGAGCAGATCCCCCCCTACCGGATCTGATAGGACAGGTAGATGTTCTTAGGGAAAGGCGATGTCACAAATAGCCTGTCCCTGTGCCATATAGGAATTAAAGGTGATAATCAGCACTTTGAATTGCACAAGAAAGAAACTGGAAGTCAGTACAGCTTGCACCAAAGAGGTGTTACATGGGCAAACCTATGGGCCCTATTACTGTGAGCACTGCTGCATTCTGGACCAGTTAAACTTTCTGGATGGTTTCCAAGAGCAGCCTCATGTAAAGCACATTGCAAGAATCCAGATAGGAGGTGACCAAGGCATGAGTGACCATGAGCAAGGTCTCCTGGTCCAGGAAAGAGTGCAATTGATGCAGTAAATAAATCTGTGCAAAGTCCTCCCCTCCTCCCAACCACAGTTGCAGCCTGCTCCTCCAGCAGGAAGATCAGGAAGATCCCCAAATTGTGCACCAGCTCATTCTAGGGAAGTACCATCCCATCCCAACTCAAGGATGAAGAGTCATCTCTCCTGGGAAGGTCTAAAACTATATATTGCTCTATATATATCCTAATGGATGATGTTCCCTAGCAGTTTCATATAGAAAAAAAAAGAGTGGTGAAATTTTGAGCTCTGAGGCACCCTACATTTCAAGGACGTAGACTTGACCTCTCCTCTCCTACCAACACTGACTGGAACTGGCTGTGGAAGAAGGACAAGAACCACCATATCACAGTGCCCTCCACACCCAACCCCTGAAGCCAGTTCAGCAGAATACCACAGTCAATGGTATCGAAAGCCTCTCTATCTAAATACATGACTTCTGTTATTCAATCAGTATGTTATAACACTATTTTTCTAGTCTATTTTTCTAAATAGCGGCTTTTTGTTGTAAAGTTAAATAGAAGCTGGATATCAGCTTTAATTTAATTTAAAATATGTATTTTCCATTTTTCAAATTAAGAGTTATCTATCTATCATATTTGACTGAAAGCTGAGAACATCTAGATTTATGGTAAAAGCTATTACAAGCCCAGCCATATACTAAGTGGGAGATGACAAGATGAAGGATCATTCTGACCAGATATCCTATTGCAGAAATGGTGTGCTAGTCTAAGTCAAAGGAAGATTCCTCATACACAGCACTAACCGGAACATCAAACACTAAATTTGGTTTCAGGATACTGCTAAACTATAAACTCACCCCTTTAGATAGAGTACAATTTTATAAAAGATATTTTTTTATATTTGAATGAATTTTATGCCATAGTTAATTAACCTGATTTAATTTCTGCCCATTAACCCCAATGGTTAATGGGCAGACATTGATTCTGATGTCTCTAGTCTCAGTTCCTTGTCTAATGAGATTATGAACTGGTTATAATAATAATAACTTTATTGTCATTGTACATGTATACACAGTATACCCATACGATGAAATTCATTTAACACCCAAAGACCAGGTCCAACACACATAACAATCCTCAAACACACCCCCACCCACCACAATTCCCCACCCCCTAAACCACCCAAACATCCACACAACAGACCAAGTAATGCTGTCCAACAGCTCACTGATGGTGGCCCTTTAGTTCATTGTTGAGTGCAATTATAGCTCTGGGATAAAAACTATTCAGAAAATGTGTGGTCCGAGTTTTAATTGTTCTGTATCTTCTGCCAGAAGGCAACAGTCCAAAAAGATTGTAAGCAGGATGGGAAGAGTCTCTGAGAATGTTATGCAACTTTCTCAAACAGCGAGATTCGAAGATGTCGCCCAGGGCTGGTAGCTGGAGTCTGATAATATTCTGGGCAGTTTTAGTGATTCTCTGTAGAGAACCATCATTGATGGTTATGAATCAAAAATACTTTGCTACAGAATTCTTGTAGACTAAAATTATGAACATAGAGGTGTGAATCAGCCTGAGTAAAAGGTATCCTTAATTTATAGTGCAGAACACTATGTGATGATTCACTACTGCTGTTTACTAATGTATTGTTTTTTAGTTAAACATTTAAAATCAGTTTCTGCTGAAAATGGGAAATCTAGGAGAACCAGTGATGTATTTTAAACTTTCTGTCTTTTTTCTTTACCTTGTTCATTTAGATCGCCTTAAGAAGTTCAGCTGGTGGATAAAAAGAGGTCAGAATGGCAAAATTCCCTGAAAATGACAGATGTCTGGATTGGCATAAAAATGGTGCTTTGCATTAGACACAGCTCTTCAAATTCCACTTTTAAGCCACTAATATCCATGAAGAAAATAAGGCAAAAGCTATGTATTTGCATCCAGTGTTTTTGCTTATCAATCAGCCATAAATAAAATAAATAAAGTTGGGGTTAGCCACTACTATATTTTATATTGAGATCAAAAGATAGTATCTCTTTATCTCTCACTGTTAAAATTAAAAAAAATGTACTCAAAATCCATTAAAAAAAATAAACTTCACAATAACAAAAGATCCTAAAATTGTATGCCATAAAATTATGCATGTTACCTTTGGTCTTTTGTTGTCTGTTTCTTTCATATCTCAATTTGTGCAAAGGTCGTAGGTGGAATCTTTAGAGGAAGAACTGGACCATCTACATATATGACCCTTATTCTAGCAGTCTTGGGATATAGTCTGGCTAAGTAGATTTAAAAAGATTTATTTTTTTATTTATTTAACGTATGGCATACAGCACATGGATAACAGTAATAAAAATATAGGAGCACATAATACTATGGCATGCATATAATAGAAATATGTAGTTGTTATGGCCTGTCAGCAGCCTGTGCGGATTGTAACTGACTCTGACAGCGAGGAGGCTGGCGTGGTATTACACCAGCAGCCTGTGCAGCTCGCACTTGAGTCTGACAATGAGAAGGCTGGAGAAGATGTGGTGCCAGAGGCAGGGATTCAGCCAGGGCCTTCAGAACCTCCAGAAGCTCCTTTACGTGAAAAGGACGAAGAGGAGGAGCCTCTTTTCGATGCACAGGCGCGCAGAGCAGCCAAAAGGCAGGAGTGGCTCCTCAGGAGGAGGTCTCCTCGAGATTAAGGCTTGGGGCTAATTGGCTACTCCCTTAGCCTATTTAAGGAGGAACGCCGACTGAAGCAATTTGTAGGGAACAACTTTAGTTCACTCTACTTCGCGTCTGGATTCTCTGCAAATTGCTTCTGGGCTTTCTGCCAACCTTAGTAAGATTGTGATTACTTTATCTTTGGTTTCTTGTAGACTGTTAAGAAAGTTTATTAACAGCCTTTGTTTTGAAAAAGACTGAGTTATTTTAGTAAATTAAGTTTTGTACAAACTTTGTGTGTGCTGTATTTTGGGGTCCGTAACTAGGGCAGAACAGTCAATTTTTCAAGGTTTGATGAATTCAACAAATAATATATTAGTTATAGGTAACATTTTAAAATAAAATATTTTTTAAAAATATTAAATGCTTCTTTTAAAAGTTATTATGATGTATAGACTGAATAAATACAGTTCAGCCATGGTAGGTCACTGAGAGACCTTAGAACAGTTTTCAACCCAATTTATGTCACATAGAAGTGTGATGGGGATGAGAATGAAGAAACATAATCTGTATTGTCTTGAGCTCTTGGAGGAAATACAAGATACAAATAAATTGAATGGATGTACGATTTTAATGAATATTGTGAGATCATAAATAAGAGACCCTTCTTTATATCCCAGTATGCTGAATAATTTCCAGCCAATGTCTAATGGACACGGCTTCTAGGCAACATACTTCAGAGTATGATATAACTAGACTCCAAGGATTGTAAATGATATTTATACTTATATATTTATATTTTGCATTTCTAGACTGCCGATCTTCCTCAAGGAGGGACAAAATATTGCCTATTTTTGGAAAGCTAATATTATTTCTATATGTGGTGGCCCAAACGTTGATGAGAAAGGGCTTCATATTTCTTATTATATGACTGTAATATAATTTTTAATGCAGTGACATCAGTCACTAGAGCCTTGGCTCATTTTCTTAATGCTGCACCAAATGACTTACAGGACACCTGGGATTTTTGTCGCCTGATTTAGTGATTTTTATTACTTGTCGTGACTTTGAATCAATTAACTTTACAGATTGTTCTGCTGGTAGTGAAAAACACAGTATATTATTTCCACATATTATTATAAGCATCTTCCACATAAGATGCTTATAATCAAAATCTTTTTGAAACCAATTGACTTTAATAGCATCTTAACCCATACCTTTAACTTTCTAAAGCAAATTTGAGAACCTCCAAATTCATTGTTCCATCTTTGAAATCATAAGAAACCATATTTCTTAATATATGTATCTATTTATGAATCTCAAAAATCAACTGTATGTATCACAGTATGTGTGTGTAAATATTCATTTAATCAATGTTTTTTTAAAAAATCATTGCATCCGAACTGTAATTAAACCATAAACCTGTCCCTATCCTCTCATACCATATCTCTCATATATTCAGAGAATCCAATTCCTTGAAGATCTCCCTAAAAAGAGAGTGAAGTCTCCAGAGTTAATTCAGATTATGGACTTTGAGTATTGTTCATATCATGGAGCAATTTGGTTCAATGACCAAGTTATTCTGTAACTGACTGTCTAGTTCAGTGAAAATATGAGTATATGGTTGTCTTTTCTGTTTTACTGAAAGGCTAAAGAAAGTTACAAATTATATCATGGCAAAGGCTTGTCAAATGATAGCGATGGCTAGAAGTTTTGCTGTACTGTAGTCTCACATTTTGTTTGAAACTTTTCTTTTTCCTTTGAAAATATGTAATCACAAATATTAAAATCTAAGAATCTGGAACATACTGTTAAAGTTCCCAAACTTCTCTGTTTAAGTATTTAAGCTCCTGTGATTTATTTGTCTGAAATAAATATTTTATTCTGAAAAAAAGGAAGGAAGGAAGGAAAGAAGGAAGGAAGGAAGAATATAAACTAGATCATTTCATACAACAATGTCTTGATGCAGTTTTAAAATCATTTGATAACTGTTGTATCTAGCAGGAGAAAATATAAGGTATCCAGATTAGCCAAAGTCAGTTCGGTGCTGCCACCTAGGCGATCATCTAAGCAGAGATTTTCATGCAAAACAAAAGCCCATTATTGCAGGGAGAACATATTATTTCTTATAACTTCTAGTACCATTCTTGTCAAAAAGGTCTTGTGTTCATTTTTGTTTTAATCACAAAATCCAGAACCATATGGTTGTGAGAATCATTCTATTAATAAATATATAATGAAAGATGTAACAGAACAGAAAACTGCATTCTGTCATGCTATTTAAAAGATAAAAGATTGGTGTCGTCAAATTGTCTTTGATGGAGGGATGAGGGGAAAAGCAGAGAAAGAATATAAATGCTATCTAATAAAGGAAAACAACATTTGGAATCCAAAATCAGTTTATTTTAATTTCCATGAAAAGTTTCTCAAAATCTTTGAAAGATGTATATGAAAAAATATACAATTTTGAAAGGTTTCAAGAAACTTTTCATGGAAATTAAAATAAACTGATTTTGGATTCCAAATGATGTTTTCCTTTACTAGATAGCATTTATATTCTATCTCCGCTTTCCCCCTTCATCCCTCCACCAAAGAAAATACAAGTTCCATTCTGTTATTCAGCAACATGACAAACTGTTGCTATGGAAGCATGATGATTAACAAATGAACTGTGGGCCATGGTCCAAAGGGACTGAAAGAAAAATGGAATGAATGTAATTATTGTAACGGAGAGGAAAAGAATCAAATACTTTTCTTTCGGCAGATACCTGATTTAAGTTAGAATGTGTGCTCGTTGGCTTTTATTCATAGTCTAGAGGACCAGTGCAAAGATTATTCTTTCTCAGTGTGAATATATCGTCACATAATACAACTGAAAATGCATTCAAGAATCTCACGTTTTTGCAGGCATTTGCTTCATTTGAGGGGAAAGAGCATTGATATTCTGCTGATTTGACTGAGTGTTGCCATGGCAGCAAAATTGGACTGCAGAGCAGGATTTTTGACCATCCTTCTCACTTTTGAAACTTTAGTCAAGTGGATCACGTGACCAATTGTTACATCTGAATTATAGAAAAAATCTGAAAACTCATTGTATTGATAGATTACATGGTCCCTAAGACATCTTGAAGTATTCCTGAAACTCTGAAGGCACCATGAAGTTACACTTTTACTTGATGTAAAATAAAAAAGGCAGCTGTTTTAACATTATCTAGCCAGATAATAAAATAAAAATTTAAAAATAATTTTAAAATACCGGTTATTTTAGAGTTTTTTAGCTTTTACTTCTATGTATTCAAAGATTTCACACATTATCAAAAATAGCAGCTGATTCTTGATAAATGCAGATATTGTTTCACTCAGGAATTAGTTCTAGTTCTAGCATTCAAAATGAACACAGATATTTTAAAGAAATATCCCTCTAAAATATTCCAATATATCAGAAAGTATAATGAATTACACAAGCACTGTGTCTGAGGGAAATGTTATTGGAAATATTGCCCATAATGGCTTTGATATGATGGCTGTGAATATCACCCTAACACTTAACAGAATAAGAGAGTTGGAAGGGACCTTGTAGGCCATCTAGTCTAACCCCCTGCCCAAGCAGGAGACCCTACACTATTTCTGACAAATGGCAGTCCAGTCTCTTCTTGAAAGCTCCCAGTGATGAAGCTCCCACAACTTTTGAAGGCAAGTTATTCCATTGGTTAATTGTTCTCACTGTCAGAAAATTTCTCCTTATTTTTGGGTTGAATCTTTCCTGAATCAGTTTCCATCCATTAGTCCTTATTTCTGATTATTTAATTCTAGAATGAAGGGCAGAAAACATCTTCCAAATCTTGAAGCAACCTTATCCTTATTAGATTGATATCATCCAGGATTATCTTTCATGCTAGATTTTTTTTCTAGAGATATTTATTTAACTGTTGGAACTGTATGTTTTTGCTAATATAGCTCAAAGTCAATAATCGAATCAAGTCCAATTTACTTCAAGAATCAAACTGTGGAATTAAGAAATAAAACTGTTAGGATATTGCTAGCTTTAAGCATAGCAGCTGTATTTTGTTATGGTCAAATTAAGAGCCAGCATTTTGTTAGGTTAGAATAATCTCAAACTGTGCACCTTCACAATTAGCCAGTCCTTCCTTCCTTCCTTCCTTCCTTCCTTCCTTCCTTCCTTCCTTCCTTCCTTCCTTCTTTCCTTTCTGCCTACCTGCCTATCTGCCTGCCTGCCAGGGTCTCGAGAGATACACCATTTAATTGCCCTTCACTTTATATTTTATTTTTGGCCTTATATTAGGAGGTCACAGCTAAGCCTGAAAAGCAAGTAAGAGCTTGAAGGGATTATTGGCTCAGTTGTGATTATATGTATTAAACTTCCTTAAAAGTTCATAGAATGTGGAATAGAATTGCATTAATGATATATGATTAGATTTTTATAGCTCTATGGTGTAATTTTTTTTGGTAATTTTACAGAGAGATCCTTCCAGATATCAATATTGGGTAGCAAATAGGTAATGTAACAATGTCAGTATACTAAAAGATCTTGGACATGACATTATGATATAGAACAGTGTTTCTTAACCTTGGCAATGTTAAGCTTGACTTCTACTTCCAAATTCCTACTTCCAACATTCCTCAGTCAGCATGTTGGCTGGGAAATTCTGGGAGCAGAAATCCACACAGCTTAATATTGCCAAGGTTGAGAAACATGGGTATAAGATCTATTAGGCTTTCCTGATACAATTTCTCTATTTACCCTGAGTAACATTAAAGATATGAAATCTGTGTAGTTTTTGGTTTCTTAATTTTGCGCAGTTTTGTCAGAAATATTGAAAAGGAGAGTTTTACTTTTCTAATATAAATGTCATAAACATGCTGACTCAATAAGGGAATGAGATGGCTTCCCTTGAAAATTTAAAATTGTGCAGTATGACCTGACTATACAAACCTAGGAATATGATCCTGCTCCTCCTGCTTTTATATTTTGAATTCCAGATGCAACAACTGGAGCAAAGAAAAATTGAGGCAGAATAGAGAGGTGAATATGCAGAGAAATAGGCAAGAAAGGTATATATTCATTTATTTCTGCTCCTTGTTTGCTTTTAGCTACACCCAGGATTAATGAAGCAGGCTTTATAACTTACAAAGAAAGGAGATTTACTTATAGGGATTACATCTGAGGGACAGGCAAAGACTAACATCTAGTTAACTACATCCTATCAGAAAGAGAAGCCAGGATCATGTGCTTGGGTTCACATCTGAAAGAGAAGAAAGGCAGAAGGACGTGACCTCAGATTAGCCTTCTGTTATGAAAGAACAGAAGAGTGATAAACGAAGACGTGACACAGAATTCCTGTTTACCCCCAACCCTTGTGATCAAGAGATGCTTAAGATTCAGTGCCATTCAATTTGGATGTCAACAATATTGAATCTCAAAGTACTCCTAATCTATGAAACTGATCCTCCAGACAAATACAACGCTATCCAGGACAGATTATACTCCATCTTGAATTGATGTAATGCTCTGCTTTATCTGGATTGAATCTCAATAGTCCGTTTCCATTCCATTGTTGTATGGGACACAGTAGCCATGTGCTTCTAGACATAGAGAAGGAATCTTCACCTGATGTTTAAATTGTCTCACATCAAGCTTGAGAATATGCTATGCTGGTTAAGATGATAGAAGTTACATTCAAAAACAAATTTGGGGTACCAAATTGGCACTCTAAACTTTGCACCCAAAGAGATGGCACTTTAATCAATGGACACATACTGAAAGCAGCCTGTGTCCAATTTTGTATGGTTTGATAAGTTATTTCTACTGTGGGCAGTTCCTAGAAAATTAGGGATCAAGGCAGAAGATAATTTAGCTATTGATATTACATTGAAAAGGCCCCACCTATTAAGATAGAGAGCCTTGGTAGTACAGTGGTCTAAAGCACCCTGTTATTAACACCAGCTGCCTGCAATTATTGCAGGTTTGAATCTCACCAGGCTCAAGGTTGACTCAGCCTTCCATCCTTTCTAAGGTAGGTAAATTGAGGACCCAGTTTGTGGGGGCAATAAGCTGACTTTGTATAAATATACAAAAGTATGAAGGCTATTGTTTAGCGCATTGTAAGCCGCCCTGAGTCTCCGGAGAAGGGCGGCATATAAATCAAATTTTTTTAAAAAAAGATAGAAAAAAGCAAGTGGGCTGCAGTGTAGTACAGGACTTACTTTGGGAGGAATTTTACCAAAGTGAAGGCTGAACGATTGCTGTTGCCAGGTACCAGTAACACCACCAACTTCAATATCCAGGGAGAAAAGGGCATTTTTAAAGAAATGCTTTAATTAAATTTGACATTGACTTAATGCATAGTGTTGTGTTACCAGCCAACAGGCAGGTATGTTCTGACTAAGCAACAGACAGTGAACAATAAAGAGCTGCCTGCTGAGTTTGAATGCTTGCATTTTCTTTCCCTGCTTGAGTTTGAAGATATAGTTGATTCATTCCCCACATCTCCTGCTGCTTTTGTCCTCAAATAAGGGAACCACCTGGTCATATCCCTCCCTGGTTGTTCAGAACCTCCAGCATAGAATCAGCATTCAAGAATCAGACAAGTGGAAACATCTTTCATTAGACTATAATTATCCTCAGCTCAAATAAAAACTCTGCATCTAGTTCAGCAGGCAGGGCTTTCTGGCTAGGACATGTCGAGCAGTTTTGCCTTTTGGAGGCAGTGTTAGGAGAGGCTATTTGCTACAGCAGATGTGAATTAGAGGAGAGAACAATGGCTTTCTCTGCCTCTTTGGAACAGTTACATATTATAACGGCTGCACGAATATCATTTGCACAAAATTGGAAAATTAAAAATGCACCAACAGAGGAAGAATTGATAAAAAAGAACTGATAAAAAAAATCTTAGAGTGTGCCGAGATGGACAAATTAACAAAAGAACTTAAAGAAAAGAGAAAATACGGAATACTATGTAATATGGAACAAATGGTACAACCGGCTGGAGATTAGAAATAGTGGACAATAATGAAAGGGGAGAAATCATAAATGTAAAAGGTTTACAGGACAATGTATAAAATGTACAAAATTAATATCATGATTGTTAGGAATTATAATGTAAGTAAAAGAAAAAGGGACAAGAAGGAAAAGTACAGTATAAGGGGAAATGGGGGAAGATGTAAATACTAGAAGATGATTTATGAAACTGTTGTAAAAAAGGAATTTACATTATGTGTTTTGTGTTTTGTGTTTGTTATATTTTGTTGTGTTATAAATAATTTTTTTTAAAAAAAATTCACATCCAGCGTGGATTTTGCTCTAGCGGTCTGTAGTTTTAAAACGAAAAGGCCAGACTAGTAGAGGAAACATCCTAAAAGATCAAGGATATTCTTCCTAAATAACAAATACCTCAGTTCTAAAATGAGTTTATGGGAGTCCGTTCTCTCTTCAGTAAGGACAAATTAGACTAATACTAGAAGTGCCCCAAGAAAAAAATTGCCAAAATTTTTCATCAAAAAGAGCATTCCAAATGCTCCCTCTACAAGAATCATTTGTGATGTCAGAAGATTCCTGTCACTGCTGAATTAAATGAAGTACTTGGACTAACACAGATCCCCTAGAAAACAACAGAAGACCCTTTAAGGCGTATGAGTTTATGAAAGGAACTCTAACACTCAGAACTCCAAAACACACTCCCTTCATAAGAATTACTTTCCCTTCTGAAAAACTATCAGAATACGGTGGACTCTTCTATCCAATGGTGGCTAAGAGTCCTGACTTACTTTAACAAAAGTCCACGGAATTCAAATAAATAGCTCATTTCCAGTTTTGTGTTTGTCATTAAAGGGGAGGGTTTATAATTGGTGGCAGAATTTACAATATATAATCCTGACACTAGTTAATAATACTAATTATTAGGTGATGTGCTCTGAAATCCTATTCCAGTGATGGTTATCTTTTTGGTGCCAAGTGCCCAAAGCCGCAAGCACGTGTGCATGCACGTTCGCGTGCCCAAACCCCCAAAATGCAGTGTGAGCACCACCACTCCTGTGCATGCATCCTGCCCCACGCATGTGTGCACAAACACCCCCTGCATGCGTGCGCATCCCCTGCAAAGGGGAAGGAATCAGGAGAACTAAAGGGGGATAGCTCTGGGAGGAAAACTTAAGAGGAAATCTGACACCAGGTTACTACTAGAATTGCATTGGACAAATCTGTTATACACACTTTTTGTAAGTAGCTTCATGTATTTTAATCGGTTTTTTGAATATCTATATCACATGTATTTACCGTTTAACTGTTCACCGCCCTGAGTCCTTCGGGAGCAGGGAGGTATATAAATTTAATAAATAATAATAATAATAATGCACAGAGTTAAAAAGCACAAAAGCTTCCTCTCTCTTGTTTTCTTTGTCAGTTGCCAAAGCAAAGTACACTCCAGTTCAAAAAACAACCTCATCGCTATGTGATATCTTGCAAAAAGTTCAATACTATTGAAGACTTTTATTGCTGCTACTTTTATGGTATTTGTCTTATATTTCTAACAGAAACAGCTAAGAGCAGAAGAAGCTAAAATTGTTCAGGAAAAAGCTGTGAATATTAAAGACTAGGTGACAACTAAATTAAGAGAGGTAATAGCCAAACTTTGTCACACTCTTTAAAGTATATAGTTAATCTGCAGATATATAGATACCTTGTGTCAGTCTTGCAAGGAAGTCTAGACAGGATGCATACCCAAAAATACTACCCTGTTTCCCCTAAAATAAGACATCCCCTGAAAATAAGCCCTCCCTGAAAATATTTAAACGCATGCGCAGCAGGTCCCTGCCATTTCCTCTGGTTTCCTCCATGCATCCCAAAATAATACCTCCCCGAAAATAAGGCCAAGTGCTTATTTCAGGGTTCAAAAAAAATTAAGACAGGGTCTTATTTTTGGGGAAACACGGTAAATCTAAGTTTATTGTAAGGTCACATTAACAGAATCTTGCAAGTCTCCAAGTTCCTCCATCTCCACTTTTACAATCTCTTCTGTGACATGTGCTATGCCCACATTTCTTCTGAGGACTCAGTTGCTACTTGTCAGAGAGTTGTCTAGTTTGCAATTCTTCCTCCTGTCTTGCAAGGTCATTCCCTCATATTACACGCTGATACAAAACAGACTTGCATTGCCACTTTTAAGAAGCATTGAGGCATGTGAAGGAGGGGAGGACTTTGATTGTGCAGGCACGGCTACCATCTTATTTTTTTTTTTGATTCCACTCTTCAAACACCTCAAGGGTGAGGAACGAGGGGAACCAATAGTGTTCCCTTCCTGTTCCCTACAATAAAAATATTGGTACTAAAATTTCACAATCATGAATATTTCTGCTTATGCTTTCTCTAATCAACTAAACTTCCTACAGGATGTAGCTGAGAGACACTCCACTGATCTTATCTCCACCTTTTTAATATTATTATTACAATTATTATGAGTTCTGTTCCCAACCTATTCCCCTCTCTTTAAGCATCTATGTCAGAGATGGTAAACCTTTTTTTCCTCCAGTAGTGAAAGCGCGCAAGTATGCACACCTGTGCCAACACCCATAATGCAATACACAGGCCCCATCCCCTGCGCATGCGTGCACGACCCCCCTTGCTCCCCCTGCTCTGGTGCATGTATGCGTGACCCCCCTGTGTTCCCCCGCCCCATGCATGCGCACATGACCCCCATTTTGATGCTAGCAGGCCTCCTTGAAGCCTCCTAGAACCAAAAATGGGGCGCGGGGGGTGCAAGCATTGCATGACCCCCATGCTCCC
This sequence comes from Ptyas mucosa, assembly GCA_012654045.1. Classification (NCBI taxonomy): domain Eukaryota; kingdom Metazoa; phylum Chordata; class Lepidosauria; order Squamata; family Colubridae; genus Ptyas; species Ptyas mucosa. The sequence goes on along the minus strand of WNWU01000001.1, from coordinate 35,607,157 downwards.
CAGATCCCGCACATACATGTGTGACCCTCCTGTGCTACCCCTGCCCCCTACAAATGCATGTGCATCTCCCAGCAGAGACCCAAAAATCAGCTGGCCAGTGGGAGGCACGCGAGCATGCATGGTGGAACTGACCTGGGCGTCGGCTCACATCTCCGCAGAGATAGCCCCGCGTGTCACTGTGGCATGCATGCCATAGGTTCGCCATCACGGATCTATGTGATGAAGCCTACGAAGTGTGACTAATTCTTAGAGCTGCCATTGTAAAGTTATTCAAGTTATTGCATCACACAATTGAAGAAATACTGTTCAATTCTTGTCTTCCTTCTAAGCTTCTACAGGCTATGGTGATAGCCTTGTAAACATGCTAGTCCTTCAACTTAATTAATACTTCAGTGACTGATTAGAAAACTGCTTGGCTACAGAGAGACAAACAAAGCAATTTTCCTAAAACCTATCAAAGATTTTTAAAATTTCAGTAAAGCTCCTTGTTATTAAATGGGAGGTCTAGGAAATATAGTGTAAACAACAATAATTGTAATGAGTTTTTTCTTTTATTGTTTCACAGCTGGAATTGGAAAAGCATTGCCACAATATGAAGCTGAAAGAGCAAATCAGACCCGTCCAAGAAGCTCTGAAAGGGAAATGCGTGTGCTATTATTATTAACAAGCAAATGGGAAACAAGAAACTTTGTTTGTAATGCCTTTATGATTGTTCTGTGCAGTGATATAGGAGAAATAAGACTAATTATAGCTACATGGCAGATTTACTGTCAGCAAATTGTACAATTTCATTATTCAGGTAATATTATTTTTAACAAACTTTCAGAGGCTGTCTGTACAATGTATTTTTGCTATCATAATGCTAAATTTAGCCCTTTCAGTCAGCTGTTAAAAACTGTTATCGATGTCACAGGCAGAAGCAAGGCTAAAAGAAGAAAAAATACTGTCCCCTTTTAGCTAATAAAAGAAGGGGAAATGGGCAACTTAAGGAGGAAAGGGTATCTTAATTCCAGCAACAGGCCATCTGTCCTGATATAGATCATTTTTTTACCACTTTATAACCCCCAGAACACAGAATTGCCTGTTGAAGATAGGATTTTCAAGATGTGTGATAAAAGGGATGATAGCGAGGCCCACTCAAAACAGAAACTGAGGCTCAGAGAAAGTCAGGCCAATTAGATCTGAACTCCAAAATTTGGAGAATCACCAGCTGTCGGCAAAGTGGAAGAGTTTTCTCTTTCTCATGAGTGCCCTCTTGTGGTGTCTAGAGTTTTGTGGCCAAGATCTGGTAGCCCTAGAGAAAATATCTGTGCAGGGAATTGGGCCAGTCTTTGAACACATTTAAAATAAAATCTAAAAATAAATCTAAATACATTCTAATTACTTACAGCCACTAAATCAGAGTGCATAGGTCTTACATAATGGAACTCTGCAACACTCACATTCCCCACTTTGTGATAAGATCTTCTCTTCCTCTTTCTCTTGCAAGAGAAATATCTTATTAGATTGGAAGATTACATTATAATCAATTGGACTTTAACAGAAACTCTAAAATTTTCCTTGCTAGCTCCATTAGAGGAGGTTAAATGCATATGCAAAGTCTGCAGCATCTGAAGAAGAAAATATATTACTGATAACAAGATTTGGTAGAATAGATGTGAAGATGTCTAAAATATTAAGTAAAAGACAGTATGTAGATTATCTAGAACAACTCAAATAATAGGTGGATTATAGACCACAACAGCAGCATAAATGTATGGAATAATAAAGTGTCTATATGGAATAATTTAATAAGCTGTACATTTTAGACACCTGTTCAAAATTTGCTTATTCTGACATATAATGTATGGCCAGGGATTGCCAGTAGCCTAGGCAATAGAGGACTTTTGGATCTCTGGACAAGGGTCTTGAAGAACTTGGAACTTGTTAAGGCTTGCACTCTTTTCTACACTTTTTGGAAAAGTGTTCCAGTCAAATGAAAAGTGAAGGAGCAAGGCAATCTGCCGAAACAAACAAATCTCCATTTGTGTTTCTTCATCAGACTTATTAGTCTTCTTGCTTTTGTTTGGGTATCAGACAAGTCTCCTTGTCAATGTTTTTTTTTCTTGTGACATTAATATACCTATATTGTAAAGGATTGATGTGAACCACTTCTCCTGGAAAGAACCTGTAATCATAGGTAATGGATGTCCGACATATATGCTATTACATTCCTCACAGACGTCAAATTTATTTTATTGTATGTTTTTATTGTGTGTTTTGCTATTTGCTTACTGCTAGGGTTTATATGCCATACAATTAATATGCAGCCATTTCCTTATTTTGTTATAATAAAAAGGTAAAGGTTTAACTTTTCTAGTCATGTTCCACTCTAGAAGGGGTTCTCATCTCTCGTTTCTTAGCCGAGGGAGCCAACATTGTCCAAAGACATTTCTATGGTTATGTGGCCAGCATGACTATACACCGAGGTGCACAGAACCCTTTTACCTTTCCATTGAAGTGGTACCTATTTATCTACTCACATTTGCATGCTTTCGAACTGCTAGGTTGTCTGGAGCTGGGGCAAGTAACAGGAGCTCATCCCATCACACAGCATTTAGGTCTTGAACTGGAGCTTCAGCTTTAACTGCTAAGCCATCATGCCCCCTATTTGGCTATAATAAGCAAATAAGCAAAGGTAATAAGCAAAAGGCAATAACCATAAAATATGGCTTACCAATAGTAGGGACAGCTTACCTCTAAATTTTCTTTTTCTAGTATGCTCATTAACTTGGCTTTTTTCATCGATGCCTCTAGCCTATTTACATTAGAGTAAAACCAAGGTAGAAGTGGATTACTCCTATAATTTGAGGAAGATTATGAGGTTTATGATGGAGAGAGAGAGAGAGAAGTGAGGTGATCACACACTCTCCGCTCTCTCTCTCCCTCCCTCCCTCCCTCCTTGTGCAACTCTGAACCTTTTCAGGGTTTGAAGCTAGACTGTTTTCCCATACATAAGAACCCTACACTTACCCTGATTCCTACTTTCCTGTTATATATTTCACATCTTATTAAGAGCCTGATCTTAATCTTTCTAGTGTAGTCTTTTTCAGTCTTAGCAACTTTAAGATATGTGGACTTCAACACCCTATGGGAATTGTAGGTGTTGAAGTCCATGTGTCTTAAGATAGCCAAGGTTGAGATACTCTTTTCTAATGAGAAAAGTACCGTATTTTTTGGAGTATAAGATGCACTGGACTATAAGACGCACCTACCTTTTTTGGTGAGGAAAAGAAGAACAAGAAATCTGCCTCTGCTCTGAGCAATTTTGCCTCGTTGCAGCAAACAGCAAACAGCAAACAGCTTGCTTTATTTTCATTTTTGTTTTCAGCATAGCTTGATTAGCACAAGGGGGGAAAAAATCTGCTCCAGTAATTTACTTCCTTGCAGCAAGCAGCAGAGCCCTGTGCAAAACAGCTGACAGCAAAACAGCTGAGAGTCGGGAGGCCGATCCAATCAACTTGTGCTAATTAGGCTGTGCTGAAGCTGAAAAGAACTATTTTTTCTTGCTGTTTGCTGCAAGGAGATAACTGCTGGGAGGCAGAGGCCAAAGAATGGAGGCCAGTGGATGGGCAGGGCTACGTTCAGTGTATAAGACACACCTAATTTTTCACCCCCTTTTAGGGGGGAAAAGGTGCATCTTATACTCCGAAAAATACAGAATCTTCCAATTAATGTAAATATGGCAAAGAAATTATAGTCCAACTACATTCTGAAAGCTATGTATTATGTTTTACTAAATAAATAAAGACATTCTAAGACCAAAGATATTTGTGAACTTGTACAAACATCTTTATTTTCTTATTCTTTCGCAAGAGTTTCAATGTTTATTTGCAAGTTACCTTATCTTGTGCTACTAGGTAAAGATCGTTTATTGCTTTCTTCTGCTCACTAATTTAGATTCTTCTTTTGGAAACACCTTATGCTGTGTTACAGCAAGGGTGGCCTGCAGACATATCTCACCACAGTCTTCAGAAGCATTACAAACAGAAGCCAGCAAACTCTTCAAGAAATTAAAGAAACAGTATGATTATCTAAATATACTATTTAAACATCAGACAGAGGATAGGTGTCAAGGAAGTATCAAGAATAAAGCCAGAATAAACCTGTATGATTGTTATGGTATTTCTTTTCTGTTTTGTAATCCAGAATAATATTATTTAAACAAAATTAAAGATGAGTCCTATGTGTGTACGTATGCTGTTTGAAGCAGCTTTCCAGAATCTTCAATATCTCTTTTAATTCATTCAGATTCATCCTCTAAATACATCTTTTCCATGAAGCCTTTGGCACAACTCTCTAGTTCACAACTCTTTAGTTCAGGAAAAACCTACCATGTTTCCTGAAAATAAGACCCAACAGGAAAATAAGCCCTAGCATGATTTTTCAGGATGGTCGTAATATAAGCCCTGTTCCAAAAACAAGGCTCAGTTAAGATTGTCAGCCAGATGGATGCATTTAGTACCATATTTCCCCAAAATTAAGATCTAACTGGAAAATAAGCCCTAATGAGTCTTTTGGAGCAAAAATTAATATAAGACCTGGTCTTATTTTGGGGGAAACATGGTTAGCCATTCACAAACTAGACTTGCTGGTTGCACAGATGAAAGAGAGAATCTGTCAACTGAACAATATAGTAGAAGGCAGCCTTATTGAAACTTGATCTAGAATCCAGCCCATGCATGAGCATCTAAAACAACTATAGTCGGCAGATTTGGAGAAAAATTGTTTGATCAGTTTGAGGAGCCTGAGTAGCGTAGCAGGCTAATGCCTCCTACTAAAGGCAGCATTTAACATCCATCTGCCTGCAATTACTGCGAGTTCTAATCTCACCAGGCTCAAGGTTGACTCAGCCTTCCATCCTTTCTAAGGTGGGTAAATTGAGGACCCGGTTTGTGGGGGCAATAAGTTGACTTTGTATAAATATACAAAAGTATGAAGGCTATTGCTTAACGCATTGTAAGCCACCCTGAGTCTCCGGAGAAGGGCGGCATATAAATATAAATTAAAATAAAAATAAATAAAAATTTAATTATTACTTATCTAATTATTTTTGTTTCTGTTTTCCTCTTGTTTCTTTTTTGCTTCCCTTGGGAAAGGCCTCTTTTCTTAACAGGTTTAAAGCACTTTGTATCCTGATATTAGTTTTTGTTTGCATCTAATGTTGACTTTCTCAGTTAATGTGCTTCTCCTTATTCCTCTCCATGTTCCAGTCATCTGTTCATCAATGTCACAATGGAAGCGCCCTGTATTGATCACCATGTGACACTAACAACATTACAGGTCTGCCTCATCCCTAAGGAACTGCAGAATGAAATCAATTGCCAGCTAATTAAAAAGACCAATTGAGAGACTTGGAATCACACAAGTCACCCATTCTGACTGTTGTGCCCAGCAACACAAAGTAGCCTTTGCATGCTGATGGTTCTGTATCAGAGTTAAAGACCTATCAGATGGCAACTTCTTCATACAACACATTATAGTACTCTAGTGACAAGAGAATAGATTCTGACTGGGCTGCTCCTCTCAAGGTAATGAAAGCACAGTCTTGCTTGGTTAACAGGAAAGAATTTGTGCAAGTAATTCCTGAACAGGATCTTTAGGAGTGCTAACCTGATCAGTTGTCCATTAGTTCCATGCCCCTCTTAGGTTGCTAAGGTTTCCCAAAAGGTGGCATGTAGGAGGGTCCATGCCATGTTTTTTGGTTTTGTTGAGGCTGAAGAAGCTGTTGCAGGATTTTAAAGTCCTGGATACTTTTTGTCCCATCTCCAACTTCCCTTCTTAGTGAAAATTGTTGAGGTAATCAGGATGCAGCTTTAGAGTCCTGGAGGAAACCGATCGTTTTGATTCATTTTAATCAGGTTTCAAACAAAGACACGGCATGTGGATGGTACTGGTTACACTTTTGGATAATTTTTTGCAGAGCTGGGATGTGGTTATGGGTACGTGTGTGCAACTGTTCTCCTTGATCTCTCGACAGATTTTGATACCTTCCACAATGTTATCATTTTGGAGTTCATGTGAGCCTTAAATTTGAGAGGCATGGTGTTTCTCCTCAGAAGCTGGTGAGAGGTTGAGTTAGAAGTCTTTGGTATATGGGAAGCTACAAAGCTCAATGCTCTTTCCCAAATATAAAACTGCTGGGTTAAGGTATCTCCAGTATGCTGATAATACCAGTTGTGTATCTGAATCCTGACTTAACCAAGTGATGCTGTGAGATGGTCACCAAGTGCCCTCCACGTGATTGTGGAGGAGCTGAAGTTGAAGGATAGCTGAAACTTCAAGAACTGATCATAATCGCCACTTGTTCAGCACTGTTGTACCTTTGAATCAAATGTACGGTTACCAAATCTGTGGTCATTAACCATACCGAGAATTATTTGTATTTGACAGCCCATATCTGGAGGTTATGTCTTTAATCCTAAATAGGATTACACTTCTCAGAGCTGCTGCACTACTGAGAAGTCTTTGTGTACTCACAACTCCTGTTTAGGAGGTGGCAGCTGTAGCCAAGGCAGCCTTTGCAGAGATTCATCTTGCAGGCCAACTTTTAACGTTTCTGAAACGGGGGACACTTTGGGCATTCAGTCATGCTTTGGTCATCTCACATATAGACTATTGTCATGTGTTGTATATGGAACTGCTGTTGAAGACCATTTGGAAGCTACAGGTTGTCCCAAATGTGGCAGCCCAGGCAGTTATGGACAACCCTTGGTTTACCACATAACACCTCTGATTTGGGAACTACAATGATTACCATTAGGCTTCAAGGTGCAATTCAAGGTGATAGTTACCATCTTTAAAGCTCTTCGTGACACTGAGTCTGGTTATTTGAGGTCTATCTTCCGTGGCATTTGCCCATCCTGTTTGATAGAACAGTCCAGGGGTGAAATCTAGCAGGTTCTGACAGTTATGGAGAACCGGTAGCTGAAATTTTGAATAGTTAGGAGAACCGGCAAATACCACCTCTGGCTGGCCCCAGAGTGGGGTGGGAATGGAGATTTTGCAATATCCTTCCCCCAGGAGAGGGGAGAGAATGGGGATTTTGCAGTATCCTTCCCCTGCCACGCCCACCGAGCCACCCCACGCCCACAGAACCAGTAGTAAAAAAAATTAGATTTCACCACTGTGAAAGCCAGTAGGTTCAAAGACTCATGGATAAAATAGTATACCCTTATCCAGGAACCATGTCCTCTATACCACCGTTCCTGCCCTTTGGAACAGCATTTCCCCTGAGATGCTATTTCCTTGCCCTTATTTTAAAATGACCTGATTCCCCCCCCCCCCCCCCCCGGGCTTTGGGCTAATTTGGAGTCCTTCTTGGGAATATGTGTTCCTTTTGTTGTAATTGTCTTTTGTTAATTGTTATTTTTAATCTCTTTAATTATGCAGACTGCCTAAAGTGGTTTTGAATCCAATATATTTGAATCCCCAATGGAGCTAATGTTTTATTCAAAATACAATAAAGTATGTAAAAAAAAATTGAGAACCAGTATGTTCAAGCTAAAGAATGAAAGCCAAGCCTGCAATGCAGTGTACCCTTGAGGGTATGAGTTACTTACTTCAAATAAATATGCATGACATCCAGTTGCACAGGAGATACCTTGACAGTTTTACATTCATTTAAGCTATGTGCAAAGGATATGCATATGAATCAATTACACATCTTGTGGACCAACATCAGGAAACAATAGGTCAAGGCCACGAGAAGCTAAATATTTGGAGAACGACAGTAAGAACCCAAGACTAGTGATAAGAGCAGCTGAGCAACACAAGTTAGATAGGTTTGTGGAATGTTTTCTTTCGTAAGTTTTAAGGAAAGCAGGATGTTAGTAGATGTAAAAGATGCTTAAATCTTAGCTCAACTATTGTACCGTAGGCCTGTGTATTGCTCAGATTTTTGAGTATGTGTATGTATATGTGTTTGTGCACACAAACACATGCACACACACAGAAGCTACTTTCACTGAAATATATAATTCCCACTGATGTATTTTAATGCACATGACAAAATAAAAACTGAATTTCATAAAATGCTTTGGGGATTTAGCAACATTATGAACAAATCTAGATATATTGTACATGACAGAGCATGACATTTACCAACCAGATAATCCTTTGGCTTATACCATATAATTGTATTTTCTTTTCAGTTACAAGTACATTCTTTGTAATATTGTAATCACTGTTTAACTAATTTTCCATGTGCCCACTATTGGCACTGATCGGTCCTAAATAAAATAATTTGAGATTTTAGTCATTTGGCTACTGAGATTAGCTTTGTACAAGAAAACATTGTAGTGATAAGTAATTTTCAGGCATCCTATTTTAGATAAGAGGACGTCTAGTAAATAAATATATTTAAATATATATTTTGCCTTAAATATCATTTTTGCCTTTCTTACCAGTTAATATTAATTCCAACCAACTAATTCTTGCATCAGAAACTAATATTTGGAAATTGGGATATCAATTTCCATGCAAATAAAAGTACCTTGTATTACAATAGATCTGTTAAAAGTTGCAGCTAAATGTACTTAATCTGGGAAGCATATTCATGATCTTTGAGCATTCCCAATGGTCTTTTATACAGTGAAAACACAGGAACTTGAAAAAACTCTTGTCCCCAAAGGAGCAAGGATATTACATATGTGGTTTATATATATATATATATATTTGTAGGCTTCGTATATGTGTGTGTGTGTATGTAAGCCTTGATATGCATCTTTAGTAAAAAGCAACACAGCAATCTAAAATAAGAAATATTATTCTATCAGCATGGTACGGTATGATTTATTTTTATATTGGGTTGAAAGTTCTTCAGTTCCAGTTGTGTCTGTCATCATTATAAACTAATTTAAAATCCCCATTTTATAAATAGAAAATGGAGACTCCAATATGGAAGATATTAGCTGTGGCTCTCTTCTGGTTCATACAGGTTCTCCTGTAAATAAATTATTATATATTTATAGTTTGTTTCTTTTAAAGTATAGCAACTTTGACAGATATTTCATTTCAGTATAGCAAAGTTTAATACTGACCATGTCACCTAGCCCTAACTGGACATTAGAAATAACTGATGAAAAATTAGTTTTACAATTATGCTAATATCCCATGCATAAAAACTGTGTTCTGTATTATGATGGGAGTGGTGTTGATAAATGAGATTTTCAATACAATAAGAATATTTTCTTTCACCATATTCCTTTAATAGGATGTCCATGTCATCCAGGTCATGGTTGTCCCAAAGGTGCTTTTTCCAAGAGGCAACTCGACTTTCTGGTTTTTCTTTAAAGACGTTTTGCTTCTCATCCAAGAAGCTTCTTCAGCTCACTGAGCTTCTTGGATGAGAAGCAAAACGTCTTCAAAGAAAAACCAGAAAGTCCAGTTGCCTCTTGATGAAAAAGCACCTTTGGGTCTTTTAATAGGAGTTTTGTTTCTCAGCTTTTGATGTAAAAATGCACTTCAGGTGTAGATGTCTGGGCAGATGGAGCTATTGTTCAAGAAGCAGGTGTCTAATGTTTCAGGGGGCTTTTTGTAAAATCAAAGTGCATCCTCATGTCACTTTGCTTGTGAATTCCACAAATACAAATGGTTTTACCTAGCAACCAGAAACTACATCTACCATTATCATTATCCACTAATACTTATATGTATTTAATGAACAAAATTAAGTCTGTAGAAGAAATACTATTGCAGATAGCATATAACTCAACATTATCAGAAAACAGATTCTCGTGTTCCATGGAATTTTATTTAGGAAGGGAAAAAGCTTTATTTTCATCTTATTTCTGCTGAACCTTCCTTGTAGATTTCCAGTCATTTAGACAGGGTTAATTTTTGACAGGAAAAAATTATCATTGAGCTTCTTACATCATGAGGTTGACTGAAGAAAATGTGGAACCTGGATTAGTAATTTTGTTCTGTAACATTTCTTCACAGCTGCACGTTCAATCCTTTCTTAAAAAGGCACTAGCAGCTTGGTGGATTTCAATCCAGTCTTACCTAGTTGTCAACATAGCTAGATAGATTGACACGGTTGCCTTGGAAAAGCTTCACCTAATAACTTAGAGCAAAGTTGTATTATTGTGGTTCTTCTGTCTGGATAAAAAGTTTCACATTAAAAGCTGGTATCAAGATTTTTTCCTCTGCTCCAGGATTTCTTGGCAACTTTTGTATATGTCTACAAGGCAGTCTAGACGTGGCATGGAGCTCTGTAAATAAAAAGAATGTTTTATGTGAATTTGCACCTAAAATCATATAAAAAATTGATACAGAACCACTATAAAATATGACTTCTTGGATTTTACAGGACAACCACAACAACCAACTGAACACATTTATAACCTTTCCCAAATTGGGAATTCCTTAATAAATCAATCTTCTCTGATTAATTCCTTCCTAGAGAAAGCTCCAAATGCACAATTCAATTTTAGTTGTCTGTATGAATTGAATTACCAGTGTAGCCTACAGCTCAGGATTCCATGGCAATGGCTCCTACTTCATGTTTAACTCCAATGTTTGCATACTGAACACTGTATAAATTCCATTGACTTTAGATATACTGAGGATTTACTCCATATTTATCTATCATTTGCCTTTCTAAGTTAACAAAACAAAAACAATTATAATTTTTGTTCTCAAACAGTAAGTTCCTCATCTCAAGAGAAGTCTATCTGTAGATACAATGGGAAGAAATAAATAAAGGGAAAACATTTTAAAGGCCTGAATTCATCAGGTCCAACTGAATTATTCTTATTCAGCCTAGAATTCCATCTTTATCAATACAAGAAATATTATAACATATTGCTAAAGAATAGATAATATTTTACTGTTGCTGAGTTATGTAACAATTAAAAAACAAATTAATGTGTCGATTATTTTTGATCTACTCAGTAATTTTCTACGCTCTGCTGACTAGCTATTTTTGACTTCTGAAAGATCTTTTAACAGAATAAAGTCCATTTGGAAGCTCTCTTTGTGGAGAGTTATATCTAGAAGTTTCATAGAAAAAGGTTAATTTAGTACAGTACGTGATTACAGAAGTGTTTATAGGCTCAGTGAGGTAGTAAATTGTATTCTTTAGAGTTGATATAACTGAGAAAAACAAGAACTTAAATGCATCAAAGGGTGACAAGGGTTACTACTCCACCTACCTGTGCAAAATTAACTATCTAAAAAGTTCAGCAGTCAGTCCATGCTCAGCTGAGCACATCACTGCTATATCTAAAGGCATAGTTATTGCAAGTCAGTAAGTTTCAAAGATACACATATTCTTTAACATGGGATTGAGAAAAAGATCACGTAAAATGCTGTTTTCTAACTTAAAAATATTTTTAATATTTTTACAATTTCTATGTATTTCCCACAGAAGAAATACTGAAAAGAAACAAATGGCTTCCTACAGGCATTTCAGCAAGAAAAGCATATGGTATGATAGGTCTTAACATCCTCAGCAATACACTTTATATTTACCTGAAACAGTGGCACTACTTCAGAAACACCATGAGGTTCAATAGGATCTTGGAGAAGGATGCACAAGTAGTAGATAACTTTTTGCTAAAAGTAATAATGTATAAATAAGATAAAATATAATTATCCTAGTTATAAAATCTGCTCTTAAAACAACAGTCCTTTAGAAGACATTGCTATCCACACTATGTTCTATGGACAGAAAAATATACATGGAAATAATATTTGTATCAGTGGGATTCTTTAGAACAGCATTCAAATATGAGTAGAAAAGCTTATAACTAGTAATTGACAACACAGAAGTTTCTCTTTTTAAAGAGTTCCTTCAGTATCAGCTTTTTTAATAAATACCTTCTCATTTGATGAATCACCTCAAGTTTTCATTATTGACTACGGCTGGGTTCAAATATGTACTATACAATATAAACATTATATATTAGTACATATTAATATATGTATTAAACTATGATATGGTTTGCCAGATTGTGGCTTAACTTCCTGCAAGAAACAACATATTGTTAAAGAAGAGATTATTTAAAACACTTTGCATGGTACTGGGTCTCTGTATATTGCATTCTCAGTCATTTTCTGATTGCTGAAACAGTTCCAAAGGTATGGTGGTTTTTAAACAGAAAACAACTTGCAATCAGTTATTTTTTAGAAGAAAGCAAACAAGTCTATTGCTCATACCGGTACTACATGTCTGCCAATTATATCTAGAATTTAACTTGTTCTCATGACTGGGCCATTTCTGAAATCATCCCAATCCTATTAAGCTCAATAGATGGAGCGTCCTTCAGAGTTCTCCCATTTCAAAATTAATAAGCAATGACACAGTATTTTATAATGTAGAACAAGCACATTCACCACTTCTTTTCCTCAGATTCTTCTCACTAGGCATATGAAATATTCAAGTATTGTTTTCTTTCTGAGATATCTCTTGTTATTTTTAATACAATTTCTTAGTAGTGTAGGAAAAGATTTCTTAGTAGTATAAGTAAGTAGCAGTAAGTAGTCCTTACCATATAAATGGCTTCATTGATGACCACATCTTTGACCTGATTCATCTCTATAAAGGTTGTGCTCTCTTTCCCTGATGCATAGGACGAGGTCATCTGTATTCCAAGCGAGTCAATTATCAGCAGAGACTCCTGGTCAATTTTCACAAAGTGCAGATATACAAGTAGGCCAATCAATGTGATAAATATAGAAGCAGAGAGCACCATACTGTTCTGTAAAGGAAAACAAGTTCTCAAATGGACAAAGCAAAATTCATTTTGTATTCTACATAATTATATACTATACTGTAATACTATAAAACACTTTCAAAGGAAGAGCTGCTTATTACCATTAAAATTTCTATGAGCAGCTCATGCATTATATTAAAGCGTACAAAATGAAATTATGCAGACACAATAAATAGTTGCCTAAGCACAGTTGTACAACTGTTGTATATTTGTGTTTTATAAAACAGATATTGTTTGTTCTTATATCAGAGGTAAAAATGGAACATCAAACTGTAAAAATATACATTTCTGGCAAAATAACAGTTAAAGAGACTGTTGAGGTAGGTGAGATGAGCAGAAGGTGATGTGACACTAGAAGAAATGTTTTGAAATACAAGGAGATAAATATAGAAAAGAGTTGTGTTCTTTCCTCACTTTTGGGAACTTTACTTCAACCAAAGGTACTTTTTCAAGAGGCAACTGCATCTTTCTCTGAAGACGTTTTGCTTCTCATCCAAGAAGCTTCTTCAGCTCTAAGTGTACTTTCCGCCGTGCTGTTAAGACCCTCCTATTCCAGCAAGCCGGCCTGGCCTAACTTTCTCCCCTTTTCTTTCTTTCTTTTAATGATCTTTTAAATTTTCTAAAGTGAAATTTTAATTCGTTTTAAATTATTGGGATTTTTTAATTGTGATGGGCTAAATTGTTTAATTTGGTTTTAATCATGTTTTAACTTTTGTATTTATGTATTTTATCTTGTGCCTGTTCACCGCCCTGAGTCCTTCGGGAGTAGGGCGGTATATAAATCTAATTAAACTAAACTAAACTAAACTAAACTTGGTTTTCATTATCTGTTCTTATTTCTTAGGTTCCCTGTTGCATGCATGGGATCCTGGGTACATAACAGTGATACTGTTGTGTCTGTTTTAGAGCTAGCTTGTTTATGGGAGAATTTCTCTAAGAAAAATGGCTCTGAATATCTCATAGATCTATGAAAAGGTAGTCCTTGCTGCTAAATATAATGCAGAGAGACAAAAAACAGCTAATCATAGGAAATAGACCTCCCATTCTTGTGCTACAGATGAGTCATTTCTCTTGTTTGTCAGTGTCCCTTACAGTTGCAGATTACAGCCTGCTGAGGGCATCATGAGATTTACTACCTTGATTATGCCTTTTATTATTGGGATGCAATTCAGTAAATGATCTTTATTTGTTATATTCCCATCCACAGTAATTAAAAGATTCTTGGTGGCTTGTAGTGTCAAGTACATTAAAACATTTATGTTATGATAATAAATATTGAAAATTAAAAATTTAAATGGAATCGATTAAAATCATCCACAATAACTATAAAGATGTGACAACCAGTAAATAAGTAGCAATGTCTCTTAATTCAAAAGTTCTACTGAACAACTTTGTCTTCATTTCCAAACATATAGTAATTACAGAACTAATGATTTACAAGAGAGCTTGTTAGTAATATATATATGTAGTCCTTGCTTGCAAATGGTAATTGGGATTGAAAACTCCATTGCTAAACAATGCAGTGGTAAGATGCAATGTTGCATGACCAGCTGACTTATGTTTTGGCCATCCCAGTTGCTGTTGTAGACAAATCCTGCTTGTTTGCAGCATCCTGATTGCCATTCACAATCTTCTGCTGTTTTCGCCATTGCTTGTTAGAAGCCAGCACTGAAGGTTGCAAATGGCAAACACGTGAGCCCAGATTTCTATGTTCTTGTAATTGCAAGCCAATCTCTATTCGTCTGAATTGCAGTCATGTGACTGCAGGAACACTGAAAGTTGCAACCATGAGGACCCATTTTTAAATCCTACTTCAGCACTGTCCTAATTTTGAACTATTGCTGAACAAGAATTACCTAGAACTAACTTGGTTGTTTTTCTTGGATTTCCTATAAGGAAAGAAATCGTGCAGAATTCTCTGTATCTGTTCAAGACCCTTGATTGGTTTTTTTTTTAATCAGGGTAGAGGCAAAAGCTTTATATTACCACTATAGTAGATAGTTCAATTCCATTTCTCTGTCTCTTTATCTGATGCAGAAAGCTTATCAGATAACGCAACAGCTTTTAGTAACAGATCCAAACAGCTCAGAAGACAAATGTGGTGGCGAGGCTGCAAGGTAAGGCTTATTTTGTTTCCTAAATATTGCAATTGTGGTTTATTTGACCAGTTTGGTTTATTTCTTTTACCTTTCTATACCTTTCAATTTTATCTTTTAAAATAATTTTTATTAAAAGTTTTAGTTAGAACAATAAAAGATAATACCAACTGAAGAAGAAAAAAAGAAAAGAAAAAAGATGCAAAAAAGAAAAAGAGTAAAAAAAAACCCCTAAGAAAGTAACTTCTCACTCTCATCACAAGTTTCATAATTTCTTCACTTCTTAATTAATAAATATAAAACTCTTCATCTCATAACTCAAATCTTAACTTTATGTTGCCTAGAAATCAGGCAACCCAATTTTAGCATGGATCTGATCCCTAATTTGAGAGATCCCTTATCTTTGCAAAGAAGCTTCTTCATCCACATGAAAATACAAATCAAGTAGTATAGGCAAAGCAAATATTTATATTTTGTTCCATAGTTATTTATTAACAGGGAGAATCAAATCTTTTTATAGAACACAGAA
This sequence comes from Ptyas mucosa, assembly GCA_012654045.1. NCBI lineage: Eukaryota > Metazoa > Chordata > Lepidosauria > Squamata > Colubridae > Ptyas > Ptyas mucosa. The sequence goes on along the minus strand of WNWU01000001.1, from coordinate 35,591,774 downwards.
ACAAATGAAGTCAGGAAGCAACTGATCAAATAATAAAAGACACTGATTACATGTGAGAATTGAACAATAGAAAACATTGATTCTAGATAACATATAGATAATTCCAAAACATCTTCTCCAGTCCAGATATCAGCTAAAAGTACAAACAAAGTCATATAATAATATTTATTTAAAAGGCATAAAATGATCCTGGTATGCTAGTGTAAACAAAAAAACTAAGGAGGACAGGAGCATTTCTCTGTTAAAAAAAAACAACCTCACACATGTCCCTTAATTCTATAGTAACTGTAGGGGGAAAACCCCTTAAACACTACATTAAGTATAGACAAACCCAATACACAACATTTTTCCACTCCCAAGGAGACACATCATAGCATATAATTGATTCAAAGTTTTGGTGCAATATCAGAGTCTTAATATTCAAAATCCAATTTTCCCATATTTTTGAGCCCTTAATATGTTTAAAATTTTCTATAGCTAAAATCTTCTCTTGCTTTTTGCTGTTTATTTTAAATTCTTAAAAGTGGTAAAGATGCATTTTCATTTTCTTATATAAAGTATTGAAGACACATGTTTGCAATCTTGTCACTTTGAAAGCATCTAACTTCTTTGAAGCAATTAATAGACAGCTTTTAAAAGTGATTAGCAAGAGAAGTGCAAACTTCCTTTAAAAAGCTTGTGTGCAACTATGGCAAATTCCCTTGCCTCCCAATTCTCCCACCCTCCGAAGACTGCTGACTTGCTGTCTCCTAGTAAGGATCAACTGTAAGGAAAACAGCTTGGGCAATCCCACATCTTCTCTTTGTCCAGAGAAGTTCAAAAGATCCAATCTACTCATTGTTCATGGTGCAAACATCAGCTCTGCTTTTCATAGAGCTGTCTTCATTCTGCCACCTTTCCTAGAAGCTCTATGTCTTGCAATTCTGTGAATATTCAGCAAAAAACCCCACCACTTATATCAAGAAACCACACACAACAACTGTCTATGCACTATCTTGTAGTAATCAGTAGTACAGTTGCAAACTCTGGTTTACTGCTTAAAAGCAACCATGCTTTATTGATTTACTTCATTCATTCAAACTTCAGAGTGTCTAAAAGTACATTATGTCTGCCATGATCTCAATTTGAAGGATGCTTTCGAGTGCAGGCAAGCCAATGAGCACAGGAAAAGATACAGCTTTTTGAAATAATTGCTGCTTAGTATGATATAAGCATCTTGCTATGCTCTGAATAAACTTTCCCCCTTCAAATCTAGATTGTTAAATAGCCCTATAAATACAGCTAGGCATTGGTTAACTATGGCAATTGCCACTGTAAGTCACTATCACACACCATACTTTATGAACATATTGCTTAGTGACGGAGTTGCCATTGTCAATTGCCATAGTTAACCAATGCCTAGCTGTATTTATAGGGCTATTT
>WNWU01000001.1:35315305-35584380 GCA_012654045.1 Ptyas mucosa | reverse complement strand
ATAGAATAGAATAGAATAGAATAGAATAGAATAGAATAGAATAGAATTTTTTATTGGCCAAGTGTGATTGGACACACAAGGAATTTGTCTTGGTTCATATGCTCTCAGTGTACATAAAAAGAAAAGATAACACTCATCAAGAATCATAAGGTACAACACTTAATGATAGTCATAGTGTACAAATAAGGAATCAGGAAACAATATCAATATAAATCGTAAGGATACAAGCAACAAAATTACAGTCATACAGTCATAAGTGGGAGGAGATGGGTGATGGGAATGGTGAGAAGATTAATAGTAGTGCAGACTTAGTAAATAGTTTGACAGTGTTGAGGGAATTATTTGTTTAGCAGAGTGATGGTGTTCGGGAAAAAACTGTTATTGTGTCTAGTTGTTCTGGTGTGCAGTGCTCTATAGCGTCGCTTTGAGGGTAGGAGTTGAAACAGTTTATGTCCAGGATGTGAGGGGTCTGTAAATATTTTCACAGCCCTCTTTTTGACTCATGCAGTATACAGGTCCTCAATGGAAGGCAGGTTGGTATCAATTGTTTTTTTCTGCAGTTCTAATTATCTTCTGAAGTCTGTGTCTGTCTTGTTGAGTTGCAGAGCCAATGATGTTTTTGAATTTGGAAAACAATGAGGAAAAATTACAGAAATTAAAAAAAATCTCCTTTTGATGCCAAGAATGGTATTATTTATTTAAAAGAAGTGGGGGACACAGCATCATGTGATTCCCGGGGGGGGGGGAGCGGATTGTGACACAATTTTACATGTACAGTTTCATCTCATAGAATACTTTTTTAAAAAAGGATTTGCTTACAATAACTGATATTTTATTCACATGGCAGTTTCCTCAATACATTTTATTCATAATTACAATGCTTACTGGATTAATTGTACAGTTGCAGTGTATTTTAATAAATGTGTCACATAACGCACATTTATTTCATTTCTTTTATGCTTGTTTTAATTTTGTTTAAAGCAGAATGGTACCAACTCCTAATAATCTCTGAAGCAGGTACAATTGAAAACAATAAAACAGTATAATCTTTAAAAAAAATGTTTTACTGATGTGGGAACTAAATCATTTGGAACTGTGCATTAGCAAATATGATTGCAAAACAGTCCTGTGTTTTTCCATGATCTGGACAGTAACTTTCCATGAAGTGTAGAATCTCTTCAGAATCTGTTGTGGAAACTCCTCAGTACTTGTTCTGTTGTGGCTCGGACAAGATAGTTTCATGCAGCCTAATCCTACCTTTCCCATGCTAGATTTTATTCAGCATGGATTTGGGCTACCTGGAAATTCTGAAAGTCTTCATTTGGGTAATGTTCTGATTGGAAGAGGTTGATTTAAGCTCTGAACTCAATCCCTAATTATATCTTATAGAGATAATTAATTGCATTTCTGGCTCACAATAAAATAGCCAGACTACTTCATGGACTAATCCCATGTTAAACACTGTGGAAGGAAGGAAGGAAGTCTGTTGTTTTATACACATGTGCCTAGTTGTCAGTAAGATCCAATAAGCACAATGAGATTTTAAACAGGCTTTTATAACTTGATGCTGTTAATTCTACTAACAACTCTTTGAGAACTATTGGAATTCTGGAAGCTAGCAGTTCCAAGCTGTATCCCATGACTCAAAGAATCCTGAATTTTAGACTGCTAGAGAATTGGCAAGACCAGATTTTATTCAGCCTGTGCCTACCAAAATGGAGCTAGATATTCACCAGCACCTCATACCCTGATCTACATCAGTAACTTCATCCTTACTTTTTTAAGAAAAACAACTGTGAAGCATCTTTCTGGAAAGTTGGCAATGCTTTTAGATTGCAAAAGATTAAAACAGATAGACCGACTCTGGTCAGCTCTCAGTTATTTCCAGAAATGGCAGTAGACACAGGAAATACCTGTGAGATGTAACCAGCTGACAGCTGACTTCTGTAGAAATGGTGTATTTCCAACAATCCACTCTTAGATTTCTTGGGCTGCAAATGTGACAAAAGGAACAGGTGGAAATCATGTGAAGGGAATACTTGAGGAGGTTTTTGCACAAAATCTTCCAACAGGTTGGGCAAGGCCAAGCGCTGAGTAAGAGGGGTCGCCCTTAAGATAAGCTTTTATTATTTCCTGTAGAAGCTGTAATAACCCCAGTCAGTGTGACATTGTTTCCCAACACTGCAATCTTACACCTCATAGATGAAAAGAAGAACTGGAAATGATGAAATTATGTTTGCATGAGTCTCATCTGTACACACTTTGTCTGACTGTGTACATTTGTCTGAGCGGAGAATTCGGTATATATTATCTTGAATAATTACAACCAACCAACCAACCAAGAGAGTCACTCTTCTAAGAGAATCACTAAAAAAATTGCTCTGAATTCAAGGGAAATTGTCCCCTCGTCCGTCCTAGTTTAGTACGTGTGTACTGCATTGATCTGTGAGTCCAACTTTTCTTTTTAAAAAAGCAGATATCTAACCTGGTTTTAGGAGTGTTGTTAGGGGAGGGTGTTTAAGGAGGTTTTAGACTGTTGTTTCTCTATGTCATATAATATATGTGGGTATATGCATAATTTTGTATTTATTTATTTTATTTATTTATTTTGTCATGTTTATGTAGTATTTATTGGCGGCGATGACCCTTTGAGAGCTGTATGCAATGAAAATTGAGGACCCAGTTTGTGGGGGCAATAAGCTGATATACATATAAATATAAATATACAAATATTTGTACATTTGTATATAAATATACAAAAGTATGAAGGCTATTGCTTAACGCATTGTAAGCCGCCCTGAGTCTCCGGAGAAGGGTGGCATATAAATCAAATTTTTAAAAAAATCCATTTTAATGTATGACGATTAGTATACATTCAAAGTGACAATAAGTTCTAAGTCTAAGGAGGAAGGGGAGCGAAAGCCTGAATCGCCGGGCAGATTTTCAACCGAGAAACAGGTTAACTCAGCTACTCCTCACCTTAAAACGATTTGATTCCAAAAAGAAAAAAGAAAAAGAAGAAAAAAAACCACCCAGGTAGAAATGTCTTTTGGGGAGGTGGGTGGGTGGGGGGCGGGCAATATTCCGGAACGACCTGTGAAAGCCAGAGGGAGGTCAAGAAGGAATGCAGAAGCCTGGAGGTCGCCAAGCAGCTTCGGTCACGTTCGCTCGCGTCTTCCGAGGGGCTCGGAGGCACGCCCCCGGCGAGCTCTACGCCGATTGGCGCGTAAGTGGGCCGAGGGCCAAGGGGCGGAGCCAAAGGCGCAGGGGCTCGACAAATCTGCTGGTTATAAAGCTTCGCTCTCGGGCGGGCGGCGACGCCGGCGCGGTTAACAAAGCTGGTTCTTGGCGCGCAGCTCTCCTTCCGAGATCTTTTCGCCGCGATGGCTGTTCGTAGCAGTTTCTCTCGGCTCCTTCAGCAAGCGGGCTCCCCTCTGCGGGTCCCTCGGAAGCTCTCCCATTCGGTGGCCATCATTGGCGCCCCCTTCTCCCGGGGCCAGGTAGGTGGGCGTCGCGGCCGGGGGATAATCCGGAGCACCGATTTGGCCGTCCAGGAATGCGAGAGGGAGACTGCAGAGGTGTGGGGGCTGAGGGGGGGAGAGAGGGGGGGGAGAGGCGTCCTTTGGCCCTTTTCCCGGGGGGTGGGGGGTGGGGGGACGCGGAGGGGCTGCGGATCTCCGCCTTCCCCAGCCAGCCTAACAAAAAGAAGGGAGCTTGATGCCGCGTGCTGGGCTGGGGGAAAAAGGGATGCTCGGAAGATGAGCGATCTATTTTATCGTTCGTGTCCGATCCTGTCGATCCGCGATGATGCGCCCTAAAGCAGCTACAAGGCTGCTGCAGGCGGTCGTGTTGCGAAGCCTGCAGTGATGAGGAGGGGAAACGGTGCGGCGGCGCGGTGGGTGTCGGAAGCCAGGAAGGAAAGGTTGGGATGGAGCTTTCTAGAGAATTTGGCTGGCTGGCGGGGAAGAGAGGCGGCGGCGGCGGCGGCGGCGGCGGCAGAGGATGCTCCCTGGGAACTGGAAATTTCCAAGCGGCCGCGCTGGCTCATTGATGTCACTTCCCACGGGTGTCGCTTGGAATCACGGCGGGGATCCTTTTTTTTTTTGTCTTGCAGAAAAAAAGAGGAGTGGATCACGGTCCTGAAGCGGTGCGGAATGCAGGACTGGTCGGAAAGCTCTCCAGCATGGGTAAATGGGAAGGGCGGGATGGGAGCGCTTACCTTTCAGGAAGGGATTCGAGTTCTCTGTTTCTGGTTCCTGCCTAACTCCCCCCACCCAGTCGTTCATATATGATTCACCATGAGTCTACCGTCTGAAACCTTAAGGTTATTGCTCAACCTGGGACCTTCCAGATAGTTGCAATAGTTGCAATTGGCCATTGTTCTAATGTTGCCCAGCCACCATCCAGTTTAAGAAAAGGAGAAATGTGTTTGAATGATTATAGTCTGCAGCCCATTCTCTTATGAATTTCCTGGCTCATTGAGATGGGGGTAGGTAATCATGGAAAGCCGTAGTCCAACACATTTGAAAGACATCATTTTGGAGATTGACCTATGAGATCCTAATCATTTTCAAGGCATAGACAAGAAGATCAACAAGCAAAAGTGAATAGTTTGAAACAGACTTCAACAAGTGATTGAATAATTTGAATTAGACTTCAATAATTCCAACCCCTACTGTGTTATTCAGTCTTCTTAAAACCCCATCAAACTAAGTCTTCCTAATCTCAGAGTTAAATATGAACTTAGTACTTGCCTCTTTTTGAAACCATCAGATTACCACAAAGATAACTAACTTAACTAACACAGTAGAAGTTTTTTTAAAAAATCCAAGTTATCTTGAATTAAAGCACAAGTCACATATTTGCACTAGCTGATATGTACTCAATCATCCAGAGCTTAGTTTTGTGGCAGTCAGTAAAAATGATTAGTAGTTACAACATTCCAGAGATTCCTGAAGGAAAACTGAAATTCACAGTTTAATGATACTTCAGTGTAAAAAGTGAATATCATTTTGTGAAGATGACTGCAATATATGTCCATTATTAACTAAGAAGTTTCATCAAACATTTCAACTCCTAATTTCTTTTATTAGAGGAGCTGTTAAGTGCCAGAGGATAAAAAATTGTTAGTAGTGAAATAGGAAACCCTTCAAAAGTAGGAAAGATGAGTAAACTTTATCTGATGTTAAAATTGTAAAAATGACTTTTACTGTAAAGTTTGACGAAACCTTGACGTTGAAAACTGAGTCATAACTATTGAGTAAAAAAAATAAGGAAGTAATCTAAGAAGTATTTGTAGGAAAAACATAAGCTACATGGAAGGAAGAAATACATAATATTTAGTTGGAAAATGAAACAAAACTTTTTAGTAACCTAAGCTAAGAACTATATTATCAGTCTTAATGCTACTCGCCATATGCAACATTCGCTGCTTATAGTGTCCTGATAATTTTGGACACATTTTGACTACAAGTTCATATACAAACCTTCATGTCTAAGGAAAAACGATGAAAAGGAATAATTAAGTGTTCTTACTTAATCTTGAAAAGTAGTAAGGCTGAAGATTTTAACGAAATAACTGAGAAAATTTAAAGATGTGGTTTTCTTGTGGAGGTGGTGTGTGATTTGTCTATGTGAGAAAGCTACTGTTATGACTGATAGTTGAAATAACGCTGTTATTGTTCCTCTGTATAAAGGAAAAGTTACCAAGAGTGAATGCAAAAACTACAGAATTTTGTTGTTAAGAGTCCCTGGGAAGGTGTTTGAACCTTGAAAGTCTCTTAAGAGATGACAGTGTGAGAAATACAATGTAATCCCAGCATTTGCTTTATAGCAAACCATTAAGAAATGAATGGATGTGAAAAATAAAATTTATTGTGCTTTGTAGATTTAAGGAAAACATAATAAAGCAAACAAACTTGAAATATACCATATTTTTCGGAGTATAAGATGCACCTTAGTTTTTGGGGAGGAAAATAAGAAAAAAGCTGATTGGTGGGTGGATTGGCCGCCTGGAATACCCCCAATCAGCTGTTTCCAGAGGTGAATTTTAGCAACAGGTTCGTTGGTTGTGAACTCTGTGCCTTGCTTTTTTTTCCTGTGTCTGAAACTTCGGAAACTCTGTTTCAGAAAAAAACTTTTTTTTCTGCCTCTGAAAGCCTCCGAAACAGAGCTTCAGAAAAAAAGGCTTTTTTTCCTGAAGCTTCTTTCAGAGGCTTTTATTCTGAAGGACTATCTGTACTCTGTTCAATCTCCTTTCTTTGGTATTGGTATGTAGATTAACCTCTTCTGTTAAACTGTTGGTTATTGTGTCATTCTCCAGATTTGTTAACATAGTTTGGTTAGAACCTTTATTGATTCTTTTGTTGCTTGCCATATTATTTTAGATAAAAGCCTTTCAGAGGCTTCTTTCAGCCTCTGAAATCTCCATTTGTGAGGCTGGGCGGGGCTACATTCGGAGTATAAGACGCACCCAGATTTTCACCCTCTTTTTTGGGGGGAAAAGGTGCATCTTATACTCTGAAAAATATGGTACAATATAAATTTGAAACTGGCTGCTGAATGCAGCATGTACATCTATTCATAGAAATAAAATGCATGAAGATGAAAGAAATGCTTAGTGAGTGAGTTGGCACTGGACAAGGAAAAGGATTTGGAATGACTTAATGGGTGGAAGTGTTTATGGATAAACAATAGAATGTTTGTAGTGATTGTATAGGTGTGTTACTTGAGAATTTGAATGTGGAGTATGTGCAGATTATTGTGGTTGAGAATATCAAAATGATTTTCAGCAAATGTTAAAGATGCTATATGGTGCAACAAGGAAACTGAATCTGAGAATCAATACATTGTATCAAGGTAGTCGGTCTTGACAGGAAATATAGAGCAATACACAAGTTGTGAAAAAATGTGGAACTTGATAGTATATTTAATACAGATGGGAGAATGAATAAAAAAAGTAACGATGGTACAAATACTGGTAGGAAAGTAGAAGGTAACACATGTTCAGTGGTGAAAAATTAATGTTTGTTGAAAGAAGGGAAAACTGCGTATAAGAATGTACTTTTGGCCACTTCATTATACCAGAGTTGGTATGCCAGAAGAAACATTACCTTAGAAATAGGATACTTCAGGTGCATTTGTGGAACAAGAAAAAAATTGTTGAGAAGCAATGGATGTTGAATAGATGTAGAGTGAATACAATAAGTGACTAGCATGAAAGATATGGTTTATTGATATCGAAGGAAGGAATAGGGGTTGACTTGCTCTTGAACTATGTGAAAGAATAGTGGTTGAGAGGAAGAGAAGACTAAAGAAATAATGGTTTGATGGAACTGATAAGATCACAAAGAGAGAGCTAACAAACCTAAAGAAGGGGCAACACATGCAGTGGAAGTGAGGATGGTAGGCAAGAGTATAAAGATATGCAGAGATGTAGACCATGCACACTTCATACTGGATCATTAAATTGTCCCTATATGTAACACTACAATTAGCATCTGTATAGCAACCTTCCCCAAGTGCATGTATTGGGCCAAGATTTCCTCAGCAGCTGGATCTTTAGGAAGTCTAGGAATTGGTTCAACATATCTGAAGGGCACCGTAATATAGAAGAGTGTTACTTTAAATAAATAGCCTGAAATCATGCACACCTTGCCACAGTATCTGTGATGACAAGGTAGCCATCGATCTGATGTCTCCATGGAAAACGTTTTTCTGTCTCAACTGACTTTAATTCCTTAATAGTCCTTATTTTTTTTCTCCCAGTAGTTATAGCAGTGCAAAACACCAATCTCTCTGATGTTTATTCATGTTAATGCCTCTGAACTCCACATAAGTGTTCTTAGGAAATAAAATAGAGAGTGCTTGCAGCTCAGTGCTTTAGGTGATGGTTGTGTCCACCTACCCATAAAAAGAGAAAAAGTAAGTTGAAGTTTGTTAATTTAAAACATTTGTATAGCCACCTCTCTTAAAACAACACTGGGTGGCTTACAACCAACAAGTATTAGTAAGCATATTAAGAGAAGAGGATGAGGCTAATGCATCTAACTTCTGGCAAATGAAGTGCCATGATTGGCAATACCTATCAGAGTAACCATTTTGTGAGGGTGCTCTCATATTTTCACAATTTCAAGCACTTTCTTTGCCCAAAAAAGTTTCTACTTCTGTGCCGTAAGGTTCACTTACATTACCAGGACTCTTTGGGAATTATTCATAAGAAAACAATAACAATTTTAAATTCCATCATATTCTGTCACCAAACAAAGTTAATCTATACAACTCTGCTTTCTTCTCCCATTCTGCTCGTTCCTAGGTTGTCAGGTATATGATTTTGGAGACTTAAGTTTCACCACAGTGCCCAATGATGAACTGTACAATAACCTGGTCAAGTACCCACGCTCTGTAGGATTAGCTAGCCAACTTCTGGCTGACGCTGTGAATGGAGCTGTGACAGCTGGGCATAGCTGCATAACCATTGGAGGTGATCATAGGTGAGTTAGGAAAAGTAAAACTACCATCTTACTTTTATATAAAGACCATCGATGTACATGTTTTATATTTAGATCCATTAAATGCTTGCTTGAAAGTAACTTGAACAGTATAAAAAGAGGTGTTGAGTCCTAAAAATAGTTTGGTGAAAGCAGTTGGTAAAATTCCACAAATGATGGGCCTGGCAACACTAGATCTGAGAATGATTTGGGGGATTAGATTATGTTGTATCCATTTAAAGTTATACTGTAGGACCTATAGTAATGGTAGGTAGGTAATGGATATACTACTGTTGTACCAAACGAAAAGTAGCCAGTCCTGAATTTCAAAAAAACCCACCTCTTTTGCAATTAGATAGGAACACACATCTGCTCCCATTACCATATTCTCAGTGAGTCTAGAATAACCTTCCTATTTCAATTTAATCCTACATTATTTGAGGAAGCCTATATTATCAGAATGCCTCTAAACTCCAGCTGCTGGAGAGCACTGGAAGATGGCTGTGGTTATCATGCTTAGCCTGAGGATCTGGTTGACACTTAGAAAAAACAGATTTTACATCTGATACATATTGTGGGCACTTTGGGCTATTGACTGTAAGGCATGTTTGCCATCAATGAGGACCCAAATTGTTGAGGGCAATATGCTAACATATTTAGTAAACCGCTTAGAGAGGGCTGTAAAGCACTGTGAAGCGGTATATAAGTTTAAGTGCTATTGTTATCTATCTTGGCTATCTAAATGGTGCTGATTAAACTGATGTAGAGAATATGATAGCGTAAAGTTATGTACTGATTTCACATTTATCCCTTTAACCTTTCAGTAGCAAGGTATTGTGGGCAGGATCATATGCATGATATGCATTGATATGAATTTAAGCGCAATTGTCATATACATTTGACTTTCAAAGTGATTCCGTTAGCCCACATTTATCAGATATCCTAATTCCACTTTCCCCAATTTAGACAAGGCTGATATAAAGCTGAACTATTTTCCCTTACAGTTTAGCCCTTGGCTCCATCAGTGGACACGCAAGGCAGTACCCACATCTCTGTGTGATCTGGGTTGACGCCCATGCTGATATTAACACTCCACTCACAAGCCAATCAAGAAATCTCCATGGACAACCGGTTTCATTTCTTTTAAGAGAACTTCAGGATAAGGTAAATTGGGATTGCACGGCGATGTAACAAGGAATAGCACTTACTGAGCTATCAGTACTTTTTTAAAATTGGAAGTAAATTTTAGAGATCAGAGAGGTCACATCATATTTCTCCTAGTTACTAGTTTGTAGAGACATATATCCTGAACATCCAAGAGTGGTGTTCTTTGGGATATATTATTGGGCGCATAATTCATAAAGATGCAAACACCTCTATACTAAGTTAGTCAACATGATTTGAGATTGGGTGGCTATTGGTTTACTATATGGCAATTCTATCGTATAATCCTTTCAGAATAACACACGTGTTTACATAATCCTCATTTAGTGACTGCCTCATTTAGCAACCGTTTGCAGTTATGATGATGGCAAAGCAATTTTGCAACCATTCCTCACATTTATGACCTTTGCAGGACTGTACATATTAAGCAAAGGTAAGCTGAAGTAAGAAAGATCATAAGCATGGTCATGTTTTTACTTAGTGACCACTTTGCTTAACAGACCCAATTGCAGTTGTAAATGAGGATTACCTGTATTTTCTACCTGCTAGGAATAGTCTGTTACTTGATGGACTGTAGCTGAAAGTTAATGGCTGTACCTGCTGGAATTTCTGCAGTTTTCCTTCCAAAGGAATGACCATCCATGGATGTGTTTTCTATTCAATAGACCTCTACCTTGCAAGCCCCCCCCCCGCCCCCCTGGTAATTTAAAAAGCACTTGTTTGATCATATCCACTTGAAAAGTACTGTCCACTCAAGATATGTGAAGACTTTGTTAGCTAAATTTACTTCCTGTTTTCAGCGGCTCAACATGGTTATCATTCTTACTCAAACTGGGCAAGTTAAAATAGCACTGTAGCTAAATACTCTTATTACATCTAATTCTTGGAAAGTGGTACAATCAGCTAAATCTGAATTGCCCCTAGGGCAGGGCTAAAAATAACTTGGGTTTATCTTTTTTTAAATCTCTCATTAACCCTAGTCAGCTGATTCAAGAAATTTATCGAACAGCACACATTCAGAAATCTGAATAAGCATTATAAAAGGGCACAGCAGGATCTGATGTTTTCATCAAGACAATGAAATTTTCAATTGTTTCATATAGGAGTGCAATGACACGTGTAGAAAAGAGGCATGCTTTGCAGTACAACACTGCTTTCCACACCCACATTTTTTTTTGCCTTCCTGGGGAGCCCTCTGGCCATCAATGCAGTTCATAATACAGGTAGTCCTTGACCTACAACAGTTCATTTAGTTTGAAGTTATAATGGCACTGAAAAAAGTGACTTACGACCATTTTTCAGACGTATGACCATTGCAGCATCCCTATGGTCACATGATCAAAATTCAGATGCTTGGCAACTCAGACGTTTGCAGTGTCCCAGGGTCATGTGATCACAAGCCACAAGCAAAGTCAATGAGGAAACCATCGTGTTATTAACTTAATAACTGCAGTAATTCACTTAATAACTATGTCAAGAAAGGTCGTAAAATGGGGCAAAAGCCACTTAACTGTCTCGCTTAGCAACAGAAATTTGGGGCTCGATTGTGGTCGTAAGTCGAGGACTACCTGTATGTATTTCAATATTAGAATGTCTTCAAAAGCTTGTCTTTTGGATTCCAGCAAATTTTATGGAAGAAACTGAACAAGATCAAGTTCTTTTATTGGGAATGTTGATATCCATTTGGCCTGGGCTGGAGGAAAAAATATAGTATCTTTAATCTATTACAAGTTATTTGGGTGGAAAAGAAAATGTTACATGACTGCAGCAATATCAACTAAAACAAGATTTCTATAACAGGATATTGGAAGGGGGGAGTCTATATTACCCTGTTTCCCCAAAATAAGACATCCCCTGAAAATAAGCCCTCCCCGGAAATAAACGCATGCGTAACTGGTCCCTGCCATTTCCTCTGGTTTCCTCCACATGCCCCAAAAATAATAAGACCTCCCCAAAAATAAGGCCAAGCACTTATTTCGGGGTTCAAAAAAATATAAGACAGGGTCTTATTTTTGGGGAAACACAGTAAAATCACGTTGAGTTGGCAAGATCATGGCACTCAAATAAGATTTCCTAGACCAGTCTTTTTAGGATCATGTTTTTTGTTATTTTGAAGGTACCAGTACTTCCTGGATTTTCCTGGCTGAAGCCCTGTCTTTCACACTCAGATATTGTATATATTGGTCTGAGAGATGTTGATCCTGCTGAACAGTAAGTACAGGATAGCTAGTTTAAATGAATGCTATTATTCCTTTCCTCCCAATTATTGCTATATTCTAGAGTGACTGCAAGAGTATTTAACTTTAACCTATTTTCTCAAAACAGTTATATTCTGAAGAATTATGGCATTCAGTATTTTTCAATGAGACATATTGATGATCTTGGAATCCAGAAAGTGATGGAAAAAACGTTTGACCATCTTTTGGGAAGGTAACATGTTTTGAAGAATATTTGTTAGGCAATTAAATAAGACAGAAACCTGACCATTAGCAACCATTAGCCATAACCTACCGATTACTAGGATAAGTGACCTATTGCAGCTGAACTGTATTTAGTAAACAAAAGTATTCTCATTTGTCAGAGGGCCAAGACCAATCCATCTGAGTTTTGACATTGATGCCTTTGACCCATCACTGGCTCCAGCAACGGGGACAACTGTCTTAGGTGGATTAACTTATCGTGAAGGCATGTACATTTCTGAGGAAATACACAACACAGGTAAAAACCACTTAAGAATCTTTTAAAAAAAAATGGGTTAAGGTAACAAGAATCACAAAAATTGTAATTATATGCTTGCAGGATATCTGTACTACAAAAATATTCAGAAATGTTTAAATCAAAATGTTAACAAAATAGAAGCTTGGATTCTTTTATTCTCTCTCTTTCAAGATTCATGAGGCACCCTGGACTGAAGACGACAATAGAGTTTTCCTAGTTGATTAAAGAAAAAAATAATTTCAGGCTATGCTGCCAAATTTTAGCGTAAGATATATGGAAACGTAATTTAGAGAAGTCAATGTTCCCAGTTCATCCCCCAGTTGTTATCATAACTCCCTTCTGTTATCTGTGTATTTATATTACACTTCTCCAACCTTCTCCTTGACTCAGTTTAAAATTATCAGGGAATTTTGAAGGCATATATCATATTTTAAATATTTAACCATTCATCTGCTCTTGGCAACAACAAAATATAGAAAAAGGAAATAAAACTATTGGGAATTACTATTGCTCTGGATAAAAATAGGATTGAAGTATGATGCAACATGTAATGAGACAGATGTTATTTGGCTGAAGTTTTTTTTTTTTAAATACTGCAAATTTCTGTCTCTTGCTACAAAATAACTCACTGCCTTCACTTTCTCAGGCCTGCTTTCAGCTATGGACCTTGTAGAAGTAAATCCATTCCTTGGAGCTTCACAGGAAGAAGTGAACGCAACAGCTGGTTTGGCAGTAGATGTGATTGCCACAAGCTTTGGGCAGACGAGAGAAGGAGCACACATTGTTTTTGAGAACCTACCAACACCTAGTTCGCCGGATGAAACAGAAAATGAAGAACAAGTCCGGCTTTAGGCTCTCCCAAGTGGCAGCAGATGCCACACAAAGGGCATTATGTATAGTTATGCTGATCTACTAAACAAGTGGACAGAACAAAAATCAAGTGTACTACATTCTGAAGTCTTCACTCAGCTTTGGAGATTTTTTTTTTCAGTTGGGAAGTCGAACTGTGCCACAAATTAATCAGTATCTTCAGTATAAATGACTATCATATTATATTGCAGATGTAGTTCACAGTTTTTTTCTCCAGCCACATCTCCTCCTCCAGTAGCACTGCACCATTCTCAGAAGGACATGTCAAGACTGACAACAAGCCAGCACTATATTTTAAATGTAGTAAAATACAATCCATCTTTTCAATCTGTAGTCAAACAGCTATTGCCAAGGAATGTCCATATAGTGGATCGAAGACAGCAAAGGAGAAAAGCTGCATCTCTTCAAGACTTAGGTGAAGAACTTGTAGTAGACGAGACCTCCCAGGATGATTATCTCCAAGATGATGATGACAGAGAGTAACAATTTATTTGTCATAAGCCTAGAAAGAAAGAGACACAAACTTTGTTGGTTTTTTTAAACTGCAAGTCATTACCATTTACGGAGTTATGGTGACCACAGAAACCATTCAATTTCATTTTAGGTAAAGCAAACCCTTTGCATGTTTACTCAAAAGCAGATCCCTTTATGTACTGCGAATTTTAAGGAAAATCCTAGGTAAATAGGTACAGGGTTACAGCCATTGTGGAGAAAATTAATGATGGAGAAGTAGAGTATTAACTACTTCTGTTTAAAACATCATGGTTCCTGAGATTCTTTATAAAACATAAAAATACTCTTGCTAGAAGTTATAGAGCCTCACTGTAGGGTATGAGAAAGTATAAAAGAATAGAGGCAAAAATATACTTCACTTCTAATTGAAGAGATAAAGCTGTAATAATTCCAGTTTTTGGCAAATGGGAGAGCACGAAGAGCAGAAAACCTGATGATAATTAATGGCTTGAATATTGTTTTTAGTAGTTCCCTTTTGTATAGCAAGTTCTTTCAATAAATAATAAATCTTATTGCCCCTGGGTTTTTTTCTGTTAGCATGCTAAAAACTGCTGCTGTGGATGTGCATGTGGACAAGAAGGATCCTTTGGGGTCCGACTGCTCAGACTTCTTTCTATGGAGCCTTCGTCTCAGAAAGTGGCCAATATTTGTAGCCATGCCTATTGGAGTGCTTTAAAGAACGATCCAGCCTTATATGTCCTGACAAGATGTAGAAATGAAGACATTACACAGCATTTTATATAGTACAGGTAATCCTCGATTTATGACCACAATTGAGCTCCAAATTTCTGTTGCTAAGTGAGACACTTGTTAAGTGAGTTTTGCCCTGTTTTATGACCTGTCTTGCCAGAGTTGTTAAGTGAATCACTTCAGTTATTAACATGGTTGTTAAGTGAATCTGATTTCCCCACTGACTTTGCTTGTCAGAAGGTTACCAAAGGTGATCACGTAATCCCAGGACAATGCATTCTTCATAAATATGGGTCAGTTGCCAAGCACCTGAATTTTGATCATGTGAACTGGGTGGTGGGTGGTGGGTGCTGTAATGGTCCTAAGTATGGAAAACAGTCATAAGTCACTTTTTTCAATACTGTTCTAACTTCAAACGTTCACTAAAAGAATGTAAGCTAAGGACTACCTGTATTTATATAGTTTATTTTCTGTTGATTCTTCCGTTCTGACAGGTGAGAGGCATCTTAAATTTAGGGCATATCCTATTTTTTTTTATCTTATTCTTGTTCCAAGGGGAGGGTGGGAGGGAAATCAACCTACGGTATCCACTTAAAGAATATTATAGCTAGAGAAACATTTGTGTTCGTGGTAGGATTTTTATCTATCATGCTCCTTTAGTTGTCTGGCAATCACTTTCTGTATAGTATGGGGCAGGTCACAGTGCTGCATACGAGAGGAGGAACTGGCAAAAAAAGTGTCCCTTCTCTCTCTTTAGCAAAAGCTAAATTACCAGATCTGGACTGCAAAAATCCAGATGACCCCTAGATGGAAGCAAAGAGGTACATTTTTGCCGCTTTCTACTCATTCAGTGGTTTGCTGGGTAGCCCCAGCAAAGTTCGATTTGGATCCAACTCACAAATGCTCTCACAAATGCTGGACTTTACATTTAATGCACAAATGCCTAAAGGTACACCAGTCATACAAATTATATATGGGCCCTTAATTGCTCACTCCTAACTATAAATTGCTGAATTTGATCCCTGAACATTGCCATCTTTCCCACATTTATATGAAAATAAAAGCCATTCTTCAATAGGGACATCGAAGGTAGGACAAGCCTATACCAAAGGAATAAGCTTCATAAAAATCCCAAACATCTGATTCAAGATTCAGAGCACATTTTAAAGTATCATTTCACCAACCTTCTTGACATGGAACGTAGGATCTTCCGACTTCTGCTTAAATTTTCATTTGTGTTTACTAACTGTAAAGAAGAAAAAGAACCACCATGAACTCCCACCTGCTTGGCAAGGGATTACGGTGCTGCTTTTGACACTTGGAAAGCATCATATGTGAAGCACAATGTTGAAATTAGGAGATCAAGCCAAACTTAGAGGAGGATATGCTTTAAATAATATAACAATTGGAACATATCCAGTCAGCTCAACTCCTGTCCATAACATTCTGTAATAATAATTATTTAGTTTACTTTATTGGTTAGCCCTTGAGCCATATGAAAGTGCAGAGTTCCAGATACACATTATTACTAAAATCTGATAAAAACAATTTAAAATGGAATTGGATAAAATACAGTTTAAAATGAAATTGGAATAAAATATGATTTAAAATGAAATTGCAATAAAATACAGTTTAAAATGTTAGCTTTAATTAGCCTATAGGCCATATCAAAGCACAAGGTGCAAACACATATCGCCAATAAAATCTTATACAAACAATTTAAAATAAGAGTACAGTAAAATACAATAGTTATAGGATAAGATACAACATAATTTAATACATAAATATATAAAATAGAACAAAATGACATAAAATTATATTTTTGTGTCACCCTTACAATCTACCCCAATCAGTCTCATATATGCAGATTTCAACCGAACCATTTTAGTTTAAGTACTGTGCTGTGTTAAATGTTATTTTCAGGTTCTGGCCACACATAAAATAAGTTGTTTTGATATGGGGATCCCAATGGGTCATTGGTATATGGACCAAGGTATCTGTCTCTCACCCCCTTATACAAGCAACAGTCAAATAGGATGTGGGCCAGGTCTCCTATCTCTGCTGCTCCGCAAATGCAGAGACGCTCATTGTAGGGTATAGAATCGAATCTCCCATATCTGACTATTGTGTCAAGCTGCTCGAATCTCTCTCACGTAAATATCCCCCTAAGATGTTTTGGCAGTTGTAACTTCAAATAGCTGTCTACTTGAAAAGTATGTTTGTATTTGCTCAGCCATTTCAAGTTACCCACCTTACTAAGGATAGCTATATCAATTTTGTGCTTCTATATCCTTAATTCTTTGGTCAGCTCTTTTTTTGAATTGTTCTCCTGTTACGCAAGAGACACGAAGGCCACAGCTTCTTACAAAATTTGTTAGTTTGGTGATCCAGGAGATTTGTGATTGTAATTTTATTTGCTCTAGTAGACAGAACTTGGGGAGTCTATCAGTCTCCATTTCATTGACTTTGCACCAGTAGTTAAGTGCTCTAATTTTGTGCATGAATTGCATGAATTTCCAATTCAGCTCTAACTGCTGCAGCAGATGTTCTTGGATCTACACCCAAAATATGTCTCAAATGCTGGGACTTTGTTCTGGGACTGTGGTTGAATATATATTTTTTTAATTTTTTAATTTATATTTATATGCCGCCCTTCTCCGGAGACTCAGGGCGGCTTACAATGCATTAAGCAATAGCCATCATACTTTTGTATATTTTATACAAAGTCAGCTTATTGCCCCCACAAACCGGGTCCTCATTTTACCCACCTTAGAAAGGATGGAAGGCTGAGTCGACCTTGAGCCTGGTGAGAATTGAACTCACAGTAATTGCAGGCAGCTGGATGTTAAATGCTGCCTTAGTAGAGGCATTAGCCTCCTATGCCACTCAGGCTCCTATATAGACCCCAAACCTCTGCTCCATACAAAAGCATAGGGGTAACCTTAGCTTTGTATACTTTAATTAATAGGGCTAGGGACCCTGGGTAACTATGGTTCTTTAGTTTAAGCAGTAAATTCAAACGGGCGTTTGCTCTGAGTGTATTCCGTTGATGATTGCAAGCCCAAGATCCAGTCTTGGAAAAGGTTACGCCTAAATATACAAAGGTGTTAACCTGTTCAGTTGGTTCACTGTCTAATTGCCACCTATGTCTCTGATGCTGTTTTCCAAACACCATAATTTTCGATTTAGATTTACTAATGATTAGGGAGTTATCCTGGCAATAAGAGCTGAATCTTCTTAATAGCCTATGTAATCCTACTAGTGAATAAAATCATATCATCAGCATAAAGCAAGCTGTTACAGTAAGTATTTAGGATCATCAGCATGTGTACCATGGGATCCTTCATTAATCCTGGCAAGTCATTGATATATAAACTAAATAATAATGAGGCCAGGATATACCCTTGCCTTACCTCTTTATTTGTATGAATCCTGTTAGTCAGAGCCCCATTCACCCCATACTGCATCCTCAAACAGGTACTTGTGTAAAGGGCTTTAATCAAAGCCAGCAGTCTAGGTTCTATTTTAAGAGATGTCAGTTTACTCCATAGTACTTCTCTTGTTTACCATATCAAATGCTGCTGTAAGGTCTATAAAAGCAAGAAACAGTAGTCTCCTCTTATAGGCATATTTGGCAATTAGATGATTCAAGACAAAGCAGTTATCAATAGTGGATCAGCTTTGTCTAAAACCTGCTTGTTCTTCTGTGAGGATATTGTTTTCCTCTACCCAGATTTCAATTCTGTTCAAAAGGAACCTAGCATATATTTTTGCTGCAATGCAAAACCTATGTATTTCTGTATTTTTTCTTTTATACTAATAGACTGAATTATGTTTCTGATAACAAGGCCAAATAACACACTATCCAAGGTAAAATCTTGGACTTTTCCTGAGGGAGAAAAATATTGATAGTGAATCACAAAGATATCAAGTAAACAAGAAGCAGCATTTTGGGGCTGGTTAAGATTCCATCTTCTGGGTTGGAGCAGAGACCATGAATAAGTTTCATTACTGGACATTGACTATGTATTTATCTATCTAGTTTCTGAGATTTCAGCATTATATTAAAAGATAAGTGTTATCTTTAAAATAAATTTAAAAAACATATCTAAGCAAACTCAATCTCAAGAAAATAGTATTTGATTCTTTAGAAAAACTTTAGAAAATCTTTAGAAACAAAAAAAGTATTCTTTTTTAACTATATTGTTACATTAAATAGCTGTATAAGCTAAAAATTGCTATTTCGTTGCAGTTTCCCCATTGCATTATCTCCATCATGAAAGAGCAAAGTCCCACAGAAAAATGATATGGGAAAAGAGAATTTGTTGGGAAAGTGGAAATATATATTTTTTCGTAAAGTCAGAGAAACTGACAGAGAAATCTGTTGATAGAAGAAAAACAGACTGTTCTATTCCAGTGGCATTTTGAAAACTTACTCTGCCTTTGGTGCGTTCCAGCTGCTCACGCTGCCCACCTAGTTCTTCAATGATGTCACTACCAATTTGATCAGTTTCCGCGGCAATTTGGTGTGTCCGATCCAAGCTCTGAGTGGCTCGGTTCAAGCTTTCTGTTCCCTGAAGCAGTAACACCCTCTGAGACTGCATCTGAGTCTAAGAGACAATTAAGACCTATTTAAAAAGGCAGAAGGGATATTTTACCTTTCAGTATGTCTTCCCTGAGAGTGGAGATTTAAGTCATACTAGCAATGTAAAAGGAGAATAGGAGAAGTTTCCTATGATGAGAGAAACAGCCTATTCTTTTGAGAAAATGTTGGCAAAGACACTGAGATGACCCCATCTCCCTGTCCAAACTATCTCTGATGACATCTAGGTTTTTAGTTTGATTCTGCAATCAAAAAATGTTCCTTATAATACAGCAGAAACTATACATACAGGTTATTCCTCCCTTCCCCCCATTGATTCAAGCAAATGCTATCAATATTTGCTTGAATGAGTTTCCCCCGCTTTCAATATAGATCATTCAACTATTTTCTTAGGGCAGTGCCCCCAGGGATGAAGTCTACTTACCTTCCCTACCAGTTCAGAAGTATGCACTCCATGTGCGATTTTGGACCCTCTGTGAATGTACAAAGCCTTCTGTGCATGTGTAGCGGGTCAAAAACAGGTTACTTCCTGGTTAAAACCAGGAAGTAAAGACGTCCAGGTGGGTGGGCGAAGCTTCGCACTGCCGCCCCAGTTCACTGAACCACACACTGCTGCCGCTACCAGTTCACCTGAACCGGTAGCATTTCACCCGAGTGCCCCCCAACCTTTTGGGCACCAAGGACTGGTTCCATGGAGAGATTTTTCTGCGGACCAGAGGGGGCGTGGTTTTATGTGCTGCCTGCATCCCATGGATGGGGCTTCGCTTGTTTATGTGGCCCAGTTTGGCATGCCGCAGAATGGTGCCTGTCCACAGACCAGGGTTGGGGACCCATGTCTTAGGGGACAAAGGACTACACTGATGCAGACAGATATTAATAGTATGGTGGACCTAGATACTATACAGTTTAAATGACATCATACCTAGGAATTTGAATAGTGAAGAATTATATAAACTGCTTGCAGTAAAATTCAAATGGCACAGAGCATATTAAAAATGAAATTATTGTCACTATGCTACATATTTGACTTAGTAATCTTCAAGATGTGTGGCTAGATCGTTAGACATGACAAAACCTAGTGTGCTGTGCTTACTACTCACTTCCCTTGAAAGGAAAAAAGAAAATGTTTATGTAATTATTTCAGTGGATACTGTAATTTTTGAAAAATACCTAAATTAAAGTTTTTTAAAGAACCAAGACTGCTTGGTATAATAATTAAGGTACTGGATCAGAAATAGGGAAAATAATGATCCTCCTTTAGGATCAGAAACAGAGAAAATACTAATCCTCCTTTAGGATCAGAAACAGGGAAAATGCTGGTCCTCCAGTTTGTACCTTTGGATCAGTCACTTTCTCTCCACTCAGTGCACCTTAAGGTAAAGGTAAAGGTAAAGGTTCTTCCGTACATGCATGCTAGTCATTTCTGGCTCTAGGGGTGGTGCTCATCTCCATTTCTAAGATGAAGAACCAGCACTGTCCGAAGACGTCTCCATGCTCATGTGGCCGGCATCACTAAACACAGAATGCGCATGGAGCGCTGTTACCTTCCCACCAAAGTGGTCCCTAGTTTTCTACTTGCATTTTTACATGCTTTCAAATAGCTAGGTTGGCAGAAGCTGGGACAAGTAACAGGAGCTCACTC
Organism: Ptyas mucosa; assembly: GCA_012654045.1. Classification (NCBI taxonomy): domain Eukaryota; kingdom Metazoa; phylum Chordata; class Lepidosauria; order Squamata; family Colubridae; genus Ptyas; species Ptyas mucosa. Next base: position 35,563,691 of record WNWU01000001.1, on the reverse strand, counting down.
CTTTATGCGGCGCCAGGGATTCGAACTGCTGACCTTCTGGTCGACAAGCTCAGTGTCTTAGCCACTGAGCCACCGCATCCCTCAGTGCACCTTACAGGTTTGTTATTATGGGGAAAATAAAAGGAAGGAGCATAATCTATTCTAAGACACCTTGAGTTGTACAAAATAAAAGCAGGACACAAATCAAATCAACCAATCAATCAGAATTGACATCAGAACAACCTTTAAAATAATTGTATACTTAGTACTTACTCTCTGCTCATTTTCCGTAGAGAAGATACCAAACTTTGAATTCCCACGTGCACTTGGAGCTACTCCCAAATCCGTACTTTTCATTTTTCTATGAAATGTGCTAAGGTCGCCTTTGTAAGTTCTAATTTTAATCATCATTTGATTACGGAAGGACACTGGGGCATATTTCAGTTCTTCTTCCATTTCCTTTAACTAAAACAAGTTTTAAAAGTAAACATGTATCAAAATCCTTGTTACATTTGTATTTGAAACATGAATCAAGACTGAAAATGATTAATTTACCAGAAACATTACATCACAGACCTAAGTAAAAAAAACTACTCAGTTTTGTTACCACTCTGATAACAAAAACAAAGACCAGATTCAAAAGAATGAGATTTCACATTGCTCCATAGCAATCTTCATTGTAAACAATACAATCGTATTGTATAATGCAATTATCTTTGTAGTGTTTTAAAGATAAACCATTATCTTTAAGCCTAATTCAGAAAACATATCTAGTATGAGTTTAAAACATATTTTTAACAGAAAGCAGATTAATTTGTTCAAATGGGTATTGCAAGTACTGGCTTTGGCTTGTCTGGATAAATCATTAAATGGTAAAAAGAGAAAAGAAAAAGAAATATTTTAAAAATGAATTATTTCAATCAAGTGCTTTTCAGTCTCGGCAACCCAAGTTGAAGTGATGTAAGTTGGGGAATTTTGGGAGTTGAAGTCCATACCCCTTAAAATTGCCAACGCTGAGAAACACTGACTTCAATCAATATTAAGCACTTTATTAAGGTCCATCATGTTTAAATCACTCTGGATTAGTTTCATATACACTAGGGTTCTAAAGCTTCTTAAAGAATTGTTCATATTCTTACCGTTTCATTTGCCTCTTTTAGTTTTTCATCAAACTCTCGCATTAACTTTTTTTTCTCTTCTACAAGATAAATTGTCACCAAAGGACAAAATATTAGCAGTACAAAAATAATTCATACACAAAATATATTATTTATACCTTTGTTGTGCTTGCTCGAGTTTTTATATTAATATTTGAAGTTTTCCATCTCGGAAAGGTGGCAACTGTGCTGCCACTTTCAATAATTAGAGATATATCGTCATATGTATATCTGGAGTTGCTCACTTTTTATTGGATCCCTGACTTTATGGACTAAGATATATATATATATTTTGTTGATCTCTAGGCCAATGTCTCTGGATATAAGCTCTCAAGCAGGCATAACAAAATTATACCAGAAGAAACTTCTACCAATCATGCATACCGTATATATGTACATACATATACATACACATATATGTATATGTACATTTGTGTGTCAAGGCTCCGACTAATGAACAAGAAGTTGACATTGTGTGTATATCAATAAATAAAAAAAACACGGGCCACTCATTTTAAATAATTGACTTCTGTTTCCTGTCATTTTTATTCAAATACATTCAGGTGTCTCCAGAATTGTCATCTCTAGTTCTATGGATAAGCAGATCCCATACAAAATGGCTGCTTTTGTACCTTATTAGATAATGGGCTACATTCAAAGATATTGCTCTGCTGAAGGAACAACACAGGCCCCAAAACAATGATTTATTTTCGTCACACATATCCTGAATCTGTTCTGGAAGATACATGCAAGGTAATACCTGTTATATTAACCTAATTGGTTCATGTAACTTTGTAAGCAACCCACAGATTTAGTTCATTCACACCATTCATTTTTTTTTTATTGTCAGCTTTACTTTAAATACTGTACACAGCACTCTTCCTGCCAAACTAAATTGCCCGCTAAATAAAAGCTCCTAAAACATTTACCATATATCACTGAACCCTACCCTTATCATGTACTCCAATTAGGACTGAATAAATTATTTTTAAAATGTTGTTTTGAATTATTTTCCGAACAGATAAGTTTGACAATACCCCCCCCCCGAAGATTCATGCAGCTTTTGTCCTTATGACATTTAGGATATTGATTTTCTTTTTTATATGTAAACTGGCCAGAGTCATTAAGGAATCAGGCAGCCTCAAAACTGGACAAATAAGCACATAATACGATAGTATGTAGCAGCTGCCAAAAAATAAAAGCAAAAGTCATCCTAGGATGCATTAATCAAAGAATTGGGAAAGGTCAAGAGAAGTTAGGATTCCTCTCTGCTTTGTGCTCCATTTTGGAAAGCACACTGATAAATTTGAAGTTATCCAGAGAACAGAGACCAAAGTGATAAAGGACTTGAAAGGAAAAATAGTTGTAGGCGTTGGCCTGGAGAAGACTCTGGGATGATATGCTAGCTGTTTTCAAGTATCTGCAGGGTTGTCATGTAAAAGGAGCCTGGTTTAGCTCAGCAGACTAAAAGCATAGTGATCAACACCAGCTGTCTGCAATTACTGTAAGTTCGAATCTCACCAGGCTCAAGGTTGACTCAGCCTTCCATCCTTTCTAAGGTAGGTTAAATGAGGACCCAGATTGTGGGGGCAATAAGCTGACTTTGTATAAATATACAAAAGTATGAAGGTTGTAAGCCGCCCTGAGTCTCCGGAGAAGGGCGGCATATAAATCAAATTAAAAAAAAAATCGGGGCAGACTTGGTGAATATCATTTCAACAGACAGAGCAAGAAACAGTGAGTTTAAATGACAAGGCATTAACATTCATTGGGGCATTGAATATTGGGGCACTGGGGCAAATAAGAAATGATTAATGATGGAACAGAGTACCCGAAGTGCAGGATTTTCCTTCACTTTTAAGAGTTAAACTTAAAAGTTAAGCTTAAACAGTGTTTAAGCTGATACTGGATGGACATGTATCTAGGATACTCAGCTTGTAGATTTATGTATTGCACAAGGGTGGATTTGACGTCTTACATTGTGTGAGCTTACAAGAGTACAGGTAGTCCTCGACTTAGGACCACAACTGAGCCCTGAATTTGGTTGCTAAGTGAGAAATTTGAGTTTTGCCCCAGTTTATTACTTTTCTTGCCACATTTGCTAAGTGAATCACTGCAGATGTTAAATTACCGTAGTAACACGGCTGTTATGTGAATCTGGCTTCCCCATTGACTTTGTCAGAAGGTCGCAAAAGATGATCACTGCAACTGGCATAAATAATATGAACTGGTGGTCAAGGTATCAGAATTCTGATCACGTGACCATGGGGATGCTACAACGGTCGTCAGTGTGAAAAACGGCCATAAGTCACTTTTTTCAGTGCTGTTGTAACTTCGAACGGTCACTAAACGAACTGTTGTAAGTCGAGGGCTACCTGCATCTCTTGTTTAACTTTACATTGTCTATTTTGTCTTTACTAAGCATTGACGACCAGCTCTCCTCCTCTCTCTTTCTCACACACACAATTTCAAGAGATGTAAAGACTGTAATCCAATGCTGCACAATGCAATTTGTTCCAGGTAAACAAGTCAGCAAGTAAACAAGTCAGAAAGCAGCTGCGGGGGAGATGGGGTGTCGAAGAAGAGGAAAGAATCCTAGACCTGAATACAAGAGTTTTTCTTTATAAACTCTCTCTATAGTGTAAAATAAAAAGCTCTTTCATCCTCCCCGAGGGAAAGGGAGAGCCAACTCACCACGGGCACCTTGGCGGAGGACAACTCGCCACGGCCAACCCACTGCGAGACAACTCGTTGCGAGACAATTTAACAATTCTATGTAATTATTTAAAATAAATAAAACAGTATTTTAATTTTTGCCCTTCACATTTCATTCTGTCCCTCTTCTTTGCATGCTTCCTTTAATTTTTTTAAAAAATTTGATTTATATGCTGCCCTTCTCCGGAGACTCAGGGCGGCTTACAATGCGTTAAGCAATAATGATTCTGTTCCACCATTTCTTTGATATTAGTGTAACTCTTGTCCTGTGGCAAGTTGTCATAGACCAGGGGTGGGCAAATATGGCCCCTTTATGACCTGTGGACTTCAACTCCCAGAATTCCTAAGACAGCCAAGCTGTCTCAGGAATTCTGGGAGTTGAAGTCCACAGGTTGTAAAAGGGCCACAGTTGCCCACCCCTGTCATAGACCCCTCTCCGACTACTCAGTCTCCCGCTTCGGTATCTGGAGAGTGGCACCGATTTGTTTCCGTTTTACCGGCACCCGGTAACCCCTCGAGGTCCTCCTCCTCACACTCCGGCAGCGACCTCCTCCCTTGCTTGGGAACGTCCGCGGTATGGCAAGTAAGAGGCCCGAAGCCAAAGCCGGGAAGAGGCTCCCCCCCGCCCCCGCCCCCGCAGGACTGGGACGCTGCTTTCTCACGTACCAACCGCCAGATTCCCGCGCAGCCTCTCCGGGGCGCTTTGCAACTCCCCGTGGAGGCCGCGAAAAATCTCGTGCAGCCGCTCCAGATGCTCCGAGGAGCCGATGCTGCGGTCCGCCATCCCGCGAAAGTCTTTTTTTTTCCCCCTCCCGGTCCGACGCCGCACTGGGCTAACTACCGGCTGGAAACCATCCTCCACCGACACTTCCGGGATAAGGGGCGGAGCTTAAGGCCACATCCTCGTCCTCTATCCCTTGCAGATCGCCCCGCCAGGGTGACTAAAGCAGTGCCTGTGTATAGCGCCCTCAATCGCAACAGCGCCGCCATCGTTGCGGCGGAGAAACAGTCACCTCTCTCAGACGGTGGGAGGGGGAGAAAATATTTGGGTTTGTTATTCCCACGAAGGTAGCAGCTGAATAGGAGAACGGAGGCAAACCACTTCCATATTGGTGTCAGAAGGAACCTAACTGTGAGGAGACAAAGTTATGCTGCCACAAAGAAGAGGGGGTGGGAGTAGGGTGTGTGTGTGTCTCAATTTATTTTCCAAAGCACCAGAGGGCAGGACAAGAAACAATGGTTGGAAATTAATCAAGGAGAGAAGCAACCTGGAATTAAGGAGAAACTTCCTTACAGTGAGAATAATTAACCAGTGGAACAGCTTGCCTTCAGAAGTTGTGGGTGTTTCATCACTGGAGGTTTTTAAGAAGAAATTGAACAGCCACCTGTCTGAAATGGTATAGTGTCTCCTGCTTGAGTATGGGGCTGGACTAGAAGATCTCCAAGGTCCCTTCCAGCTCTATTCTGATTCTGATTTATTGCCCGAATCTTCTCTGATCAATAGGAGGCAAAATTTCACAAATAATATGGAAGTGGTTTGCATCTATTCTACCCTCGTCCAACCTTCTTTAACCATTAGTCATGGGTCAGAGAGGTCAGTTGGAATGACACAATAAATCTATGCTCATTTAACTGAAACTACAGGTAGTCTTCGAGTTACGACCACAATTGAGCCCCAAATTTGTGTTGCTAAATGAAATATATTGTACGTTTTTTCCTGTTTTACAACTTTTCTTGCCATGGTTACTAAGTGAATTGTTGCATTTGTTAAGTTAGTAACATGGTTGTTAAGTGGCTTGCCCATTGACTTTGCTTGTGAGAAGGTTGCAAAAGCTAATCTCATGACTCCAAAACACTGCAACCGTCATACATATGAACCAGTTGCCAAGCATCTGAATTTCAATCATGTGAGCATGGGGATGCTGCAACAGTCGTGTGAAAAACGATAGTAAGTTATTTTTTCAGGGCCATTGTAACTTTGAACAGTCACTAAATGAACTGTTGTTAAATCGAGGACTACCTGTACCAGTGGGCTCCATTAAATACTGTGTGAATAATGTCTAAGTAGATAATACATTTATATTCCAATTAAAATATGGTTGGTAGTGAAATGGGGGTTTTCGGAGGACTAGAGCGGAGACCAGGACTGAGCAACAATTTGAGAAGGGTAATGGTTGAAGACAATTAAACTGAACATTTTTGTATTTAAAATGATGACAGCCAGTTTAATCCAGGGGTTAAGGCACAGGCTAGAAGTCCTGAGACAGTGAGTTTGAGTCCTGCTTTAGTCATCAAAGCCAGCTGGGTGACTTGCAGTATTTGTTATTCCTAACTGCCTGGAAATTTCTCCCATTCTGTTCAAAAATGAAAAGTGTGGTGATATTTGTGAATTTCCATGCTAATCAATGGGCCTCAGGTCCAATTAGGAAGCATTTGATTTAGTCTAAGTCAGTTCAGGAGTCTTTCCAAACTACAGAATTATAGTTCAAGTGAAACCATCTCATTAACATACTGTACTTATCTATAGTTGAACTTAGAATTGAATTACTATTCCAACATGAAATGCAGGAACTTACATTAAAATGGCAAAAACCATTTTATGAGGCAAAAGCTCATATAATGAAGAATGGAAGGAACTATATTAGAAAAGAAATGAATAGATATGGCAGGAATAGCCAATTAGCTTGCAAGTCAATGTCTAAATTCGTCAGGGAAAGAATCTAGTGCTACATTGCACATCAGGCTAGCCTAAGACATATTTGTTTGCCTGTGATTTAGCAATTTGTTTGATGCCATTGTGGTTGGTAAATAATGATTTATACATTAGCACATTGTATGAACCCAGCCAATTTTAAATATGTCTTCAGGCACTATGCCAAAATATATTACAAACCCAACAGATTTGGACAAGATTCTCGTCCCTTTGGAGGATAACCAAGTACTTGTTATTCTTGTTATAAAGTTTATAATCTGGCAACCTAAAGAGTGTAGACCAGGATAAACAAATAGGAAAACAGAGATTGAAGGTCTTTAGGTCTGTCCATGTGTTTTGAATTCAGTAGTGAATCATAATCACTTCTGGCAACTTCAGAATATAGAGAAAAATCAAGGAAAACCTACTGGAGAGTGGGGGGAAATCATTCAGTCAGTGCTTCATCCCCAAGCAATGGCAGCTGCTACAGAAAGAAAAAGTCTTTTCCCCACACAACAGAGAAAAAAATCAACTGCAAGTCCTGTTTTCCTTTCCTTACCGATTATATGTGTCTGCTGACTATTTTCCTGCAAGTGTAGGGCTGTTGTTTGGGGGAACATTATTGCCTGGTTATCTAAATTAAATTCTTCCTGCATATAAATTCATACACATTAAAAGTTGTCATAATGGTACACCACCACTGTTTTATAATCAGGTGCTTTACCCATCAGCTACAGCCACTATAAGTCATAATTTTGGACCTCTACCTTGGTACATGTGTTTGGGATGGATGCTGTGTTTCACGCCAAAACCTTAGAACTGGCTTCTTCTGTGCCTATATGGATCTGTGGGCGTGACTTGGGGGAGTAATGTGACTGGGTGGGCGTGGTCAACCTTAAGAAGTTGCAGAAAAAAATGTTTTGAAAAGCCTCTGACGATCCCAGCTGAGCTGTGCGATCATCAGAGGCTTTTTTTAAAAACTTTTTTTACTTTTAAAAGCATTTTTTCGGCCGAAGAGGTTATAGAAAAAATGCTTTTAAAAGTAAAAAAACAGCCTCTGATGATCGCACGGCTCAGCTAGGCATGGGGGGGGGGGGGGGGCAGGGATTTTTGCTACTGGTTCTCTGAACCCTGCGTCTCCATCGCTACCGGATCAGGCGATTCGGTCCGAACTGGGAACATCTCACCCCTGTGTACAATATTTGGGTTTGTTCAGTAGTGGGATTCAAGTAATCTAACAATTGGTTCTCTGCCCTAATAATTTCTTCCAACAACCAGTTTGCCAAACTGCTCAAAAAGTTAACAACCGGTTCTCCTGAAGTGGTGTGAACTGGCTGAATCCCACCGAGTTTGTTTCATCTCAAGTGCGTAAACTTCTTTAAACGTCACAAGGACTTATTTCTGAACAAATCTCTAAAAAAAAAATCATCTATAAACCAGATTTAATTTTTTATTATTATTATTTATACTTCATAATGTAAAAGCCAAATACCACTCACTCATCATGAAATCTCCAGAACGGTAAAGCCTACAAATTTGAAATTTGGCACGTATGTTCCTCTTGGCTTCTAGGTGTTCGCTAAGAAATGATTTTTTGAAATGACCATCAGATCATTAGTATTTTATATACAATATTATATTCACACGCTCTGATGCTAAGGAGTTAGACGTTCTACTCCCCCTCACCACCTGAAAGGAACTCTGTCCCAAATGCCAGTTGCCTTATACTAACATACTCTGATGCTAAGGAGCTAGACGTTTTACTCTCCCTCCCCATCTGAACTGCCAGTTGCCTTATATTAACATGTTCTGATGCTACCCCTTCGCTAAACCGGCCATGGCCAGCGTGTGACTCATCTGGCCTTTGGGCTTGGAAATTCTACTCCTCTATCCCCTCTGTTCCACTTGCCAGTTGCCTTATATTAACATGCTCTGATCAGTGGTGGGTTGCTACTGGTTCGGGTGAACCAGTAGTGGCGGTAGCAGGAGACACATCCACAAACAAAGTCACATTTTACCAAAATTGTGCTCATGGTATATTGTGCAAGCTAAGATCCCTAATATAGAGACTACTTTCAAGGGGACACTGGGGGTAGGAATGGGTGGGGTGGGCAGAGAGTGGGTATGCCTTTTTAAAAAATGCATTATACCAGGAATTCACATTAAAAAGAGTTGGGGCTTTGATTACTTGGTCACAGGAGCCATCTTGTTTTGATATCGCTTGCCCCCCTTCCCCCGTGGATTCTCCGGATTCTCTTGCAAACCAGTATATAGTTCTCTTATTATCCTAAGGCAGAACGTAAAATGAAATTGAATATAAGAGTGAAATAATACGGGGTCAGCCTAGAAGTTCTCTGAAGGGCCCCTTTAACTAGTAAATATAAGAGACAAATGCTGGGTTCAAAAAGTTAAACCGCAAGGTTACACACCATTCTACAGTTGGAGAGTTCAAGAAATCAAACCACAAGAAATTAACTAATCTTCCTGTTCAGGCAATAATGGGAGGAGGGGGAGAGCCTAACAGGTAAGAGGTTTATTTCACATTTCCTGTTGTTTGTTCTATAAAGATACATGTCTTAAAGAAGGTCTTTGGTTCAGAATGTAAAACAGAATGCATGTCTGAACCTTTTGGCCAAAATAAAGCTTTTTCTGATTTCGAAATTCATCTCTTTTATTTTTCTGCGACAATCACATCAACGGAAAGTTACGTGTAGCGTCAAGGAAAGACAAAACACACAACTGGGCTAGAAAGTACTGCGCATCCAACCCTTGTTATGACTTAGAACAGGGGTGGGCAACTGTGGCCCTTTTGCAACCTGTGGACTTCAACTCCCAGAATTCCTGAGACAGCCAAGCTGTCTCAGGAATTCTGGGAGTTGAAGTCCACAGGTTGTAAAAGGGCCACAGTTACCCACCCCTGACTTAGAAGACACATAAAGATGCTGAATTTCACAATGCATATTAAGCGAGTGGCACTTACTCCCAACCCCCAACCCCCCCAATAGAAAGGAAGAGGCTACATATCCTCGAAACCCGAAAACTCCGGTCTTTTGGATGGCACTGTCAATTTTATATTTCAGATCGGCTGGTGGACCCGCACGGGCTCTTACAGCTCCAACCTTAAACCTTCTCACGCAACGCCAGCCTGCTCCTGCCCATGCCGAAACATGGGTGGCTCATCACCACATTCAGATAATGACATTTCTCCAGTGAAAACGTGTGGATGGGGAGGAGCATCCTTTCCAGCCCCACAGCCTGCAGCGGCTGATGCCATTTCACCGGAAATTCAGGCTGGTTCGCCGCCTCTTCAAAGCCCGCAGCGCCTCCCCTCCGAGGGACCTCAGAAGTCGCGCTTTTATCAGCCTGGAAGTCGCGCCTTCCTTTTGACCGAGAGATTCTCCCGCAAGAAGCGAATCGAACGGGCCAGACCAGGGGCGACGATGCTGGGATGCCTGGGGTCCGTGTTGCCGTTCTTGGTCTTGGTCCCTCTTTCGGTATTTGTGCTAGTGCCGTATATCAGGTTTGTAGTGCGGTTGATTTGACTAAGTCGTGTGGCCTGGAAAACTCTGGGCAGTGCAACTTCAAAAAGAAAAAAAAACTACTGACATTAAAAAAAACTTTAAATATAATACCGATGTCCTATATTAGCGCTCTCTCGATTTCTGGTGAATTGGGCTTTTTCCCTGTTGTATGTGCAGAGTATCCCCATCCCACCCCTCTCTGTGAGTGAGTGTGTGTGTTTGTTGTTTGTGTTATCTGCATGAGAAGCTAACTTGGATTTCTATGACAAATTGCACTGCATTGTCAATACTTCAGCAAGGGACTGAATTTTAAAACCTCAACCATTCAACTGATTTATTATATTTTATAGGAAGTATTTCGGAGGAAGGGTGTGCAAGTCTGCAGCGCAACTGAATGGGAAAGTTGTAGTGATCACGGGAGCCAACACTGGTATAGGGAAGGAAACGGCGCGAGACCTTGCAAGAAGAGGCAAGTTATTCATATCTACTTATCCATTGTAGCCCCCAGAAAGGTAGAAATTGTAATAAAAGGAATTCAGGATGGGCAGGGAACTTTGCCTTTCACAGCAGAATTAAAGTTCATCATCAGTAGAATGAAATACGGTTCTAGGAGATGCAGATTTTGAGAAAAAATATCTCCTCTTTTTAAATACATTGTAATATAAAGTGGCAGTAATCCTGCATAAGCTGCAAATTCTCATCCAACACAAGTCAACCTTCGTGCTTGGAGTCAAGGCTGAGTCTTCTTATTTCTAGCAGCCAAGATCAACAATGGTAGTTACATTGATTAAATAAGGCTGCTGCAGCTTATTAAGGTTTTTGTTGACATGTACAGTGGGATTTCTCAAAATGACCAGATTATTCCGTTCCAGGTTGTGTAACAATACTTCCTGGTAGCATACAAGAATATACTTTAGCTCATGATGGAAGTAAGCCACTTTTTCGTTCACTCAGTACATATATCATGAACTGAAACAAACAGGCTGAGTTTGCATAAACTGAGGCACAAAACAACACCTAAGATTTGTAGCTGACTTGGGTTAACATATTGTATGAACACAAGAAAGGTCCCCACTATAGTATCTCCTTTTTTGAGATAGACTTCTTTCCATTAATGTCCTCCTGCTGATTTTGACATCAAGTGAACTGCAGCAATTCAGTGTAAGTAGTTCTTGGTTAACAACAGCAATTGAGACTCAAATTTCCATCTTTCAACAACACAGTTGTAAAATATGATGTCATGTGACTGTGTTGCTTAGTGGCAGCAGTTTGAGTATTTCCACTGGCATTGAATTCCACGCTGTCATTAAAAAAGGATGGGTTATGGTTCCATTGGCGACCTCCTGCTGGTTTCCCCATTGACTTTGCTTGTATAGGATGCCACTAAAAGAAGGTCACAAATGGTGACCACACAACCATGGGATGCTACGATGGCTGGAGCTCCTTCAGCACCACTGCAAGTTTCAGTGATCATTGAATGAGTGGTTATTAACAGAGGACCAGGGGTGAAATGCTCCGAGTTCGGACCGGATCGCCCAATAGGGTAGCGATGGCGGCGGGTGGTTCAGAGAACCAGTAGCAAAAATCCCTGTGCCCCCCCCATTTTTTAAAAAAATTGATTTATATGCCGCCTTCTCCAGAGACTCAAGGCGTCTTACAATGTGTTAAGCAATAGCTTTCATACTTTTGTATATTTATACAAAGTCAGCTTATTGCCCCCATTATCTGGGTCCTCATTTTACCTACCTTAGAAAGGATGGAAGGCTGAGTCAACCTTGAGCCTGGTGGGATTTGAACTTGCAGTAATTGCAGGCAGCAGATGTAAGTGGATGTTAATAACTGCCTTAGTCTACTGAGCCACCAGAGCTCTAATTTGAGCCACGAGATCATCAGAGGCTGTTTTTTTTACTTTTAAAAGCATTTTTTCTACAACCTCTTCGGCTGAAAAAATGCTTTTAAAAGTTAAAAAAAACCCTCTAATGATCGTGCAGGTCAGCTGGGATCGTCAGAGGCTTCTAAAAGCATTTTTTAATGCAACCTCTTCGGCCAAAGAGGTTGTAGAAAAAAAAATGCCTTTAAAAGCCTCTGGTGGTCCCAGCTGAGTTGCCTGATCGTCAGAGACTTCTAAAAGCACTTTTTTCTGCAACCTCTTTGAGTGAAGAGGTTGTAGAAAAAATGCTTTTACAAGTAAAAAAAAAAGTTGGCCATGCCCACCCAGTCACATTACCCCCTCCCCCCACCAAGCCACGCCCACAGAACCGGTAGTAACAAATTTTAGATTTCACCCCTGCCGAGGACCACCTGTAATTCTGACTTAGTTTACCATGTTCAATTGGTACTGTAACTTGAGCTAGCTAGATAAGTGCTGATCTCCAACCATGAAGATGGGGTAAATGGAAGTAGTTGTGGTTTTGCTTTTCTTCTTAGCCTTTATTTTTTGTGTGTGTTATAGCTATACTGTGCTTCCCAACCTATGCATCTAAAGCTCTATATTCAAATAGTGAACATATTATGGGGATGTGGATTGTACTTATCTGGAATTGTATTATCTGTACACAGGAAGAAATATTTGTCTTGGTTGGAGATCTCAGCATTTCCACATCTGATACCAGGAGGCTGCTTGTAGTATTTATGTATGTATGTATGTATGTATGTATGTATGTAAGAAGCATACGGCATACAATGTCAGGGAAATCTACACATGTTGGACGCAATGCAATTCTGACAGCCTAGATTGGTAGTTCATTCTGTTGGGCGTTTATGTGCCTATTCTTGGATCACTGCAAGGGACAAACTAGCTCACACCAGCTGATTAGCAGCGCTTGGGTTGCTGGCTCTTCCAGGTTCCTCCGCCGGTCTCACCTCACCTTGTTTTGTGTTGCATTGCCTTATGTCTGGCCAGATCCAGTGCCAGCTTCTGCTCTCTGCACACACAAAAGCAGCTAAGTTTTTCCAACTGAAATGGTACCCATTTATGTACTCGCAATATTGCATACTTTGGAACTGCTGGATGTGGGCAGGAACTGGGGAGCGAATGGTGGGAGCTCACTCTGTCTCATGGAGCCAGGCTCAAACCACCAGAGTGCAGACCATTTCTGGCCAGCCATAAATAAAAAATTCCATAAGCCCTGACAGGTTATTTAAACAAATTTCATAAGAATAAAGATATAAAAAGCAAAGTAGAAGATTATTACTAATAAAACATATAAAATATTATTTAAAAATCTCTGGGTAACATGTCCCTCTCATATCTTCTATTTATTTTCCCAACTGAACTGTTTTCCCTAACCATTTCACAACACCGTACTTTGCCTGTTAAACTTATTTCTATAAGCCATTTAAGTCATTTCATCTTTTATTTTTCATTAATATCTTGTGGTTTAAGTTCAGAGTTTATGTTTAAAACTTCGTGAATATTTTAATATGTTTGTTTCAATACTTTTGTGATTTTTTTTGATAACCATCATGTGCCATAAGATATTTATTTTGTTGTGGCATTTCCATTGTTATATGATTTATGTATCTTGGTAATCCGTAAATTTACTGGGTTTTTCCCAATATCTTTCCCATTATTCTATTTGCATCTTAAAAGTTTACATCAACTTTATCATTCAATTTTTAATTTGTTCCATCTCTGTTATATTCAGAAACACTTTATATAAGCATCCTAATCTTTCCAAATTCTGTCTTCTTTCTCAGGTTCCCTCCTTTTTTCCTAAGATTACAGGTAGTCCTTGAGTTACAATGGTAATTGGGATTGGGACTGCTATCGCTAAGCAATGTTTCAACCTCATCGCTTAACACCAACAATCCCAGAATTCCAGTTGTTGTCATAATCTCTAGATATAGGGTCATTAAGTAAGAAGTGGTAAGGAACATAGGGAGAAGGTTGGGGAGGGCCTGGAATGAGGGAGACCTGATGAGATTTTGGAAGACTGAGTACAGGATGTGTGTGAGTTTAGGAAGAGCTTGGGAGGCTTAGCACAGGTTACACAAAACTTGGGGGAAGGCCAGGGAAGGTTTTGGGAAGCCTAGCACAGGTTGTGGGTGACTTGAGGGAGGACAGGGGAGGCTGCGTGCAGGTGAGTAGGATGCAGCAGCCGGAAGTGAGTGAGTTGTGATCTTCCCTGCCAGCTTCCCCATTGACTTGTAGGAAGGCAAGGGAAGGTTACAAATAGTGGTCACATGACCATAGAGATGCTGTGAAAGATGGAACTTCAAGGATTAGTTGTAAATCCATTCTTTTCAATGCCGCCATAACTTTGAATGGTTGCTTTACGAATGAATATAAACTGAGGACTACTCCTAACTTTTGTTGCTCTAGCAATTTGTAAATACATCAACCATGATAAATTCCTAACTTCATTGAGCTGTTCTTGCTGTGTCTTTAGTTTGATTTCTAAACCTGGATTGGCATATGGGATTGAATTCATTTTACTGTAGCTGTCCTTGAAGTAAGAGGTATTTGGTGGTGACACTAATGGAGATTGCTGGATTTATCGTTTTTCAGAAGATTCCATATTTTTAATAAGCTTTGCTTATAATACTGTATATCCTTCAAATTATTTTCTTGTTTCTTTGTACCATACATATCTATGAAGATCACTGACCAAGCCAGATTCTTTTTTAATTAGTAATTTGCTGTACGGAGATTTTCTTAAGATAGCGTGCTCAATAATATAAATTAAGGTTAGGAAATGCAGACCTCTTTGTGTTAAGCCTTGCAAAATCTTGAATCTTACTCCTATTTTTCCCACTTCAAGTAAGTCTAATGATTGTTGTTTGCCAGTCTGGCAAGCATTTCTCTGAGATTATAATTTGTGCCACTTGGAATAGGAAGTTCACTTTGAGTGATTAATTTATTAGTATTACAACATAGAATCATAGGGCTGGAAGGCACCTCTGAGGTCTTCTAGTCCTTCTCAAGACAAAAGACCTTATATCGTTTTGGTCAAATGGATGTCGTATCTATTTTTGGAAATCTTCAGTGATGGAACACCCACAATTCCAGGAATCAAGCTATTCCATTGATTAATTGTTCTCAGAACATTTCTCCTTACTTCTAGGTTGGATGTTTCTTTGTCCTGCTCTGTAGTGCTCTGGAGAGTAAATCAATCTCATCTTCTCTGTGATAGCCTTTCAAGTACAGGAAGTTATCATGGCCCCCTGATCCTTCGCTTCGATAGGCTAGATATACCTTACTATCTCAGTTGTTCATTATATAATTTAGCCTTCAGATCCTTTATCATCTTTGTTGCTCTTTTCTGCACACTTTCTAGGGTCTCAACATTTTTTTTTGTATTATGGTGACCAGAATTTCACATAGTATTCCAAATGTAGCCTCACTGGTGCAATATAAAGCAGCACCGGAGACAAATTCCTTGTGTGTCCAAGCACACTTGGCCAATAAAGAATGTTCTGTTCTGTTCTGTTCTGTTGATGCAGCCCAGAACTGCATTGGCTTTTTTGGCAGCTCTTAACCAAGATTTTTGGTAATTTTTTCCATTTAGCCAATATTTATGTCTTTCCACAAGTTATTACAACTGTTTTGAATTATATCTTGGTTTCAGCCTATCAGGGAAAGTCCCAAGGTTTTTTTAAAATTATTATTTCACCATCAGTTTTTTTTTCATAAAGTCATATTCTTCAAGGGTTATGTCTATTGTTATCTTTATTTTTTTGCATTAATTTTGTTTCTGGAAAATTGGCCAAAATGGTAATTTGGATAGTAACCCTCTGTGCATGTAGTTTCTTGCGCTACTTTTAGTATTTTAATGGTTGCAGGTGCCAAAGTCATCCTTGCTTGCAGAGATATGGCAAAAGCAGAAAAGGCAGCCCATGAAATCCGGATCAAGACGGGAAACCAAGAGGTTACAGCAAAAAAATTAGACTTGGCAGACACCAAATCTATCAGAGAATTTGCCAGTAATTTCTTGAAAGGTATGTCTCAGGCACATTGTTTTCTCGGATGTGTGTGTCTTACCTTGGGCAAAATGATACCTGATTATTTGTCTAAAAATCCAGTAGGCATGATGAAATTCAGGCATGTTTTTTATTATTATTATTTATTTATTAAATGTACATATGCAGCCCATCTCGCTATCCATAGTGACTGGGTGGCTTACAAGACAATAAAAATAGAAATATAAAAGCAATTCTAAATACAGAAACAGTTAAAAATAGTTTTTTTAAAAAAACAACAACAACATTAAAATGTCTACAGATTCTAAAATTAGACCTCTGCCAGCATAAAAATACTCCCAACTAGTAGGATTGTCAAAGCAACCCTAAAGAAAATACTGTACTTAATGAAAGAGAAGAGGAACTGCTGCTTCTTGTCCTGCTTTCTGGAGTAATTTTGTGGGAGTCTGATAGGACCAAATTTTACCTTGTCAAAATGTTCGTGGAAAAATCTGAAAGAAATTGAACTGTGGCTATGTTTCCATGACTCCAGTTCCAGTATTCTTTTATCTTGGGCTTCTTTATTCATATGGCCTATGTGGCTTTTTTTGTCTTGTAGAGGAGAAACAACTCAACATACTCATTAACAATGCAGGGGTTATGATGTGCCCCTATTCAAAGACAGCTGATGGTTTTGAGATGCATTTTGGAGTCAACCATCTTGGTAAGGTTGCTGAATTTGATCTCCTTGATCAGTTTTTCTCTTAGAAAATTTTATTTAAGCCCCTTTGTCTTAAAGTGCTATGAGAAGTTAGAGTTTTGGGCCGCATGTAAACATGGAAAGATTTGTGTGCTTTTGCATGCAGGGAGGGTGGGGTGTGGGGTTGAGGAGTACCCCAGACCGTGAACCAGCTCATGAGTAAATGCACTGAGAATGAAATAAAACCGACAAAGGAATCTTGTATAAATATATAATTTAGTTTAAAATACTTAAAAGGACACTGTGCCTTTAAAAAACACATTAAAAACAAAGTCTTATCTGGGTATGTGAAGCCAGGCTATCTCCCCAGATTCCTCTCCACAATACCGAAAACAGTTCACAAGAAACAAAGGTTAATACAAAGATGGACATCTTCGGCGTCGATACATCATCAAGGCAAACGAAGGGCAGCAGCGAAGACTTCACAATAAAAAAGTCACCTGAGAATAAAAGCAGTTCAAGCATCAACGTAGCTTGAGAGTCTGTGTGAAGAAGAATGTCCAGCATGGCTGAAACGTTGGCTTGTGTGCTTCAAACAGCAAAACACAAGCATCTGTGGGAGTATCTCAGCAGCGGCGTCTGGAGTCCTTATCTTCTTTCCTTCTGCAGCATTGTGCTGAGCTCTGCAATCAGCTTCCACTGCTGGTTTAGGCCTAACCAATGTCAAGGCCCGAGTAGCAAGTCAAAAGGTCCTTGCTTATATTGGGAGCAAACCTGCAATTATCCAGGGCGGGGAAGGCTTGCAGGTAATTGCATACAGCAGACGGCTTGATTGAAGCCATACCTCTTTTATGGCTAATCATGTAGCCGCAGCAATCCTGAAAACACTCGTGACCCAAGAAAATGAGAGTTGCGATGTTTTTTTTAAAATGTCCCAGTATAGCCTATATTCCTGGTATTCCAGCTTTTCCTATTTGATTCATTTATTTCATAAACAGAATTATCCAAGGTGCAGTTTGCTAGTCTGAAAAAGTAATCAACCTTAAATCTCAGTTCAGTTGTAGGAAGGCTCTGTTGGTTGGGGCTGAGTCCTGCCTTATATAAAACTCACAAACGTTAGCTTTCTTCATCAGTCCATGAGATTGTTATGTTCACCATGATTTGATTGGATTTTGGCTTCCGATTATCCATTTTATGTTCATTATTGGTTGTGTTTTGAACTATTATTACCTGCTCAGAGTCACCATTGTGAGGTGAGCAGCCATATAAATTGAATTAAATAAATCACAGGGAAGTTCTCACCACAGAGAGTCTTAAAGGCATAGTGTATTCTGCTCAAAAGGCCTCTGTTAAAAAAAAACATGATGTCTATCAGTCTGGCAAAGCTTACAAATTCATTTCTAAACGTCTACCAGGACTCTTGAAATGGAGAAGATTTGGAAACCATGAATCTTCTGAACAGTAAAATCCATTTGCATGAAGGACACTGTCCTGCAAAAGTTATTTCCAGATCATAGGATAGTCATCCCAGAAGTCACCAAAATAAAAAATGCTAGAAGGCATCACTTGCTTTGGCTGAAGTCGGTGCTCACGATTCCTTTATCAGAAAAGCTCTGAGCAGAAATGGGATTCATGAGAGAGTAGAAATGTAAAAGTCATGGGTCACTGGGAAGAACATCAATGGTTGTCTAAAAAATCACCTGAATAACCCTCCAGATATCTGAAGGATTGTTCTGTATGTCAAGAGTGGAACACATGACATATAGAACAATTGGTATACCAGAACGAATGCTGCATTCACAATAAAGACTTCATACCAACTGTCAAGCATGGAGGGGAGGTGGAAATACTTTCCTATCGCAGATTTGGATGACTTGTCACTGTTGAAGAAAGCTATGAGAGAATATCAGACCATTTGTCTATCAGCTGAAGTGCAGGTGGGTCATGCAGCACTCTCAAAGCAGCAATTGCAAATACATGCGCAGGTTTATTAGGGTATGAAAGAAGAACACATTCACTTCTTTGGAATGGCCAAGTCAAAGCCGAGATCTAAATTGTACAGAAATGTTATGGTAGGACCCAAAACGTCAAGTTAATGCTAGAAAATCTTTAAATGTGAGTTCAACAGCTGGTTACTGAATCTAAGGGACAATTACTTTTTCATATCCTTCAGGTTGATGAGTTTAGGACCTACATGAACTAAAGATATACAAATATTCAGAATATCTCAAAGGGAATGAATATATTTTTTTAAGAAAATTGGATTAATTCCTTAAGGATAACTTTAGCTTATTAATTATCATCCATCTTTTGAAAATAGACCTCCCCCCCACACACATTTTGGCTTTATTTTTGTCAAATTTTTCAAACATATGATAGCTTATGTATCATTGAACACTAACAAGAATTGGGAGAAACAGTATCATGAATCACTGATTTTTTAAAAAAAAATATGTATTATTGTAGTTTTCCTTTAAATTTCACATTTTTTTTCTTAAGCAGCAGTTTTTTTCTAATACACTTGCAGATATTTAGTAGCATGATATGTTGGGATAGGTGTACGGTAAATCCTTGTAACCCATATGTTTAATACAAAAGAATGCGTGCAGATCTAACAAAACAACCACAAAACTCAAATTATTGTTCATAATCTTTCCTGTTAGGCCATTTTCTTTTAACATTCCTGCTAATAGAGTGCCTGAAACAAAGCGCACCAGCTCGTATTATAAATGTATCTTCACTGGCTCATCATATGGGGAGGATTCATTTCCAGAATCTCCAGGGTGAAAAGTTCTACTTTCGGGGCCTGGCATACAGTCATAGCAAGCTGGCCAATATTCTTTTTACACGGGAATTGGCTAGACATCTGCAAGGTGAGCTGAAAATTTGCACTGTTTTTAATTGGAAATGTTATTTAGATGCAAAAACTACTGGAAAAATTGTAAGTAAGACTTTTTTTTAAAAAAAAAATCCAGTTGTTGCTACCCAATATTTAAAATAGAATGGCAAAAATTGGCCAGGATTAAGCTGGGCAGAAATGTCATCTTGAAAAGCAAAGACAGCAGTGTGCTGGAACAGCCTGCAAAAGCCCTGGTATTTCTGTTCTGTGCATACATACAGGTAGTCCTTGAATTACAATAATTTGTTTAATGACTGTTCGAACCTACAACAGAATCTTAAAAAGTGACTTATGACTGGTTTTAATACTTAACAAATCGTCACGTGTTCAAAATTCGGGCATTTGACAACTGACATGTATTTATGGCAGTTGTAGTGTCCTGGGGGTTATGTGATCACTATTTGTAACTTTCCCAGCTGGCTTCCAACAAGCAAAGGAAATAGAGAAAGCCAGAGTCACTTAACAACTGCACAGTTCACCTCACAACTGCAGTGATTCACTTAACAACTGGCAAAAACTGCACGAGCTGCACTGGCTTCCGGTGGTCTTCTGGGTGCGCTTCAAGGTGTTGGTGATCACCTTTAAAGCGCTCCATGGCATAGGGCCTAGTTATCTCCAAGACCGCCTGCTGTCACCGATGACCTCCCATCGACCCATGCGCTCCCACAGAGAGGGCCTCCTCAGGGTGCCATCAGCCAAACAATGTAGACTGGTGACCCCCAGGGGGAGAGCCTTCTCTGTGGGGGCACCCGCCCTCTGGAACCAGTTGCCCCCGGAGATTAGGAGAATTCATGACCTCAGTGCCTTCCGCCGTGCCCTCAAAACACATTTTTTCCAACAAGCCGGGCTGGCTTAAGAAGAAATTTTAAATATTTTAATTGGTTTGTTAGTTTTAAATTCTGGAGCCAAATTTATATATATTTTAATTGTTTTAATATTTGCATTTCATGTTTTTATTTCTGGCTGTACACCGCCCTGAGTCCTCAGGGAGAAGGGCGGTATATAAATTGGAAATAAAATAAAAAATAAAATTAAAAAAGGTCTCTTAACTCAATAACTGCCTTGCTTAGCAATAGAAATATTGGCCTCCATTGTGGTTGTAAGTCAAGGACCTGTACTGAATGCTGTGGGCCATTTTTCTAAGTACTAAGAAATAAACTAATTAGAGAGATATTTAGGCTTCTACCATAGTTATGATTGTTTGCACATAAAGGAAGCCATGGTCACCTTTAGTCCAACTGCCATTGAATGGACTATAAATACGACTTATTTATTCTTGGTTTTAGCGTGCATGTATTTGATGTGGACACATGTGACATAAACTTTAATTTGTGGAGGCCTTGGTGTTTTCTAAACTTGGTTATATGCTTGCAAGCATTTCATTACCCACCAAAGTAACATCTTCAGTCAATGGTGGGATTAAGTAATTTAACAACCGGTTCTCTACGCTAATGATTTCTTACAACAACCAGTTTGCCAATCTGCTCAGAAAGTTAACAACCGGTTCTCCTGAGTGAATGTGGGGTTGCTCTCTGTTCATATATAGTAGTTTGCTCTTCCAGTTTGGGGTAGAAATGTGATTTTTCTTAGTAGTTCTTTATGGCATTTTCTGTTTCATTGTTTGCTTGGCATTAACCTCTGCTTATCTGCTTATCTGGGTATTGGCTGCTGGAGAGGTATGTTCTGGGGTTTTTTAGTTTTGTTTCCTTCTTAATTTTTTATAAGTTCTTTGACTAACATAATCGAAAAAAAATCCAAAGAAGCTTTAATATCGCATCCCACTACATTGCCTCCAGAAAATCAAAGACCTAAAAATAGAAGATGAAATTATGGTTTCATTTTATGTTGCAGCACTCTTAATGTCCATAGATCCAGAGATAGTGAAAGACAGTTCTTCTCTACAAGCCATCGCTAGCATTTCATTGGCATTTCTAGCCAAATACACGAAGATTGAAATACCCAGAATTATAGACCTTATCAACCTCTGCCTCATTATCTACTTTCAATTTAATGGACAAACATACGAACAAAATCAAAGGGGATCCATGGCATCACCACTCTCAGGAATCATAACAGAGGCCATAATATAGCATCTAGAAACTATACTGGTCCCACACATACAACTAAAAGTATGGCACCAAGGACTCCACAGTTTAACCTTGAGTTACATATATTCTCTTCTATTGAAACTCTTACGTTTACGCTGGCATCATCTTTTCCTTTTTGTAATTCGAACAAAATCCTCTTTGCTTTTGTACAGGCTGATCCCATTATCAGCCTGTACATAGTGTATTTTTTTGAATACATGCCTGGTTTGTTTCCTACAGGTACTGGCATCACTGTAAATGCTCTGCATCCAGGTACAGTTTTGTCTGAACTTGTTCGTCATTCCTTTACACTAAAAGTTTTGTGGAACACATTTGCTATCTTCTTGAAGACACCTTGGCAAGGAGCTCAGACCAGCATATATTGTGCGGTGTCAGAGGAGTTGGAGACAGTCAGTGGAAAATATTTCAGGTGTGTTGATCTGGGATGACTGGGATTGGGATGTGGTGAGACAGAACAAAGCTTTTATTATGTTGTGGGCTGCGGTAGGTAAGAATGTGACTTGGTTAGCCCTGAGACAGTTATCTTCTAGGGAGATGTATGAGCTCCACTGTTCCGGGTGAGTAATATCGAACTCGTTGAGTCTTCCCAGTTTAGCCATTTTGAGAAAGCCCCTGTGGTGCTGGTTAATGCCTGTACTACTGCGGTTGGAGCTGAGCTGCACTTAGGTGTCCTGGGGACGGATCCCTCAGGTACATCTGTGCCTCCAGTGTGTCTGACTGGCAGGCAGGGTGGGGAGCATGGTCCCACCAGGGCTCTTTACTCGCTCTGACACCCAGTGATTTCAGTCTCTTGGTTAGCAGCAGCTCTCTCCTCTGCCGTATCCCACCTTCGTCGCCACTATTATGTTGTGGGCTGCGATAGGAAAGAACAGACAGCATAGATACAACAGCACAACACATATATCTATACATACACATACATGCATATATCTATACATACACATACATATATATACATACAAACGCACACACACACATATATATAGTGTAAGTCCTTACAAAAAGGAAAGAATGCTGATGTCTTATATTAGTAATTTAGGAGTCCATTGTTCAGACATATGCTGCTCTTACAATTAGTGTGCTTTATGGGTTTGTTTGTTTTTTGCTAAGCTTGAACATATTAATTATGTAATTATTTAATATTAAAATTAATATAATGAATTAGAATTATTAGAATTATTAATGCAATGGAACATGGCTAATATACTTTCTTCCTTCATATAACAGTGACTGTAAACCAGCATATGTGTCATCTCAAGGACGTAATGATGAAACAGCAAAGAAGCTTTGGAATGTTAGTTGTGAACTCCTTGGTATCCAGTGGAATTGACCTGCGAAGGCCAGCTACACCTGAATTCCATATTTTGTATATGAGACTGGAAAAGTATTACTTTCATGGAATGTTCATAGATTGAGTTGATAGGTCACGTTCATTTTTAATAAAAATGTTCATCTCAGCTTTTCCATTAAAATAGAAGCTCAAGCAATTGTTTAGTGTATGCATTAATAAGAAATGACATTACAGATTAAAACAGTAAGTTATCCAAATTCTTTATTTTCTCAATGAGAGTTTAACACTTTTGTTCATTGGAAGTTTAGAACTCCTCCGTTACAGTTTACTACAGGATAGTTCACAGGACAGATTTTGCTGGTGAGAAAGGGATCCTTTAAAAATCCTAAAGAATCCGAGTAACAAACAATATAAAGTGCATAAAATGCAGTGCAAAGAGTGGACCCAACGATCGTCTCTATTTTCTCTCCCCCACAAGTCTTTCCTTTCTTCCTTTTGGAAGGTATTGATGAGAAGAGTTTGGAGATGAAAGTACAAGCCATGTCATGTACTAAACTCAATAGGCAGTACGGCTTAACACACAGCAAACAATGAATCCTGTTTCTTTCTTAAGGTAGAAGTAGTAATTAGAATCCCAAAAAACCCAATCGGACTATCTCCTGGGACTCATGGCAGTTGAGCTTGATAGACAGCAAAAGCAGATTTTATAACTCTTAGATCCCTAATAGGATAACTTCTAAGACCCGAAAGGTATGGAAAGATGGAAGCTAAATATAGCCCTCCCAAGTTACTTAACCTCAAAGTTATTTCTGGCTGCCAAATCCAATGAATTAAGGATTACTATACTTGTGGCTGTCAGCTGTGGCTATTGTTTCCCTGAAAGAACGTAGCTTAGAACATTTGCTAAAATTAGTGGGAAAGGATGATGTTCATCTAATAATTATTTTTTAAAAAAACCAAAGATGAAACCATCCTGAATAATTTCTTACAACTAATACAATTTTGATAACAGTTTAATTTTTTCAAGTTAAACACTTGTTATCAATTACAGTCATATCCTCATATATAGAGCCTGCTGTGGTCTCACCGTTTTCTATATTATGTCACTGAAAGGACAATGAGAACTTCAGACTGTTTCAAGGAAAGGTGACAAATATGGGTAGACGTTCCAAGTGGGAACTACTATTCAATCTTCATCATTTCCTCCTCCATTTTCTGTGTTAACTGGCTATTTCCTTGCCCCAGATAGTAAGAGGTGTAGGCTTACAGACCTGTTATCTCTTATGCACAGAATTCAATTACAGCTTCTTGTTATGAAAAGCAATAGAGCACTGTACCCATCTCAAAATGCTACTTGGTTTCTTATTGATTTGGCTGTAGCTTTGCAGTGTCGGGAATCACAAGCAGATACAAACTCTTGTCGGATGTGGGATTTGCATTCATAAAACAGTGCCTAAAGCAGAGATATCCCCATGATCATAAAGTAAAACACAGCTGAAGCAGCACTGAAAATATGAAGTATATAAAGAATAAACACCCTGAAATAGAGGTAGTCGGTTGTCACTGCATCATGACTGGCACTTTTAGGAAGTTGATCCTTTCCCTTTGATTAAAGGCATTCAAGCAGCTTCTTTCCAGTTTGCAGCCATAATTGAATCTAGCAGGATGTAATATTTTCCCTTTCTAGAAACAACATCCCAACAAGTTTCTGGGGGTCATTTCTTGGAATTTTGGATAAGCCAGCTTCTCGGCTTAGTGTGATGTACCGAAAGCCACTGGGTGCAGATGGCCTGCACTACATCGTCCCCACTATCCTCTGCCATTTGCCGTATGTGTTGAACCAACTGCACCGCTCTTACGTTTTCTTGTTTTACGGAGATAAGATAGGCAGAACGTAGTTTATGGCATTTCAAGTATGCCTGAATCTGAAAAGGAAAGAAAAACAACTGTGACTTGAAATTCCATAAGAACAGTATTGCCCTTGGGATGCACCAGTTTTCCTTCACTTCCTAATATAGCCTCTGATACAGACTTTAACCTAAATGGTGAGTCTGTAGAAGACCGAGAGGTGTGATATAAAGAAGGCTGCACCGGAAAGCAAATATCAGCAAGGCCTGTTGTGTCAGATATTGCTTACGTATGATGCCCCAGGGACCAGAAGGGGTTAAGTCTTTACAGACATCCCATGTGACTGTATAAACCAATGAACTCCCTTATTGGACTCTTACCCACAAATCAATTGGATATCTTCCCTAATTCTTCCCATCTATCTCAGCAAGACAACAGTGAACTTCTCTCCCTCTCAACATCTGAGTCATACAGTTAGGGTAACAAATGCAACAGGACACCCTGTTCATTATTGTATATTTGTAAATAATAAAAATAATTTTTTGAACCTGAAGCTGTATTGACTAAATAACTTCCTCATAGACCGAATGAGCACGACCATCAATATATATCTGACAAATGGTAGCAGACGATGGAAAATTATTGCTCAGGTCTATGAATTTTTGTAATTTTTTTAAAATCATAGAACGTTTTTCCTAACATGGAATCCTTGAACCTGAACGAATTATCTTTACAAGATATTGATGCATTAACCGTATCCTTAACAAAACAGCACCAATCATTAACCAAAAGACTAAAAAAACTTTCTATTGAAGCTACACAGCAAGTACAAACCTCTTTACAAAAGGACCCAACTTTTTTTCCTTCTCTTCACTCAAATACCGAAAGAACAGAACCACGCTTACAACAACCTTGCTTCGATCTCCATTCTACTCCACCTCATGACTCTCATTAAGGACTTCAACCTTCTGAATCCCTTGTATGTTCCAACCCTCCAACTTCAGACCAATTTTTATTTTCTCAAGCTTCTCCAAAACAGCATTTATATCAAGCTTTACATGCGACAGGCCTGCTAAATGCAGGCTGGACTCCTCAAAGAACCCACAAATCAATTGGATATCTTCCCTAATTCTTCCCATTTATCTCAGCAAGACAACAGTGAACTTCTCTCCCTCTCAACATCTGAGTCATACAGTTAGGGTAACAAATGCAACAGGACACCTTGTTCATTATTGTATATTTGTAAATAATAAAAATAACTTTTTGAACCTGAAGCTGTATTGACTAAATAACTTCCTCATAGACCGAATGAGCACGACCATCAATATATATCTGACATGTTGCACACAGACGTCTCTTTCTAATTGGAAGAACTTTCTTTTTGGATTATTGCCAAAAGATGCTTGTTTCTGCAAGGCAGCAGAGACTGTATATAAAGTTTGAAACAATGCATGCATTTAGAATGATGATAAGAGTTGCTTTGTGAGCCAGGCACTGGAATGTATTATGGAAGACTTGCATGTTAGGCTTGTTAAAAATGACTCGATGCTAAACAAATAAGTTTCTGCCTACCAGTAGAATTTTAAAAAACCTCGTTCTTTATATAATCATTCTTATATAATCATGTTTCAAAAAAAAAAACCCCAAACCTAAATTAAATAAATTAAAAATAATATCTATTCCGTAGAGTTTCTACTATAAAAAGCAAATGTTTGAGTTGTAAGTTTCTCTGAGAACAATAGCCCATTACAATGAGAATTTACTGAATTAGAAAACAATGGGTTTATTCACCAACAGAAGAGAGAAAATCATTGTGTGGAATAACAGATGGGCCAGAGTGCACAAAATGTTCATTTATCATTATAAATGATATATACGGCTATCAGCCTAAATATTTATGCCCCAAATTCTAGATAAGCCTCCTGGGTTTAACTTTGTCAGATTCTTGTCATTGCTGGTAAAGACGGGGGAAATGGCATATTCAAAAACTCAGAATGCCATATAGATCTTTCATTTTCTGGATCTTCCAGTTGTACAATTTCAGATTGTACCAGGCTGAATAATGAAAGTCTTCATGTGACTGCCCACCTTGATTTATCAGTATCCGTGCTCACTGATCGTCATTAAATTGTAATTTGTATGTTACCTTACAAGTATGCTACCACTTAATGAATCAAGATCTGAAATTTAGATAGGGCAGAGATATATATTTGCTTCCCTTTAACCTATATATATTCTGGAAATGCATGGGAACAGCTCATTTCAAATTAACTTTCTAACAATGTTTAAGAATGCATCACTATGAACATCATGTTCAGTGTTGGTAAAGAATTATCAGTAACCACATTCACTCACTTGTTGAATATTATAACCCTAGAACAATAATAGATAAAAGATTGTATCTACAAGAATGACTGAGCAAATACACCATATACATAAATAAGAATTTCCAAAAATTATTTCATATCCAAAAAACCCCCACTTTGTTTTACTCACCTTGTTTTCATCACTGTCCATATCCTGGATCAAATTATCCAATTCCTAGATCCCAACAAGAAAATAAAAATGGTAGAAAGATCATGAGATGAACTGTGAAACATTGCTTACACTGATATAGTTGCTTATATTTGCCCCAATAGATTGCTTTCAATTAACCAGTAAATCAAGGAAGAAATTATAAACAAAAGTCCTACCCACTGAAAAAAGATACAGTAAGCAGATATTTCATTAGAAGCTTTTATTGGACTATGTGACTTAATTATGAGACTTAAGAGATGCCCACAACTAGCATAAACATATGGAACCTCTTTCCAAAATAAAGATATCCTAACTCTCCTCATTTAAGCACGGGATGGGGTGCTTTGGTATCCCATAAGCAAATTGTAGATTTAAGACACAAGGATGACATAACTCACTCATTCATTGGCTATGAAAGAATCACTAGCAAAGTGAGACTTTGAGTATTTCCTAAATACTTTGAGTATTTCCTAAATACTCAATAATAACGTAGGATAGAGAAAAAACATAACTGTCTCTCTTCTCTAACGCTACAAGAAGTACAACTAGTATTTCCCTTTTTATATTAGTTTGTATTTTAATGTAAGATGTTAAAACCTAATAAAGATATTTTTTTAAAAAGAAGCCAACGTTACCTCAGCAGGGATAGAATCAAACTCATCCAAGCAACTGAGGATGACATTGTCCCCATCATTTTTATCTGCAGCACCAGATTCCTTGATACATTTAATGAGCTGCCGGATCTCGCTGTAGCTCTGCTGCTTTACCAGCTGCCTAGCCACTTTATTGTATATAGCAGCAACATCCAGCTGGAAGTCCTAAGAAGGTGGACAAAGTAAGTATTACTTCAAAAAGATGATATTCTGTACACAGAAATAAGCTAGTTGATGTTTCAATCATTAAAAGGGAAATACAAATAAAAACTGAAAGAATGATTTAGTTAACTTTTCTATACTGTATTTACAAAAGACACCTGTTAAAAGTTTTGAAGGGTTTTCTGAGAAGGAGAAAGGAAAAATGAAAAGAAATCAAGTTATAGGACTTAATGGAAGGGATTAAAAACCAAGTTAAAAGTAAAGAAAAGGAATATAAAATTGGTTTATTTGCTCAATATTAAAATAGATATGTTGTTATCCCTGATAAACCTTAATGGACTTCTGCTGATCAGGAATGAATGATGAGGTTTTAAGATATTGTTTATAGTTAAGAGATGAGAAATGAGAAGAGAGCTTTTGTTGTATTTTAAGAGAATATGATAGGTTATACTTGTAATGAAGTTACTTCTTTACATATTTCTTTTTCTTTTCCATTTTCTATTTTTTTCATTTCATTTTCTGCACTTTTCAATTTTTTCTGCAATTTTTCTTTTTAACTTTTATACATATTTTAGTTTGTATTAATTTGTATCTTTTCAACTGTAATATTTAATAAAAGTATTATTAAAAATTCAAATAAATATCTAAAATTACATAACAATAATGCAGTGGTTTGCTTGAACTATTTCAATGTCATGTGTAAAGAGTCAATGTCAGATATAAAGCTTCTTCATTCAATATACCTGCAGTATTCTAAATGCAATCCCAAATCCTTCTTCAATGTTTTTGCCTTCCAACATGACCTGAGGAAAAATTGTAGCAGCGGAGGGGGAAAAAAAGGAAAAATTGAGTGACATACAAGTGAATGAAAAGTCATCTGGAGCTTTGGGGAAAGCTCCTATGATAACAAGGTGTTTTATTTTTTTTTCTGGATTTCAGCCTTAGAACTGCCATGTTAAGACTATAATGAAATACTGTTTCTCTGAGTCACTGTTCTTTCAAATCAAAATTCACAATGAAAATGGTATGGGACTTTTTGGGTTAACTTCAATAAACTATCTACATGTTTCTGGTGTGGAATTCACCAATCTTTGTTCAGTATTCCATTTCAATATATAAAACCACACTAATAAACTTAAAAGTGGTACTCCATACCTTACAAGCAACCTCAATCTTCATTTGATTGTTTCCAAATAGGGTAGGCACAGGTAAATCACCTACAGATAAAGATCCTGTTTTTTCACAACGATGGAGGAATTTTGTTACTTCCATCTGAAGCTCAACTGTATTGATGTGCCTAATTTAGGGAAAATATGTTTCAGTGCATATTCTAATAAATAAGTGCAGATAATTATTAATATAACACCCAAAGGAGAAATTTCAGATGAAATTCAAAAGATAAATTAGAAACCCTCATTAAAGTTAGCCATTCAGGTAAGTCTGTGTGTTTTACAGGAAAGTCCTGAATTATATCTTATTACATTATTACTAAATACTTTAATAACAATTGTTGACTGATAAAAATGTTGCCCAACATTTGTTTTGTTAATACCTTGATACATCAGGAGCAGACAATTTCTTGCGAAAAGAGCATGCAAACTTTTTCCTTCCTGAACTCCTAGAAACTTCTTGAAGGTAAACTTTAAGATGGTCCTTGACCTTTAAGAGCCATTTTTGCCTTTCTTTCAGCTCAGTGTAAGACTTCGCCTTGTCTGTGAAAAATCTAATGCAGGTCATAGCAGCACGGACTTGATCCTGGAAAACAGATAGGCTTCTGAACACAAATGAAGCTTTCAAATTATATTATCTGGTCAGTTCCGATAACATTTGAGCTTTATTTAAAAAACTGGACTGATTTTGAGTTTGGGGAGCCACTGCTTAACATATTTTACTATACAGTAGAATCTGAACCTGCTCAGAAAACTCTGTGTATATTAGATACTTCATGCAATCCCCTGCCTCCATTGCAAATTCTGAGAAAGAGGGACGTGATACCCAGAACTCTTCATAACTCATTCATGCCATCGTTGTTTATTTTTTTGTCCTTTCCAAAAAATCTAAAGGGGAAAAATTCAGGAAGACACGCAAAGGAGTGTCATTTGACTTTTATAATTTCAAATTCAAAGAATCCTCAAATATACGGAAATACACATATATAAACTTACGGCAGAAGTCAACCATTCATAAATATCTTTTCCACACATTAAATATTTCTGAGGCCATGAGATAAGCCTTTAAATTTTTCTTCTGCAATTTTTCCCAACCTGAGGTAACCCTGTCATCCACAGGTTTGTTTTTTTTTTAACTGGGAATAGCTTTGAAAAATTCTTCCAAATAAACAAAAGTATATATCCTAAAAAAGTAATATAAAATCCCCATTTTATATTACAAAACAAGATTGTTGTGAGGTTCGTTAGGCTGAGATAGAGAGACTGGCTCAAAGACACCTAACTGGCTTTCATGCCCAAGTGTGATCTACTGTAGAATTTAAGGTCTCCTAGTTGCTAGTCCAGAACTTAACTACTACAACAAACTGGCTAAGTACCGCATAAAGTTCTCAGTAAATTTTGCAATGTTTATGTTATAGGGAGAATTTTCATCTCTTACCTTCATAAACTGCTGCAGTTCATACAAAATATGGTAGTAATTTTTTTTTTGCAAGTGTTTGCAGGCTGCAATGAGATAGACACCCCAGCTCTCTAGACCTGGATCTATGGTTTCCAGCAAGTTCTCCAACATGTGAAGTTTTCCACTTTTATAACTTGGGATAAAGATGCCTTCAATAAATACATCTGGTGGACTTTCCTTAAACAGTAAAAAAAAAAAAATCAAACTATTAAATCAGCTGGTACCATCTATGTCATTACTCTGAGAAGAAAAGCTTACATGATCAGAATGTAGTTAGTTACATACTGTTATAAAACAGAACTCTATTTTTCTCACTATCAAAATGTTTTTTTATGTGAAAGTGAGCACAGCCACTGTTGAAACATTCCCAATTCAATGGAACCTTGGATTCTAAACAACTGATGAGTAAGTGTAATCTCAGGATATCTGCCGAGCATCAGGCAAGGGAAGCCTAAGAGAGGCAAGCTAAATGGAACCTTCTTGTGGTACTCTGTGAAGACTTTCTGAAGAATCTGCAGTTTTAACAGTGAGAAATGAACTTCTCAGGTGATATGTTTCTGAGTACTATTTCTTTTGTTACTGCTTATAGCCTCAGCCACCCCTTAGGTGGAGAGATATTTTTATGAAGTGATGGGTTCTCTCTAAGGTAGAAAGTAAATTGCAGGGTTTATTCCTAGATAATGACAACAAAATAACAAACAAGGTTCTCTATGTTCTATGTTTGAAGGTTTCCAACAGCGACTAAGATACTTGTGGAAGAATTGCCTCCCACCACTTGCTATATAATGGTATATTGGTAACTACATTTTATTGTCAGCTTTTTTAGATAGACTAGACCAATCAATCAATGAAATGAACCACAGGAAAGCTAAAACTACCGTATCAAGTTTGGGTACATCTATTTGCAAGTCTGATTCTTCCAAGTTGCAACTCCTCCTGCTTAGTAACTTAGTGAGGAGTCTGCCTAAACTGCATTCAAATGTCATCCCATTGTGCACCTGAAGAAGGCTTTAGCTTCTTTTGCCTAAGCCTTGAGGATGCCATAAAAACAGGTATCTCATTGGGGAAGAAGATTGCCAGAAGATTCAACATCAACAAACTAAATCAATTAGTTTCATCCTTCTAATAGTATTCTTTATTCTATTCTCCAATACCTTGGAGAATTCTCCAAGAGCCTTGGATAGTACAGTGGTCTAAAGCCCTGTTATTAACATCAGCTGCCTGCAATTATTGCAGGTTCGAATCTCACCAAGGCTCAAGGTTGACTCAGCCTTCTATCCTTTCTAAGGTAGGTAAATTGAGGGCCCAGTTTGTGGGGGGCAATAAGCTGACTTTGTATAAAATATACAAAAGTATGAAGGCTATTGCTTAGCGCATTGTAAGCCGCCCTGAGTCTCCGGAGAAGGGCAGCATATAAAAAATAAAAAAAAAAACCACTTTAACAGCTGGATTAGAGAAATAACAACAGGTAATAAAATCAGCACTAAGGGAAAGGACAGCTCCTACCATGCAATTTCTTAATTCAAAATACTCATTCAGACAAGCTTTTTAGAGATCATCCAAGAGTTTAAATTTATATGTGTGCATGATACCTGAATTATATCTAAACACCCAGGTTTTAGTTCAAGGAAAAGTGGTATCATCCACCTTTATACCAATGAAGATTTGGGCAATCAAAAATTTTGATTAAAATGCACATTTTTTGTTATTTTTATTTATTTACAGTTTTCTTTCTTGTTTAGGTTGGTGTTTTAACAGGGGATACTTTAATTGTTTAATGATAACTGTAACTGAAATTTTCAAGAGGCAATTTGATTACGTTCAATAAATGAATAAATGAATGAACAAACAGTTGATGGACTTGCTGCCCTCTCTCCCACTCCCATGGGCTATTCTCCAAGAAAAATTGCAAGGGTTAACAAAAACAATTTTATAACCAACAGAATACATGAAGTTATGCACCATGTTTTGGTTAGGTTACAGGCATGGACTTTATTTTCTAAGTCCTTAATCGGATTCCAGTATAATACCGTTTCCTTACCTTATTTAACAAATGCAGCAGAGCTTCCCGCATACAGTCATGCCTCATATAAAAACTAATGATTGCTAGATTGGTGCCATAATTGTGCAAATAGAAAAGGCATTCTTGGTAATAGCTGTTGTGTTGCATCTTCCCCTCTGGTGTCATCTCTAGAGACAGGCTTCGTGTCCTCAGTATTGCTTCCAGTTCTTTCAGAGTGGCAAAATAGTCATCATCCTGCTATTAAGGGAGAGAATCAGAAGTCACAGGCTGAATTCAGAATGTTTATCGACAGAACACTCAAAAGAGCCTTGGATAGTACAGTGGTCTAAAGCCCTGTTATTAACATCAGCTGCCTGCAATTATTGCAGGTTCGAATCTCACCAAGGCTCAAGGTTGACTCAGCCTTCCATCCTTTCTAAGGTAGGTAAATTGAGGACCCAGTTTGTGGGGGCAATAAGCTGACTTTGTATAAATATACAAAAGTATGAAGGCTATTGCTTAGCACATTGTAAGCCGCCCTGAGTCTCCGGAGAAGGGCGGCATATAAATCAAATAAAAAAAAAAAAAGCATTTTTCTCCTTGTGGAAATGAGCCAAGTACCCCACAACTGCTATTTAAAAAAATGGAGACCTGAAACTGTTTGTGAAGCAGAGCAGAAACTTTATGAGGAAAAAAGGGGAGGAAGTAATTTCCTCCTTCCCAAATCTTCCTGAATGGGAGATTTCTAGTTACTCTTCTCTTAGGCAGGAAATCTGTCATATTTTGACAAAATGGCAGGTTTTAGTAATGAACCATATCTTGTTTTTTATATTTAAGTACACATTTTTACTGCAATTAACAACTGATCAATCTGCTATACTAAACAAACATCCCAAGACAATTTATTAATTTTTTATCACAACTTTCTTCAAATAGTTCATAGAAACACAAACACAAACACAGAATCATTGTCTTGCCTTTTATCCTAACAACCCAGTGAAGACTAGGTTATTCAATGCTGCCCCTAACCCTTCAGCAAGAGTATAGCCTTACCACTGAAAGAATGGGTTTCACTGTGGTTTCTAGATACTGAACGACTTCCTGGACCAGACGAGAACCCACACTGAGCTGATTCAAGTCAAGAGGTGATTTTAAGCATCGACTGAACTTCTCTCTGGCAGCAGTCAGGTTTCCAGCTTTAAGGCAAGCCATGCCCCATGCATGCCATGCTCCACCGGGGTCCAGACCAGTCTTGGTAGAAACCTAAAAACCAGGTTACCACAAAGAATTAAGATTT
Organism: Ptyas mucosa; assembly: GCA_012654045.1. Lineage (NCBI taxonomy): Eukaryota > Metazoa > Chordata > Lepidosauria > Squamata > Colubridae > Ptyas > Ptyas mucosa. The sequence continues at coordinate 35,529,621 of WNWU01000001.1, read as the reverse complement.
TTTTTAAAAAAATAATCCTTTTAAGTTATTTTAAAAATATAAACCAAGACAACGGAAACAGCATTTTATAAGTACTGTCCATATGTATCAGAGGTTTATACCACTATGGATAGAACAAAAGCTTACCAACCATCATTAGAGATACTGTTTGCCTAATAAAGGTTAGAAATATACACTTTTCTCTAAAAAGAAGAAAATTGCACTGAGAATTTGTGTTCAGAATATTAGATTTTCTTCTTATCAAAGAAGCATTTGTTTTATTGAAACTCGGATGGCAGAATACCTTTTTCAATACTTCAAAAAAAAAAAAGAGTAACTTTTTAAATAGCATTAGAGGTAAGTCACAGTTTATAGGAAAAAAACCCTGTGGTTTAGAAGCTGAGGACACAGTAAAATCCCAAATTCAACTTTTAGCATGTTGAGGTAGAGGTAGGAGAGGATTCTGCAACAAGCTTCAAGTATTTCTGATAATTAGTAAAGAAAATACAAATTAGATGAACCACTATTGTAAGTGTTTTGTAACAATTAATTAATTAATTGTAAGAAATACAATTAATCATGATTGTCTACATCTAAGTGGAAATCATAGCACAGCCTTCTCTGGTCAGAATTAAAAGGACACCAGATTGGGAAAGGCTAGTCTAGAAAGTTAACTACCACTAGGATGGCAAAGTTTTCAGCTACTCAATTAACTAAGTATAAATGATTATAAAGGAAGCTGATTAATAAATTATACCTAAATAGGAATAGCATGGTAAATTCAATCTTAGGTAGCCTTTTCAAATATTGAGGAGGTATCGGATAATTTATAGATTAAGATATATAGTTCACTCTTAGCAGCAAAAGTGGTATCTAGTACATTTTACATTTTATAATGGGACAGTAAATATCTTAAAGAACTTACAGATCCAACCATTCAAAATAATATTTGAGCAGTTAATTATATTTGATTAATCTATTTATTACTTTGTAGTAATAATTAGTTTTTCTTAATCTAGAATCAAAACCAAAAAAGATTTCCAAGGTTGAAAACTTAACTCAAAATCCTTGATAGGAAAGAGAATGAAGATAAAATTCTTTTCCATAGAGATGCCTTCCCACTAAAGACAGAAGTGTGTTTAAGGAATCCACAGGCTATACTTCACAATTACATCATTCCTATAGTGTTACCTCTACGGACAGTTGATAGTATTCCGCTTGCAAAAGTTGATTTCTTAGCCTACTAACTGCCGCAGGCTCTAATATCTGATCCAGAGATGGAACATGACGATAAGCAGCAGCTACTAAAATATTCAACACATCCACCTTGCTGAGGTAACTGATGTGGGAAGAAAAAAGCGAAACAAATGAAATGCATTTGATTCATTTTACTCAGTTAGGTTCTTGAAAGCTTCAACTGTATTTTAATTTCAAGAGGAAACTTGCAACTCAGAGGAGGCAAGGGATCATACTATTTTTTTTTCTTTTCAGGCTGTCTCCTGAAAATAGCTCACAGTTTATCCAGAATAGCACACAATTAGGGCCTCATGTCTTGATTTATTCTTGTGAGAAGAAACCCCAGCTGCAATATTTTCTTTCATATTGGCTAATTTTGAAGCAATAAGGCATTAAGATTTCTTCTTAAGATTAAATATAAAAGGGTCCGTTTTACTGGCTGCATTGATGGTTCAGCTCTGTATCTGTTCAACATAAATATGTGCTAAAATCAAAAGCCCATGATAGTTAATAGCAACTAAATTGGCTGACAGTGAGCAAATCAGTGTATTGTTTCCTTCTCTGTTCAAAAGTTTGCACAAATATATTCTGTTATGTGGCAAGGCAGGTTTGGACATGTTTAAAGTATGTAAGTCATAAACTCTGCACATAACCCCTGAAATATAATAAACAGCATAAAACATACAAGGGCATTATTTGTGAGCCTGCTTGTAATTTATCTTGCAAAAATTTACAAGATGATTAATTAGAAACAAATCATTAGAATGGAAAGGTTTTTCAGGAGGCCTACTGACATCTTACCTGTCACAAAGAGCTAATTCCTGGCTCCTCCCAGCTTTTACAAACATCATTTTGGCACTGAAAAGCAATTGCTTCATTATGTCTATGAGGAGACCAGCATCCACTTCAGGGTTTGCCAGGTTTCTAGACAATTTGCAGCAATAGTCTATCAACTGCTGACCACAGGCAATGCTATCAGAATGTAGTTTGAAGATGGCAATACACAAGGATGCACTAGGAGCCTGAATATTAGAAAAGGAAAGAAATAAAGAAAAAAAAAGAATGAAAGTGTGACTGTCTCTGCTGGTGGATGAGGCCAAAACAGCTCCATATAGGTTAGGTGGAACAAGTCATGAGACAAAGCTCTGGTGGCTCAGCAGACTAAAGCAGTGTCATTAACTGTTATTAAGATCAGCTGCCTGCAATTACTGCAAGTTCAAATCCCACCAGGCTCAAGGTTGACTCAGCCTTCCATCCTTTCTAAGGTAAGTAAAATGAGGACCCAGATTGTGGGGGCAATAAGCTGACTTTGTATAAAATATACAAAAGTATGAAGGCTATTGCTTAACGCATTGTAAGCCGCCCTGAGTCTCCGGAGAAGGGCGGCATATAAATCAAATTTTAAAAAAAAAAGAGCCCGGTTACAGAATATTCTCTACTTTAAAAGGCAAGGAAGTAATGATTCTCCACTCAGGTTTCAGAGTCTCTTTGTCTATCATCCATCCATCCATCCAGTTTACTCTCACTTCAGTTCAGAGGGACCTTAAGACAGTTTATAAAAATTATAACAAATCAATAATCAACAATATCCAATTATTTTGCAGTGCAAATAATTTGGAGATCTGGCAAATCCATTGTCCAATCCTTGAAAGTTACCTTTTTGTAATTTTCTAAAACCTCAGTAATGTCCCTTGGTCTTTTTGACCTGTCCTAAGAAACTACAGGGAAGGCAATTTAGGAGAACTTACTTACCTGTTCATAAAAGAATTCACTGCGCACCATTTTATTGTCTTCTTCCACCAAAGAAAGTTGCCATTCAAATTCTGCTGGCTTTGGTATTTGTACCACTGCAGAGTAATCTGAGCATTCATTATCAGAAGATACAACTGCTATGAACAACAACAAAAAACACACTTTAAGATGAGCTTAGGTTAAGAAACCACATTCCACAAATAGCTCAGCGATCTGGGGGAAGAATACACCTTGATAGCAAAGTAACTTGGCATACGGTCTTTCTTTCCTTAACTTAAACATTAAACTTTTATATTTTTTCACCCATTGCAATGGGCATTTTTTTCTTATTGCATATTTCCAAAAACTCCCCCAATCACCCTACATACTCTGCCTTTTAAAAAATCTGACTTTGACATAAGCATTGTGTTTCTCATGTTAGCCCAGGAATAAAACACTAAGAGGGACATGATGGCTAAATTCCTAGTAGTTTTCTTTTACTTCATTCCTGACTTTACTGATTAGTGACAAAAATGCTATCCATTGCTATTTTTCTTGAGTTTATTCTGATGATATTTTATTGCACTGTTTTGTTTCTGGCAGCCTTGAACCTTTTGCAAAATTATAGCATTTATTTGGTTAGTGGTCTCTTTATAAAAAGTATTTTTAGACTAAGGGAATTTTAACCAAATGTAAAGAATCATGGCTCAGCTTTCTGAACATGAAATATTTTTAGGAGGCCGCTAGTTTAATTAATATTTTCATCCATTTTATTAGTCCTGAAGCAATAAAGACTAGAAGGTTTACAATTTTACTATAATTGAGTTGTTGATTGCTTGTTAAGATGCAACAAGGTTTTTCTTGCATCTTTTTTTTTGTTACCTATAGGCAAGTGCCAGAGAGAGATGTAGAATTATGAACGTGGCCTATTACATGTTCTCACCTTCTTGATTCTGATCCTCTTCATTGGAACTATTAAAAAGAAAAGAAATATGCTTCACATCCATTCTAATAGGTTTGAAAAATTTATAAAATTTCATTAGCTACTGACTGCAGTATATGAAATTAAACCACATGTTTTTTCTTACAAACTGGTTCCCTCACTAAAGAAAAGTCCTGGCAATGAAGATTACATAAATCCCATGAACACAGCAGCTCTCCTGAAAGCATCATAGCAATTGTTTGAAGATTATCCTCTAGCTGTATGGATAACCACTAGAGCAGGGGTCCCCAACCCCCGGGCTCTGGCCCATTACCGGGCCATGGTCCGTTCAGAACTGGGCTATGGAAGTGGCGGGACAGCATGCACGTGTACTTACACATGCAAAACTACATTTATGTGCATTTGGAGCTTCCATTTTGTGAAGCTCCACTTGCGCAAATGGAGTTGCAGGCGCTTGTGTACGGACCTGCCACTCACACAGAACCATCCCCTCTTCCCCTCTCATTGGTCCACCAAGGTTGGGGACCAATGCACTAGAGAAACCAAATATATGTACCTCTTTTAATTGTTTACATTGTCCTACTAATAGTTTCTTCTTAAGTAGAAGGGGAAATGTCTGCCGGTTTGTTCCCGGTAATCAACTAATTAATTTCATACTATAATTCAATTTGCTTCAAGCTGAAGAATGACTGTAAAGATGTTTCAGGGTAGATATGTACTTCCACTGGTGTTGTTATTTTACATAGGAGGGGGAGAGTACTACTATTATAATATTTTCAGCATTGTTTTATGAATTAATCTTGTTAACTTGTAGTTTTATGTCCACTCAGATTGTCTTAGAAAAGGCAAGATAAGATTTGTACATACCTAAATGTATGCTGGGAAGAAGAGATCTCTTTTCATGATTCTAACATTCTATCAATGGCTTCCTAAAAAAGCTTCTAACATGTTCATTCTTCTTTGCTAAGCTCTTAAACAATGAACTATTTATTCTTGAACTATCAGAACCAATATTCACAAACCAAACCAAGCCTCTCCCCCCAAAAAAGGAAAAACGTGAAGAGATATATTCCTGCATAAAATGTAGCCATTAAAAAACTAACAAAGGAAGCTAATTTTTATAGACAACAATATATACATTTAATACAGTTCCCTCCCACCAAACCTGGTGCCTTATAAACTAAAGTCTGCAAAATCCCTTGTTACTATAGTCATCAGGAACTATGGAATCTGCAGTAAAACCAGTTCTCACACTGAGAACTATTATTTCAAAGAACAGAAAGTTGTGAAAAAATTCTTTACACACATTTCTGAGTCATGGAATGTAGTTGTTGCATATTCCTTGTTGAAATAACTGTAGCACTGATCACACACACGAGCTGGGTTTTCCTTACAAGCTTCCACAACCATGTTCTTGGTAGAACAGGATCTGCACACCAGCCGCCCACAACGTCTGCAGTGATGCCTTCTATTAAACTGAGACATAAAAGAAGACATTTGAATGAGCAACAGCATTCCTGCAGTTACTGTTCAATCCACACATGAAATCTAATCTTGGGATCTTTTGTAAGCAGTGACCAATTTGACTGAAAAGTGCTAAATAAAGTACTCCAAAGACATTAGATAAATACTCATCCAAGAGCTTTTGTTATACACTCAGGCCCAGTTCTGGAATTCAATTACCATTGTAAAGCGTTCTGTTTTGCAAACCATGCATGTGACTTCTGTGTCATCTGGAATCCACTGCTGTTTGGGTGGAGGCTTCTCTGGTGGCACAAAGTCCTGAGCAGAGGCAGTTTGCTGGAGGCTTTTCTCTCTTGGGTTGGAAGCATGGGTTGTATCTAAAAGATACAGAAGAGGCAAACCAAAGCCAATGAACAATTGAATTGCTGCTATCATAAAGACCAGATAATGCACTGGATGTTCTATTGCAAAAGACATCATCCTTAAAAAATCTGTCCCTCATTACCAACAGAAAGAAGGTTCAGCTCTCCAGTTATAGAAGATTGTCTTGGACACAATATATACGAATATATGCTCCATCAGCATAACATTCACATTTATTTGAATGGAAGAGTAAGTTTTCATCCAAATCAAGAATGTCTAAAAATCACAGGAAGAATGACAATAGAAGCAAACGATTTTTTCCTCCCTAAACATTCCTTTTTGGAGAGTTTTACATTAAGGGGAAATTTGCTTTGATTCATCTCGTTTTTAGGAAAAGAAAATATATGTTCGCATATGCACAGAAAACTCATCCTGCCATATTGGAAAATGTTTCTTTTTGTCTTCAGCAAAACTTGGGAAACTGCAATATTAATTTGTCATCAAGGTTTTGCTTGGAAACAACCCAACTGATACTTGGGGAATTTATATGAATTTATATGAAGAGTACAGGCTTCCCAGAAAAACAAATACCTTTAAGTGCAGCTGTATTTGTTATTTACTGCACGGGAAATTAAGAAATTTACAAATAATTAAAAATTATTCCACATGAGTTACAAGCTATTTAGATTACATAATGAAAAGAAAATGGACTTGTTGCCATTTGAATAGCAAAACTAAACAATTGCCAAAAAACTGAATTTCACCACTTCTATCCCCAGATGGACGCCTCAAAATCCTTCATAGGAAAATTGATAAGAAATAACATTAACAGTTTTTTTTAATTATTATATTGCTGCTGCTTTATTGAAATTAAATAATGGCTGACTCTGGATCAATGGATCACAGCAAGATAAAATAACCATGCAGTAAACTACAGAGAATAGAAAACAAGCTAGTGAATTCAACCAACATCGAAAATAAATACAAACATATCCATCAAGTGGCTCCAAATACCTTAACCCAATGCCTGAGAGAACAGCCAGTTCCCTAAGGCCTTGGGCTGGCAGCACAATTTTGTATAAATTGCTATATTTTTTTCTCCACAGTCATCAAAGCAATTAGAAATAGAAAAAAAAAAGAGAAAGAAAAGAGTTTGGGTGTTAAATCTTTCTCTCACCAGGAGAACTAGCTGGAAAATGCTCTGTTGACTCTGACTTAGATAAGGTGTCAGATTCAGATCCCGGACACAAATTCTCTTGAATCAGAATAAGAGAATCTAAGACAAAAAGAAAATGCTGTTAAGAAACTGAGCAATTTATATTTATCTGTAAAGATTAGATAAACTGAGTCAAAAAACAATTGTTCAGACTTGTTCAAAAGCTCATGGGACAGAAGTGACAAAAGATTTTGTACAGATCGTAGATCAATAACTTTTATTGTCACTTTTTTCTGTGAACACATTGGCACACATTAAAAAATGAAATTCTGATGCCTGCTCTCAAAAGAAAACATATAACTATACACATACATGCACGCACATATACATATGCTATACAGACACACACACACACACACACAATTCATCAAATCTATGGTTCAGATCTGTCTCCGAGTAGTAACAGGAAGATAGATGTGTAGGGATTTGTATATACTTTTTATGTATTGTTTCCTAAACATTCTTTAGTTTTAACTTACTTCTTTTACTTTATAAATGCAGGCGTTGCTATATAAGAAGCAGTAGCAACAGTGACTTCTGTTGTAATAAAGTTAGCTTTTCAAAGAACATGAGATAGAAGAAGTATTAGTTTCCATATCAGGTCCCAGCACCTATTACAACTTTCTCAATTTTCCAACTCCCATAATTCATGTGCTACTCAATTACTGTTGCGATGAAGCCCATACAATTCTGCAAGGTTTTAAGATTGAGTAAAGTGGCTCTAAGCTATGACAGTTAAGAATCATGTAGACCAATTGTTTTCCCACACTAGTCACATTTTGAGGATTTCTATCTTTAGGATTAAAAAAGCCCCCCCTGAATCTAAGTGAAGAGAAAAGTCTGACTCATTTAACTTTCTGCAATACAAAGCAGAAAACAGCAATACTAATGAAACAGGAAACATGGAAAAAATGAACCATGAGTATGGGAGAAACACAAATGTGGTACTCTCTGTTTACTCTCTATATACATTAACAGTTCAGAAAATATTTTACGATAGACTGAAAAGCTGTCTGTGGTTTTCTGGTGGAGCCATAAAAAACTTGGTTTTTCACCATCACCAATGGAAGATTTTCAAAACATAGTCACCTGATCTCTTCTCTCTTAGAGAAAATGGAAAGTCAAGAGCTTTCCCAGCATAGTTGGAGAGCAAAGTATCAATGTCTCCTGTGCTAAAGCCTATCTTCTGACCAACCAAGAGCTGTTGCAACATCTGCACAGCCACAGCTGCCCAATCCACTTTCATGTTCATCAATAACTGTTCCAGCATGAGCAGCGGCTTGCAGGAGAGGTGGGAATAGTTAGATCGAGAAGGCTCTGGAAGAGTCAGCAGTACCTTGAAAAAGGAGAGAAAGGAATACAGTATCTTGACCTACCGAGAAAAGAACTTGCAACTCAAGAGTAGAAAACAACAGTCTTGCAGCCAGTTCTTGAAATCATCTCTGCTACTTACCTTGGATCCCACGTAAAGAGCTTGAATCTCATTCTGGCGCATAACTGTCAGGTGCTGGTTGAAGTATGTTGTGAGATAATCCGCAAGGAAATGAGAAGCTGCTAAGCTAGGATATCTATCAAGACACCGTTCACTTATGACAAACTGAATGTCTGGATCATCTATCCTTTGCAAGAGCTGCAAAAAATTTTTTACATACATATACACTTTATACAGATTTTAATGGATCATATCAACACAACATATTGTGCTGCCTAGGCAGATCTACCTTCTCCCTTTCTAAGGCAAACACTTTTCAAAGTCTTATAGTTTAGAAAATAATTTCTGCCTTAATCAGTTTCCTCCACCATGTCAGAACTACTTGAAGCAAATTCTTTCACCTTCCTGAATACATATTCTGTTAAGTTATGCTGCAAACTCAAAATACTTAATACACATTCAAATAGCTGATTTGTAAAATAACAATGTATATACAAAGGAAGTCTAGCAAAATTGACACTCTCTCTCTCTCTCTCTCTCTCTCTCACACACACACACACACACACACACAGGTCATGGACTAAAATATATCCGCATCTATTATTATTTAACTGAGACCACAATTCTTTCTATGGACACGTGCCAACATAAGCATATTAAAACTAAGGATAGTTATTGTCAATAACTGTTGCAACTGGTCATCTAGCGTATTTCATAGTGTCATATGGAAAAGTCATAGCCCAAACTCTTGCATTTCTCTCTGTCTACTGCACTACAAGTTCATAATCACTGTCACAAACTTTTATCTCCGAGATGCATCGCTCTGAAAATTAGCTCAATATTTTGCTTTCCTAATGAAATGTTTACAAATCGCACATCGTCTCAGGACAGCATCCTCATCCTACTCCATATCCAAACATTTTGGCCTTTGAAGAAAAAACAAAGTAGCACGCAATGTTAGAAGCACGTGTCCCTTTTTGGCACAAAAGAAAGAATCCTGGAATACCTGAGAGACCAGTTACCTGGAGAGCCTTTTCCATATCTCCCATTTCCAACAAATGAAGGAGGTGCTCCTGGTGAAGGCTGATCAAATGATCCCTTGGGATAGAATACAAGCGGCCCCATTCTTCACATAGTTCATAATCCTGCAATAAAAATAAAGAGCACTTAAGAGACTGTAAATTGAAAACAAAAGTGTTTGGCAAGGCTATTCATTTATACTACAGATAGCCTTCCCCAGGCTTCTGCCCTTTAGTTGTACCTGATGGGACTTCCTGTTCCAAAGCAGCATGCAGACCAACCCAACTGGATATAGAATGACGTTATTTCTCTACTTGTTAAGCAAAAAATCATGGTAGAGGTCAGAGTCTCTACTCCTTGGCAACTGCTTGGTTAAGTCCCTGCAGTTTCCTTGCCAGGTTTTCTTGAAATTGGTTTTCCATTATTTTCTTCTCAAGGCTAAGACAGAATGACTGTCCTAAAATCACCCAGATGGCTTTGTGCCCAAGGCAGGGCTAGAATTCATGGTCTCCCAGTTTCTAGCCTAATGCATTTAATCACTACACCAAATGACTTCCTTTTCTACTACAGAATTGTTATATGGATTAAAGGAAAAGCTCTGTCTTTTGCCTTTTTAGAAATGGCTGCCCACAGTAAAGAAAAGGATGCTGAACCAAATGGTATTATTATTTCTGGACAGAAAATACACGGGGACCAGCCTCAAAGAGAAAAATATGGAACACTGCTGCAAATGTCCTACCTTTGCTTCTAAAACCATTGCTACAATGGCCTGCGGATCTTCTGTGCAAGTCCTCTTTAGATCCTGCCAGTCATGCCAGATGTGGTCAGCCTGTAGTCTAAGAATCTAAGAAAATAAAATCAAACAAAATTGAACAGGCACTGTTACAAAAATAATTCTGCAAGGCTGGCCAGTACCTGCATTTCTTTATTAGTTAAGTTAGTCTCTTCTTACAGCTTCTTCCAAGCTCTGCTACCTCCAGAGCTGTTAGGCTCATGAGATAAGGAGCCTCTGGTCTCTTCCTTTCAATGCAAATAACCTTTCCACTCTTTCAATGCAATTAACCCTTCACTCTCCCTAATCAGGTAACCAGCTTCCTCTTCCCATCGGTTGATTTATCGCACACAGTTTGGGAAACAGAGTGTTCTGACCTAGGCTTCCTGAGTCATTAAAACACACAAGTAGTCTCAAAAACTCTTTTATTGCAACAGCTGTGCATTCTGATCATTCAGAGAGGAGTCCCAATTAGTTATAAAGAGTCCTTCGGGAGAAGTCCTTTGGGAGAATCACCCACCTTTATCTCCCTTGACACGCTGCCAAAGACCAATTGGCAAAGCCACACAGTCCAGAATCAAACAGAGCTTCAGGCTTTAAGCTGAACCAAATGAACTAATGTTGCTTCCTGCAAAGGCTCATGTGCCTTTGCTCCTCTTTTAAGTCTTATGGGAGGGACCAATCATCTCTCAGCCCTACTCCTGAGTCGTCCCTTTTGTTTTAGCTGTTCTTGCCTTTTGGCAGCTCTGTGCATGGGCGCACTGGGAACAGGCTCCCCCTGTTCCTCTGCCTCACTGAGGTCCAACTCTGGAGGCTCCGGAGGCAGCACATACCTCCCAGATGGCCCTTTCTCTGCCTCTGATGCAGAGCTCTCGTCCGAGCCTTCCCCAGACTCCAGGACTGGCCCATGGTCCTCTCCAGCCTCTTCACTGTCTGACTCTGCTGCCAGCTCTGTAGGCTGCTGGCAAACCACAACACAGAGAGTACCTCTCATTCCCCCCCACATTCTGTTACTCATATGAATTCACAGATCTCAGCCTCATGATCAATTGCCTTGGCACTTCAGTCGCGCTACAGTTGCAGCGCCCCCCCCCCCCCATTAATACTATTAACCAGGATGCTAAAGAACCCAGAGATACAGACATTATGATGAAGTGCCTCTCTTGCCACTGTCTGTCATGGCTAATCCAAATGAGAGTTCCCCTGTGTGAGTATGCTGCTTCTGCTACTTAATAAAGTTGTATATATTGCTGTAATTCTGGGATCTTTTGTCCATTTTATCTACATAATCTTTTCTGGTGGATGGTTATTGCCTTTCCACGAACAGGCACTTAGGCTCAAATTTTTATTTTTTTCAAGAGGTCAGTCGAACAGCTGCTCCAGGGATAATTCTAAATTAGAAGTGAGCAACTTTTCGTAAGCAAAAATACAGTAGTTATTACTAGGATTTTTTTTAATCGCACCATTGGTCTTTACTACATTTTCCATCCATAAATATGGATATAAACTAAAGCTCACTATAAGAAAAAAAGGAGACAAGAAAATGAAGAGAGAACAGTGGAACTGTGCCCTGTCCCCTACACTGAACCTCCCCATCCTTATATGAATTTTAATCTTACTTTTCAAGCTGAAAAAAATTAGCTGAATAGGTTATAAATCTTTTTTAGAAAACTGTTTTAAACTTTCACATACTTTCTCCTCACGCTCTCACAATAGAAAAATCAATTTATAGAATACCAGGATTGTACTACATAATATACACTTTTATTTGCAGAAACCCAGTGATCCTATCAAGTAATAACTAAGTAATTTCCACTATCCTTAAAGCTAATATGGGAAAACAAAGGAATTGCAGTTTAGGGTACCTCAGTGTTCAAGAAAATAACTTATTGAAGGATGCATTAGGAGCAGTACATACACAACTTTAGAAATTGGCATTCTGGCCAATAATTCATTTAAGTATTGAAGTAATAACTTCCAACTACAGACTTATTACAGTCAGTCACTCTCACACAACCTAGCCAACCTCACAGGATTGTTATTGTGGGGAAAATTGGAGGAGAGTGTTAATGGTGGCATGTTATGGTGTTACATCATCACTTTGAGCTCTTAAGAGAAAAGAGGCAGCCATGCATAAATATTCGAACATAGACCTTGTGGAGAGAGCTTGGCTAATATGTTTTCCCTTCAATAGGAAGAAAGCAGATTGTACAGAGAGTAGTAGTAACTGGATCGACTAAGTTGATCCAGCCACCATAATCTCTCCTTGGTCAAACCCAGTTCACTTAAGATAACAATGTTTATTCAGTATACTGGTGTAAGGAATTTCCTTGAAGAACTGTGTATGTTTATGCTTGGCTATTCTTTATTAATTACATAAAAATTAGTTAATGAATGTGTACTCTGGAAACATACATATTCTGTCTTTTTTCTTTTCTTTTCTGCCGAAGTGCTCAATCACCATTGTCCTTTTTTTGAAATTAAGGAACATTTTATTAACTATCTTCAGCTTGTTGGTAATTTTACTTGAGATATTTACTGAACAACCTCTTCTCCACAGGCGCTAGACAGTTTACACCAGAGGTGGGTTTCAGCAGGTTCTGACCAGTTCCCGAGAACTGGTAGCGGAAATTTTGAGTAGTTCGGAGAACCGGCAAATACCACCTCTAGCTGGTCCCAGAGTGGGGTGGGACTGGAGATTTTGCAATATCCTTCCCGCAGGAGTGGGGACGGAATGGGGATTTTGCAGTATCTTTTCCCTGGAGTGGGATAGGAATGAAGATTTTACAGTATCTTTCCCCTGCCACACTCACCAAGCCACACCCACCAAGACATGCCACGCCTACCAAGGCACATCCACAGAACCAGTAGTAAAAAATTTTGAAACCCACTACTGGTTTATACCCAATAAACAGAAGCACCAAAGAATAGACGCCTCAAGTATTTTCCACATTAATGTCAAAAATGGAACAAGTGTACGATGAAGAGAAGAAGCCTTCAGGCATGCTTCCCAAAAATGAAGGTGGTTTGATGCACAAAAAAAGGTTATTTCCACATTCAGCAAGAGAAAGGAACAAAGGATCTCAGGGAAGTACTCTATACCAAATGCGATGCTTCCATACCTTTTGATAAATTTGAAGCTCCTTGATTTTGCTCTGCAGATCAAATCTGAGTTCTTCAGTTATTTCGGGGTCACAGGCACAATAAGCTAATATTTCCAGACAAGCGTCCAGAGGCCATTTATCCAGACACCGAAGGGCCAGTCTGCTTCTAAGTATGGCATCTCTCACTGGAAACAGGTAGTGCCATCCTTCCTCACCTAAAAAGAAGGCATTTTTCAAAGAGAGAAGCAGACTCAGTGCATTTTAGCTATGAGGGATAAACCTTGTAATGTTTATCTATCTAGTACTTATCTATCTAGTACTTATCCAGTACTAAGAAAGTAATAACAATGATTAGGAACATAGAAAACTTTCTTACACAAACCACTTGCTCATCTATTTAGTTTTGGATGCAGGAACTAACATCTCTATTCCTCAAGGTTTCTTTCCTAATTTTACCTGAAAATGCCAGAGATTTCACCTGGGTCCCCAAAGCAAAATATATGATCAATTCTAGCTTCCCCCTTTATTAACAGTGGTATGCCTCTCTCTTTTATAAAACAGAAATAACTGAAGGAATGAAAGTGATTATACATGTCCCAGGATAATGTTGCAGGATCCAATCTGGATCAGTCACCAGGATCATAAGTTTTGCCTTCTGAGCTTTCGGACTGGTGTTGGAGCCCATCCTCAGGGAACTTCTCTCTAGCAGACACACTCCAACACAAGTCCGAAAGCTTGGAAGAAAAAACCTCTCGTCCTGGTGACCGACCCAGATTCGATCCTGCATAACTGAAGGAATTTATTTTCATATCTCCTTTATCATCTCCTCTCCACCTCAACCAGACCATCTGATAGAGCAGGGGTCTCCAACCTTGGCAACTTTAAGACTTGTGGACTTCAACTGCCAGAATTCTGGGAGTTGAAGTCCACAAGTCTTAAAGTTGCCAAGGTTGGAAACCCCTGTGGTAGAGAATGAGCCCGTTGCTAGATTTTATGACTGAATGCATTTTCCCTTAAAAGCTAGAAGCTTAAATCACCCATTTGCAACTTCATATCCAAAACATCATTGCTTACAGAAAGAGTATAGATTATTTACCATCAGCTGTCGCACAACTCAATACAGCATCCCGCACGGTGACTAGCTCTTGCATATCCTGGCTGTAGAAATCCAAGATTTTGAGGGCCCTGGGCCAATCCTTCGCCGTGAGAGCTTGTTCAAAGGTCTCCATTAACACTTCAACAGCCATGGAGGAATGCAACCCCAGGAAAAGCAATGAGATGTGAGACTGTCCACAAAGCTCGCTAGCCAAACTGATTCCTTTATCCTGAGGATCCTTTAGAGGCTCAAACATAGTAAGAAGAAAACTTTCTAGGAAGGGAAACTCCTTTAACAATATTTCACATTCTTTGGAAATCTGATCCATAGACAAGGGTGCTTCCCTTTTCCCTCGGAATTCAATCCACGATAAACTCTGTTTGGGTGGCTTTTGCACTTTTAAGGCAGTCAGACAAGCCATGGTAGCTATGAGTTTTGACTGAGATTTTAGAAAATTGAGGGTGGAAGCGGTGAGCGAATGCTGGTTAAGATCAGGCAGAGAAGAGGGGGGATTATTGGAAATGTTCTCAGGCTCCATGGCTGGATTATGCACTGGAACCTCAATATCTGGCAGACAATGATATGCGTGCAAATGCGCTAGGCTACTGATATTTGTCAAAAGGGATTTAGTCTGGTTGCTTTGCATGTTGGTGCAGAGAGGCAATGCCTTACAGCAACAGTTGATGATCACTTGCTGCACATTTAAGTTCAGTTCTTCTTTAGCTAGCAGCAAAGACAACCTGCAGATTTGAGAACACATAAAAATAAATTTGGCCTTATATTATGCACTCTCTCTCTCACATTACACAAAAGGAAAAATGGTTATGGATGAGTATACGTCACCAAATGCGTATCAAACACCTCCAAATAAATGTGCCCATTAAGCATCTAAACACATAATGATTGAATAAACACAGGAAAGATAGCTGAACTGTCTGTGATTAATCATAATTTAACTGAAACACCAGGATCTCTTTGGGATTTTGTCATACCTTACTTTATTTTACTTTAAAAAATATTTTTTCAATTTTTAAAAACAGGATTATTTTTTTAAAAAAAACACACATTAAACTCTAAAGACATACTCCGCAATTGTTACAAGTGGATTTAGGAAAAAAATGTACATATTTATCATCTTGTTTTAGGTGGAAAAAAATTACATATTGAAAAATTTCAAACACAATTAATTAATCCTACAGCCTAGAACAGATTCAGTGCTGATTTATTTATTTGTGATCTTTCTTCCCTTAGGTTTAATACAATAAATTATAGAACATAGTATGTGTGTGGAATAACCTGATTTTAACATTTCCCATCTTAATAATAAAGGTAAGGTTCCCCTCGCACATATGTGCTAGTCGTTCCCGACTCTAGGGCATTGTGCTCATCTCTGTTTCAAAGCCGAAGAGCCATGCCAGAAGCGCATGGAATGCTGTTACTTTCCCACCAAAGGTGGTCCCTATTTTTCTACTTGCATTTTTTTTACGTGCTTTCGAACTGCTAGGTTGGCAGAAGCTGGGACGAGTAACAGGAGCTCATCCCGTTACGCGGCACTAGGGATTCGAACCGCTGAACTGCCAACCTTTTCGATCGATAAGCTCAGCATCTTAGCCACTGAGCCACCTTCCAATCTTAATAAGTACTTCTATATGGAAGATTGACAGATCAGAGAGTGGATCGTGCAAAGATGCATCTCTTTATTATGCTTGTTTTCACCATGTCACAAAGATTATTTCAGAAGATTTTGTGCTATAAATAACATATATTAATTATGAAGCTCATTTGATATTATCTGCTATAATCCCTAATTTACCTAATATACAAAAATAGACTTTGAAAAATATTTTATGTTTTATCATAGCATCTAGCATTATCTCAAAATAACATAAGAGACTTTAGTCTCAATTCTACATTTGATGATTATATATTAGGACAGGCTGTCAAACTCCCGGCCCATGGGCCAGATGAGTCATGTGCTGGCCATGCCCACGTCCGGTTTAGCGAAGGGGGAAAAAAGTCCCAATATGTCATGTGACGCTGCCGTGACGACATGACTTTGACACCCCTATACTAGGACATGTATAAATTACTTTGTTCAGATCCCATGCAGGAAAATCACATGAATGTTTAGAACAGTTAAAACAAAAGCTACAGTAATCCTTGACTTATGACCACAAATTGGGATCAGAATATCTGTTGCTAAGCAATGCAGTCATTAACTGAGTCTCATCCAATTTCTATAACTTTTTTCCACTTTAACAGTTGTTAAGTGAATCACCATAGTTGTTAAGTAAATCACGTGGCTATTATGTGAATCCAGATTTTTCCATTCCCTTTGCTTGTCAGAAGCCCCCTGGGAAGATCATAAATGGCGATCATGTGACCACAGGATGCTGCAACTGTTATAAATTGTCGAGATCCACTCGACACCTCGGACTATCATGGCGACTGTGGATCCTGACGCTCTGATGAGATACCTGACTTCAGCGGCGGGCTGGAGGGTGGTTTGGGGGGTGATGTGCACACTGGTGCTGGGGGGTGTTCAGGCGTGGTAGGTGGTCGGTCACACTGCGGCCAGGAGAGGCAGCCTGTTCCTGACACCCTGACGCCTTGTAATCTGATGCCGGAACTGCAGCAGCTAGCCGAGTTGCGCATGGGCAGTGACAGCGATACCTGGAAGGGCGTTATGATGGGCTAGGATGACCGGCGCACTTATTTAAATGGCGTTGGGAGGCAGCCGCTCCCAACACCGACTTTGTGTTTCTTTGCCAAGAATGTCAGACTTGTCGCTGATCGCGCTGGAGATTGTTTGGATTAAACCCGTTTGCAGCGCCTAGACTTTGGCTGTAGCGTTTTCATTCCTACACACTTGGACACGCAGTGTAAGCTGATATAAATACGAGTCAGTTGGCATGCATTTGAAATTTGATCATGTGACCACAGGAATGCTGCAATGGTTGTAAGTGAAAGGCCCAATCATAAATCACTTTTTTGGGCATTGTCATAACTTTTAATGGTTGTTAAATCAATGATCGTAAGTCAAGGACTAATTGTACTTTATGTCAGTGGAAAACAACGTATATAAACTACTCTACTAAGATACCTGACCAGGGGTGAAATGCTCCCGGTTCAGACCGGATCGCCCGATCCGGTAGCAATGGTGGCGGGTGGTTTGGAGAACCGGTAGCAAAAATCCTTGGGCCCCCGCCCCACACCATGCCCAGCTGAGCCGCACAATCATCAGAGACTTTTTTTTTTTACTTTTAAAAGCATTTTTTCTACAACCTCTTCCGACGAAAAAATGCTTTTAAAAGTAAAAAAAAAAGCCTCTGATGATTGCGCGGCTCAGCTGGGATTGTCAGAGGCTTTTCAAAGCATTTTTTTCTGCACCCTCTTGGCCAAAGAGGTGGTAAAAAAAATGCTTTGAAAAGTCTCTGACGATCCCAGCTGAGTTGCCTGATCGGCAGAGGCTTTTCAAAGCATTAGAAAAAATGCTTTGAAAAGTTTAAAAAAAAAAAGTTGGCCACGCCCACCCAGTCACATTACCCCCTCACCAAGCCACGCCCACAGAACCGGTAGTAACAAATTTTACATTTCACCCTGTACCTGACACTGCTATTACTACAACAAAAGCATGCCAAACCATTTAATAGCAGTTGTATTTAGATGATTGTGGAGTCTTTTGAAACAAAAGCTTAGTGATCTAAATTCAGCACAATACTGTACTTGTTTAACAATTGCAATCGATTCTGGTAACACGATCACTAAGCAACCACATAAGAGAAAGAGAAATTGAAAGAGAAAAAGAAAGAGAAAGGGAAAGAGAGAGATGTTGCAAAGATTGCTGGTTGCTGCTGTCTCGTTCCGATATAGTTCTCTCATATTATGCCAGAATGAATCCCACTCCATTATGCATTGTAATCAGATGCACAAATCTGAGCACAATTGTGTATATTGGTTGGAAAATGATTTTTTTACTACTATTTACTATGGTTTTATTATTGCTGCCAGTTGCAAATGGTCATTTTCCGAAGCAGTTGCTAAACAAGAACTACCCGTAATATTTCCAAAGAAGCACGTTCAGCCACTAAGCACATAAATGAAAGACTCTTACCTGTCAGGGGCAATCTGTTTCTCAAATAGAAGCTGGGATAGCAAATGAGATGGACTTTGCTGGAGCAAAACGAATGGATTTCCAACTTGGATCTCTGCACATTGATCTAGAAGCAAAAACAGTTATTAAAAAAATAATATATTGGTTGGACTTCGTTTCATTGTATGTCCCCAAACCCATCTTCCACATCTCTTGCCATGCAGTAATGCTAAGTGTTTGTTATGATCTTTTTACAGTATTCCAATTTCTGTTATGCATCTGCAAATTAGTTTATAGATTTTACCCTCTATCTTAACAAAATATACTTAAGATATCTACCGTATTTTTTGGAGTATAAGACGCACCGGAGTATAAGATGCACCTTAGTTATGGGGATGAAAATAAGAAAAAAGCTGATTGGCAGGTGGATCAGCCTCCCGGAATACCCCCAATTAGCTGTTCCCAGAGGTGAATTTTAGCTACAGGTTTGTTGGTTGTGAGCTCTGTGCCTTGCTTTTTTTTTTCCAGCTTCTGAAACCTCCCTTTAAGAGGCTTTTTTTTCTGCCTCTGAAAACCTCCGAAACAGAGATTCAGAAAAAAAAAGCCTTTGAAAGAAGCTTCAGAAAAAAAGCCTCCGAAACGAAGCTTCAGAAAAAAAGCCTCCAAACAGAGGCTTTTTTTCTGAAGCTCTGTTTGGAGACTTTTTTTCTGAAGTTCTGTTTGGAGGCTTTTTTTTAGCCTCTGAAACCTCAGTTTGAGAGGTTGGGTGGGGCTACATTCGAAGTATTAAGACTCATCCAGATTTTCACCCTCTTTTTGGGGGGAAAAAGATGTGACTTATACTCCAAAAAATACGGTAAGTAGTTCAGTGGGAACTCAAATATAGGCAAAAATGAATGCAATCATTTAAAGTTCCTATTAATATGCCCTTTTTATCCACTCTTTTTTGATCTGCTTTCTTTCATTACTAAAAGTGGATCCTCTTGAACTAAACCTACATACCTTGCTTCAATAGAGTGCAATCTCTCACCTATTTCTGGTGTGAGGCTTCGAAAGATAATGGAAGCCAGCTTGTTAATATAATCAAAAACTGTTTGTACATAGGCAGTCTGCCCATATCCCTCCGGCATAGTTACAGCATATTGGTCCAAGATTTTTAGAAGATGTTTGATCTGACCACAAACTGGATGTGTCTCTAATTCTGCTGGTTTCAGAAAAGCTTGTTCTACCAAAGAAGCAAGCATGTTTCCTTTGGAATCTGTAAAAACAAAAAGGATTAGATAGTACAGATCTGAGAAATCCAACTTTTTCTATCAATAAGAGAAATCTCCCACATTTGCACTAATATTGAACTGAAAGAATTAAGGAATAGCTATTGTATCTATATTTTTATATTTCAAGGATTTGTTTAGAATGTTAAATCCTATTTTAACTGCAAATCTATTTTTGGAAGCTGCCTTGAGCATCGTGCAGGTGAGGCATAAATCTAAACACATTTCATACCAGATAATAGAGTTAAACATTCATGAGCAAAAAAAAGAGTAATTCACCCGCATATGTACCTGAAAAATTGTCTACGTGTGCCAGATTTTGCAGGATTTCATCCAAGTGTTGTGACAAAACAAGCTGATTAGTAATACAGTCCGCAGTGAGATCTGGGTAACAGGTCTGCAGCAAATCCACAATGCTGCAGTGGAAATGACAACTTATTTTCTCATCAGAAATTTCTGTTAGGAAACAATGGGAAAATTCATTAATATAAATATTTCAGTCTCACTTGTAGCACTAAACACATATGCAAGAGCCGAGGTGGCGCAGTAGTTAGGGTGCAGTACTGCAGCTACTTCAGCTGACTGCTAGTTCAGCAGATCAGCGGATCAAATCTCACCGGGTAAAGGTTGACTCAGCCTTCCATCTTTCCGAGGTGGGTAAAATGAGGACCCAGATTGTTGGGGGCAATATGCTATTTAGTATACTGTCTTTGGTGTAAGCTGCCCAGAGTCCTCGGAGATAGGAATAGAAATAGGAATAGGCATAGAAATATGACAAATTAAAATATATATATATATATATATATATATATATATATATATATATATATAAATAAATATAAATATAAATACATACATACATACATACATACATACACACACATACACACACACATGGAAGAAATTAAATGTCATGAATGGGGTGAAATGGATTTTTTTTCAAACTGTCCTATAATATAAGCCTAAACTGAACTAAACTAGTTCATTAATAAAATGGGAGATCTGCAACATAGTATGTATAATGGGATATTTTAATATACATGCACTTATATTCTACCAAGACTCTAAAAGCCAGTTTGACTGAATGCTTTAATCTTCTTTTTGCCTTTTTTTTGTGGCAGACAAAATTTTGCAGGAGCTTGGGGTAGCAGGGAAAACAATGCAACACAATCTCCTCAATTTAAGTGCTTGTATATGGCTTCAGAACACAGGAGTGAAAGGGGGGTTGTGTTGCGACATTATAGAACACATCGTTTTTCCATTGCTATGGCTAGCTATGGATACCTGTGTTTACATCTTACTTTTCCTAGCATTTCAAAATTATCTAGCAATAATGATAACGCAAATCTTACATGCTGTAAAAGCAATAAAAAAGGAAAACACCTTAAAAAGTAAAAAAATGTTAAAAACCGGAAGGAAGAGATTAAATGAAATGAAACTAAATTCAAAGGAGTTACGCTATGAAAACAATAAAAACAGATCCTCAGGAATAGCAATGAAAAACAGGAAGCATAAGAAAAAAAAATCTTGATTCATAAAAAGATGGCCACTTAAATAGCAATAGCACTTAGACTTATATACCACTTCACAGTGCTTTTAAAGCAGAGGTGGGTTCTACTTACCTTTACTACTGGTTTGCAACGGGGCCGCGTGTGTGTGCATGCACAGAAGCATTTTCATGACATCAGGGTCAGTGGGCGGAGCCTCCTGCCGATTTTACTACCGGTTCTATAGAACTGGTGCGAACCGGGGGCAACCCACCACTGTTTTACAGCCCTCTCTAAGCAGTTTACAGAGTCAGCATATTGCCAACCATCTGGGTCCTCATTTTACTGAACTCGGAAGGATGGAAGGCCGAGTAAACCTTGAGCCTGGTGAGATTCGAACTGCCAAATTGCAGTCAGTCAGCAGAAGTAGTACTGCATTCTAACCACTGCACCACCACAGCTCTTAAAGTGGCCCCAATGAGCCACCTTAGGAAGTGGTGCCAGAACACAATTGTAAGAATGGAGAATAGTGCATGTGTGAATGAAGTAATGACATAAAGCCAAAAAAAAAAAAATACCTGATTTGGGCTGTCCTTGTGGTATGTTGATAATTTTACTTATTTGCTGGAGAACTGCTGGGAAACCTTTCAAGCCATCAGGATTCTGGTGAACGGAATCAAGTCTTCTGCCTGTTATTAGATATAAGATGATAACCCAGGAAGAAGATATATTAGTAGATTTATATACACACATTACCATTGTTTTCCTTACTTAACTTCTTCGAATTTTTAAAATATCAAACAGAATAGGGAAATTTACCTTTGATTTCAAGGCTATTCTGCAATTTTCTCTCTGCTGTTTCTAAGAGCTGCTTGCAAGTTTTCCACAAATTACACTGCGTAGTTGCCAAATCGAATATGGCCATAGCAGAGGGACAAAGCTCTTCCAGAACATTATTCAAAGGGTCAGTACATTCCAGTTGGATGCTGCTAGTCCAGAAGTTCTCTTGGAGCACGGGTTCAAGGCTTTCTGAAGGGGCAAGAAGCTTATCCGTAACATCCGAAATGGAGTAAAACACCATCCCTTGGAAAACCAAAAATGAAAGTTGCATTAAAGGATTTGGGACTTAATTTATTACAGGTTTTAAGTCCTGAAGCCTTCGTTTTCCTTCCACTTTGCCTAACTTCAGGAGTGTGTGACTTTTTAATGTTTATTGTGGTTTTACTTGAAACTGAGCAGAACACAACCACTGTTTCCATTAGCAAGATGGAAATTTGTCTTGCCAGTTGTAATGGACTTTGACCTAAAAAGATCTTATCCGTGTAGGAAGTAGCATACATAAGGAAGTACCATTGGATTTCTTCAGTTTCCAAGTCCTTACTGTACTATGAGCCGCGGTGGCGCAGTGGTTAAGAGTGCAGGACTGCAGGCTACTTCTGCTGAGCACTGGCTGCAGTTTGGCAGATCGAATCTCACCAGGCTCAAGGTTGACTCAGACTTCCATCCTTCTGAGGTTGGTAAAATGAGGACCCAGATTGTTGGGGGCAATAAGCTGACTCTGTAAACCGCTTAGAGAGGGCTGTAAAGCACTATGAAGCGGTATATAAGTCTAAGTGCTATTGCTAGTGCTATTGCTATTTCACCCATTTCAAACTGATTTAGGAATTCCTTTGATCTTATTGCAGGTGTGCATAGCGGATAAAAACCAGGAAATTCCAATAGCAACAATCTGAATTCAGTCCAGAGCTTTGATTTGCTTTGGTTTGTCTACTACTATTACTATTCTTTGCATGCATATATACAATATATACACAGAAAGTGAGTAGGGGGAAAAAAAAGAAGAACAGACGCCAATGATAGAGGAAACATGCTTGAACTAATAGCTCCTAATATACAGTGGTACCTTAGCACTCAACTATTTTGAAACTCGTCGAATTTGGTATGCAACTCATTTTGATGTGAAAATTTTGTCCTGGTACTAATCGTTTGTTTGGTACTCAATGCACAAGCTAGAACCTGTAGGTGTCAGCCACCATGTGACGCACTATATTATTTATGGGAAAATTTTGTTTGGTACTCATCATTTTTGGTACTCATCATGCTCCCGGAACCAATTAACGACGAGTACCGCAATATCACTGTATGGAGAAGTAAAACTCTTTTTTACTACAATACTCACAATATCTCGAATCTGTCTTTCATAATCAATTGCAGGGAGAGAGATTCAACAATTTATCTGTGCAACTTCTGTGTCATTAGGCAACATACAGCTCACTAGCTATCTAACTTTATCCTTCCCTCTCAAAAATAATATATAGCAACTTGAAATTTAATTCTGTTGAAGTTACATATGTACCATACACATGTATACGAAGCCTCATTTCCCAGGACCTCATTTGTTAAAATGAGTAACCAAATTTTACCAGCAGCTGCTGCATTTCCAATAGCCTGTAGGGTTGAACGGCCACTGCCGGTCTGTTTTAGGTTTCCAGATCCCTCTGATGACTGATGTTCAATCTTGTGTTCTACTTTTGCTAGCTCCCCAATCACTTCTTGGTAACGCTCCAGGAAAATTAGTTCACCGTAGGAAGCAGACGTTTCCAAATCAAACATAATAGCAACCTGATATTACAGAGGTAAGAGGCAACGTATGCTTGTTAAGTAAGAGTTTAAAACATATTTAAATCTTGACAGAAAAAAAATAAGCAGCTCAACTTTATTCCGATAAATCTTTCTAATAATTTCTCTGGAAGAATATAGTCAAAGAAATTTTATAAGGCATAGATAATATTTATAATTTATATTAAAAAATCTGCTGGGTAATTCAATCTTCCCCAATTGCCTTTAATTTTATCATAACATTAAAAAAAACATTTTTAAAACTTCAAGAAATTATTGCCTATCTGAATGGACAGATCTCTGCTATTTTCTCTGAAGAAACAATGCTAATAGGTTTTGAAATGTTCTTCTTCTGCTATCAAATACACACTCTGACAAAAATATATCTCCGTTTTCTCAATTAGTAGGGTGAAAACAGTACATCCTCCAGAGACTGCTTGGAGTACACAATACACAAGGAGTAGATCAGAATAATGGGATATTAATTTCTAAAGGTTCTGTGGAGAGAGTAAAAATTTATAGTAATATTCAGGAATCCTACTGGTTTCTGTCAATTGAGTTTCTGTGCCATTACCTGATGAGCTTCGATGTAATTTCCTCTCAAGATGCATGCAACAAGAAGAGATTCTGGTGGGGAAAGCATGGCTGGGATGAGGGAATTCTCTGGAGGCTTTATCCAGTATTCTGCATCACTACCATCAGAGGACGCACCAGCACTGCCTTCTAAAAACAAAAAACAAAAAACGCTATACCCATGATTAGGTTCACTTTGCTACCCACTTTACTACTTAGGGTACTGTCAGTCAAATCATGCCGACTGGCGACTCCCAGGGGGAGGGCCTTCTCTGTGAGGGCTCCAACCCTTTGGAATGAACTGCCCCCGGAGATATGGAATATCCCTGATCTCCGTGCTTTCCGCCGTGCCCTCAAGACCCTGATGTTCCAACAGGTGGGGCTAAACATATGAACATGTGAATGATCTTTTAAAATGTACACCGCCTTGAGTCCTACGGGAGAAAGGCGGTATAGAAATTAAATAAATAAATAAATAAATAAAATATACCCCAAGAAAAATACCAATACCAGCAGAAATGTTTTTTGAACATTCCGTGACATCATCAGATGGTTGCAAAATATAATGGGAAAAGGTAATTTTCTTTGTTTTGATTAGTTATAAAGTATAATTGTCACTCTTTACAGTTGCTGTTTCCATAGTATCAATGAATGAATGACTCAATCAATCAATCTGTTAATTATATGTTTGAAAGCCACAGTATCAAAACAGATTGAAAACTGAGCTGACAAATTCACAAGCATTTACAGAAGAAAAAAAACCTCAGCCATAATTTAGAAACTAAAAGCTGCCATTGGAAATACAGGTAGTCCTCAACTTACAACTGTTGGTTTAGTGACCGTTCGAAGTTACAACGGCACTGAAAAAAGTGACTTATGACCGTTTTTCACACTTTCAAACTTTGCAGCATCCCCACGGCCGCTTGATCAAAAATTCAGATGCTTGGCAACTGACTCCTTTTTATGACGGTTGCGGGGCCCCAGAAGCCACGTGAATACCTTTTGTGACCTTCCAACAAGCAAAATCAATGGGGAAGCCATATTCACTTAGCAACTGTGCTACTAACTGAACAACTACAGTGATTCATTTAACAACCGTGGTTAGAAAAGTCATAACATGGGGCAAAACTCCCTGAACAAACATCTTGCTTTGCAACAGAAATGCTTTGCCACAGAAGTTGTGGTCGTACGTGCGAGGACTACCTTTATGCAAGAGAAAAGGCAAAGCCTCTGAAAGGAGGAGCATGTATAAAGCATCTCTTTTCAAACGCTTAACGCCAGCTTGCTTGGAGGGCTTGTTCACCTGCGCTGTAAGGTGCCTTTTGGCTATTTCCACAATCCCACAATCCTCTTGGTTTCACTTTCTTCCCGGCAACGGCCCCTTTCCGAACAACTGTACGAACTTTGCAAATGAACGGGTTGCTTTAATGAGTAAACCTGAGGTATTTTGTAGAACACACTTGAAGATTTTTCAAGCTCTTCAGGTAAAACGTTCCTGAGACAGAAGCAACGTTGGTTTCCATGACCAAGAAAGTTCTTCCATACCTGATGTGCTGGTGACACTTAATTCACTGCTGGAGCTCTCCCGTGATGGGTTTGAAGTTCTTCTGTGTTCTTAAGCAGGAAAAAAAAATAAAGAGAAAAAGTTGAGCGAAGCATATCATTTTATTTTCATTACTGCAACTACAGACTAATTGAGAGATGAGTGGTAAAACTAAAGGTTTTATCCAGCCTAGAGAAAATCTTATATTATTACCTTGGGCTGGCTTAGAGAATTCGTATTCAGAGTATACGTATGCTCTGTATACTCTGTATACAGAGTATACTCTGTATACGTATACAGAATATACTATAAATTGCTTTGTGTTAAGATAATCTATATAATTTATCTAATTTGTACTAATTTTTATTTTACACCCCAGCCTCATATATTAACTTCATGACAGCACGGCCATTGCCCAAAATATCCAATATTGGTCTCCAAACTATGCAAATACAGGATATAACACAGGAGAAGGAAGATTTAAAACAGTCTGCCTTTAAACAAAATGTTTTACAGCAACAGCTTAGTTTATATTTGAAGGACTTTGTTCTCCCCGATATTTTCTATAAGACAGTATCTTATTACATTCATGTCAAATATAATTATACACATAGAATCATGACTAAGTCCCACCCTGTTCTTTAACCACTGCAGGACTAAGTGGCAATTTTCTTATCTCTAAGAAGCAAATTCACTTTAAAATACAGCTGCAGTAAGCACAACTTGTTGTTTTGGACAAAGCAAGCTCCTTCTTAAGCATTGCTGAACGGTATTTCCAACCCAGCTATTCTGGATGTTTGGATTAATCAGAATCTTTTGCTGAATGAGAGCTAGGGAGATAGGAGATCCCAAGATTTTAGATCTATGGAGTCTATTCAGAAGCATCTGCTACTTTTTAAATTTTATTTGCCTTTGCACTTAAGTTTATAGTGAATACCAAATATAGTATATTTTTTCTCATCTATCCCCCAATTTAAGATTGCAATTATGAACCAGCAACAGGTTGTAAGATACTGCAGTGAATAAAGAATTTGTCTTGCAAGACAGTGGGACAGGCCCCCTCCCCCAATTCCTATGAAGTTAAAAGGGGGAGAAAAGGTAGCATATTGAGGCTTGCAACATCCTTTTATTATGGTTGTTCTAATAAAAGTTGGTTAAAAAAAAGCTTTAGGTCTGCACGGTGTCTGTGACTAGTTTGCCCCCTCTTTTATCTTCATGAGAATTAGAGAGGAGAACCATCTAAGGCAGGGGTCTCCAATCTTAGCAACTTTAAGACTTGTGGACTTCAACTCCCAGAGTTCCTCAGCCAGCTTTGCTTTGCTGGCTGAGGAATTCTGGGAGTTGAAGTCCACAAGTCTTAAAGTTGCCAAGGTTGGAGAGCCCTGATCTAAGGTGTTTTCGGAAACCATTTTCTTGGCCTGGGCACAAGTGTCATTTATCTGATCATGGCATTGGTAACAGGTCTTCCCTCTGTCTTCCAAGACCATCTTCATTCACTACAGAGTTATAATACAGACAAATGATCAGAATCTCATAGAACCATGAGGTCCTGACTAGCAGAAGCAACAATACATCTGTGACAGTGATATAAGACTCATAGCTATTTCTACCACTTTACCTGGCTTTTTTCTTTGAGACTGAGTGTGCTTTTTCAAGAAGGATGCTTTGGTTAAACTATAGTTTATTCTAGTTGGACCACGATGACTACCTGCAAAAACACCATTAAGTTGTTGTATCATTGCCGTTTTATCACAACATGCATTAGATGAAAGCAACAACAACAAAGAACGATATAAATATTGAGACGTCCGCTCTCT
Source organism: Ptyas mucosa (assembly GCA_012654045.1). Taxonomy (NCBI): domain Eukaryota; kingdom Metazoa; phylum Chordata; class Lepidosauria; order Squamata; family Colubridae; genus Ptyas; species Ptyas mucosa. Next base: position 35,501,862 of record WNWU01000001.1, on the reverse strand, counting down.
CTCTATTTGGGTAATTCTCCTCACAGCTTCTTTGTTTAAAGCAGAAATATGGCTGCGTCGTGTGATGCATCTTAGCGAGAAGAATGAAAACTCATCATAATCAGGCTTGCACCAAGGATTACATTCTGATCCACAGCTGTCTTCTTTTCTGAGAGTTCTAAAACTTTGTGACATTCAAATATATTTCACTCAGGTATGTTTGGGGAAGACAAAATGAACTATCATTAATACATCATCCCCGATATTTGGGATACATCACACAATAGTTTTAAAGGCCCACACGAGAGAGATATTTTTTTGTAATGCAATACAAATATATCACACTGCTGTATCTTCTCCCTGTTCTTTTCCAAACCAACTTTATGTTGTAAGCTCACGTGTATATGCATCTTCTTCTTGACTTTCTCCACAGAAGGATGTAAAATTGCTTCTTTTTAAGCTGTCACCAAGAGAAGCACCTATCTTTTTTGAATGAAATCTCTTAATAATTCTTACCTGTGTTTTTGTTGCTGAGCACTAGTCTGTGCCGCCACCGAGCTTCAGAAAGATACTTGGAGAACTGCTGCATACGGCTGTGAAAGCTCTCCTTATTTACAGATAAATTCAAGCTATCTAGCAGAGCCAGTTCCATCGTAGGGATGTGTCTTGAATCCCACACAAAAGAATCCTCAATTTCTTTCAGATGCTCCATGAGCATTTTGAGAAATATTTCCAAGGCTTCCTCATTGACTAGAAATCCACAGATATTACTGGTGAAGTGTTTCAAATCCAAATAGCTCAGCCCAAAGGAACCACAATTTCTGTTGCTTGAGTCCAAATTGAATAATGTTTGGCTGCTCTTGGGTGCAGAGGAAGTGTGTGCATGAGCTATCACCTCAGGACTGACAGAGTGCTGAGGACTTGGTGAGGTGGATGAATCTTGGCTAGCACAACGCTCTGCTCTCTTGCCCAAATGGCTTTTTTTCCTGAAGCCAGCATCTTCTGCATTATCTTCTTCTTGTGGACTGTCACCGTAGAGATCACTTGAAGAAACAAAGAGCAAAGAGAATATATTTTCCAGGAGTTCCAACCTTAGAGGAGCAGGTATGCTTCTTAAATAATTCTGACACTTGGAGAGATAGTGAGGAAAGAGACTTGCATAATCTGTCTCTGTGAAGACAAAACAGTTAAGTGAACAGATTCAGTATTTTTCTCCAATCAACAACTCGGTTTGAGAATAGCTGAAATAAATTTGCTGACTTCCCCATAATGTAGTTCTCTGTGACATTATACCAGTGGTGAAATCCAAATTTTTTTACTACCGGTTCTGTGGGTGTGGCTTGGTGGGCATGGTGGGCGTGGCTTGGTGGGCGTGACAGGGGAAGGATACTGCAAAATCCCCATTCCCTCCCCACTCCTGGGGGAAGAATATTGCAAAATCTCCATTCCCACCCTGCTCTGGGGCCAGCCAGAGGTGGTATTTGCCGGTTCTCCGAACTACTCAAAAGTTCTGCTACCGGTTCGCTAGAACCTATCAGAACCTGCTGGATTTCACCCCTGCCTTATACCCATTTCCTCACTTTCTATCTTGTATGAGAGAAATTTTACAGCCTGGGGATCCTGGAAGGAGATATAAGGCTGCTTACGTGGACTAAACTAAATAAACATAATCAGCCCAAATAGAGTTTTGAGATTAAGAATTATTCATAAGGAAGTGAAAACTGCAGAACCTTCCTTGTTGTACTCTGGGAGCTGGGCCATAGCTGTAGTGGCTGACCTCAATATAAAGGAGAATATTTTGAAATTCAGGGGAATCTTAGCCCTAAGATTCTTCTACTGTTCTTATAAACTGTATTTTCTGCAAAGCAGAGGTCTCTTCTAAACTTTAAAAACTTAATGTTGGACCGTTTTATAGAAATGCCCATAAAAAATAGAGATTTATAATCGATTAGAGATTGGGAATCTACAAGTTGCCATTTTAACATACTTGGGGAAAGTTGGACTAAACAGTATCATCCAAATAGAGAATGCCACAAGGGAGGTGAACCATGATATTTTCTCTGCAGAATATGGTTATCCTCTAATTCTATAATTTAGTGTCGCTCCCCAAAACTTTGCACACTCCACAAATACAAAAGTTGGATAAAGGAAAGGAAGTACAATATCTGTGTACAAGAGAGCTGTAGTGGCGCAGTGGTTAGAATGCACTATTATAGCCTAACTCAATGCTCACTACCAGGAGTTCGATTCTAACTGGCTCAAGGTTGGCTCAGCCTTCCAACCTTCTAAGGTCACTAAAATGAGGACCCTGATTGTTGGGGGCAATACACTGACTCTGTAAGCTGCTTAGAGAGAGTTGTAAAGCACTATGAAGCGGTATATACATTTTTGTACTATTGCTATCCAACGTTATCATCAGAATGTGCTGCAATATTAGAACAATAGATAACATTTGCAATGACTAGCCCTGAGTTCTCACTGAATAAAATTCTGAACAAAACCATTCAAAACAAAAAGTTCACTTCAAAAACGGGCTAAAGGCAGAATGAATTAAAAAAAAGCAGCACAAAATTTAATTACAGGTTCTACAAGACCTGGATAGAGAGGTTGACTGGGAAATTCATTCTTCTCCAGAAGTTCGTCAGGGAGCTCAGTGACAAAGTAGTTTGCACAGTGTCTGCAATTTGAACCTCTGTGTGCTTTGACACACAATGCATAGATGGCATATTTCATGGCACAAAATGCCTGGTAAAGGGTAAGATTGTGCTGTTGACTCAAAAGGCGGACATCTGGCATCACTGCTGAATCTAAAATAAAAGAGAACACAGACAAAACCAGCCATTAGTTAACATTGGCATGCATGATTTTTAAGACTCAACAGCTGATAGCTGATAAGTTAATAGTTTTAAGACAAAATCCTACAGCCATTGGTTCTTCATCTCAAGGACCGGAGGTTCCTTTGGTTTTCTTCTGTGAAATAGGAAAAGTAGTTTTGATCTCAAAGCGGGAAAGTCCATGTTTTACCTTCCACCATCCTTCACCAGCCAAAGCTTGTGTTTCCTGGCAGTTTCCAAATTCAAGAAGGCCTCAAAAAAGCCATAGCAAGGCCAAGATGAGCAATACAACGTTAAAACAAGGCAATTAGGACTAAACATATTTAAGCAATAAAGAAGAAATTTTGGCCAACCGCATTACAATTTACAATTACATATTTTACCTTGAACTTCTGCGTCCTTAGTTGGAATTTTCTGGAAAAGCTCAATTACTGCTTCCTCATTCAAGGCTAAGAGGTCTGTAAGTTGGTACAGAAGGTAAAGGGAAGAATGGCACTCCAAACTATGAAGATGCTGCAGAAGAATGTTCTCTGGGATGCAGTTACTATAGAAGGAAGTAAGCATAGTTTGAATATCAGCAAATGCTGGTTTCATCTCTGGATTTTTTTCTAGATAAAGATACACAACATTCCCAGAGTTGATTTTACTTAGTCTGTGTAGTGTCTTTTTTAGCCCTTAGTTTCAAGAACAATTTACGCAACATGTAGAATACAAATACATTTAGTGACAAAAGCAGGCCTATATATATACAGAGCAGCCCCATGGCAAGATAAGCAGCAAATTTAAATTTAACAATTAAATAAATAAATAACATACTGCAGTTCTACAAAATTGTTTGTTCACTAGCAGGAGCCTATGCAATACATATGATTCACCAACAATTTAACTCTGCAATATAACTACACCAAAGGTTGACCACATCACATTACATATAGCCATGATGGTGAACCTATGGCATGTGTGCCAGAAGTGGCACGCAGAGCCATCTCTCTGAGCACGCCAGCCGTCGGCCGTTGCTCTTCCAGGTTCTGGTGCAAACATGCGCACCAGCCAGCTGGTCTTTGCACACATGGGAGTGCCAAAAACCGGAGGAGGAGCTCCCTGGTGTGCATGTGCACGCCGGGAAACTGAGCTTCTAGTTTCCGGCGTGCATGTCAGCTGGTCTTCATGCGTGCATGCATGCCAGAAACTGGAAGCCCAGGGGACCGGTGCGCATGCTGGAAACCAGAAGCTCAACTTCCCAGTGCACGCATGGGAAACTCCTCCAGTTTCCAGCACTTCCACGCATGTGCGCCAGGGAGCTGCTCTTCCAGTTTTTGGCGCTGCCCCACGCGCACACGTGCGCTCCTGTTTTGGTACTCAGTGCCGAAAAAGTTTGCCAACACTGACATATAGGATACAAATTTGCTTAAGTGAGCAATGATGGAGATAGATACTGCCATAGCTAACAGAAACAGAACAATTAAACCAGCATAGCTGAATGGATGTATCTACTCTAGTAAAAAAGTATAGACAAGAATTGTAAAGATTGCAACTATACCCAGAGACAGCTACTAACCCTTTCCAATCACAGCTACAGCCAGAGGCCAAGCATGCACACATTAATAGACAGTACTATCATTGTATTTCAATACCAGTAAGTTTGACTGTGGGGAAAGATCTTCCACCAAAAAATTAAGCCAAATACTCCCATGCTGTATTACCTATTCTGCTGTATGCACCACTCAAGAACCTCCACCTGGGCACACAAGCCATCACAGAAGTCTTTTAATACAGAGTCATTGCAGAAACCCTGTTAAAAACAAAGGGGGGGGGAGGGGGAGAAATAATCTTCTTTAATCCTTGCTCCAAAAACAAGGCAATGAGCACACTCTCTGACCTCTTTTGAGAAACAAACTATGGTCAAAAGAGCGAAGTGTGCTTTGGACAGGAATGTCTGACTTGCCTGAGATTTGTGTAGGCTCTGCAGCAGCATCTTTGCCGATTCTAAACTGCAACACTGAGTCCAACCAAGCAATATCAGGAGGCGGCTGAGGTAGCTGAATTCCTTTGTCAGTAATCTGCTGAGGCTTGAGAAATCTTCCCTTTTCAGTAAAGTTAATGCTGTAATCTATAGGGTGGAAAAATGACTTCTTTATTCTAAGACTATGGAATGCTGGCAGTATGGCTGTAAGATGAAAGTATAGGTTTAATATGCCAGAAAACATCCTGTAGATAAAATCAAATTCATACATTCTGATGTACATTTTAGCTCTTTTATTCATAAAGTATAAACTGGTATCATCTGCAAGACTGTGTATGAAAACAGAAAAACTGGAGTGGAGAGAACTGCATGCTATTCTTCCATCGATGGATAATAATGGAAGATCTAAAGATGACTCTGGTGGGAAAACAGTAGTCATATTCTGAATGAATATAATCCAGGGAAAGCATATTCTTCTGTAGTTTTGAAATAACTATAGGAGTACAGGAGTTTATGGAAAAAACTCATTTACAGACATGTGTCTACTTGTATGGAGCAAAGTCCATGAGTATCCACCTTAGGGCTGTGCAAGACTGAACAATTCTGGAATAATTTATGGCAGAGAACTCCAGACTGTTCTTTTTCCAATCTGTACCATGCAAACAGCCAACATGGGAGGATGCTGACCCATTTCTAGTCTTAAAAAATTATAAGTCCCACTGGTTCCTAAAAGTAGAATTAAGTGCAACCTCTTGTTTTGTTTCAGGCAGCAAAATTATCTTGGGACAGGTTTAGTTCTGAAATAGTACTATTTACACAATTAACTTGTTCAATGTTTCTTATGTCTCATTATGAATTTACCAGAATTTGTTCCAAAAAGTGCTTGTTGCTGCTAATATAGTAGAAATACGCAGCTTTCCAAGAATAAGCCTGCTCATGATCCAAGAACAATGCCATCACTACCCGTTCAGCATCCAGATGTTCAGGTGTACCTGAAATATTTAGAAGTATAATTAGTTTCACATTTAATCAAGTTACAGGAGATTTATACTGGAAGTAAAAGGAATCATTTTGTAAAGATTTGGTACTTGCAATGGCATAAAGTACAATTTGCCTAAACACAAGAGGCAGGGATAAGAAGAGAAGCTGTTCTTGCCTTACTACATTCAGTTCTGTATTGTTTATCAACTATGTTAGTAACAAGGATATTAATGATCTGTGGCTTATTCTACATACAAGTTTTAGCAATCATTAAATGCTGAAACCACCCGTATGCGCTATTCATTAGACCAGCAATTGATTTCTTCAGCTGATCTAAATATACACACTTCTTACTTAGTCTAGGGCACCAGAGTTTAATCTCCTTCAAATTATTATATCAGGTATGGACACCCATAACTTTCATGAAATTCTCCCCGGCACACTATGGTCGTCCCCTTGAAATTCAGGAACAAAATGGCCAATTTTTAGTATTGCAAAGTTTGGGGGGTTTTTTCCTTGCTAAAATAAGAGTGAAGTGGATAAACTCTGGGAGGTAAAATGCATCAATTTCTAATCTAAAACAATCTCAAACCTCAAAGTTGTGCTATAAAAATTCAGCCATTTTGCCCCCAAATTTTGGAGGCACAATTTTGAGTTGGGTTTTTTGGGAGGGAGATTATAGCATAGATATTGAAATTACTTCCTGTCTATTCCATTCTTAATTCCACCCTTTCCCCCCTCTCAAAAAAATAGGTTAAAAAAATAAGCTCCAGCTCTTCCTGTGACATCATCAAACCCTTCCTGTCATCCAATTCTCCACGTGCTCACTGAATGGTGGCCTCTAATGCTCCAATAACGGCTGCCAATTCTTCAGCCTTTCAGCATCAATTCAGATGATCTGGAAGGGTGGGCGCCACACAGAATCCTGGTGAGGGCTGGATGATGCTCCTTAAGGCACAATGCATAGTAAGAACTCAGACTATACAACCACACGAACCTTTGCCTGGTGACTTTTGACTCAACAGTTTTTCTTTCATCTTCTCAATAAATACACTGCCAAAGAGACTAAGCAAGGCATGGCTGTCTTTTCGTAACATGCAGCTGAGTAGCCTCTCCTCTCTAAGAGGACTCTGCTCAAACCAACAAGCATCCAGAAGTTCTCTGCAGAGGAGCCTTAGCTCTCTCGTCTGATTGTCCGCCTTCAAATTCAACATACTCAGGGCGTTATAGATTTCATCTGCGACTTTATTCCCCTCTTTCTCCAGTAATTCTGGATTTAGCTGAAGACGCTTCAAACATTTGAGTGAATCCCAAAGAAAGCCAACAAAAACGTTCTGTGGCAAGCCACTTTGTATTACTGAAGAACTACATTCCACAGGATCACGCTGAAGAAGTTCTAGTATGGATTGCAATTTCCGGGGAGCCTGCAAGAGCATTTTTTGAAGAGTAGACATCACCTCCGCACTAAATTTCTGTACTGATCCATCTCTTTGTTTCTTATGTAACAAATGGTTGTCTTCAAATGCTTCATAAAGTTCCTTAAGGGGGAAAAATAGCTAGATAAGAACATTTTCTTCCATAAATATATTAAATATGAAAAATATATCAAATACGTGTTAATGGTCAAATGTATTTATTCAGTAGAAATGAGAAAAAGCCCATATAATGTAGAAACCAAAAGTCTATAGAGATTCTCAGTCATCCAGATCATGGTAGTCCCAAAAGTACTTTTTCAAGAGGCAACTGGACTATTCCCCACTATCCTGTCAGAGCTGAAGAAACTTCTTGGATGAGAAGCAAAACATCTTCAAAAGAAAAACAAGAAAGTCCAGTTGCCTCCTGAAAAAGCACCTTTGGGACATGTAGAAACCAATACCTGTCTGTACACACCTATCTCTTTGGCAGCTGATAATGTTGCAGTTAGCTGGATTCCCTGGTCCAGCCCTATGATTATGAGACAGCTGCCTCTGGTCTTCCTATTCCCAAAGGTACCAATACAACATCAAAGAAGAAAAAGAAAGATGAATTGAAAATTTACTTGATTCCCTTCAGGACCACAAGAAATCTTCATGATACCAGATAGTATTACAAAAGGAATCACTTAGTTCTTCTACTAATCTTGCATTCGCGGTTATTTAACATGAATGATACTCATAGGATGGTATTTCTGAGTTTGGCACCATCCAAATGTGCTGGACTATAATATTCAGATAATGGCTTGGAATTAATGAGAATTCTAATTCAATCCTTCAGGATATCACAGTGTAGAAAACAGCACTGTGATTAGATGTAGGGATATTGGGTATCAAACAAACACCCAGAAGAAAGTGGTGTCACTGTCATTGCTGTGGCAGACTGTTTTTCTATACTGATGCCTTAACCACTTTGTAGCCTGATGTCTTAATCACTACACGAAATTGGCTTTTTCCCTCGGCCATAGCCACTCATTTAGTTCAGGCCTATCACAATCCCACAGATCAATTTACCCTATAGTGTTGTTAAGAGAAAACAAATCTGAACCACAAGGAAAGGTAGGATTTAAATCTTAACAAGTAATTAAGTAGCTATATGGCATTCCAGCTTTGTAATACAGGGTGCTGAACTGAAGCATGTAATTTGAAATAATTGCAATGAAGACCATTAATATTGTATTGAAAGAGATATATCATTTGTTTCTTGCATTATCTGCTATTAAAACTCAGTGAAACCAAAGGTGAAAAGAGCCAAATTCCAGTTAGGGAAAGTCAGTTCCTGATTCACACATTCTAGAAGCTATCACCTCACCACCTATTTATTCCTACTATTTATTAATTTTTAATCTCATTTTTCTGTCTTTATGAAATTCAAACCACCCTACACCAATAAAAATACAAATGAGTCATAAAAAATAAAACAATACCATTAAAATCAGAGCTAAAATTACAAATTAGTCACACTAAAATAATTCAGTTAAACACTTAATAAAAGAGGTAGGGTTTACTATTCTCCTGAGCATGAGAACAGGGGAAGAGTATTTTATAAGCTGGAGAGGACACAGAAAAAAATCTAGGAACATAAGCTTTTGACTGTGAGAGGCTATTCAAAAAGGCTTCTCTTGATGATCTAACTAATCAGGCAATAATCAGGCCATTCTGATTTTATAAGCAGTTATTTCATGGCCTAATTTATGTAACTGTCATAGTAATCTTTCACATTAAAACTTTGGATAGAATAGAACTGCTGTTGAAAAAGTCATGATGAAAATGTAATGTTGAAGATTATTAGAAAAAGAACAAAAAAAAATAGAACTGTCAATATAATGATGCCTTTATTACAATTCCATTGTGCAAAAGCATTTGGAAATACCTTATCTCTTTCTTTATCACTGCACTTTGAAAGAAAAACTACTGAAAGTAAATATATAGAAAAGGCAATCAAAGTGATCAAAAGGGTAAAACAACTTCCCTGTGAAAAAGACTTTGGCATATGGCATATATGAAGATGTATAATAGGTAATATTAGACAGGTAATGTTACACACAATAGACAAAAATGGAAAAACATATATTTTTCTCTCTCAAAATACTAACTAGAGCTGTGGTTGAACTGAAATGTGGGAGATTCAGAACAGATCAAAGAAAATACTTGTTGACATTGTGCAAGTCAAGATCTACGAGTCAGTATCACATGATATAATGTTATCCAACAGTTTGTAAAGTTCAGATAAATCCAGGGAGCTATCAGTTACTGGTGATATGCATGGTGGCCATAATTTCTTCCTGTATCAGAGGCATTGTATTTCTCAACAATGGATCCTCAAAGAAACGTGTGGGAGGATCCTGATGTCCTCATTGCCTACAGTAGAAGGCTTCTTTTGTTGGCCATTTACACTTGTACAGTAAGTGTAACACTAAATTAATTAGCACTCTCGTCTATCCAACAAAGTTCATATTCTTATATTAGTATTCTGAATTAACATCCAACCTGTATGTACTAAATACTGTGTTCAGACATGTCTGCACGGGAAATAACCTGTTATCCTTAAAAAAGAACCACACCTTTAGAACAACAAATGGGACATCTTTTTCCAGTTCTTCTAGGAGAAGCAAGAATTCAGTTTCTCTTTGGAGAGCTGCTGGGACAGTTTTCTAGAATTATTAAAGAACAGATAAGAAAATGTAAGAAAAAAATGGCAAGTATGAATAAGAATTGCTACATACTTTGTGGTGTATAGTTTCAGATGCTTAACAACACCTAGCAATATCCACATACCGTGATATTTCCCCAAACAAATGGATTGCTTTTTTTTTTTTTTTGCAATTGCTCCCTCAGCTATTTACTGGTATGTATGAACCTGCATTTGGCTCAGACTCAAGGGTTCGACTGATTTTAGCTACACATATAGTTGGGGAAATTATTTTTGCTACTCCCAGATTATTTAATTAATTTAGACAACTGCTCAATTTCTCATTAAGTCAAGAGGTGAATCTGTAATGGCAGCTTTACAGTCAGGAATTGCACATTAGACTGATTTTCAATGCACAGGAGCAAGACAATTTAAAAATATAAGTACCTTCGCCAAAATTCAAGAGTATATTCTATTATGAGAATTACATTATAAGAGTATAGTGAAATATAGAAATTACATTATTAGAGGGGTTTTTTGCCTTTGAATCAGGATTGACTCCCGATGACTGCTTGGACAAGACCCTGAAGTTTTGGCAAGATTTTGGAAGTGATTTACCATTCCCTGCTTACTAGGGCTGAGAATGACTGATGCAAGGTTACCCAGCTGGCATTGTGTCTGAGGCCCCATGGCTTCCTGGGTACTAATCTAATGCCTTAACCACTATTCTAAACTGCAGCCTTTTAAAAAAAAGAAAAAAGGAAAGCATTTTTTGGGAAGCAGTTTAAGTAAGACTGCAATATGCCTATTTGATTGCAATCCATTTTCCTTTGCATTGTTCAGAATTATTTGCCAAGCTTCTTCCTATCCAGCCCAGGTTTAGTTGACTTATTTGGCTTAGGGTAATTGAAAGAAGTTGGGACACGGTGGCTTAGTGGCTAAGACGCTGAGCTTGTCGAACAGAAGATTGGCAGTTCAGGGGTTCGAATCCCTAGCATCGCGTAACGAAGTGAGCTCCCGTTACTTCTCCCAGCTTCTGCCAACCTAGCAGTTTGAAAGCACATAAAAAAAAAAAGAATGCAAGTAGAAAAATAGGGACCACTTTGGTGGGAAGGTAACAGCACTCTGTGCACCTTCGGTGTTTAGTAAGGCTGGCCACATGACCATGGAGACGTCTTCAGACAGTGCTGGCTCTTAGGTTTAGAAACGGAGATGAGCACCACCCCTAGAGCCGGAAACAACTAGCACGCATGTGTAGTGGAACCTTTACCTTTACCTTAATTGAAGGCAAGTCTTAAGACTTCTTGTAATTACTCCAATGATGATTCCTATCTTTTATTGCTACTGCAAAATTTCTCTCTATACTAGACATAGTATTTTTCTACATAGGACTAAAATGTTTTTCTTTACCTGTTTGTGTGATAGCCATTCCTGCAATACAAGGAGCCAAAACCAAGCAAGTTTTTGAGGACTGTGCTTTGATTCACTCCTACAAACATGTAATTAAGAATATATTTACATAATATACGTTCACTTTTTTAAAAAAATACTCTTAATATTTTAAATTGCAACCATAGCAGGAATTACACAATAGTCCAGAAAACTGTAATTCTCAAAATTTCACCTGAAGCTAAATATGCACATAGTGTAAACTCACTCCTCTAACTTTCTACGACCCCAGTCACTTGGACTTCTTCCATCTGCCATAACTATACTTTTAGAAAATATGTAGCAAATTATCCAATTTAAATTTGAGAATAAAATAATGGAAAGTATTTTTTCCGGAGTAATGACCAGGAAAATGATTTCCCTGTGTTCCAATAGATCACCAATTTTATAGCCTCTAAAAATATAGTAAACCATTTAAAAGCTAACATGCAGCAATATTCAAATCTTGTGAATATCAGTATGTTAGCACCACCAGCAGATTTAAAACTCTGGAGTTTCTTTAATTCCTGAAAAATATTTCACATTAGTTCTAAGCATCAGAAAGACTGTTCATTCTGCCTCTAACCACAATGTGCACATTAAACTCAAATTTTTTTTTGCTGGTCTACATGGAACAACATGAAAAATAATTTCAGGCTGTAGTTCATTATAAATCTATCTGCAAGGTAAGTAATCACACTGACAACAATTAAGAATTACTTGTCCATATGCATGTACAGGATTGCATTATTACATGTTATAAATGATGAAATCTTCCTTTCACACTACTTTCACCCATTTGTGATTGAATATAATTTACCTCAAACGGGAAGGGCAGATTATTAGGGCATGAAGGATTTTTTCAACCTTTTCAGAGCCATCATCTTCCAACTGCTGTAATTGAGGGACACAGGCCTGTGCAAGTTCCCAGTCTCCCCTTTGCACACATTCAGAGAAGAACCAGAAGAGTCGTTCAAGGGATGTTGCTTCCTCTCTACCAAATGGATACATTTTCCTGCTTCAAAAGGCAAAACCTTGATTCATCAGCTCCTACTTTTAAATATATTTCATATATATATGTATATATACAGCTGTTGCTTATAGTGTATTTCCTAAAATGAAAAGATTTTGGAAAAAGGAAAAAAAGAACTTTAGTCTTTCTCAAAAGTTTAGCCAGTTAGAAAACCACAGTAACTGTTTTCTGATTTAAAATTCCAAATTCACCACTGCTCCCCCTTCTAGCTCAGCTGCACGCAGGTGGAGAAAAGTTTCTTTATTGTCTGATTCCCCAGATATTTACCAGCTTTCCAAACCCTGACTCTGCCAAGATCTGCACCAAAAATCAATAATAACTTGCAAAAACATCCTTGTTTACATACTACTCATTTCAATCAGCAGAACTACTTAGTTAATTATGTTGGGAAAGTGTGTACAAACAACGTTTGCAATATTCTTGCCAAATGTATCTTTTCTTTTATGTACACCGAGAGCGTATCCACCAAGACAGATACCTTGTGTGTCCAATCACACTTGGCCAATAAAGAATTCTATCTATCTATTATTTTTGCAACTAAGAGAAATTGTAACTAGAAGTCCTCATTAAATCAAAATTTCCAGGAATCTATCCTTCCTGAGGTCTAAATATATCCAGTTCACATGATTTCCACTTCTTCAACAGGTACTCTGAAATAAGTCCTCTAACTGTAGCAGACTGGTTAGCTCCCACAAAGACTTGTTTTTCCTCTGGCTCTTGGCCGCCATCTAGTGGTCGTCCAGACTCTCGCAGGCCAGATCGGGTGATCCTACACCGTCCTAGGCAAAGGAGGTATACTGTACGGTCTTGATATTAAGCAATGCCCCACTGGGGGCTGACCGCCTCGAAAACTTTTCGAAGCCGCGCCCTCATGAGTAAGCCGCCGTCTGTATCACAGTAAACGCAGGCAATAACAGGGGAAGGTCTGCCCGTCTGGATTTGCTGATGGACGCGCCGTCTCCTTTGATGAGAGCAGCCTCTGCAAAACTTTCCCAGACATGAAAGTCCCTGCTTCGGTCTCGGAGTTTGACCTCTCACGGTCCCCTTGTTCCCTCAAATCTCCGCCTTGTAAAAGAGGTAACTGTTCCCGCCTCCAGCCTGACTCACCTGGGGGGGGACAAAAAAAAATAGGTTTACTATTTTCTGCGCAACCCCTCCTTCCCGATGCCATCGAGCGTGATGGCCGCAGCCATGTTGAACAGCGTATCAGGTGATCTAACAGGCCAGTGACGTCACGGGCGGACTGGAGGGGAAATACGCCATTGCTTCGTCGGGCAACGAGTCTGGGCAGGCGCCGTGATTCAAACGGGCAGGCGAAGCTGGAGCTCGCGCTTCTCCTTTAGTCCTTCGTCGGGGTCTCCCGTCTTCCTACCTGCTCTGGCTTGCCCCGCGGAGGGTGTGAGTGCGGCTGCGCAAAGGTTCTTGGCTTTAGGGTTATCCCAAGTTGCCCTCTACGACTCTCGGTCGTTGCGGCCGTGTCCGGCTTTGTGCACCTGGGATCTCGCAACACCCCGTATGGAGCAGACGCTTCTTCTTCCCTTCAGACTCCTTTACAGAAAAAGGCAGGAAAGCAGAGAAAGGATTTCTCTGAGTCCCGAAAGGTGGAGGCGAAGGCAGCGGTCCCCACTGTCTGTCGATCCAGCACGAATGTTCGTGTGGACACGCACAAGTCCATGGAATTGTGTTATAGCAGTATACAAAACTGATGTGCTATTCTCTTGCCCCTGGGTGCTTTTAAATTCCCTAGTCTGGTCTACATCCCCGTGATTTCTTGGTAGTCTCCCATCCAACTACTAATCCAGCCCAGCTCAGTTTAGTACTTTCCTCCAAGGCGAATTGGGAACCTGTGCTGTGAGGTCCTTCAATGAAAAAGAATTAGGAGTTGCTTTGAGCAAGAATCTCAACGGACATTTTCAAATGGCAGCTCCCTTCTTTTCTTTCCTAGTGAAAAAGTCCAACACTCTAGGAATATGCCCAGAGTTCAAAACAGTTTTTTTTCAAACCAGCGGAATTTATACATAATGTATAATTCTTTTCTTTCTTTCCCTCCCTCTCTCCCTCTCCCTCTCTCTCTCTCCCTCCCTCCCTCCCTCTCTCTCTCTCTCTCTCTATATATATATATATATATACACACAATCTATATCTATCTATCTATCTATCTATCTATCTATCTATCTATCTATCTATAAAATTGAACCCATATGAAAAAGACTAGGTTAGAAAATAAAAATTAGTTTACAAATCTATCACTTCACAGATAATCCTGGTGTCAAGGGATGGGCCATTTTATCAGAAAAAGGATTCATTCAGAATCATGGTTGCTATCAAATCTGACTGACCAAGATGTAAAGCACTTGAGAGCTATTTCATAAAGTTGGTTAGCACAAAAAAGTGCTAATGCCGCAGCTCTTTTTGGAAGCCTCCTGGGACTGCTTTAAAGCATGTCATAGCTGTCAACACATGAATGTGCATGCCCAACTGCTTCAGATCATTGTCAGTCCCAATGAAAATTATTGTCCATGTAATCACAGCGAGCTGTCTTCCCATATTATATCCTCTACTATAAACCCTTTTTCCTCTTTTCGTATCATTGAGACTCTGATACTCAGTTTAAATGTCTATGGAGATTCTCAGTCATCCAGGTCGTGGTTGTCCCAAAGGTGCTTTTTTCAAGAGGCAACTGGACTGCCTGATTTTTTCTTTAAAGACATTTCACTTTTCATACAAGAAATTCTTCAGCTCTGATTGGATGGTGGGGAATGGAAAGATTTATATTCCTTGAAGACTGCTGGTCATTTGCATTGTTTAGAATTTGCATTCTTTTGAGGATACCTGGAGGTTTATTTCTGTCATCAGGGTCACCTGAGTAGTGCAAATGGGTGTGGAGCCTTGAAGCTATTGAAAGGACTGTGTTATAGACTGGAAATAGATTATGTCACATCCCCCCCCCCCCCCCCTTGAGAGGGGGTTGTTCAATTTTGACATGGATGGCCTCTTTGATTCCTCTTTCAAACCAGCGGTCCTCTCTGTCCCAAATGTTAACTTTGCTGTCTTCAAAAGAGTGGCCTTTGTCTTTTAAATGCAGATGGACTGCTGAATCCTGTCCTATACTGAGTTTAGTTTCATGGAACGTTCCTACCTTGCAACTTAAAGATGTTGGGGGCGGGGGGGGGAATGAATGGAAAAGGAAGAGAGCATTTGCAGTGGGATGGGCAGTGGGGTGGGAAAGCAAAGGGAGTTTGCTTCTCCCAATCTGGGCAAAAATGGAAGCGCTGCCTATTGAGAGATTAAGGATTGAATGAAGCTTCTAGGGTTGAAGACTGAAAAATCAACATAAGATGATTAAAAAAAAACTCAGTAACTGCTGATCAGCAGAGAACATTGTCCAGAGCAAAATGGATGCACTGAGAAGGGGAATTGCCAGGCACTACAACCGATCTGGGGCTGCTACCAGAACAGCAAAAAGGGCTGGAAGGGCTTAACACAGTTTGGCCTAGAAAAGAGGAGTTTTGAACCAAAGCTGAAAACTCAGGTGCGGAGTCCATGTGCAATAGGCTGAGTGTGGGAAGAGGAGGATGACATTACTTCCTCATACAGGAAGTGACCTCTACTGGCAATGGGTCAAACGTGTAGAATCTCCCCTAAGACCATTCAGTTTGCTCCAGGATTCTGTAATAGTTTAGTTTCCAAAACATTAACATTTCCAATTGCACATTCCATGAATATAATCTCCATTATTTATTTACCATTACATCGCATTGGTATTAAGCTTGTTCACCTTGTGATTGTAATATCTGAAAATCAAGTTCATAAAGACATTGGAATTGTAGCTGGTTTATCACATCTTTAATTATCCTGTTTATTTTGCCCTGAAGAGAAGTGCCCCTTTGTTGGAAACATGAATGTCTCCGAATGGAGACCACCAAAATATTTCACTATGTGGCGCAATATTCTCCAAGTATTGATTTACAGACAACATCTCCTCAGAGATTTTTCATTGGATGATGCTATGTATGGTTAGAACCATATAAAAACTACCCTTTGTTGATCCTTGGGAGAGAAGGCAAAGCAACTGAGCTTCCTTCTTACTATTCTGGTTGTGTTTTGAAGATACTGACTATTGTGACTCAGCTATATATGCAAGGGTGGGGTCTAGCTGGTGTTTTCTAGAGATTATGTTCTTCATGACATCCCCTTTTTATTCTATCCTTTTTGTTTCTTATGTGGATGTATAGAAACAGGAACAAAAGTTTTTGGATCGTTTCTAAAGAACATAGCAAGCCAAAAAAAATGACAGAAAATGACAAGTGCACAAATGTAAGTAAACAAAACAAAACAAGACCTACTTCTGAGTAAATTTGTTTAGAAGGGTAACCAAAAAAAGTGTATTTTCTGTTTCATAAACTTGAAACTAACCAGAGAAAAACTATTGATTCCTTGCATTAATTATCTTGTGTTTTAAAATTGAAATTGATTAAAATTGCTTCTTGATATAATTATTTTATGAAAACAGCTGACAAAGTTAAGAATCAGAAATATTTGCATAGCCTGAAGTATTGTTCACTTGTGAGTTTATTTAGGCTTCAGTATAGCCAAGGAGAACCACAAAATATGCACAGTTATCATAAACATTTAGAACTATAGAATTTTGCAAAGTACTGAACTAAATGCGTGTTTCTTATATGTGTGGGGATTAATACCCAGAGTGATTTTATATACAATATTTATGTGTGAATAATTTGCATTTGTATAGGGAGGGAGTGTATAGAATAGACATACATCCCTGGCATTTATTCATGTGAAATACTTGGAAAGTATCACTCCATACTGTGATCAGTGTTTTTCCATTGCTGAACAAGATCTGCAACAGAGTAATAAACAAGTTGAATGGCAAATGGGAAGATTGTAATCTTGATTTACCAAAGCTGTGGAATATAATTAGTCTGCAATGAAATTCTGTATATAAAATGTAGTATTACAGAAATTGCTCCAGGGCTGGGGCCTAGATCAGCTAAGTTCCACTATATTCCAACAAAGCACCTAAAAAATATAAGGGTTCTAATGGTGTGGTGAATAACACAGTGTTGAGTTTATTTAAAGTAGACTTCAATGAAATCCATTTCACAGAACTGAGCTGTCCTTCCATTTTCCTCTTTATTGCTGTGGATTTTCAGAAAAACAGGCAGAAAGGCATTGAAATGCATTTACCGTTTGGAGAATAACCATTGCATATATAGGTTTGTAGATTAATAATATGATTGTAATTGTTGCCT
Source organism: Ptyas mucosa (assembly GCA_012654045.1). Taxonomy (NCBI): domain Eukaryota; kingdom Metazoa; phylum Chordata; class Lepidosauria; order Squamata; family Colubridae; genus Ptyas; species Ptyas mucosa. Next base: position 35,484,267 of record WNWU01000001.1, on the reverse strand, counting down.
AGTTTTCCATGTTATTATGTACTATTGAATTCTAGAATTGGACACTGAATTCAGCCCAAATGCAAGCCTTCCTTGTGGGATGGCTTTTTAGCCTCTCCTTGAATAAGTCTAGCAAAAGAGAGCTTAACATTTTTGTGGACTATTAGAGGTATTATCAAAATGTTCAGAATCTTAGTAATTTTTTAATGTTATAAATGTCATCTTTAACCACATATTTAGAATTTTTTAAAACCACATTCAGGTAGAGAAGTATGTCGGTGAAATTAAGGGTGGACTGAGGCCAACTATGAAAATCACTATCATGGGCATGATATATCCTAGTCCCAAAAGGTAAGTACAGGACCTGGTATTTGGGCTGCAGTTAAATTGCCCATTAGGGCCAAAACACGTTATTTGAAAAACAAGAGAGGCAGACTGTCTATTGGATTCTCTGATAAAAATATTCTTTCCTTCTCTCTTCTTCTTCTTCCTAGCGTATTCCCACAAGTGCAGGGTCCGCTTTTCTTTTTACTTTTACTTTCTTTTTACTTTTATTTATATTTATATGCCGCCCTTCTCCGGAGACTCAGGGTGGCTTACAATGTGTTAAGCAATAGCCTTCATACTTTTGTCTATTTATACAAAGTCAGCTTATTGCCCCCATAAACCGGGTCCTCATTTTACCCACCTTAGAAAGGTTGGAAGGCTGAGTCAACCTTGAGCCTGATGAGATTAGAACTCGCAGTAATTGCAGGCAGCTGGATGTTAAATGCTGCCTTAATAGGAGGCATTAGCCTGCTACGCCACTCAGGCTCTTTTCGCATCATTGAATGCATGGTCAGCTGCATCTCCAGGGTGCAGGCCTGTGGCTTGCATATCTTAGCTGATGGTGTCTTGCCATGTCTGTTTTGGATGCCCGCAAGGTCGCTGGCCATTGACTTCTAGTTAGTAGGCAGTCTTGGTAAGGGTGGAAGGTACTGCTCTCAGGACATGCCCATATCAGCGGAGCCGGCCTTCTCTCATCCTCTTTCCTTCTCTCTGAGAACATAAAAAGAAATGTGGAATAAAAAGACATTTCTTATTTCTGAGCAAAGCATTTTATTTCAGACAATTAGTTTTTGTAATGTAACTTCCAAATTGATGGGGACATGGGAAAAAGATGCATTCTGAGTTATAAATATTGCATTGAATAGAAGATTGGATTAGATCAGAGGTTTCCAAATATTGACAGACAATGTGGTCATTTGGGAAAGGTATCCAGGGTGCCATCAAATACGTGCATAAATGAATTTTGTACGTACATGTTTTCCCCCGTTTGATTTTTCTCATTTTCTGAATTCTTCTGCCTTGTTCACTTTACATCAAGAAAATACATTTTCATTCATGCATTCATTCATTCATTCATTCATTCATTCATCACTCATTCATTCATTCAGTTTATATTGATGTAAATTTATATCCTTCACAACCTTTGCATGGGCACTGCCACATATCTGGATCTCCGAGCTTGGTGACAAAAACCATGTCTTTAAGGACTTATAAAAGACCAGCAGGATCATTTTATCATCTTTTGCTTTAACATTTTTTAAAAATGACATTCCATGGGTTAATAAGCTGAACAATGGCAGAATTCCTTTGTCACCCACACCCTTTTTGTCCATGGTGTCTGTTTAGGTAATTGCCAGCATCTATTTTTTCTTCATTTCCTTTAAACTCTATTTTTATTTCCTTCCTCAAACAATTTACATATCATTGAGACCTCCGGATGCATCTGAATCATTGTTTGATTTAAAATCTACCTATTTGTGCAACTCAAGCAGTATACCTAATGCTCTCTCTCCTATTTTTCCTACAACAACAACCCTGTAAGGTGAGTTGGGCGGAAAGTGTGATGAGCCCTAAGTTATTCCGCTGGTTTCTGTGCCAAAGGAGGGGCTAGAATTCACAGTCTTCTGGTTTCTTGTCCAGTGTCTTAATTCTACACAAACTAGAACACTAGGTTTATATACAGTAGCAAGTTTTTATATTAAAATACATTATAATAATGTATTTTACTAATACATTCAAAGTTTTAGGATGCTGTGGATTTTGTTGGTTTTTCTACACCAGACTAACATGACACCATTAGTATTACTAGATCTGGCTGGCAAGAATCCAGCTCCTTACCAGACAGCAACAATGATTTAAAGCAGTGCTGTGATCCACAAATGCTTGGGGTCTGCGAAGGCTTCAAGAAATGTTATGATTTAAATCTTGAGTAAAGTCTTGGTGGTTTGTGGCCATGGTTCATGGCCACAAAATGTATTCAAAGGGGGTCTGTGGTGACAAAAAGGTTGAGGACTACTGATTTAAAGCATTTGAGAAAGCTTTGCTGTCTTCTAGTGATTATCTGGATTTTTGCGGCCAAAGTCTGCTAGCCCACAAATATATATTTTCATATGACATACTTCTGGTCGTGTAAAAGATCAATTGATTTTTTTTAACCAAAAGGGGATTATTTTCTGCTTTTATTACATCAAAAGTCAGTTTTATATCATACTACATATGATATCACCATCCCACATGTTTTATACCATTCAGTTTGTATTGTGAAAATTGTAATCTGTCTGATTGATAGAATCATATGGATAATCCAAACAATGTTGCAAATAAATCTGTAATGAGCCCTCTATTTTTGCCTTCCTCTTTATTTTCCATTTCCAATTTCTTGGGGTTTTTTTCCAACTATTTTTTCCCAGCTATTTTCTTTTCAGTTTCACCCACAAGTTAAGAGGAGTAAAAATAACTGAATAGTTTTGCTTACTATTGCTCAGAGATTTTGATCTGGAAGCATCCATGCAAGAGTTCATTGTTTAACTGTAAACACTTTTTGGTTATGAGTTTGATTCACTTTTAGTATTGTACTACCACAGCTGAGTTAGGAGAAATATAATTATTTTTTATTGCTGGTAGAGTACATCATATTTGCTACTTATTGTGTAAATAAATGACTGTGCATATGGTTGGAAAACTTTTGGGGTGAATTTCAAAATTTAATGGTTGGGAAGATGCTACTTCTTTTATAGATTTTTTATATTTGAGGAGTTATTTTATTCTAGGGCAATTATGGTGTTTTATTGTACAGATCATTTTTAATGTTTGTATATCCTGTAGAGCCTGGTGATAATGGGTGGCATGGAATATTAGGAAGGAGAAAGAGAAAGAGAAAGAACAGCTCTTTATAAAAATATGCTGTCATTGCTAAAATCTGTAGTTCCTTAATGCTTAATTACTTTCTTGTAGTTTTTCAGTGACTTTGCTTTGTGACCCCAAGGATGATCACACAACCAGGGATATTGGATTATTACTTGTAGTCAGCTTTACTGAGAAATCCATTGTCCGGAATTCGCAAATTGCTGGGAAATGGGGCAAGGAGGAAAAGACAATTCCCTATTTTCCATTTACAGCAGAGGACTCATTTAAGGTAATAAATCTCCTTCCCTCCCTCTCTCTTTTACACACACACACAAACACACACACAGAGTCTTAGGACTGTGCATAGCTTTGGATTCAAAGATTCAAAGGCAAATAGCATCAAATAGCATGACTTAGCATCAAACTTCAACTCTTTAAAGCAGCTGCATCTTTTCCTATTATTGTGCCCCATGTATTCCGAAGACTCTTTGTATCTTCAGATTTGAAGTATTGCACATTCTAATCAGTTTATGCCTGGCAATCTGTTGTTCACTTCCTGAGCAGTGCGGTGGCCTAGAGGTAAAGATGCTTGCCTCCCACTCAGAAGGTTGAGAGTTCAATACTAGGCAGTGGTAGATGTTTATGAGGCACAAACAGAAAATATCTACTGTGAACTCCACATAGGTGTAGGAATTGCATCTGGCCAGAAGATGCTCAGCTCCATTCAGTCACTCTGACTCCATCCCGAATAATAGAATTAAGGGATTGTAAAAAGAAAAAAAAACTATGTTACCTAATTCCCATTGTTAACTGACAATCGTCCAAATAGCAACATTCTTCAGCTATTCAAATCCTTTGACATTTCACTCTACAAGAGTGAAACCAGGACAAAAATATTGATGAAAAAAGTGTGGTTCCAAGCTGCAGGAAGTTATATTGTAAGTCGCTCAGAGTTATTGGATAAGGGATGGGTGGCAAATAAATTTTAAAACAAACAAAACAGAAGTTGCCCACCATGCTTTAACCTGGAGAGACTGAAATTGTGACCACATTCATACAAAACATTGCTTTCTAGTTTACTTTCTACAGGAGCAAGAAGAAGAGAAACTAGACCAATAGTTCCCAGCCTGTTGTTTGGGGTAACTGGTAGTCTTTAAGAGTACTTGGGGATGGGTGCATTTGTATATATGGCCCAAATCTTATATCTTAGGAGTTCACTGAATATTGAAATCTTAGTGTTGTTGCTTGAAGTATCATGACATTTTATCTGCGAGATGTTTGCATGCCAACTTTCCAACAATTTATTTAGCCTGTTGTTCATTTTCAGATGGAACTTTTATGTGAACATCAGCAGATCCGAATCCTGCTTGACGGACGTCAGTTGTGTAGTTTCAGTCACCGCGTGCAGCCTTTGCAAAGGATGACTGTTTTGCAAATCTCAGGAGACCTCAAACTTACCAAGGTGGCTTGAAGAAAATAATAAATCCAAAATGCCCTTCCCAATGTTGAGCTACTACACTTAGCAGTCCTAGGCAAAATGACTAACTGCAAAAGATCTTAAGAGTTTTAACCCAAGGCCTGAAGGGTCATAAATTCTCCATCTCAATCATAAATAATCTCCTATCGTTACAGCTTTATGGCAAAAGTGCTTTTTTCATTTTTTTTCTTTGTCTTTATGTGTGCCTTTTGAAATGTTTGTCTGTTGTTTTTCTTAGAATTCTACCTCCTCCTGCCAAAAGAATTTAAATATTGTTTTTTACTTTAGTTCAGGATTCTGGGAGTCTTACAGGTCTATTCTGTTACAGCTGATTGCAAGCTTTGGGATGAGAGAGCTGCAGGTGCACAGAGATTTTATATTAATTTCTAAGAGGAAGACAACTAGTTATAGGCAAAAGATGTTTTCAGCACTTTTTTAAAAAAATTGTGAAGTAAGCTATACTATGTTCATTGGAGCTTGTTTCCCAGGTAAATTTGTATGCTATATTGAAAAAAGATGAAAATAAAATAATTGTATGTAACTATCTCTATTTTATTTAACTCAAAACAATGTTTTTCTTATATTGAACTTCACCTCACTTTTCTCTCCAATTAAGATCAGGGCATTCTCTTAGCAAAAAACATTTGATTGGAAGAGTAGATTCCGGTGCTGAATCAAGCTTGTGCTACAAGAATAAAACATTTTATCCTATTGATGGTTACTGTCAATCTGCCAAAATGATTTTATACATAATTGTCAAATGAGATCATCCTTTCCTAGAAGCCCAGGGTTCTATTATGTTAACTAGGATGTTTTCTTCCAACATTATCTACACATGGTTTTCTACACAATCACTCTTTCTTAGCCCTGCCTATCTTACAAGATTGTTACTAAGGGGGCAGGGAAACAGAGCATGGGTGTTGCCTCAAGCTCATGCACAAAAGGCAGAATATAAATCACATAAAAAATAAACAAGCATTTAGATGTTATAAAAATGCAACTTCCATCTTGTGAAGATAATTAGCCAAACAATAAGATAAAACTGGCACTCTTATAATTTTAACGAAATAAATAAAATAATGACTTTGTACAAATCTGTGGTCTGACCATAACATAAAAACAGTCAAATCAAGTCAAATAGCAATGCTATGGATAAGTTTAGGGATATGCTAGAATAGATTTACTACATAACTTCAAGGATCTGTACACCCAGAAAATATTTTGAAAATTTAGGGATATGTGTTGATATCAGTATTTGAAAACACAGTCAGTCCTAAATGCTCAATCAAAAGTAAACCCCTTCTTCTGTTAATATTCCTTTTAAAGTTGTTTCCAATGAAGCAAAACAGAGCCCTTTCTAGGATGGTTAGCAAATCTGCAAGATTAACATTTAAATGTTAATACAGATATTCATACAATTTTATATTGTGCAATGCTTCCTCCCTTCTGTGTATGTTTGTATAGTATTACATAGAACAATATACAGTATGTAACAGACTTTTTAGAACCTATAACTACAGACTTAAAAAAACCAATCAGAAAAAAAGAAAAATGCAGATGCAAACAGAAATCATGTTCATTCAGTATATTAGAATATACTGAGTAGTAGACCTAATAAATAATAACTTGCTAACACTGTAGTTAATGCTTTTTTTATTAAATATCATTGCCAATGGATATTCAGAGTTTATCTTGGAATTAAGAGAAAAGGAATTTTGTTTGAGATGTAGCACTTTCCCAGATAATTCTATATTCTGGAACATTAGACTCGGCTTTGAGGTAGACTTGTCCAACTTTTTAACCTAGCACTGCTCAAGATGCCTTCACTGGCGCGATCTCAGAGTCCCCAAATGATTACTTTTTAAAAAGAAATTTTAGGAAGCTAAGGAATACGAGAGTAAAAAATTGGTTTATTTTTTAAATAAAAATATGAACATCTAAATCACTACTCAGTGTTTACACTCATGCAGGATCATATACAATGAATGGAGTTGGAACGGGGGGGAGAGAAACATGGCAGCATCTGGAGTCCATCATCACAGTGTTAATGGTAAAAATATAAGTGATCTTTCTGACACCAATTCTAAGTAAAATCTGAGTTTATGCTCAGATTATAAATACGAATTACATTTTAAGACATTTTTCCTCTTCCACTTCCACCCTATGAGAACAGCAGCCAGTGGACCACTCAACACATGAAACTTCTCAATAGTGTATTTCATAGAATTGTCCCTTTTCCAAGGAACTCAATATAGCACCCTGACAGCTGTTCAGTTCCATCTCTCTTTTTATCATTACAGGAATCTTGTAGGGCAGGTCAAACTGACAACATAATTGATTTAAAGTCATGCTGGGCCTGGATATGAACAGGAGGCAAGCAGCAAACTCTGTTCTCTCAGGAAATCTAGAGCACTATGAGTTAGAAAGCTGTGGCAATATTAATGTGATGAATTTGCTCCTGTCTTCAAAATATAAATTCTAAGCTTTTTTGTATCATAGCAACATTCTTTCCACCTTCCCGAATAATGCTGCCATCCCTGAAGCTTACCACAAGTTAAATAGGAGGGAAGAGACCCTGCAAGTATAGAGACATATAAAGACATACAATAGATCATTAAGGAATTTGCATGAAATCATTTTGAAAGGTACAGATTTGGTTTCAGGATGTTGGATTTGTTAGTTTCTCCTCAGCAGCCAACTTAGTTCTATTTCAGATGGGGGTTCCGGATAGCATATTCCAAGCTGCAGACTAGTGCCAGGCAATCAACATGTCATCATATTGTCAGAATTTATGGAACTTCTGATGAAGTGGACGTGTCATAATATGCTTCCTTGCTTCAGAGAAAAAGCCTAAATATAGTAGATCTGTCAGGTGCTAACGTCATGCCAGGCTAAAACAACTCAGCCAGCAATCTCAAAAACCAGCTCCTTTTTATGTCCCTGTATTAAATTGTCCATAAATGCAACTTTGGTACAGCTCCTATGTTAGTGGCTTGATTGCCTCAATCCAATTAGCTCTTTCTGCCTTGGAACTAGCCTGTATGTAGTAGTGAATGTCATTCTTTGTGATAATTTTGAAGAGGTTGCCCTGCACATTTCCTTTCACTCCTGCAAGAGAAAAGAAAACAGTCATTTAATAGGACATACAGTTAGTCTTCGACCTACAACCATTCATTTAGTGACCGTTTGAAGGGACACCAGCACTGAAAAAAGTGACTTATTGACTATTTTTCCACACTTCTGACCATTGCATGGGGAAGCCAGATTCACTTAAAACTATGTTACTACTTTAACATCTGCAGTGATTCACTTAATAACTGTGGCAAGAAGGGTCATAAAATGGGGCACAATTAACGATCTCACTTAGCAACAGAAACCTTGGATTCAATTGTGGTCATAAGTCAAGACTATCTGTAAAGAGAGCCAGTTTGGTGCAGTGGTTAAGGCATCAGGCTAGAAACTGGGAGACAATGAGTTCCAGTCCAGCCTGAGGCAAAAAGCCAGCCGAGTAACTTTGGCCCAGTCACTCTCTCTCAGCCCTAGGAAGGAGGCAATGGCAAACTACTTCTGAAAATCTTGCCAGGAAAACTGTGAGGACTTGTCCAGCCAGTTGCTGGGACTCAAAAACTTACTCAATGACAGCCCCCCCCCCCCCCCCCCAAGACCAAAAGCTGCTGAAGTACCAGCAATCTCTCAGAGGGAGAATGTCAGAATAGAATACCGTAGAAGACACACTGAACCTGTTTTTCCATTCTGCATTACATTAACTTTGCTTAAGTCATATATAAAATGCTTTCAAAAGTGAGACAAACGGTCCATGTGAGCAATTAAGCAATGCTTCTTTTCGGAATCTATTATATTCCATCTGGGAATAAAGTGGCTTAAATTTTTCATTTCATTTTTTTTTTAAAAAGTTATTTTTATTTCTCATAAACATATTTAAATGTACAGTCTCTTATCCATCATTAATCATTCATCTTGTCTTTTAACTATTTTTAATTATTAATTGTTCGGGGTTGCTCTTTTACCATTTCCTCTCTTTTATTTTACCACAACTTTCCCTCTTCTTCCCTTCTCTTCCTTCTTCTGACCCTTTCTACTTTCTTCATTCCTCCTCTCCTCTCCTTCCCTTTCCTCCTTCCCCTTCCCTTCCCCCACTCCCCTCTTCTTCTTCCTTTTGTAACCCTCTCTCCTACTCTTCTCCCCCCCCCTTTCTAGAAACCACAGTCATTTCTGCTGCTGTGATTGCCCTCCCCTAAGCTATCCCAGTGAACTTTGAGTTAAAGAAATGTATGTGGGGTGGGTGGCTGGCCTTTTTCCTTTTGGACAGCTGCTTTTGCTATGGCTTTGAGAAGGGTGTGCCTTTGCTTGTGTATAATATGGCTAAAATGAGAGGGAGTTGGGGTATAGAGCATCCATCTTTTATGTACCCACCCCCACTTCTTTTAAGAACTGGCCCTAGCAGAAAATCCAATGCATTGGATGGGCACTAGGAGCTTTTATCACAAGCATTCCTTAGCAGAAATAGGCCTTGCTGGGTGATAAAAGGAGTTGCTGGCAAAATCCCGATTCCATTTGCTCTCCTGTGTTTTGTGCTTGTCCTATATTGTGTAACACATGGTCTGGAAATGAGACAAGGGCAGCAGAAAGGAGCCTGAGTGGCGCAGTAGATTAAGGCACTGTGATTAACATTCAGCTGCCTGCAATTACTGCAAGTTCAAATCCCACCAGGCTCAAAGTTGACTCAGCCTTCCATCTTTTCTAAGGTAGGTAAAATGAGGACCCAGATTGTGGGGGCAATAAGCTGACTTTGTATAAATATACGAAAGTATGAAGGCTATTGCTTAATGCATTGTAAGCCGCCCTGAGTCTCCAGAGAAGGGTGGCATATAAATCAAATTTTTAAAAAAAGAAAGAAAGGGGATGGGGGAGGGGTAACATGGGCTGCTTCCAATGCTCCTGCAAATAATGAAGGGCCACTCTAATCTTTATCAATGAACAAAAAAAGATAGAAAGAAAGCTATCAAAATAACAGTAAGACTGGATTTTGCAAAGTAATAACATGCCTGTAGGGACTCCATTGTCTTCCAGCGCTGAAACAAGACAACCACGGAGAGAAAATCCCCCAACTGGTTTGTTATCTTCCTATAGGAGAAAAAAAGTGGACCAATGTGAATAAAGCAAATAATCAAAGTGTTACATCCCCTTCAACAAATTTGACACAGGCAGGGAAAGTTTTGCTTGAGTTTGCTTCTGTTTAAGGAGATGCTGTACAGCAGGGGTGTCAAACTCCCGGCCCGCAGGCTGGATGCATCACGCACTGGCCACGCCCATGCTTGGTTTAGCGAAGGAGGGAAAGTCCCGATATGTCATGTGACACTGCCGTGACGTGAGTTTGACACCTCTGTGATAAACCATGGTAATGCTAGCATATGGAGACTGCCACATGTGATTCTGGACATCTTAAAGTGATTGCCATTGTCAACTTGGCAGAAACCAAAACTGAAAAGCAGTAATAACGTTTTGTCTCAGATTTTAGTTTCCACAAGCTGAGAATAGCAGCAGCTTTAAATTTGCGTGGCACATTAGACCTTAGGTATAATCTCCACAGTTGATTAAAGGGTTTCGATAAGCTGGAGCACTTTCACAAACACTTTACACTGCCTGAAGGCACTCCTATGCTGCCAACACTCCTATTTTTTCAGTCCTTTAAAAAACAGTCTGAAGACGGTCTGGATTTAACTTCTCTTTTGCTGACTCACAACACTGAGAACAAGTAGCAAAAAAATCACAGCCATGCCCTGAGCCCTCACAATAGTTCTGGAGAAAGAGACATTCTTACCACCTATGCATAAGGAAATATTAAAAATCTCTTAGGTCCCTCTCCCCATCCTACTTCCACCTTGATGTGTTGCGTAGCTATTTTGTCATATGCAAAATCTCAGAGTGGTTTGGGGAGGTGGGGCTGTATTTTTGTTTAAAAGAGTGTTAGGGCCAGGTGATGCTTAGGAAGTAGGAGTTGGGGTAAGGTAAGACTTCCTACAAAAGGGTCTCTTCACAAGTTTTGGAGAGTTGCAAGATTTAAAAGATATGACTACAGGTAGACCTTGCTAAATGAGCACAACTGAGATAAGTAACTCTGTCACTAAGCAATGTGATCACTAAATGAGACATTGTGTTTTACTCTGGCTTCAAACACACATAGTTGAGTTTGCCCTGATCTCAAAAACAAGCAGCATAGAATGACAGACTACAGGATATGATTTGAGATCTAACCAGAGTCTTCAGAGGGCTTTGATAAACACAGTTTATTTATTTTAAAACATTTATATAACTGCCCATTTTATATCAAACTCTGTGTGGCTCCCAATCAGCAAAATCTTCCTAACACTTCTTCCTAACAAAATGGTTGAATAACAATGTAGAACTCTAAGCTGAGTAGCATTAAAAATAATTTCATATCAAGTCTCACAATTTTTCTCCTGAATTGATTTTCATTCTCTAACTAGAGTAAAAAAAAAAAGAGAGAGAGAGAACAGGACTCCTATATGTATCATATTTGCCTAGGGGAAAAAACAGTGGTGGGATTCAAGTAATTTAACAACCGGTTCTCTGCCCTAATGATTTCTTCCAACAACCAGTTTGCCAAACTGCTCAGCAAGTTAACAACTGGTTCTCCTGAAGTGGTGCGAACTGGCTGAATCCCACCACTGGGGAAAAAAAACCTTCAGCAGTATGTATCTTGCTGAAATTCCATAACACAACTTGTCTCATCCCCAAACCCAGATGTGTTTTTTTCAATGACAGAGAACAATAACCACAAGGTATATCTGTTCCCAAAGCAAATGTGTTATATTAGGCTACTTTTTAGATTTGTATTTAATTGGCATATTGACTTACAACTAATATGGAGACGAACTACAGCACAGTGCAAACTACTCAAGATGTACTCTGTATTGTGGGCCATTTAGGATCCAGTGTGGATCTCAAGGGATCTGCCCCCAACCTTACTGAAAACCATGCAGAATTCATTCCTCCTACCCATCAGCAACAGTCTTGAGGCATTTGGGGGGAGTGGGAACATTCCCCAAAGTCACACATGCAGGGAGTTTTGAACATTGCAATGCCATTGTCTCACCTTTGTGGGGTCATAATAATGTAAGAAAGCAGGCTCAGACCTCAGGACAAAGCGCCTGACTTTCCAGTTCTTCCTCTTGTGCCCCTGAAAGTTGGAAAATACATTTAATTTTCTTTCTCCAAAACATGGATCTCTTGTAATTGTCAATAGTAGAGAAAAATATTGCATTATCTGTTTACTCCCTTTTATCTTTGCAGAAGACAAGCTAAGGGATAAATCAGGTAGTCCTCGCTTAATAACCATTCATTCAGAGACTGTTTGAAAGTTAGGATGATGCTGAACAAATGATATTTCTGCCTGGACTCCAGAGTTCAGCTGTTGAAAAGCTCCTGTGGTCACTTGGCAGCCCCCTCTTGCATTTGAAACCCCAGGATGTGTTTCAACAAGCCCCACCCACTTATCTCCCCCCATGTAGGTCCTTTTGCGTCTGCACTCCATGGGCCTTGCACTCCTCTTCCTGATTTTCATTGTCTTCTTACTTCTGCTGCTGACAAAGCACACTTGGACTGGCTCTGTGAGGCAGCTGCTGGCACTCAAGGCCTTCTTCTCGAGGTTGGGTGTAGCACAAGTTACCTTGTGAGACCACAAGAAGATGGTGAAGATCAGTTAGGGGTAGTAGAGCACAGTTGATCTACTGGTTTTATTATTACCCTAACACCCTACCTGTCATATTAGAAATTACAATTTGTAAATAAATGTTAGTAGCTTGTGTGGGCCAGTCCCTAAGCTTTCAGGAGTTATGTGTGATCCTATGGCCTGCTTTCTGGTGTAGACTGTGCTGTGTAGAAAGAACATGCCAAAACATGACAATGATGCTTGAGTGTCACTTTCTGTATCAGACTGAGAAGAAAACTATGTGTTCATTAAGTCACATATAGTGGTTAGAAGATTGCTTCTATTTATTCTCTATTTCTAACACTTTTTAACAGAAACATAGCGGGAAGAGTTTCAATTACTGTAGTTACCATCTAAGTCTTGTTCAGATGTTAGTTAATTTGCTAACTGTACATTAATTAAATTGTGAGGGTTTCCTATTAAAATGCCATTTTATTTCAAAAAGAGCTTTAGAAGATACCAATAAAATATTGCCTCATCCCCATTCCGTGATTATCTTGAAATTCTAAAGTCATAGTTACCTGTTTTATCAAAAAGCCTTGCTTTAAAATTGTGCCACTCAGTTCAAGTATGTTAATATTGAGCTGTTCTTTAGTATTAATTTTTTTCTTGTAACTTTCAGCCTGCAGTAAAAACAAAAGTATTGAACTCTGTTACTAAAGAATCAGTACAAATTTTACTGGGGATGAAATACTGATTTCATCCTTTAGCATGATTGATTTTCATTCATTTTTACAAGCTTTGATCTCCAAGCTATTCTCCTTTTCCTCCTCCTCCTCCTCCTCCTCCTCCTCCTCAGCCACTTAAATTATTTTTCATAGTACAGTCTGGGAAATTAAAATGTCAGGCAAATCCAGAACTGCCCATTGCAGGCTACTTGGCTGCTGTTGCTATCTTTACCCAAAAGTAAGAAGATAGATTATTAATATAAAATGGTGCCCACCAAGAGCAATTTTGCGGTGCTTAGTTGTTATTCCTAAAGCACATCCTGACAAGCAATCACAGTAACAAAAACGCACAATGCAAGGAGAGATTTCATCCTTGTGAGCAGTGTTCTCCAGGGTTATATTTACATCCAAATCTATGTAGATCACACCTATGCAAAGTCCAATTAATATCATAAAAGCATTGAAAGTATTTAGAAAGTACAAGTGATTTATCAAGATTTTATCATTTGTTTGCCTACTTTTTTTTTCTATTTGACTGTACAGATTAAATTGACACAGCTAACTTTTGAACCTCATCTGTATGCAGGAAGAGATTCAGCTTTCAGAGTTTGCATCACTTACAAATGCATACAAGGCAGTAGAGTCATCTAAAAATTGCTCAGTCAAATCTCCATTCCTCATGGCTTCAGTGCTGCGGGCTCCCACAGGTTTAATGAAATTTTCATCCACCAGCACAGAGGCCAGCGTGACTGCTTCAAGCCGGGAAGCTGCAAAGCTACTGGAAATCAACCAATCCACCAGTATGGAGCCTGAAAGGAAGAAATGGAGTTAATCAGACAAACAATATATACTGCCATCTGCCACCTCCAAGACAGGGAAGACAGCAATACTATATCCTGATAAATTTTAAAAAGTTATCATTTTGAAGATTTACTTATATATTAAAACCTTTCTGAATAAATTTAATTATTTTTTTCCTGAAACACTTAGATTGAAGCAAAGCAGGTAACAGTGGGGGATATACTGTATGGTTGCTACCAACATATATTTCCCAAGAAATGTCTAGTTAAAAAAAAAAACACAGAAGGAGGTATAACACAGTCACGCTTAAGATTAACTTCTGGGTCCATTGTTCAAAAATAGCCATCAGTACTTCCACAGTTAAAATATGTTTAACATGGGAACATTTTTCCCATGGGAAGGATTTTTATTTCAAATTTATATAGGCCCATAGTCCATTTGTAATTTTCCAAAAGCAAAGTTTTGGAAAACGTCACCCTTTCTCTGTTTATTAAAAAAAAGTTGTTTCACAAAAAATTCCTTAAACTCTATTCAAAATGTCTTTTGCTAAGGATTGAAGCAAAATCACTCATTTCTTCCAGACTTTTCAATTCAAAAATTCCTAATAGCTGAAAAGTTAACAAACTATCTCTGAAAGTGATTAGAAGAGGATGTTTGTAAACTCAGTATCCTTCTGAAGAGACAGACTCTGGTTTGACCAAGATGGCTGTTCTCCCATCTTCCAGAGCTCTAAAACCACCATTGTTTTGCAACCTACTCATGAGGAACAACTGTATGGAATATGTATGTGCAATATCAAGTCCACTATATATCCAGAGAAGAATTATGAAGAGTGGGTCTACTCGTTGGGTCTTCTTTCTGCTATGGTTGTTGGCTCCATACTTAGTGGAGCTGTCTTCAGTTCTCCATTTTTTCCGCAGAAGTTCCTAGTGAGTTTTATAACTGGCTAGTGAGATGAATCTGAATCTGTCTGATTTAATTTAGCACTTTAACCACTAACACCCTTGCTCTGATAGCTTCATCTTCTAAAGCATATTTCCATGCAATTTCTGAAATGTGCCACCTGTTTTTTGCAAGCAGTGGAACAAAAGCAATTGAAAATGTGTTCTTTATTATTTTTCACACATCTGATAATTAAAACAGGTTCTGAAAATGTTTTCTGGTAGAAAATATCTCTATAGAGGAGCATAAGGAAGAACAAATTTGGTGACATGTGTACCTGTAAAGCTTTCTTTATACAAGCTGCCTTGTCTGGTATTGGGTGTTATCTTGATTCCACTGCTGCTGTCATACATTTTGTCCACAATATGACTGGAGGAAAAAAAAATCAAGAGAGGGTCAGTGATAAACAAACAGAAGAACCAGTTTTGTGAATTTACCCACATTCCACTGTTTTCAGCTAATAGCATGTTTTAAATCCAAAAATACTCAAAACATGTTTGGAATCCAGTTCTGCTTACATGCAAGTGGAATTTCTCCCAAGGGATGGCTGTCCTCTATTGCCAGTAGCCATTATCTATGCTTTATTACATTGCATTACAAAATGTTATGATATAGTATGGAAGACTAAGCTGGATTCATAGATGAGTAATGCTCATCTATGTTCCAGAGGAAATGCATCAGGAAATTATGTACCAGAAATCTTGTGTACATGCACAGAGAAGTTGGGAAACCTATAGCCTTTCAGATGTGGATGAGCTACAATATTGAGCATCCCTTGCCACTTGGAAGCTTGGGGTTGCAGAAATGTTTGACTCAGTGACAAGAACTACCGACTTCTCATTCCTAACATATAGAAAACAGTGCTTGTTGTTTTCAGTCCAAACCAGCAGCAGGCAAAAACAGATCGAGAACTTATTTACCACATACTTCAAACTGATATTCGCAGGAAGTTTGAAGGAGTTTCTCATGAGATGAAGTTGCTGAACTTGCACTGGGTTGCCAGCATGAATAGCGCCCGTGATGTCCAAAGCCCAAATGTCACGCTCTTCTCGAGAGCAACAGTCAAGGAAATAGTCTGTGTTGGTTTTTGTCCTTAGCTTAATAACTAACTGCAAAAGAACAGCATAAGAAGCAGGGTTTATAGGAATGGCCATAAAAGGGAAGGGCCTTATCGCACACATCTATTTGGTCTCCAACTGAGAGTTTCATTGCTAAAGCAAGACATTCCCCCATTAAATAAATTAGCCAAATGAGCGAGAGATAATAATAATAATTTTTAATTTTTAAAAAACAGATGGGATCCCATGCATTCCAAGATCAGTAGAATGAAAAGCTCATCAGATTCGAGGAACATCATTAGGTTAACATACAAATTTTGGTATAGCCTTCAGTTGAATCTGAATGAGAAAATTATTTCAAAGGTTCTTTCCCTAATCCTGATTTTCAGTCTTTAAAACAATCCCTGCTAAACTTTTGAAAATTTATCAGGTTGTCTACCTATATCTTCCATCTTACTAATAAGAAAATGCAACCCTAAATTACCCAACAGATCTGCAATATGCAGGAGTTGCAGGGAAGCAACACAAGTCTAAACTAATAGACAACAGCTAGAGGTTTGTGGCTTGGGGGAGGACTGTATATTAAAATTGGATTAGGTTAATTGGTTAGTTTAGATCAGTTAGATTAGGCCATCAAATCCAATCACCTGAGTTAGTGTGAGAACCTACGGTAAATTAAAGCACATCGTGTCTAAAGACACAAGAGTGATTGGTTACTCCGACTGGATTCACTAGGTTAGAATTATAAAATAATAGAATTGGAAGTGCTTGCTGGGGGAAATCCCAGTTAAAGCATCATGGAGAGATACTGTAGATGTCTGGCCTCTGCTTCAGCACATCCAGTAAAAGATTCAGTGTTGCTATGAGTAACCGGCTTTCCAGTTGAACTATTCCAACTGTTAAAAAGTTTTTTCCCCCTGACTAGTCCATCCCCCTTTTTTTCCCTTGCCATAATATACACATCTTCTTAGAGCTATGAAAGTCAAAACAGAGCTATGAACTTTTTGGGAGTCTTCTTTGAAAAGATATCAGCTTTCTCAGAATATTATGCCAACTCATTCCCAAAACCTAGATTGTTCTCTTCCTTAATTGCTTTCTCTCATTTTAAAGTCAACACAGTAGTAAGAGAACTAAGCAAAGAATCCAACATGGGACTTACCTGCCTGTTCTCATATTCCAAACATGGGCAAGTAATCGTACAGCCGTCCAGAAAAATCTTTCCCTTGGGAGAAGACTCCTGCTTTCCTCCCACCACTTTATAATAGAGCAGCCTGTCCTGGAGAAGAACAAACCACCTTGCTTTCCAATTCGGGACAACGTGACCCTGCAAACAATAAAAAAACAAAAAATAGCAGTTTCTGAAGCTGCTCAAAAGCAGCTCTACCTCCTTCACTAATTACACAAAGCAACACATTTATTCATTCCGACTCATAACACTGCATTAATACATTTCTAATCGATAGAACTTTGAACAAAATCCTAGCCACCGGGGCTGTTATACTTATTTAAGTTTTCCGCTTATGCTTCTATTAAAATAACCCATGGATCAGTGGTGGGCTGCTCCCGGTTCGGTCCAGTTCTTGCAAACCGGTAGTAATGTTGGTGGGAGGCTCCGCCCACCCACCCGGATGTCATCATGAACGATTTTTTAAAGGAATGGTTTGCTATTTCTTTCTTCCTAGAGCTGAGAGTGTCTGACTCAAAGAC
This sequence comes from Ptyas mucosa, assembly GCA_012654045.1. Classification (NCBI taxonomy): domain Eukaryota; kingdom Metazoa; phylum Chordata; class Lepidosauria; order Squamata; family Colubridae; genus Ptyas; species Ptyas mucosa. The sequence continues at coordinate 35,466,708 of WNWU01000001.1, read as the reverse complement.
AACCAGTTGGCTTCCTGTCTACCACAAGTCTAGAACTTATGGGCTCCCATCTTTCAATTTTGCACCTTTAACTGCTATTCCAAACTGCCTCTCTACTGTTACAGATGATATATATTATAATAAAAACTAAAATGTTTTGAATAATAGAGGTATTGCATTCTGAAAGAAAAAAGGCAACCAGCCCACATTTACTGAAAATTAGGTGGAGATGTGCTTAATCTGTTAAAAAAAAAAACTTTCAGATAAAATGTGAAATTGATAGTGAAATTGCCCTGCCCTCTTCATGGAATTTTACTAACAGTCCAGAAGATATTATCATTTGTGGTATTAGCCCACATTTCCTCATTGTTTTTCAAACTGCAACCGGACAAAAATCCCAAACTCTCTTCTTGTGAAAAGTGTATTGCATCTTCTTTCTCCTAACAAATCTGGACACCAATAAGACGGGGTGTTTCCTTTTCTCTATTCCTTGCTGTGCACTTCTTTTAGAACTTATACGGAAGTGTAAAAGAAGACGGGAGAGAAAGGAATTGCTTTGGAAGCAGAAATAGAAAATAAACAAGGTGACCCTCATCCACCATTATCAGGAAGAGCTCCTCCCACTGTACTTTAGGCATGCATTTGCCTGTATATACCTGTTGAAAAATTGCACTTTTGTCCCGGTACATGTGCTGCATTATATAACTACCCTTCCTCATTCATAAGACTGCTGGCAGAATTGCCGTACATTTTCTCTCTTTTTCTTTTACAAGGGATATCCATTTAAAGGAAAGAAAGCATGGCTGTCTGAGGTCCATTTCATTGGTAGGAACAGAAGCCCTCTGGCTCGAAGCCCTTTTAATTCTCATGGATGATTTATGGCTGAAAACCGTGTAGTAATGGGAAAAGCCAGCCTGTTTATGAATGGATCATAGTGTTGTTTTGACTTTCCATGAAGCTCTGAGAAATCATTAAATTCTTACAATATACCACCACCATGTGTGATTTCAGAGAAGGCTTCTATTGTATAATCATTCTGTCTAGCTGACAGAATTTTATTTTGAGGTGGAAAGTGTTCAGGCACAGATCATTCTTCAGATATAAGTTGTAACCTTTTATTATTTTCTTTTCTTTTTCTCAAAAAGCTATTATGGACAAAAAAAATATTATAACTCTTCAGTGCCTCTCATTTGGTAGCATTAGGCACCATTTGCATAGCTCAAAATGTAGGAATCTAAAGCATTATGCTGTTCCAGTGGAAAACTGTTTTCATGCCAGAAATTAATTATGACAAAATGTCATTAAAAAGCCATTATTGAAAGTACCTCTCAGGAGATTCAATTGCAGGTCTCAAAGTGACAATTGGGGGTGGGGGGGTTGAGATTTTAAGTGAGGAGTTGCTGAATTCGCATATATAAAAAGTTTTCAGGTTATCTCAAAAGATCTCAACAAACACAATGCACTTTTAATACATTACAATTGTTAACTGATTAGGTGCTTGTGATCCATCTCTCATGTAATCTTCATTTGCATAACCAACCTGTCCTTCCCTCTCCAACTCATTCCATCATTCTAATTTAAATCTTTATTTTATTTATTTATTTATTTGCACTTGTTGAAGTGAGCTGACGAAAGTTTGCCTTTTATAAAAAGAGTTAGCTGGAAAACATCTTACCACCCTCTTCCTGAATTTTTGCTACCAAAGATCAACACAGCTGTCCTCCTACCACACCTACTGAAAAGGTGGAAATATGTACTGAGCCTCAAACAGCTCATCAAAATACTTGCTACATCATGCCCATTGGAAATTCCAAAGAAAAATGTTACGTTTCTGAAAATGTAAAAGTCTACTGCACCTCACTTACAATGGATCTACAATAATTCAAAAGCTGCAAGCCAAAGGCCTATCTAGAGGCTGCCTAAGAACATGAATTTGAAAAAGGCGGCAAGGCTACAAATGAAATTAGAACCGTGAAAGAGAAGGAACAGAGACTGATTTTGTAAGACATGTTATCCCAGTTCAGTGCCTTCATCCTTGCCTAGTGACCATGGGAGATCTTCCAGAGACCATTTTGTTATTTCTAAGATTTATAACTTTTTTTCCTAGTCAGTTGAAGATTACAATTTGTAATCATTTAAAAAATAATAAATAAATCTTCCAGTATTGGAAGAAGGAAGCTCTACCTACCATTGAAGAATGGACATTAAAAGTAAGGATTTTAGCGGAGATGGCTAAAATTTCAGCATATTTGAAGGACCACTCAAATGAGACAAATATATTGGAATGGAGAAGATGGATTGACTATATTCAAAATAAATATGGGACTAAGAAATTTCAAATAGCTTATGAATGAAGAAAAGAAGATGTTTAAGGGAATTTTAATATTTAGTCGTGTAAAGGGGAGTTAAAGAGCAAGAGGGAGAGAGGAGTCTATAGATCAGTGGTTCTCAACCTGTGGGTCGGGACCCCTTTGGGGGTCGAATGACCCTTTCACAGGGGTTGCCTAAGACCATCTGAAAACACATATTTTCAATGGTTTTAGGAATAATTTTATGGTTGGGGGTCACCACAACATGAGGAACTGTATTAAAGGGTCACGGCATTAGGAAGGTTGAGACCCACGGCTATAGATAGTTTGTATATGTTAGCTTATGTTTATTAAACGCTATACCTTGTATTTTGCTCTGGGAAGTCTGGGCGGGGGGGGAGGGGGGGAGGAGAGTTGAGTTGGGAGAGGGGAGGAGGGATGGGAAAATAGTAAAATTTTTAAAACTTTTCAATAAAAAAAATAAAAAAATAAAAAATAAATAATATTACTTAAACAAGATGTTATAATTAAGCCTCCCAGTTAGAGATCAGTGGAAGGAAGTCTTACCTTTTTAACTAGAAAGCCCTCTTTCAGGATCCCCCTCCCTTCCTCCATGGTGGGCAAGAGAAGAATGTGCCTGTTGAGAATCTTGCAGACCGCTGCAAACCGGTTCTTCTGAAAGTAAGGTTTTAAGAGGCAGGCTGACTTTCTTCACCCCCACTCCAGAGTGACGTATGGTCCCCTCCCTGCTCAAGGTAGAGAAAGCAAACACTGAGCTGGCAATGAGAGAGCACCTGTCCGCATGGTGAATAAGGTCGCTCCTATTTACAGTTGTAAAGGCTCAAACTGACGGAGCGCCTCCGGTAATATGAATCAGCCATTTGATTACACATCACAGGAAGACGTTCCTGTAGTATGTGGAAGCCAAGAATTTACCGGGGGCTACAACGTTTTGCTTGCTGGGAGTTTCCAAAGTTTGATATACAATAAAATGTCCTGATTGTTAAGTGTATTGCATATTCCCAGAGAAAGAGCCTTTTCTGTGGGGGCACCTGCCCTTTGGAACAGGTTACCTCCAGGGATACGAATGATCCCAGATCTTCATATTTTCCATCGTGCACTTAAGACCTTTCTGTTTCACCAAGCCGGGCTGGCATAAATCTCTTCTAATTGTTCTAAATCTTTATGCTGAAGATTCTTAACCGATGAGCCAAATTGGTTTAATCATCTTATATTCACATTTATATGTATGTTATTTTAACTGTTCACCGCCCTGAGTCCTTCAGGAGAAGGGCGGTATAAAAATTAATTAATTAATTAATTAAATAAATAAATAAGTAAGTAAGTAAGTAAGTAAGTAAACTTCTGAGTCAGTGGGATGTGGGCAGCCGTATGTTAGTTTAGAAAAAAGTCCCTAGATTAACAATCCTGGCTTGTGTGGAGTAGCCTGAACAACATGCTTGGGATAAAACTACGTTTTGGTTGAGCTGTTGTAGCAAAATTTGGCCAAAATATGCCAAAAGTGATGGTACTGTCTTTAATAGAAAATGTTACAAATGGTTTGGTTGGTCATTAAATCCACACCTCCTCTATCTTACTAAAAATATTATGTAAAAGCCTTGATCAAAAACCAAGCTGGGCAATGGAAATCAATTTCTATGGTTTGGTGATGAACATGGCATACAGAAGATTGCTATCTGGAATGTAAAAGGAGTGAATGATAAAGAGCAAGAATTGAAGATGGCATGGAAGAAAGAAAATATGTTATGTATCTGTGCAATTAAGAAAAAAGAAGGATGTTATAAATCTTAGTAAAGGTGTCCTAATGTTGTGGAATAAAGATGATGAATATGTGAAGGAAAGTGAAGGTATAGGTTTAATTATGAGTGAAATGACTAGAATGAATGTCAGAAAGGAGAAGAATTGATGTCATCTGAGTTGTTGTGGAACTGTAGTAACGTAGAAACTTCTAGGTTGGTGATAGTTGTGTATTACCTCCAGTGAAGTATAATAAAGAAAGAATCAGAAATGTTTTGGGTAAAAAAACCAGTGTAACATTTGAACGAACACAATTCAGGGGGAAAGTATTTTGCTAGGTGTTTAGAATGTATGAGTGGAAAGGAGATGAGAAAGTACAGAAAAATTTATTGGGAGATTTGGAAACACAAGAATGAAAGAGAACAATAAGTATCTGTTAGAAAAATATCTGCTTATTCCAAATACTTTGAAACATGGAATCATAGGGTGGTTGGAAGGGACCTTGGTTTAAGCATGTCTTTTCATATGTACACATGATAGAGTAATGAATATAAACCTGAAAGCATTATTTATTAGGAATGGTTGAGGTAATTAGTGAAACACAGTAAATTAATGAAAAGTTTTAAATAAAACAGACAATTTTTTGGAAGTGTAAACAGTGGATCTTGGGGAATGTATGAACAAATATTAGAAGATAGATCAACTGATGATGCCATGTCTCTTGTTGTCCATACTGTATTGAATCACTTGGAACAACAGGGGACATATGCAAGGCTGTTGTTTGTGGATTATAGCTTTGCCTTTAACACCATTTTACCCAACAGGTTGGTTTTTTTTTAAATGTCCAGTTTGGGTATAAATCAGAGGATTTGTTTGTGGATAAGGGATTTTCTGACAGGTAGGCCACAGTCAGTAAGGATGGGATCTCACCATTCCTCTACTATGATACTAAGCACAGGAGCCCCCCAGGGTTGTGTCCTAAGCCCTTTCCTTTATTCCTTGTACACGCATGACTGCACCCCACTGTATAACACCAACACAATTATTAAATTTGCGGATGACACAACAGTGGTGGGGCTCATTAATAAGAACAATGAGTCTGCTTACAGGAAGGAAGTACAAGGGCTGACATTGTGGTGTAATGAAAATAATCTCACACTTAACACCACAAAAACTAAAGAACTTATAATTGACTTCAGGAGGAAAAGAGATGTACATCTACCACTGTGCATAAATGGTGAGGAGGTGGAGAGGGTGGGTAGTTTTAAATTTCTGGGCATTTATATCTCGGAGGACCTCTCATGGACTATGAATGCTAACATGCTTGTGAAGAAGGCACAGAAGAGGCTGTACTTCCTGAGAATGCTCAGGAAGATAAATCTATCTCAGCATCTACTTCTGTCCTACAATCGCAGCACCATTGAGAGTGTCCTGACATATGGCATTCTTGCATGGTATGGGAGCAGCTTTGTAGCAGACAAAAAAGCTCTACAGAGAATCACTAAAACTGCCCAGAATATTATCGGACTCCAGCTACCAGTCCTGGACAACATCTTCGAATCTTGCTGTTTGAGGAAGTTGCATAACATTCTCAGAGACTCTTCCCATCCTGCTTACAATCTTTTTGGACTGTTGCCTTCTGGCAGAAGATACAGAACAATTAAAACTCGGACCACACGTTTTCTGAATAGTTTTTATCCCAGAGCTATAATTGCACTCAACAATGAACTAAAGGGCCACCATCAGTGAGCTATTGGACAGTATTACTTGGTCTGTTGTGTGGATGTTTGGGTGGTTTAGGGGTGGGGAATTGTGGTGGGTGGGAGTGTGTTTGGGGATTATGTGTGTGGGACCTGGTCTTTGGGTATTAAGTAAATTTCATTGTATGTGTATACTGTGTATACACATACAATGACAATTAAGTTTATTATTATTATTATTATATTGTAACTTTCTATTATAATGAATAAGAAACAGATATATTGAAAGAGGATGTGGAAACTGCTCGGAAAAAAGTAATAAGAATTATGTTACATAATATTACAGTAGTACAGTGTGCATATTTAATTAAAAGGAAGTGTGAAAAATATGTTTTTACATGATGAAGTGAAAGATGTGGTATATAAGATGCATGTACAAATGCTGCAAATGAAGATGAGACAATATATATGTGTAAGGAATACTTGAAGAGCTTGGTAGGAAGGATGTCTTGGTTGGAAATGCATTTATACTTTTACATGCACATGATGCCATGTTATTGGCAGAAAATATGAATTATTTACAGTGAAACTTAAATTGTATAATGTAGTAAGATATCTGGCTCTAAAAATTAACATATCAAAGATTAAGTTAGCTCTGTGTCATGGAGAAAACAGAATGAATGATTGCAATAATGGAGACTATGGTATACTGCAGCTTGGTGTAGGCTACATACTAGGAGTCCATTAGTTCTACTAGTCACAAAACCAGCTGGGTAAGCTAAGGCCAGTCACTGTCTCTCACCCCCAGGTAATGGCAAACCACTTCTGAAAACTTGTCACGAGAACTGAGTGGTCTTGTTTGGGCAATTGTGAGGAGTTAAGGCACTTTAACTTATTTATTCAATAAATAAAAGCAAAAAAGTCCTATCTATATTATAGCCAGACATTTTAATCCAGATTTAAAATTGAAATATAGTCAAGAGATCTTTAAGGCAAACTTGACATAGCCTTGGTACAAATAGTAATCGGGTATTTCCAAAATTTCGGTTTGCTACTGGTATTTATTTCAGGAATGGGAGACCTTTATGAGGGTGAATGCTCCCTTCTGTGTCTGATAATGGGTAGATAATCATAAAAAAACTGAGAAGGATAAAGATTACATAAATTAAATAAGTAATCCTTCAAATGTTCTCCTTCTGGCAATAGATAATCAGATGTTTCCAAGACATCTACGAACTGTCAAAAGAAAGTGCATCTCAGCAATAAGGACATACCTGGATATAAGTAGTCCTTGATTTACGACCATTCGTTCAAGAACTGTTCAAAGTTAAAATGGCCCTGAACAAATGGTACACATGCCCAGTTTTCAGACTTTTGGCTGTCTCAGGATCCCTGCAATCAAGTGATTACAATCTGGGAGCCTGGTAACTGGCTTGAATTTATGACTAAATGCAGCACCTCATAACCATGAGATCTCCCTGTGGCTTCCCCAGAAATTCAGTGGGTTAGCTGGGGGTAAGTCTCCCTGAACCAGTCCCCCAACCCCTCTGCACTCACACCAAGCTGGCCACTTGTGTATTCCCCTGCACTCTCCCCAAGTCTTGCCGTACCTCCCTTTTACCCTTGTGCACCCTCACACACCCTCTTTGACTCAGTCACGTGGTTATGAGGTGCCACACCTTCGCTGCATACTCTTCCCCATCCAGCAGCAGCCACTTACTGCTTGCCTGCGTGCAAGCCATCTGGAACTTGCCAGCTTCCACCAATCAAGTCAGTGGTAGTATGAAGTTGCCTTACCTGTCAACCATGAGATTTTATTAACGAAGGCAATCAGTTCAGCAGGAAACTGCCATGGCTAAGTGATGGAAATTTCGGCTCCAACTGCCGTTGTAAGTTGAGCATTACTTGTACACTACTTGCTCAACTTACTTTTGCAAGGGAATAAAAACCATTTGTACTTGGGCCTACTTCTAGTTAAGAATGCATAATAACGTGCTGTACTTAAGTTTCCAGAACAGTCAGGCTACATTAATAAATTTATATGGGTATTACGATTAAGTAGATCCATGCACATTCGTTAAGTCAAGCCAAACCAAAATATATAAATCGATTATAAAGGGCTTCTTATTGACCATTCTGTGAAGATCTCCATATGCATGCAGTATCTCTGACAAGAGGTTTAGGCAGTTTCTCTTTGTCATTCCCATAAGCCCTAAAAGTTGCTCTAAAATATATGCAACCCTTTTCTATGGAAAGCTTTAAGAACAGCGAGGAAGCATTTTACACTCCTGTTTGGGTGGAAATTGATGCTTCTTATGGAAATTGTATCCTACCTTGAGACTGTAGTGAGTGACTCTATACCCAATAGCAGTTACAAAATTATAGATAAGATGAAAGCTTTAGGGTTAAGGTATCAGTGATACTTTTCCTGATTGTGAGATTTTCTTGTTTTCTAGGGAAATACTTTTATGGTCAAAGCAAGATTTTTTTAAAAAAACAGTATCCTGGAGATAAGAAAGTAGGAAGGAAGCAATTGTTATTCTTGCATAGCTTCTGATTACTGTACTTGCTGATAGTGCGAGTCACAGCCAATGTAGCATTAGTCACTAAATCAGCAAAGCATGTCAGCAAATCTCTTTGCAGACATAGTATTATTATGCAGTGGGTGGGGGACTTTATGACTGAGTTTTACAATACACTCCAATAGCTTGCTTTCTATTTTACATGAGTCAGCCCTTTGTAAATATTGTTATGTATTTAATATGTATTTATTTATTTTTTAGGCCAGGCCAGAGGTGGTCTAGCTCCTGTATTCTTGGAGGCTCTCTCTGATCCAGACATTCAAGTCTATTAACTTTTGAACAGTTCATGGATGGCTAAAGTATATCTAGCCAGATATACCAGACAGCCAGTTTGGTCTAGTGGAGACTGTAAGTTCAAGTCCTGCCTTAGCCGTGGAAGCTGGCCAGGTGACTTTGGACCCCCAGTCACTCTCTCACAACCAAACCCATTTCACAGGGTTGTTATGTGGAAAATGGGAAGATGAAGAGGTGTTAGATATATTCATTGCCTTATTTGTAAAAATAATGATGGGATATGAATAAATATCAAAAATAGATCTGCCTTCCAGTTTCATGTGGTACTTATTTTACACTTTTGCCCTTTTAAATCTTTTTGTTGAAAAGCTTATCATTTTTTTATCATTCACCCTATTATCTTTCCCTGCTCCCCAATTTTATTACTGTTCAATTTATAGTTTTCTATTACAGTTGATCGATTTTTGTGTTTGCCCTGACATTTCTGATGCCAACAATACCTAGATAACCCCACTTATATTTTATTTCCCCATAGCACTTGAAATATTTATGAACTATCCATTGTATGAACATTGCTACTCTAAAAAAATGTACACAGGGCAAACTTGTAATTAGTTCTTAAAGATACATGTCCATACTAGTTTGCATTCAGTCAACCTACACAAAAATAAATTCCTAAACATTGCAGAAAATGGCCGTCTTCTCACTCTACAGATACAAGGAAGGTTACCCTACCATATACTACTTAATATTGAAATGTGGGTTTTTACTGCTACAAAGAACTCTTCAAATACTAAACATATCCCTATTGGAAGAAAACATGTAGGAACCTGTATGGATATAAAACTAAACTCAGACAGTGATGTCAGATCAGATAGGTCTAATCAGTTCTCAAATTACCCTATCTATCTTTAGGCCTACAGATTCCTCCATAGTCGAGGAACTGGCTGGAACAAACCATCTGTTGATGTTGACGTCAAAAGTTGCCTGCAACACTGAAAATTTATCTTGAGCGATAACTGGTTTTTCCTCAGAGTACAGAAATCCTCATAAGGAGTTAGAAGGCCAGATGGAGAACTTTAGTAAGCAAGGATTTACTAAATATGAATTCAGGACATTTTGAACCCTTTTAAAGTAATACTAAGTCAGTTTGCTGTGGTTGTATGACACCCAGTGGTAGGGAAAAAAAGTACTATTATAAGTTAGCATTAAAACATGTTAAACATGTTGTTACCATTAAAACAGTGTTAATATTAGAAAAAAGTTGAATATTAGTAAAAAAGTCTTTACTAGCTTTTGATTTTGATATACATAAAAACAGATAATTCTTATATAAATAGAGTATTTAGGGAAAAAAGTAATGACATTGAATAAAAGGAGTTTGATGTGGCAGACCAGCAAAAAATAAAACACAAGATGTACCATCCTCCTAATAAACTTATTTAGCAACTGAATGCAGTATGTCCTTGTTCTACAAATGAGATTATGATTTACCTTGCAGAGCAAGGTCTTTTGTTCTAAGGTATCGCATACTCAAAATGTAAAAGAAAAGCCTACAAAATAAGAAGAGGAAGACTAGTGCATTAATTCATCAGACTGTTAAAAAGGAGTATCTAGTCTTGCGGATGTTGTACACGAAGCAGCCCTGAAGTTACTTGTATAATGACAACTGATTGTGAACTGATTATGTAGAGATTAGGATTTATCGGTTAAAGACATGCAAACTGCCATCTTCAAGAGCTAAAAGCCACTCTCTCCTCTTTAGCTCTTTGCGCTATAGATTTCTTAAAATGAAAATGAAATGAAACCCAAGTAAATATCCAATACATTTATTGAATACTTCAGTGTGGTCTGTGGAGGAATATTGGTTTAATCCTCAGAAACTCACTGATACAACATAGTGAACCAGTTGCCAATCTGAATGTATAAGACGTGAAAATATTAAGAAGAGTCATCAAAGTATGCTTGGATTATTTAGGGGAGAAAGGTTTTAATCTTCAGTGGGAAGTACCTTCCCATTGAGAAAATCAAGCAACATACTGTAGCAGATGGTTTCTTGTCTGTTCAAAATTTGGTCTCATTAAAAACTTGAAAGTATTTCAAGTCTGTTCCTGTGGCATTTTAAACAATGAAATCTCGTCAGTCGACTCTAGGGGTTTTTAGTTATTTGCATGAAGGCATAATTTCCATCTATTTTGCCATGCCAATAAATTTAATCTTCAGTTTTTGCTTCCATCTCCTCAGCATCATCATCTCCATCCACTTCAGCATTCTCACGCTCCAACCTTTCCAACTGCCTTGCAAGTTCAGTCTCATCAGTGTCAGTTACCACCTTGGGCTGTAAAGACAAAGTGATCAATATATGGTTATCGTTCAGTGTAATTCGGCATCTGTTTATGCAGATGTACTTTTAATTAAACATGCAGTTGACTTGTCCAAATATATAAAAAAAAGAACAATTATCAACCTGCTATATGCAGTCACTCATTTGCCCTGGAAGGTACTGCCAACCAGTGATAAACAGCTGCTACCTATTTATGGTTTGGTATGTTTCATTTTTTAAAATCAATGTAGATTTCATTGGACTCTTTCCATCTCCATTAATTAGATTGTGTACGCCTTGGGAAAAAAAAGAGCTATACATTCTAAGCCCATAGGAGGGAATATTCCTGCTTGCTGTAAGAATGGACAGAAATATAATACTATGAAGGCCCTCTACTGGAACATTTATTGAGATTTTCTTGTCTAAAATAGGTAAAATGAACCTACACATTATTTGAAAACATGACAAAGAAAGTTATTTAGCATACAATCTGCAGTGCGCTGTTGAATTAAGGAACACAACCTTAAAGGCTACAATTACTAGCAAAATTGGGGAAAAGGAAGGGGTGGGTATCAAAAAGACTCTGCACTGAGCTGAATTCAGGAATTTTCATTACTGGAGAGTCAAAACCTCAAAATGGTGTATAAGCTAGCACTGAATTGCTCTTCATGGATTTTTCATAACAAATACAAATAGTTTTGCCCAGGGCAATCAAAGTTGGATTTGTGGTAGACATGCTGTCATAATTCAGTGTCTGCCTAAATGGAACCAACCATAAGTTATTTTTGCTTATTTATTAAACATATAGTTTCCAGAAAAAACACTATTGCAATGATATAAACTTGTTGGAGGCCAAAACATGCATTTCCCAAAATTAACTGATCAAGAACAAAAAAAATTTATCTGACTGAAGCTAAAATATATTTCATTATTTTAATATCAATTTTATATGTTAATTAAAAAAATGGGGCTGCAATCAATATGAAACCATTCAGCAGATTTTTTTCAAACTTGTTTTCTTAATTTAAAACAATTTTCTGTTTCCTAAACAGACTTACCTACAAATTTAACTTATTCTAATATGATTTCCATTACAATGTTATTGTTTGCTTCTACACCAAATGATAAAAGAGTTAAGCAAGAGTGGAGCAAAGGTAAAAACCCATCTCCTGCAGACCCAATGGCTGGAACGTTAAGAACCCACACTTGATAATCATTCAGTGTTTAAGACTGAAAACACACTGATAAAACATCCCATTAGTGTAAAATCAGAATATGTAAAGAAAAGCACCCTTTGAACTTGATTCCACTATACCAACTTGGTATAGTTCATAGATGGATATGCTGTCAAGTATTACCAGACATTTCTACTCCTCCCTATAAGCCCATTCTTTATCTATTCTGGTTCATTAAGGGAAGAGTATTTTGATGGTCTGGAATAATTAATATTTGAATATATGGAGTAATTTAGGCAGATACTTACCTTTGCTCAGTATCTTTCCTCTGGTTATATTTATCCCTAAATATTATTTTGTGTATTTCCTCCCTTCTCTTTTCCCTGCCTATTCCTCTTCTGTTCCCTCCATTTGAAAGCTTAGTTAATGGCAATATTAAAAAAAACCAAGGCCATTAGCAGTATGAGCCAGATTAATTTGCTTTCCTTTTTCCTCCACTTAAGAAAGTACTGTGACTAGAGCTGTAAGGCTTTCCTGTGTCTTTCCAGATTTCTGACTTATCAACAGTGTGGTCAAACAGACCCAATAAAAATGGAGCTGAGCAAGCAGGAAGTATATGAGAAAGAGAGGAAAATATTTTCTTAGTTTTTAAGAGGCACTTCTACACCAGCGAAAAAGGAACATATGCTTTGAAGCAATTTCTAACCTAATTTTCCAAATGGAACAAGAAAAATGAAATTCTTGCTCCTGGTTGGAGACTGCAAGAACCACTGGACCTTTCCCACATGGCAATAATTACAATTGCAGGTATTAGCCCTGAGGATCATAGGCAAAGGTGTCTGCAGGGAGAGAAAGGGGTCAAAATGTCAAGATGACAGCTGCAGCATGCCTCTTTTTCACTGCCTTTCTGTAAGTGTCCCTGATCCCAGTCTAGATGAACACACAATACTTACTTCCATTTGCACATTAAAGACACCTCTCTTCTCTTCAATTTTTTCTTTAATGACAGCCATGGCTTGGCTGAGGACAGAAAGGCCTTCTGTCCTTTCAAGTGTTGTTGTGGTCATCACATATCGAGGAGGAGCTATAAGATTTATCTAAAAAAGAATGAGGTAGTATTAGACTTGCTTTCACAAGTCTTAACCTGCTCCTCAAAGCTGCTGATAAAAGGTGCTTTACATCTTGAACTAATCCCAAAAGAACCCCAGGATTTATTTCATACTGCTCTTTTCGTGAAGGAGTCCATTTCTAGTATTTTGAGAAAATACTACAGATAATAAACTTTTAAATTACAAGTATTCAATGATATGGAATTACATATGTATTAATTAGTTTCTACATTTGTCAATTCACTTATTTGTAATCCTCAAATAAGTACTCACGGCACCGTTGAGCTTATTCGTGGACATGCAGAGCAACAAAATATTGGAATCAGCCAAACTGCACATTCCTGAGGTTTCAGCCAATTCAGCATTTGTAGCATTTTAACAGAACTACCATTAACTTCCTGTAAATCTGTTTAATTTTCTGCCTTAAGGAAATCTTTTTTTCCCTATGCTTTCAAAATACAATATTTTATAACATTGGTAAAATAATCCAACTGAGCCACTGTAAGATTGTAATTGGCTTTCTTGGGTCAATTCAGATGTCGCCTTTCCTCTCAACCCAATTCCTATACATTAACAGACTAAGTAGCATGACGATTAAGCCACAGGAGAATGTTAGATTTTTTTTATATTCAAGATTTTCCAGAACAACCATGTCAATGGATATCCACTTACTTTGATTGGCATACTCTCTGTAGAACAGCTTAGACCAGCTCGCAGAGCTTCCTTTACTGCATCTATACCCTCATAACCATAACAGGCCACTTCAATATCTAAAATAGCCAAAATTTTGATGTTAAAAGTGTTTAGAAAAATTGAAATCATTAGCAACCAAATATATACAGTTCAATAACATTGCATTTTAAATGCTAATGAAAAATAAAAATATTCCTAACTACCAAGAGGCCAGAGGCTAAGAGATGACCCCAAGGAAAATCATGTTACAAAATCTACAACATGGTTAGGTTAGAATGTTTGAAGCAGAAGACACATGAGAAATTCAATTTTCTTGAATTTGGTTTACTTCCTTGTATCTTCCCCCTTACAATGCACTTTTTCCTGCAAATCCTATACATTTTCATCCTGTTATGAAGAAAGCCTTTCTTCACTATTTCATGATTCTACAAAACGAAAGGAATTAAATGGCTGTCAAGTCTTCACTGACTGGTAACACAAATGGCCAGATCCCTTTACACACACACGCACGTTGCGAAGTGATTTGGTATTTGAATAAAATCCTATTTTTCCCCTTATCCCCCATATCAGTATTTTTTTTAATTTTTAAAGAAATTAGTTGTCATGTTAGAAATAATCTGAGCTGCTTAAAGCAAGTTTTTTGGGGTGGAGAAAGTTCATAAACAACCATTGGAAGTTTTGGAACAAATGCTTTTAGCTTGTTTATTTAACCACTGAAAATTATAATTTGGATCTTATTACTTGGCAGAAATGTTTCGCATTTTCTTAATCCCAGTGGAATATTTCTGATTAGTAATGATAACAGAACCACAGAATTCTTACACTTTTAAATGGTAACAGTAAATTAGTAAGCGTTATACAATATGAAGCTATTGCCTATATACCTATCTGTATACTCTGAATTCAGCTGATTCAATTGAGTGATAAACTAATTATTCAGAAATTTCTGAATAATTTCAGTGCTATAGAGCACTGCACCCCAGAACAACTAGATACAAGAACAGTTTTTTCCTCAATGCCATCACTCTGCTAAACAAATAATTCCCTCAACACTGTCAAACTATTTACTAAGTCTGCACTACGATTAATCTTGTCATCGTTCCTATCACCCATCTCTTCCCACTTATGACTGTATGACTGTAACCTTGTTGCTGGTATCCTTATGATTTATATTGACTGTTTCCTAATATGATTTGATTGCTTATTTGTACCCTATGACTATCATTAAGTGTTGTACCTGATGATTCTTGATGAATGTATCTTTTCTTTTATGTACACTGAGAGCATATGCACCAAGACAAATTCCTTGTGTGTCCAATCACACTTGGCCAATAAGGAATTCTATTCTATACTATTCTAATTAAGATCTGTATGAGCCAGGGCTAAAGATTTAGGCAGCTGTCTCATTTTACAAATTTCCATCCTCGTCCTTTTATTAGACTCTACCTGATTTATTTCACTGTTCTGCATGTTCTTTTCCTTAATTTCCTTCTTCACCTTTTAAGTGCTTCCTCTTTCATAATATCTAATGAACATTTTTTTTCCATCTCCCTGACAATGAATCTCTGGATTCCTTCATTTTCAGAAACTTTCCAATTCCCGTCTATCCAAAAACACTTGTGTTCCAAAAACCTATTTGAGAATTTCTGGTTCTTTTCCTTCAGAAAATTAACTGTTTGGATAACTTATTCAACAACAAAAAAAGGGCTACATTTTGAAATATAGCACTGTGAAATTCACTTTCCTAATCTATATCCATTCAAACATTTCCCAGTCATGCTTATTGTTCAAATCCTCAATGAGTCCAAGATAATTACATGTTCAGATAATAATAGTTTCAGATTTACCATAAAGCAAAAAGCAGCATCCTCATAATATACTCACTAATTGACACTAATTGACTTAACTTAGGCAGTTTTGGGGACTCACCTGCTCGAATTTTGACTGCCTGTGGTGTCAAACGTCTATTGATATTGTCAATTAGCACACGCTTTTCATCTTCTGTCAAATCCAGCCCGTCAAGGATTGAGGGATCGCTGTATAAAAAGAATAATCAAAGAAAACCTTATCAGAATTTCCTAAATTATCTACAAAAGAGAAATGAGGAACTGTCAAAACAATAAACTATGCAAACATTTAAACACATTTTCTCTTCCTGAAAATTAGGTTTGCAAAAAATATAAGAAGAGTTTATATATAGGAACAGGCTAGCATGTTGCAGTATCTTCAAAATGCAGAAAAGTCTATTTGTTGAGTTACAATAATAAGGGTACATGAATCTGCATAAAAGCAAGAAATGCACAAATTTAATTTCTAAATTAGTGAAAGATTAGAAAAGCATCTTTACTTACGAGACAGCAAGTTTGAAGGCATCATATGCGCCATATCCAGGTTTTCTGTACTTGTCATCAAATACCCAAGCAGTTCTCTGAAACAAGCTCTCCAGCTGTTCATCTTTTGTGTATTCTAAAACTTCAGCAACATGGCGAAGGATGCTGTAAACCTGGGCAGAAGCAGGGGAAAAGTTGCATGAGAAGATAACATTGCTATATTTAATGCAATGAATCGTAATCTAATGAAACTATAACAATGAAAGTTGAAAATTCCATGCAATATACATGTACACAGGAGTTGCCTTTTCTTAAAATGTCAAATATTTCATCAATGTACCCACACTCAAATTTCCTGGTCCAGATAAAATTTTCATGGCCTTGTATCCTGCCATGGTATCTTTTTAGAATCTTTGGATATACTTGATATATCCAAAGAGGTCAGAAATTAAACAATTCTTTTAAAGCTAGGGCAACTGTGTTAAATATAAGGGTGAAGGTTCGTTCTCCGAATGTTTCGTTACCAGGCTAGGTAACATCTTCAGCGGAATTTAGGGGATGTCAGTGTTCTTCTGTTTCTAAGGGCTTCGTGGCGGACACCGACATTCACAACCCCTAAACTCCCCTGAAGATGTTACCCAGCCTGATAATGTAACGTTCGGAAACCAACCCACAAGCTTGGAGAAGGAACCGTCACCCTCATCCTACTACAGAGTTATTGATAATATAATTGGAAAGCTCTGTGATGTAGAAATATTTAGGTGACATGAACTCTCTATAGAGAGACTCTTCGTATATTACTACATCCCTGATAATAGCCCTAATACTAATTTGGTCACATTAACACATTATACTGGAAATCGGCTACTTATCAGTATTCTCTCTGTAGTGCTGAACTGGACTTTTCTGCTTTTATAGCTAATTGGACCATCTGCACATATATGCAAGAAAAGAACACTGTGTATGAAAATGTATTGTTCATAATATATATGGTACAGGTAGTCCTCAATTTATAACCATTCAGTGACCAAACGTACAATAGCGCTGAAAAAAGTGACTTATGACCATTTTTCACACTTAGAATTTAGAATAACAGAATTGGAAGGGACCTTGGATATCTTCTAGTTGAACCCCTGCTCAGGCAGGAAACCCTATACCAGTGATGGCTAATCTTTTCCGGACCGAGTGCCCAAAATGCACATGTACATATGCACGTGCTCGCGTCCAAACCCCTAAAATGCGATGTGCATGTCCCTCGCACCCTGCTCATGTGGCATGGCCCCCCACATGCGTCCCACCCCCCCATGCACCGCAGAGACCTGACGACCAGTTGGCTAGCGGGAGGCATGCGTGAATGCGCAGAGGAGGTAAACTGGGGCAATGGCTCGTGTGTCAGGTTTGCCATCACAGCTCTATACCATTTCAGACAAACAGTTGTCCAATCTCTTCTTTAAAACTTCCAGTGGTGGAGAATTCACAACTTTTGGAAGCAAATTGTTCCACTGGTTAATTGTTCTGTCAGGAAATTTCTTCCTAGTTCTAGGTTGCAGCATCCCCAGGGTCAAGTGATCAAAATTCAGATGCTTGGCAACTGACATGTATTTATGAAATTGAAGTGTCCAGGGGTCATGTGATCATCTTTTGCAACCTTCTGACAAACAAACTTAAAGGGGGAAGCCAGATTCACTTATTAGGGCAAAAAAAGATTGTAAAATGTGGCAAAAAACTCACAACAGTCCTAGCAAATCTTGGGCTCAACTGTAATTGTAAGTCAAGGACTACGTGCATATCTTTAGTTGTATGACTCTATCTTGTTTTTCTTTATTTTAAGGTCGAGCAAAATGAAACTTTTAGCAGAATTAAAATGTATTTCATTATTCAACAAAGCGGGAAGACAAATGTTTCTTACAAAAACTTACGGTTTTTGATTTGGTGAATTTGTCTTCACATTTAATTGCCTCTTCTGGAGACACTCTTCTTTTTGACAGGTCAATATAACCTAAAATAACAAGAAATATTTTTAAATAAATTAAGTCAACTATCTTTCTAAGGCCTTCTCTCATTAAAAACCCCCTATGTATAGTTATTAAGTGCAACAGGAAACATCTGTTCTTCCAAATTACTGCATACCATCCCTTCTGGTAAGCTGTTCTACAACTTTAGTCCTCTCCTCCTTGAATATTTTTGAAACCCATATATATATTCCCATGGACTGAAAAAGTTGCTGTATTTGTTATGCAACTCACCTTTCTCCTTATCAACTCTTATGACAACAACACATTCATTTCTGCCAATTCGGATGAGTTTATTTATAGAACGGATTCGTCTCCTGGACAGCTCACTGAGTAAGATCATGCCCTCAATGTTGTTGTATTCCAAAAGACTAACATAGGCTCCCATTTCTGCAATGGACCTGACATTGACCATGACAACATCTTCTACTTCAGGAAATTTATGCTGGTAAAATCTACAGCTTAATCCAGGCATCCTGCAATAATAAATCAGAAAGTCGTAAGTACAAATATGTTTTATAATCAAAACAATTAGTAATAGTGAAGTATAGCTGAAAATAGAGTAAAGACTAATATCTAGAACTCCACAATGGCAGGCTAGCAGTTGTGAACAATGGTCAGGAAAACCTTGCTTCTTTAATTTGTCACTAAGTTCATTATTCATTAAAGAATAACTTACAGCTATGAAATTCAAGATTGCATTTTTGCAATAGATACAGAAAAATATTTTAAATTAGATTAACACATAAACTCACTAAACAGCCTTATAAAAATCACACTCCCAGCATTATGTCCAGTTCTACATTAACATGCAGAAATCTAGCTGGCATATAGATAAATGTGCATGCTGTCCTAAAAAACCCAGCATTGACTCAGACAAGAGAGATACAGAAGTAAAGTATTTAAAACTTTAATACCCCTCTTCAAGACTGTAACAGCTGTATTCACAACTCCAGAAAGTTCTGGAAGCCCCTTTTCAATTCCAAAACCAGAAAGAGGAGTGTGCATCCTACTTGTCAGCTGTCTGTATAAAATCTGTGTTAAACCAAAGGCCACCTTAGAAACTCTCAATCAGAACTTTAACAGGGTGGTTATAGTTGGTGGTAAGTGTGATCAGTGGAAAGGAAGACTTGTGTGTTTATTCTGTATCTGACAACAAGAGTAAATTTAACAAAAGCAGATGCGATTTGGAAGCAAATACTTTTATGGACTATTATCGGTAGATTGACAGTAGCAGCAGCAGCCTTCCTATTTTTTTTAATCTCTTACCTGATCAGGCTGGTTAAGGAAAGGAGATCAAATTCTGCCCAAACCATTAAGCCACATTTATACCGAATGGGGGAAAAAATAACAGCATAACGAGTTGGAAGGGACCTTGGAGGTCTTCTAGTCCAACCCCCTACTCGGGCAGGAAACCCTATACCATTTCTGACAAACAGTTGTCCAATCTTTTCTTAAAAACTTCCAGTGTTGGAGCATTTACAACTTCTGATGCAAGTTGTTCCACTGATGCATTGTATTGTCAGGAAATTTCTCCTTAGTTCTAAGTGGCTTCTCTCCTTGATTAGTTTCCAGCCATTGCTTCTTGTCCTGCCCTCAGGTGCTTTGGAGAATAGCTTGACTCCCTCTTCTTTGTGGCAACCCCTGAGATATTATCATGTCGCCCCCCAAATTCTTTTCACTAGGCGTACCCCAATCCCAGCAACTGTGTTCACATGTTTTAGCCTCCAGTCTCTTAACCATCTCTGGGGGGAAAAAATCCTTAAGCGCTTGAGCCCGAGCAAAAGATCCCAGGACGTTGTTTTCCTGCTTTCCCCCATTCCCGCAAAAAAACCAAAAACAAACCAACCCGGAGGGGCTCAAACGTACCAAGCATGCCAGTTTGAGGACCGGCGCTTAGAGGCGTCTTTCTCCCTCTCTGCACCCTGGGCCGACATTGGCACCTGCGGCGGTTACATCTCCGGCGCTGACGAGCCTTTTTTGCGGACACCACCGCGCAGGAGGCCTTCCCCTCCCTCAGCCACCGCCGGGCTGCAAGGGCGCGTTTGTGACCCAGCAAGGCGCGAGGGGAAAGCGGCGTTGCGGGGCAGGGAGCCCTTTTGTGACATATTTTAAGGGGGAGCCTGAGGGCCAGGAGAGGATCCGAAGGGACACCACAGAAGCCCATCCCGCTGGTAAGAGACGCTCTTACGGCCGCCAGGCCTCTCACGGGTAGCCCAAGTGGCTCCTAGCGGTTACCCTGCGAGAGTTTTCGACACAGCGACCCTTTTCCCTCCGCTTGCCGCCCGCAGCCCGGGTGAGGGAACCCACAAAGCAAGTCCCCTCACGAGGTATGAAAGACGCAGGACTGAGGCCGCCCCCCCTCCGGCTTTACCTGTCCGCTCTACAAGCCCCGCTCGCCAAACGCTTTTTCGGACCCGACTCTCACCAGCCTCACGTCTCCGACACTCGCTTCAGCGTGCCTCACACAGCGCAGCCGCCGCCCCGCCTCTTCCTGTTTCGGGAAGCCCACCGGAAGCACTTTGGGTAGCGGAAGTGGAGGTCTAGGGTGGTAATACGACTTCCAGTCTGGACTAGAATGCTGAATTTCCTCATGTTAAATCGCTCTTTCTCAAGTTCAACCAATTGCTGGCCGAAGACGGCCAACCTTACCGGCCTTTGAGACTATAATACGAGTTTCTACCTTAAAAAAAAAAAAGCTCGCCAGTATTTTGGCATTAATCCACGTTGAGTAATTTTAATTCAAAAAATTCAAAAGTCGGCAGCTTGCCTCGAATTCCAGATCCACACAATTTTCACGTCTGTCGCTTGATAGGGAAAAGGAGGCTTCTTCTCATAGTCATTCAGGGATTAAGGAGGAGGAACTCTGCTCTTCCTCCATGCAGCCCGCTAGTGGCTTTTCTGCAGCCTGACTTGCCCTAGAATCAGAAGTCGTCTTGTTCCCCGCTTTTTTCTCCCTGAAATTCCAACGAACGCGTCGCCGACCCATTGCCTTATTCTCGCCTGCCTTATAAAGTCCGTTCTTCCCTTTTTTTTTTTTTAACTCTATGTTACTGACGGGGGTCCCTTCGCGTCAACCGTACGCCGCGCGCACAAGGCGGCGCGCGCACAAGGACAACGGGGAGAAAGGGGCGGGGCCTACCCGGAGCTCTTGGTGCCCTTGGTAACCAGAGGGAGTCACGTGATCGTGCTGTTGCTCCGAGGGAGAGGAAGTACCGTTCCGGTGGGCTCGGTCGGTCGATCGATCTTGGCAGGATGTCGGGCAAGGACAGGATCGAAGTCTTCCCTTCGCGGATGTGAGTTGCCCTCCTCCTTCTGCCCGGTCGCCCTGGATGAGGATGGACGTGGGGATGGGGGGTGTCGCAGGGCAGCGGGCTTTTATTCTTAATTCTTGAGCTCAGCCTGATCCCGGGTTTTCCCGAATTCCCCCCTCGAACCCCCTTTCCCCTGGTGGTGGGAGGGCTGCTCTGTTTTCTGCCTGCCAGTCGGTGGGAAGGGAATTTGCAGAAGGAGATGGCTGGGTTTGCTGTGCTTTGGTTACAAAAACCGGCCGGGTGGCAATTCGTTTGGACTATTTAAGGCTGAACACAAATAAAAGTGGGTTGGGGTCAGAGGTGGGTTTCAGCAGCTTTTGACTAGTTCTGGAGAACCGGTAGTGGAAATTTTGAGTAGTGCTGAGAACCGGTAGTAAAAATTCTGACTGGCCCCGCCCCCATCTATTCTCTGCCTCCCAAATCCCAGTTGATTGGGAGGAAATGGGGATTTTGCAGTAATCTTCCCCTGGATTGGGGCGGGAATGGAGATTTTACAGTATCCTTCCCCTGCTATGCCCACCAAGATATACCCATCAAGCCATGCCGTACCTACCAAGCCACATCCACAGAACCCGTAGTAAAAAAATTTGAAACCTACCACTGGTTGATGTGTGTGTGTGAAGAATAAGACATGTAACCTACATTTTTGTCCTGCATCAAACTCCAGCATAGCTATTGGGGGCTGTTGGGAGATCTTTTTGGCCTCCATTGGATATCTGCAGAAAGAGGGTAAATGGTGATCTTCAGAGAGTCCTTGGAAGTTTCTTCCTCAAAGCCCCAAAACCTTAACCTTAGACTGTCTACTTAGACCTCACCCCATTCCTAAGAAGTCTGTAAGGGGCGTGCATAAGCGCATCAGCGTGCCTACCGTCCCTGTTCTAATATTCCTTTTTACTCTTTTCATGTATTCAAATTATGTTTATACTTATATCTGTTAACTGATACACGCTTGACAAATAAAAATAAATAAAATAAAATAAGAATATTTCTCGTAGCCTTCCCCAACGCTTCTCTTCCCCCCCCCCCAAGTTAGGAGCAAGCGGAATAGGTTAAAGAAAATGAAGAAGTGAAAAATACATGCATCATGTTGTCATAAGAATAAATGCTTTGTCGTATAGTCGTGGAGATAGATGACTTTGTATGGAACAGGATTGTCATTGAATGTGAATGTTTCATGGCAAGGGCGTTTGTTGAAAGGACTGAATTCAGCCTTACTTCCTTTCTAATGTGTGGGATATAAGAATAAATAATGGCCTTGCCAGAAAAGGTTGCATGGGGGAGAAAAATCTCAAAAGTAGTTACTCTAAAATCTGTCCATAATAGTAGGCAGGATTAGAGTAATTCTGAAGTTTAAAAAAACAAAAGCTAATGCTATAGGGTTTGTAGTTGTGTCTCCCTTCATCATTATTTCAAGGTGATGGTTAACCCAATGTATCTAAAAATAAAGTTCACAAATTATGTTTACAGATTGCATTTCTTCTATTTTTAATGCATGCAAAATGATTTGACAGCTACTTTGGGGGAGATTTCATGTAGTCCAATTCTGTCCTGTTTAGAAATGTTATTCTTGCCTATACCCAAATAGAGTAAGTGAGCACTGAGGCCTTGCAATATGATCTTTTATACATCTTGGTATGTATAATCCTATTGATTTTAATGGGTTCAATTGTGCTTAATTTTAAATACAGTGGTTGAATACTAACTTCAAACTTTCCTAAACAATAAATGTCTTTTAATAATCATGTTGGAATTGCTAACTGATCAGATTTGCTTGTGTTCTTAACTCTGCTTCTTAAGGGTATTTATATAATCAGTATTATTGAATATTCTCCCAATTTTTGTATTATACTGTCCACCCAATTAGATGACTCAGAGTCAGATATGTAGGTAATCTTTCAATATTTCTATTGGTTATAATCTTGTTAGTGCGCCTATAGTAGAATCATATCTATTTCTTAATGGAACTTTGATCTAAACAGCATATAGTATCTGTTTAGTAAATGTTTTAAGTTTTCAGTAATAATATTTTATCATTATTTAGAAAAAGAAGTATTGCATATATATTACTTCAAATATAATGTCCAGTAGAAAATATTACTGTTATTTATTTCTTCACTGCCCAACTCCATAATTAAGAGAGAGATTAATTATAAAAACATTTTTGCTTTTTACTTCTTGTGAAGAAGACAATAAATGTATATGATCAGTTCTGAGTCATGTCTATAAGTAAATATTCCTATTGGCATAAATCTTGCATAGATCAGCCACACTTACAGTACATTTATAGAATAGACTAGTGGATGACACTATTGACAGCAAACAGAATGATGTTGAAATGCACACACAAGATCTTGTTCTAGCTAGTAAGTGAATCAGTCTGCTAAGTAGGCAGTGGCAAAAACTAGCTGGTACAAGAATATGAAATCTCTGTTTTGCCTTCTTTTAAAAGGTACACGTCTGTTCTTGAACTTACTTTCAACTTATTAAAATTCTTAAAAGAAACTACATTAATTCTCCTTGGGCAGTACTTATGCCCACCCATTTATAGTTTACTGTTAGGGTATCACCGTAATTATTTTTCCTTCATTCAGTAGATTTAGGTGCAGACAATTGGTAAACTGGTGATAGTTTGCATTCATTGGAAACTTGAAGCATGTGGAAAACCAGTAGTATCTAACCTCTAGGCGATTGGGGAAGTGTGGAAGCTCAGATGTTCCATGTGACTTATTATATACTAATTTCCAAGAACAAATTTCACCATGCATTATATTGCCATTCTTAGTTTCTTGAATTATAAAT
Organism: Ptyas mucosa; assembly: GCA_012654045.1. NCBI lineage: Eukaryota > Metazoa > Chordata > Lepidosauria > Squamata > Colubridae > Ptyas > Ptyas mucosa. Next base: position 35,442,391 of record WNWU01000001.1, on the reverse strand, counting down.
GATTTAATTCTTATTTGTCTTACTTTGAATGATAATAAAGAAATAATGCCAAATATATCTTTACTGAGAAACTTATTTGCAAGATGCTTCTTATTCTGAAAATTCTCCTGTCAGCACTTCTAACTTTTTAAAAGCCTCCTTATAAAAGAATTTTCCTTCAATTCCTAATTTGGAGTTTATTCCCTTGTAAATATTTTGGGATTGTAGATTAAGACTGCAATTCCATTCTTGCTTACCCAGGTATATTTAATAGCATATTTGTTTTAAGCAAGGAATGCTGCCCCCTGCCCTGTGTTCTAAATGCACCCTCAATTTCTATGTGCTAAAGAAGATTGCGGGTTTATTTTCAGAAACATCCATCTCAAGTGATAGAATAAAAAGTCTCACTTTTTCTGATTTCGATAGGGCTCAGACTATAATGAAAGCCCGTTTGAAAGGAGCCCAGACTGGTCGCAACCTCTTGAAAAAAAAATCAGATGCATTGACTTTACGATTCCGGCAGATTTTGAAGAAAATTATTGAGGTAAGGAGTTTTGTTTTGCTTTATTCTTAAACTTAATATTATTGAACAGTTTTTGTTCTTACTAACATTTATTATTGTCTGTACTTTTTATGTTGAGTTCACAAGCTCTTTTCTGTTATGTTTGCAGACTAAGATGTTGATGGGTGAAGTGATGAGAGAAGCTGCTTTTTCCCTTGCTGAAGCAAAGTTCACAGCTGGAGATTTTAGGTGAAACTAATAAATTTGGGTGAAGGAAGTCCATGGGAGATGCCAGCCCTATGCCTTTGGAGATTCTCAGTTATCCAGGTCATGGTTGTCCAAAGGTGCTTTTTCAGGAGGCAACTGGACTTTCTGATTTTTCTTTGAAGGTTAGCTTCTCAGAGAAATGAGAAAGCAAAAACGTCTTCGAAGAAAAACCAGAAAGTCCAATTGCCTCTTCAAAAAGCACCTTTGGGACGCCAGCCCTATCTTGAAAAATGAATCAGTGAACTTTGGCGTTTGTAAATGAAATTATGAGGGAGAAGAACATTCTGTAGCAGATGCTTTAAAAAAGAATGAAATAGGCACACTCATAAGATTTATTTCAGAATAGGATTTAAGATAAACAGGGAAAAACAGCAAGGAATTTGAATTTGTGAAAAGTATTGGTTAGCAGAATAGGATACTGAGCTTTTTGTGGCTATTTTCCAACAAAGTGGGCAAATTTTACTCCTGGGGCTGCAGTTTTCCAGATTATGATTCAGATTTCCTACATGCAGCATGTTTATGTATTCAAATGTTCATACACAAATGTTGCTTAAGCTTATATATATATATATATATATATATATATATATATATATATATATATATATATCAATCATATTTTCTCACCTTATTTTCAGCTTCCACTGTACTACTGCAGATTGCCTGTTAACAGCAGGAAATAATTGATGTCAAGGATCAGTTATTTGATTCCTGGCTATTAATGGTGATTGGAAATAGTGTTCTGTTTCTTGCTGAGCCATAGGAACATTAAGAGGACTTCCATGGCTCTGGGACCATATTTCTCGTGGTTGAGAGCTTTATAAAGTGTGTTGATTTTACAGGTTAGATCAGTGATGGTTAACCTTTTTGCCATCGCGTGCCGAAAGTGGGGGGAGTGCAGGGGGTTGTGTGTGCGCATGCCCACACCCATAATTCAGTGTGCCCCATCCCCCTGAACTCCCCCTGCTTTTGGCACGTGATGGCCCGGTGGGCCCGGTAGGCCCATTTTTCGCCCTCTCCACCTCCCTGAAGGCCCTCCAGAAACAGCCTGTTTCCCAACTTCCAGTGGGCCCGGAAGGCCCGAAAATCAGCTGGCAGTGAGCACATGTGCAGCGGACCTGAGCTAGGGCAACACTCATGTGCCCACTGATATGGCTCTGCGTGCCACTTGTGGCACGCGTGCCATAGGTTCGCCATCACGGGGTTAGATCAATTTCTGTCATTTTTGTTATAAAAAATACCACCAAATCCTTAAACATTTCTGCAGTTTTCACCATCAATTTGGTTTTTAATATCTGAAAAAGCTACACTTGCAGTTGTTGATCTTTTCTAGATTTTATGTGAATTAGTTTCATCGGTAAGAAATAATCATTAAGTAATAACATATGAATTTTTGTCAGATATGCTAGCATTAAGTTCCCTGTTTCTAAAGTTCTATATGTTGGTAGTTTAGTTAAAACTGATATAATATGCTGAAAATCTTTTGGAAAATAACTTTCATGCACCTTTAGGGAAATCTGTTGTGTAGATATGCAAATTAAAATTTCTTTTTTTTCCTGCAGTACTACTGTGATTCAGAATGTGAACAAAGCTCAAGTCAAGATCAGAGCTAAAAGAGACAATGTAGCAGGTGAGTCATATAGAAGACTGTTTCTCAATCTTGGTGCCTTGAGGATTTGTGGTTCAGAATTCTCCAATTGGGACTGAAGTTGAAGTCCACACATCTTCAAAGTGCTTGAGGCTAAGAAACAGTGTCCTAGATCAAGATGTCCAATTATTTTAAGCACAATTAAAAATGCTGGTTTGGAATTCAGTTTGGGCTCACTAGAGAGAACTGGATGATGACTGGAATGGAAGTTGGGAAATGTATAATTTTTACAATCTGTTGTATGGCTTTTTACAGGTGTGACATTGCCAGTTTTTGAGCATTACCAAGAAGGAGGGGATAGTAAGTTTGTATTTTTTTAACTTGGTGTAAGTGTTAAGTGTATCAATAAGCTGTACTTAAAATTTCTGATTCTTATTACATAGCTTACTAAATAACAATTATCTGAGGTTTTACAAATTTCTTTGTAAGGAAAAGTTTATTTAGTTTTTACATAACCAAGGAGATTTTAAATGCTGGAGGAAGGTAAACAAGTGAAAGGAAATAAGAGATATTTGAGACTTTCTGATCATCTCTTGAAGCATCCAATACTTTTTAGTTATAATCCTGAGTATTGGTAATTTCCCAGAAGAGTTAATATCAAACTTTATTTGATTATATTTCACTTATTTAATTACCATAGCTTTTATGCCACTTGCTTACCAAATTCTAAATTTATTAGAATTTAGTAAGAATTCTTTAGTAAGAATGGCTTACTAAATTTATTCTTATATTATTGCTAGCAAGGAAGATGAGTCAGTTGGCACTCCCCCCCCCATATAATTAATCTCTTTCTCTAATGTCTTCTTTTGTCTTAAAAATTTATTGAAACTAATCGTCTAAATGTATTATTTAGGTTATGAGTTGACTGGTTTAGCCAGAGGCGGTGAACAGCTGGCCAAGCTGAAAAGGAACTATGCCAAAGCAGTAGAACTCCTTGTAGAACTAGCTTCTCTTCAGGTAGGTGGAGACAGAATGCTGTCAAAAAGACACTTGAAATCTTCACTTGGTGAAGATTCAAGGGATTATAGTACTGCCAACTATTTTCATTAGGGTCTTATTTAATATTTTCAAGTATATCTAACAGCAGTTGTTTCCATGTTAAATGACAAAAGAAGCCACATGCAATATCCCAGCTAAAATGGCAATGTTTTAATGTTGCTGGTTGGGAATTTCATTGGTGCTGGTAATAGTAAATGGCTTTAATTTAATGAGAAAAACGGATTGCAACATTTAGGCTTGATTTTCAAAACATTGCGTATCTGACCATTGCACATAGCTCACCATCTTTCGGGTGCTAGCACGTGCGCTCACACTCCATCTCCCCAACGGGACAGGTTTCCACTTTGGCCGGTGCGCCAGCCCTCACCTTCACTGCACCCCCGGGCTTCCGTCTGCAGTCTCCTGTGAGCGGCAACTTCGGAGGGAACCAGCTACTAGGGTAGATGGTTCAATTAGTCTATTGCCCCTATACCCAAGTCAGACGGACGATTTGCACGTCAGGACCTCTACAGACCTCCACCAGAGTTTCCTCTGGCTTCGCCCTGCCCAGGATAGTTCATTGCACAAATTACAAATTCGTTGTATCTGGCCTCCTCTTATATTGCCTTGTCTTTGAAACAAGCCTGTAACTTCTATCTATTTTGTGGATGCATAGACTCTTCCTGAGATCTGTTAAGAGCACTCTATAGGCCATTCTATATGCATATTTGAGTAGAGCTCCACATTGTATAATCAAGCCTTTGTAAAGTTATGAACTACAGATTAGTAGGCAAACTAGCTTCTTTTTTGATGTTTTAAACAACATTTCTCATAATCTGACTCCCTGGTCATTCTGGTTGAAGGCTCATAAAGATTGGAAGATTGGATTGGGCAAATGTTCTAAACACACACTTCTGCACCATTTAGATGTCATTGGTAAGGATTTTGGGGAAAGGAGGGACTGTGTATGATGTCATTTGATATCTGTCCTTTAATTTTAAAAAATGTGCCTATGAATTTAAACAAACGGCCTCCAGTAAACAAATCATTTTCATCTTCGTATGTGAAATGCTAGGTGAGTGCCTATGTTGGTATTGTACCAGTTCATTTTGGCCTTATTTGGTAAAGAATGTTTCAGGGTTTTTTTTTTAGGAACATACCTTTGGTTTGTCTGGAGCTAAATTTCTGAAAGCCAATCTTATCACTTTTAATCATGATAATATCTTATTTTACACTCCATCTCATTTGCTTCTATAGACTTCATTTGTTACTCTGGATGAAGCAATCAAGATAACAAACAGGCGTGTGAATGCTATTGAACATGGTAAGTAAAACGTGATAATGTGGAAAGCTGTGGGTCATTTCTGTGCTTGTTGCACAATTGGTATCTACTCACCCCCTGAATCATTAGACAGGCATTGTTCCTTGATATGTGTCGTAGTTTCAGAGTTTTAATGTTCGAAGGTTTTCCAAATTTGCCATTAGGAGGATCATAATCCAAATAAATCATCTCCCTAACACCAGCTTCTTCACATGCCACTTCAGGACATGTTTCAGACCAGTTTTTCCTTCTTCCAATAATGCCCCTGATCTAACTCTTTTTGCCTCTCTTTTCAAGCAAGATGCCACATTGGGATGCAGTTTGTTTATTTTCTATTCAGTACTACTTCTTAATAGTTACTAAGGCTATACCAAGTCTGTAGTCCCCAAAATCTGTGCAACTGTGTCCAATCTAGTTCTGCACCACAAATAATCTTTGAAAACCTTAAATTGTCCCTTAAAGTCCCTGCAAACATTATTTTAATAATTATAGTTCTACGTGAATAGAAAGAAATTATTTCATATATATGGAATAGGTTTGTTAAAATATATTTCATTAATTTCAATTACATGTCAATTAATTGTTCTTTGTCCTGGTTCTACTTGTTTTGGAGAGATGGAATTTGTTCCCCTGAGATTAAAGTCAAGAGTTATACTTGTGCCCCCCAAAAGGCTTGTATACCCAATTTAAATAAAACTTTGACCTGCCCATGATCACTATACAATACTATAGTGTTGTAGAATACTGAAGTGCATATTGCATTTGATTGGTGAAGCTTGAAAGTTATTTTATTATCCTACTAGATTGTTTCACAACAAGAAAAACAGCATTTTTCTTTACCCTGTATCACACTGGCCAGTAATTTATGGTTCACTGCAGAAGGATCAAATGACTATTTTGTTATGCTTCTAATTATAATATCTCATACTACTATTAATGCACTATGGATTGATAGTCTTTAGTGTTGAGATGCCTATATAGCTATATAAATACCTGTAGCTTTACCTGTGTAAAGGCTGCCTAAGATGAAGTTCTGTTACATTGGGCTAAAAATCCTGTTCCTCTATATGTCTAACAATTGAAAATATGAATGGCTGTTCTCATTTGCCAGAATATCTGCATTTCTCTATGGCTTTCTTTTTTTTAGATTTGAACTGCCTGGATAACCATAGCATCTCTCACCAGTTCAAGGGTGGGAGAGGAACAAAAGTGGTTGTTGGGTGCTATCATGGGGAAGACATGAACCCCCTTTAAAACAAAATCAATCTAAACAAATTAAATCAGAAATGGAGAAGATTCACAATTGCCTGACACAGTACATAACAAGTTGATGTAACTTGAATGACATCCCTTAAGGGCTTTTGAATATCCTCAGATATATCCTGGACTGAACTCCCGAGAAACAAAGGCAGTGTCCTAGGCTATGCAAAACCTTTAAGTTGGTGAGTTCTGAGGGATCCAAGAGACCTCAAGGGCTGAATTCCCCTCCAAAGTATCCACCTAAATGGCAAAGAAATGCTTGTAATGCTGTTAAAACAAAAGAAAAAATAAGTTGGTAATAGGGAATTTCCATACAGGTAATCTTCAATTTATAATCACAAAGGAGTGCCAGAATTTCAGTCCTAACTTGTGGTTGTTACTGGATTTAATTCTACAACTGTTTTTATAATGGCCATAAAACAAGTCACCATAGGCATAGTTATTAAGTGAATCATGTGCTTGATAAGTAAATCTTGTGATCATTAAGCAAATTCATTCTTCCAAATGGACATTGTTTGCTGGAAACTGGTAAAAATGCTAGAAACTGCCAAAATACCATCACCACGGGTTACTGCAAACCAGTTGTGAATGGGAGCCAAATGCCTGAAATGCAATTACCATGGGAGGCAGCAGTTGTAATTTCAAGGATGGGTCATTAGTAGCTTTTTTGAAATCTGCCATAACTTCGAACTGTTAAGGGACTGATCATAATGAGTCAAGGATTACCTGTGTAAGATTTCAGATCCTACATAGCACAAGTTCTTGTTTTAAAATTGTGTGTGATAGTAACAACTACCTTTTATACAGTGATTATTCCTAGAATTGAACGCACACTGTCTTACATCATAACTGAATTGGATGAGCGAGAACGAGAGGAGTTTTACAGGTAAGCCAGCAAGATAGATATTGTGTATTTTGAATCTTGAAATATTTTTGGCTTTCTGATGCAAAGTGTAGAAGATGAAAAATGCCTGCATTAAAAATCCTATAGAAGCCAGAGTTTATCATCTTTACCCTCCAATTTTTGGCAACAATTATCCTTGTGTAGTAGTTTGGAGTGAAAATAACATGGTCAGTCACTGAGCTGCGATGGTTGAGGTGGATTAGAACCTGGGTTTCCTCGTTCCTCATCCAATATCTTAAGACAGTGGTTCCCAAAGTGTGAGCCGCGGCTCCCTGGGGAGCCGCGCTATCGTCATAAGGGCGCCGCGAAATATTCCGCCCGCTGGGTCTAACGCTGATGCGCCATTTCTGAAACGTCTAGTGCGCATGCGCAGTTGCAAGTCGGATTGCTATGGGAGCCGCGAACCGAAAAAGATTGGGAACCTCTGTCTTAAGACATTATACCAGTGACCACCATAACACTTGCTGGGAGGCTGAAGGGTGCTCTGTGAGGTGGTTAGTTTCAAAGCAAGGCTTTGTGGTCATGAAGTTGCTACATGTACTAGGTGTCCTTGAGACTGAAGTTGCTAGAGGACCAGCAACTTTGATCTTAAAATCAGGAGACTAGATTTTAAGATTTCCTTTTTCTGACACATAAGGGATTAGTCATAAGGTCCATGATTGGGGTGCATTAATGAGAGGACCCTACTCCTAACTACATTGTGAACCAAAATCTGAGCACAGCCTTTCCAAGTGATTTTAGTGCACACTTTGGATGGTATATAGGGAAGGGATTTTTAAGCAGTTGGGTATTACAATGCAAAAAGTATTACTGCAGAGCAAACTGCTTATGGCATCTCTTGGTGCTGTGATGCCTTCTATAGTATTTTCTTGAAAACTGTCTTTTGAGTTAGTTAATCATTGAAAACTGGCTGCCTTTGAGAAATAGTTGATCATTCCTACTCAGTTAATTTTGCATAAGGTAAAGCACACTGTGTAAATTAAAGCTTTGTTTGGAGCAGACTAAGCCAGATTAACTAAGGGATACCTTCATTGTTCCTAAGGTGGATAATATGAACAATATTTACATGTGTTCCAAGCGAAATAACCCAAGATTAGATTCCTGTGTAACCTCCTTTCCTTCTTCCTCAATGTATTGCAGGGGGCCCTTGGTGTTCCTGGCCATTACAATAAATAAGAATCCACATTCCTGTTCACTCATCTTTTTTAAAAAAAGTTATTTTTCCCTTTCTATAAATGGGGAGGGAGGGGAATTTGGGTAATATTGTACTTTTCTTACATTTCCATTCTAAAAGGATGAATATCAAAATCACTAAAGTTGATCTCATATGCCTCCCAGATTAAAGAAGATCCAAGAAAAGAAAAAGATACTGAAAGAGAAGAATGATAAATTGCAAGAATTATGGAAGGCTACTGGAGCACAAGAACCTGCTAATTTGCTTGCAGAAGAAAAAGATGAGGATCTTCTCTTTGAATAGCTATGGATATAGAGTTGTGACTGAAATCTAAAAGCTGTGCTACTCTGTGGACCTTATTTGTGAAGTTCTTTCTTTGATGTATTAGCTTGAATATTCCACTCCAGACCTATTCAGGGAATGTCCTTGTTGTGGAAAATTGCTGTTTAATTACTTGCATGAAGCAGGATCATTTCAATTTCCTATCTGTCTTCGTTCCTTTGGTATAGAAGTATGGTTTCCCAGTGTACTGCCAAATTCTTGTAATAATAATTTTTATTCATGGTCACAGATAGAATAGTGAGCAGTCCAGAAATTCATAACTTGGAATTAAGTTTTTTTCTTTCCTAAAAAAGAAACATTCAAAATTGTAACTCAATTGATTGTACTGTAAAATCAATAAAGAAATACGGCTAAATGAAGGTTATAGGTGTTTGTCAAATATCCTTTAAGTGAGTGATTCTCAAGAGTGTGGTCCTAAAAGTTCCTTGGGTGGTTTGCCATTGTCACCCCTCATTCATCATCCAGAAACCAATGGCTGCTTCAGCCTGCATGGGGTGCTAGTTGTCTTCTTTTGTATCATGTAGTTCTTGACTTACAGCTCAAACAGTAATTGAAAGATGTGATCACCACTACAGTCAGTACAGTGCAGAACAGATTAATTGGAGAAAAATGGATTGCCAAAAAGTAATTTGTTTGCTCTTACACGCATTGAAAGCAATGTGATTGCATTGGAGGCCTGTTACAGGTCTCTCTTGAAATCCCTTTCTCTCTAATCTATTATACAAGGGAGATGGGAAGAAAAAAAAGTGATTTTTGTAGACAATCTCTTTTTTCTTGAGCCCCTTCCCTGTCAGAGATTGGAGAGAAAAAAATTTCAAGATATTATCAGCTAGATGCCTGTGGCAGGCTGCAGCATTTGCAATTGCTTTTGATGAATACAAGATGTAAGCAGGTATTGGGGCATTCCAAAGGGAGGATGGGGTAATTAGGAGTTAAACGAAAGCTGAAGGTGTGAAACTGAGTAGTCTTGTCTCTTACCAGTTGAAAGCAGAGTCATGATTTCCCATTTAGCGCAAATCCCAATTAGGGAAGAGTATTTGTATGTGTGCTGATATCAGACTGACTAGTGGAAATTCCTGTCTTTATGGTTCTTTTGCCTATGCTTTATTCTTGGATACACACCAGTAAGCAGTCTGTGAAATATATCTACATCAGAAGAGAAGCAGTGGAGGAAAATGCAAGAAGGGTAACAAACATTTAACAGTTTAAGAAACAAGAGTTTCTTGATTGAAAATAAATAATTGCACAGGACAAATAGAAATGTGAACTTGTGCTGTTCCCCTCCCCTCTAAAGGCAAATTTACAAATCAGCATAAGGCTCTTCTGTATACAAAACATAACTCTATGCAAAGTAAGTAAGAAGTGAACTTTATTTTTGGTAAGCAAATAAACGGTGCGAGATTTGCTAATTCTTTCTCAAAGGACAGTGAAACAGCTTCACAATTTAACACACGCAATATTCAAGTTTCATTTGTTTAGTCCGTACCTTACTTGTCATAAGACTGTTACATCTGAGCTGTTAAATCAGGTTGAAAATATTCTCAAACTTACTCAAGGATTAAGAGTTTTTATTTAAATACTTTTGGGCAAACTTATAACATGGAAGAAATTACCCTTGAGAATCAGCTGTGTAGTTAGTAATCTCTACTAACTTACTTTTTCTGCAAGGGTGGGGGGAACAATGCATAGAGAAAATTGGTTATCATGGCCAAGTTTGCTAGTCTGATGGATCTGAATTCTACTCTCACAGATCGTTTGTGTGCCAAGATCGTTTCCTATTGAATCATTAGGAAAAAAATGTAAATTGGACTGATGCACTTGAATAGTGAAAGAACTTCAAGCAAGTATAAAAATCAGGTGGCTTTTGTCTCCATAGTACATTGTGGCTTTAGGAAGTGCCATCACATCTCTACAATGGGTGATATCCAACTCCATATGCCAGCTGAAGAGATACCATTGGTAGAACACATTCTTCCACAACTGGTAACTCTGGGCACTCCAGAATTTGGGGATTCCCTGGAATAAGTCTGGGTAATGTCAGTGGAAATAATTTTGTATATTGTTAAATTCAATGACAGCTGAGAGGGGTATAGTAATTGCACTTCAAAAGTGCTTGAGGCCTATATGAGGAGAGCACCTCTCTATTCTTTCTTAAAATGGCCTGAGCTTTATCCAGCTTTTATGGGAGCCTGAATAAAAGGTAACTCTGCTTTAAGAGTTTCACTAATTTTTAATAAGCAGATTCCTTTAAGCCAGAGGCCTTCAAACTTGGCAGCTTTAAGACTTGTGGACTTCAACTCCCAGAATTCTCCAGATAGCTATGCTGGTTGGAGAATTCTGGGAGTTGAAGTCCACAAGTCTTAAAGCTGCCAAGTTTGAAGACCTCTGCTTTAAGCAGTGGCGATCTTTTTTTCAGCCTTGCCAGAATCCCTAAAAATGTCAAGATGCTTTAATAAAGGGATGTTATGTTCACAAAAGGGAATTTGGAGTCACCAAAGCATGCAGAGCCCGAATAGCAAAAATGCCTCATAATTAGCCTTCATCAATCAAGCACTTCCCATATCTCTTGTAACTGCAAATTCCAGCATTCTTTATCTTGGCTATGCTGCCCAGGAATTCTGGGAGCTGTAGCCCCAGATATATCTGGAAGCACCAAGCTGGTAGAAGGATATTTGGAACAATGCTGGTGATATTTATCACAACAACAGACTGCATTGCAGTTTTTATAACTAATTCCATACACTCATCTTTATTACAATATTTTGTAATATTAAGCCACTAAAATAAAAATATATTAACAGTTAACATTTACTTGAAGTCAGGAAATATACATGTTTACATTAGCATACAGTTTACAGCATTGGTGCATTGTCACAGTTACCTTACAAGCCTCTTATTGTCCTTATTAGACACGGTTACATTCATGCCAATGAAATAATGTTTACTTGATTAAAAATGTTCCTGTTTCAATAGCCAAGAAAAATCCAGTACACTCATTCAGCATATAGCAAAACACTTAAATAGTAATCAATGTCTCTATTTTTTCTAATCATGCATTTTGAAAGACTTCAAAATGCATGCTTTCAGCAGCAGAATAAAGGAATAGATTTATTACTACCGATTGATCTATAAAATACCATTTTAACAATCTTAATACCATTATTTGGCTTTGTTGCATCTGTTTAACTACCGTAAATGTTTTCTGTAGTTTTTTTAAAAACCCATCTTCTTATAGTATTTAGTAAATTCTCTGTTCAGCAAACTCTAGATTCCTAGACATTAAAAGGGCAACAAAAACATAACAAAGGAATTCATTGTTTTGTGCATCTTAACATGTAATACACTCACTGCTGTGTCACATCAATATCATTAATTCATCTATTGCTCCAGAATGCACCCTGGATTATAGCAGAATTCAAGTATGATAGTGAAAAAAGTTGCAGGTTGGAATTCTACATGCATGTAAATGTTACACCTATTGCAAAAAATCAAATACAGATTTTACTATCCACAATGTAATCCTATCATCCTAATACTTTGCTTTAAATTGTGCTTGATTCTGGGTGATTTCATAGACATTTGAAGTATTCTTAGAAACAAAACTGAAATGTTTCCCTGCCTTTTTCAACTTCTCAGTTTAATCTTTTTCTGATTATTTCTTATCCAAGCCTAACCTTGTTAAAATTTTCAAGATTAGCAGAGGGTATTGAGATACGGTCATTTTTGCGACAATAGTTATGAAGAACAGGACATACATGTTCAAAGTTGTATGCCTGGTCTACAAACTTAATTATGCTTTAAATGTTCAATGCAAGTTTACCAGAATAAACAAAACTAAATTATATACAAGACAGGACAGGACAGGACAGGATGCTGGCTGGGGAATTCTGGGAGTTGAAGTCCACACATCTTAAAATTGCTAAGGTTGAGAAACAGTGCCATAGTGCATTTCTGATCCCTTAAGCAAAGAAAAAAGCTGGGATGCATTACATCTCAAGTGTAGTCCTTTTTTAGTGACTTGTAACAATCATCAAGTTAGAAACTATCACAAATCAAATGAGGAAAAAACACCACTTTTCTTTCTCATGCATTCTAATCAAAGTTGACTATTGGAGATGCATATTTAGGAATTATTCCATGTCATTTTTATTATCTACTGAAAGGCTTTACTGGATGAGGCACATTACTAGGTGATTATTTTACCATCAGTTTATAAATATAAAACTATACAGAATTTGAATGGGAGGGAACTGTTTTATATTTCCATTTTTTATTTTTTCCTCTTTTCTTGCTTTCTGAGGGATGCTTATAATACTGAACAATTTCAGTTCTTAAGCCAGTTTTTCCACACAGTTGCTACATGCCATATAGCATGTTCAACAATGAAAAGTATTATTCTTGCAGAGTTCTTTTCTATTTCATACATTATGAGGAAAAAAAATGAAATAACATAAAGAAATAACTAATACTTCACCTATTCAACTACACATTGAAGTAATTCCAGTGTAAGACAGTATATAAAAATAAAAGCTATGGTTGAGAAAAACATTTATTAATATTCACATTCAAGGGTGCCATCAACAATAAAGTAACAAAACTAATCTATTTCCAAAACAGCTATTACTGGAGAAGCCGCCAATATTTACCCAATGGACCTTTTCAGTAGGGATTTCTAGAAAAGAGAATAAGACAAGTTCCTAACATCCATATTATGTCAATGTTCCAGGGCTATAACCCGATTACTTAATACTAATTCCAACAGCCATGAGATGTCTTGTGCCTACGTATAAAAATACAAGAATATACGCTAATATTCACTATTCCCAACTCTAGTTTTCATTTGTTTGTTTATGAAAACAATTTTACATTGTAAGGAAGCAAAGCCTTGTAAAAAAATCCATATAAGAATTGTCATAAAAATATAGCTTCCCTTCTAAAATGTTCCATAGTTCTTTGGGATACCAGTGGCCCCAATCAAGTGATATAGACAAAAGGGGGGGAAAATCCATAAAAATATCACATCTCAAATATTGACTCATACATAGAATTCATCTTCAGTGGAATCTCATTATTTAATAAGCTATCAATCTGATTTACAAAGTATCTAAAGACAAAAAATGTTTGATTATTTACATTGTACATATTTTTTAAAAATTGCAGTGCTATTGAATAAAGGAATGTTTAATTAAAAAAATTAAAATTAAAATTAAAATTTTAAAAAATTCAAGCTTAAGGACAACATATAAGTGGCCCCTTTATACTATTAAGAAGAAAATGTGCAGATTAGTTCCTTTTTCTTCTTGATAATTTCATCCATCCAATGTTTTGTAAAGATATTTTTGAGAGCTACAATATTTTCATTAGATCATTAAGTTACCAGTGTAAAGTAACCTGTATTAGTAATGATCATGGACTGTATAAATATACTTGCTTGAAGAACAAAACTCTAGACAAAAAGAAGCTGTTAGAAAAATCTATTTAAATAATTAAAATGTGGCTTGTTCACACTGTGTCTAATTAAAAGCCAGACATTCTACAATCACAGCAACATTGTTGGATTTGAGGATTAAACGAATTAGTAAGGATGAAAAGGATGCAATTGGCAAAAACCTTTTCTTCATTGGCATGGTTCTCTTCATCGCAGCCAAGAGGATGGAACCCACTGAGGTTCTGTATCAAGTTTGTTAATTAAACGAAGTAATTCTTGATATGCTTTGTCAATATCAGAATTCACAATCGCTGTATCAAAGTAATGGCCATTATTTTGCTCCATCTCTCTGGTTTTCTCTATGATTTCTCTTAGTTCTTCTGGCTGAAATTGAAATGGAAAAAATATCCTATATCAGTAATATTTATCTTGCTGTCTCTCACATGCATATAGCCTTACAAAAAAACAGAACTCAGCTGCATAAGAGAAAGCAATATAAAAGACAGACAAATGTTAGGATAAAAACTACTGGTTTTCTTTTTTCTTTTTAACCCAAAGCATTTCTGACAAGTTTTAACAAACAGTGGAAGTTTGTGAAGAGTCCAAAGAAGTCTATCTTTGTTTTCTCCTTGCTTTTATTAAATTTACCTCCCTTAACCTAGTAGAAGTCACTACAAATTTAGGCTAACTTTAAGAATTAGGGGAATTATTTTACTTATCCAAGTAGAGTTGGATGTTAACCACAAGATCATTAACAGAAAAGGGAAATCAATGAAGTTAGAACCAAAATTCTAGCAGCGCTAGTAGATTAGAGCGTAACTATATAATTTCAACTAGTAGGTTACAACATATAATTTCCCTCTTTAAACATTACTAATGTGACAAGGGCACTCAGCCATAAGAAAGTTAATTGGGATGATACTGGAAAATATAGCAAGGCTGAAAACATATAATGATGGTGGAGTTATCCAAAAATGTAAACAACACAATTGAAAACATTACCTATGAGTATTACCTTTGGGTTTTTGCCTTCTTTGGCCAGCAATGCACGAAGCCGTTCTTGTGAAGGAGGTGCAATGAAGATAATATATGGTTTCAAGTCTGAATTGCGTAAACTCTTCAATGACTAATGTAAAAATAAAATTTGTGCTATTAATACCCATACCAAACAAAAAGTTAAGGCAACTGTGTTCAACTCAGTGGTGGGATTCAACTGGTTTGGGAAAACTGTTTGTTAACTCTTTGTGGAGTTTTGCGAACCGGCTGAATACTCAAGGCTGCCTGCCTGCCTAACTATTCTAGTAGCTCACACACACCTCAGATGTTCCTGCTCGTTTCTAATTAACCAAAGGAAGGGAAAAGGAAAAGAAGAAATAACCACATAGCCATTTCCTCAGCAGAAAAATTCTAGCCCCTTTAAAATTTAGGCTTAAAGTGCAAGAGAGGTCCCCCCCCTTCTCTCTCCCTTCAATTAATAGCTCTGGCCCATGCAGACAGCCAAGAACCTAACAGGCAAATACTTAGTTGCAATAACAAAACCACAGGAATGCAGTCAGCACAGAAACGATAGAAATTTACAGATCACACAGATTAACAGAGTTGGAAGGGATCTTGTAGGTCATCTAGTCCAACCCCCTGCCCAAACAGATCCTATACCATTTTTGACAAATGGCAGTCCAATCTCTTTGTGAAGAGATTGGATTCCAGTGATGAAACTCCCACAACTTCCGAAGGCAAGCTGTTCCATTGGTTGATTGTTCTGTCAGAAAATTCCTCCTTATTTCTAGATTGAATCTTTCCTTGTTCTTGACAGGATTAGACCAGGGAAGGAGTTTTAAAAATGTTAATACAGAGCAGGAGTTTCTTGTCAGAGTTCTTATGTCTTTTTAAATATACGTTCTAATTAGCAGAATTGATTTTATTAATTTGGAATAGAGTTGCAATGCTGTTTCTATGTTTATGTATTTTGAACCTGCATTTTCAGCATTTAAGAGTTAGCTTACAGTATTAGACACTAAAGATTTCAAATTATCTTGTAACTGTGTTGCTTGTGTGTGATGGAGCACCCACAACTTCTGACAGCAAGCTATTCCATTGATTGATTGGTCTCACCCTTAGGAAATTTCTTCTTAGTCCTAGGTTGCTTCTCTCTTTGGTTAGTTTCCATCCATTTTTCTTGTCGTGCCTTTTGGTACTTTGGAAAATAGATTGACCCCCTCATTTTTGTAAGAGCCCCTCAAATTTCCTGACAGAATAATTAATCAGTGGAACAACTTGTCTCTAGAAGTTGTAAATGCTCCAACACTGGAAGTTTTAAAGAAGATGTTGGATAACCATTTGTCTGAAGTGGTGTAGGGTTTCCTGCTTAAGCAGGAGGTTGAACTAGAAGACCTCCAAGGTCCCTTCCAACTCTGTTATTCCATTCCATTCCATTCCATTCCATTTCATTCTATTCTAAATATTGGAACAGTGCTATTTTATTGTGAGTTGGACTAAGGAGAAATTTCCTAAGAGTGAGACCAATCAAATTGGCCATGCCCACCCAGTCACATGACCACCCAGCCATTCATTAGGGCAGAGAACTGGTTGTTAAATTATTTGAATCCCACCACTGGTTCAATTATACGTTTTTTCAGCATTACTGCCACATAAATTGATTATTAATACAAATTAGCCTTAAATATGTAGCGTTAACAGCTAATATTTAAATTTCTTAACAAAGCAGAAACCATTTCATGGTTATCAATCACTGCAGTACAATAAAGTTTAATCAAAAATATTCTGAAGCTGAGAGCCAGTTTGGTCTAACGCTTAAGGCACCAGTTTAGAAAGCAGAAGAGTATGAGTTTGTCCCGCCTTAACCATGAAAGCCGACTGGGTGACCTTGAGCCAGTCACTCTCTCTTAGCCCAACCCACCTTAGTGTTGTTATTGTGGGGAAAATACCGTGTTTCCCCAAAAACAAGACCCTGTCTTACATTTTTTTGAACCCTAAAATAAGGCTTATTGCCATGCGCTCAAAAGCCCAATTGAGCTTATTATCAGGGGATGTCTTATTTTGTGGGAAACAGGGTAGGAGAAACAAACTGCGCTGGATAGGTTCTCCACCTTGAACTATTTGTAAAAATAGGCAGGACATAAACAAACAAACAAAATTTAAAACTTTAGAGTCCAAAACCTATGTCATTACCTGTGTATGAAGATTTAAGAGACATATCTTTCCAGAATTGATCACTTGCCGGACAGAGTCTATGCTGGTACCATACAGATTCTTCTCGAATTCACCATGCTCAATAAACTTTCCTGCTGTAATATCAGTTTCAAATACTTGCCGTGATACAAAATGATAATCCCTGCCAGCTACTTCATTGTCCCTCCTATTTCGTGTTGTATCTAAAAAAGACCAGTAAGCAGACTTAATAAATCTTGAGCAAGAAGGTACATAAATAGTATTATAATGTATCAATTTTCAAGACTTTATGAAAAACAGCTGCAAAAACTTTTCAGTCCAGCGTCCTTGAGCTAAATTAAGAACTTTTAGTTTTACATCCAAAAGACTACAATTCTTTAAATGGATTCAAAAATTGTTACATGTAACATATGGCATATATCCAGCTATATATAGCACACTTCCAAACACGTAGCTGAATTAAGAACACTGCTGAACACAGGATGCAGAAAATGACACATACAATTGAAATTATTGAAACATAAACAGAATAATAATACATTACTAAAAATGAGAAATAACTAAATTGGTAATATGAAGTTTTTGTGAATGAGATTGACAAATTTCTCTTTATGACGACTTCATGTTTATTAATTTTATATATAACAAATACACAATGAAGTAAGATTAGACTAAAGCATCTTCCCTCAATATCATAATACGTCAAGTGTACTAAGCTAGAAAATGACATATTAAGAAATAGAGCAGAGACATGCCCACAATTTCAACTTACGAGGAACTGCAGAAGCAAATCGATCAGCTTCATTATTCATTAATCTTTGCCACAGTTCATTTTGACCACAGTTCTGGGGACCAATCAGGACAATAGGTCGTTTCCTATTTGCTGGCTGGTGATAAAGTGACATTTCTTCATAAGTCAAAATCTCCTCGTTGTCATAATCTTCAAAAAGAAGACCCAGAATAAATGTACAAATTTTAAAAGCTTATTCTTTTGTAAAAAAAATAATTCTTGTAGCACTGACAGTTTGAGAAATATAAATTCTATGTTGCAAATATCAGAACTGTTAGGATTTTAACAATAATTTGAAGAGTTTTCTCTCATTTCTTTTGCTGCTACTCAGCTATTTTTTACAATTATATAATAATAGATGATAAAATGATAGGTAGACAGATATCCTGTATGTAATAATATACATAGTGCCTTCCTAGTCAACTGACCAAGAAAGCAGTACGCATATTATAACAGGATGCCTATATAGGTAACCCAATGCAACATTTGTGTTATACATGCAATACATGTGGGGGCATGTATTGTGAAGTGTTATATTGCAAGTTGCTAATGTTGATACTAAATTGCAATGTGCACATAATTCAAAAAGCTTTTTATTAGTAATTAATAAACTGTATTATGTGGCTTCAGATATACACACATGCAGAACATACACATATATATACACATACATACACATGCATGATATAGATTGACAAGGTTGAGATTTAAATTAATAATAAAAGTACTCTGAAATGCCTTTAATAGATTAAGAAAATTATTTACGGTACTCAAATAATGATCCAAAATATTAGATATGGAATTGTGATCACATGCTTTTTGGCATCTTTCTTCATCACATGAAGTATCAAAACAGAAGATCTATTTCCCATCCAAATTTTTGATCCAGATTAAAAGAAATATTCATACATGTAGTTTTCAATTTACAACCATCTGTTTAATGACCATTGGAAGTTATGACATTACTGATAAAAGTGACTTACGATCAGCCATCACACTTATGACCATCACAGCATCCTCATAGTCATGTGATCTAATTCAGGCACCTAGCAACTGGCATGTATTTTTTATGGTTGCAGCAACACAGGGTTGCATGATTGCCATTTGCAACTTTCTTAGGGAGCTTCTGACAAGCAAAGTCAATGGAGGAAGCTGTATTTGCTTAACAACCAGGCAAAAAGATCGCAAAATGAGGCATGACTCACTTAAGGACTGTACTGCTAAGTGATGGAACTTCCAGCCCCAATTGTTAGTTGTAAATTGAGGATACCTGTATTCCTGAAGATCAGAATCATTTCTGAACTGCTATGGAGACACTGAACTCTCAAATAAGTTACAATTTGGTAGTAATCATGAATGTGTACAAAAACCAAACAAAAAGGACAAGAGACAGGAGAACATATATAAAACATGTATCTCAAATATTTTAAATGGTTCTGTATGACTAATTTATTTTTAAAGTAAGCAACTGAACTATCATAACTATTGTACATTTTGATTTAAAAAAAGGAGAAAGGAAAGTTTTACAGGTAGTCCTCCACTTATAACCATTCATTAAAGCAACCATTCAAAGTTACAAAGGCACTGAAAAAAAATGATTTACAGCCAATCCTTGCACTTACAACCACTGCAGCATCCCCATGGTCACATCATCAAAATTTGGGCACTTGGCAACTGGTACTCATTTATAACAGTTCAGCATCCTGAGGTTCACCATTTATGACCTTCCCAGCTGACTTCTGACAAGCAAAATCAATGGTGGAAGCCAGATTTGTTTAACGATTGCATGATTCACTTAATAACTGAAGTGATTCACTTAACAACCGTAGCAAAAAAGGTCCTAAAATTGGATGCAATTTACTTAACCACCTTGCTTAGCAACAAAAATTCTGATCCCAATTTGTGGCTGCGAGTTGAGGACTACCTGTATCATATCCCATTAACACCATTCATCTAGAAAAAAGTATCCTGAAGTCAGTTGAAACCCTTTCTTACCATCATTTTTGTTGGCATTGTACAAAACTTTCTTCCGTTTCTTTTTGTTCTTTTTTGCACACCAAAGTTTTCCTAAAAGCAACCAAAAAACAGTCAGTTACTCAACTCAGCCTTTGTAGCTGTTTTTTCTAAACAATACTTGTGAAGAAAAATTACATATAAGAACTGCACTTAAGAAAGACCATGTTAAAGTTACTATATGGACTTCCAATTCCCAGAATCCCCAGGGCAGCACACTCGGAAAGTTGAAGTCCACACACTTTAAAGTTGCCAAATTTGAAAAACACTGAGGTAAATGTTAAAAAAAAGAGGATAATTAAACCCGATCACCTCTCTTAAGACAAATCAATTGTCCAGATAGTAAATTCATCTATGCAACTATTAAGACAACTGAAAAACACTAAGCTTGCCAACACAAGTATTTTTGAAGTTTTCCACTTACCTGATTTTTCTGGCTCTTTGTCCTCTTCTATAGTTTGCTTCATTGCTTCTCTTTGCTGCTGAAAACTTTTTCCTTCATGAAAGAAAATATGTATGAGAATTAATACATATTTTGAACTTAACAGTATCTTTCTTATAATAATATTTATTTTGAGAGCGTTTCAAAATAGGCTTGAAGAAAACTGCCACTGATCACTACGCATATATCTTTCATAAAATTGTATGAGGAATATTCTTCTCACCTTGTGAGCTATTTTCTTTTATCTATTTGGCAAGTCAAGACAATGGCATAAAATGGATTCAGGTTCAAATTAATTCTGAAATCACTTCTGTATTATGGGATTGGCTCACCTCACTTGCTCCAGCAGTAGGGACTTCCTATGGATCCAGTTGGCCAAGGAATTTTGGCTGATGGGGTCCAGAAGAGCGTATTCTGGAACACTGTGCCCCACAAGATGAGATCCAAAAAGGCCTGAAGACCTGGCTCAGCCAATTAGTCAGGGGTCCTGTGGGGGCATTCCTCATTGGAGATAGTATTTTGAGAAGATCCCACCTCCACCCTGTTTATGTGTTGGTTCCTTTTTAACTCGGTTTTTGTTAACTTTTAATGCTGTTTTAAAAGTTTTAATATTTTATGACTGTTTTATGTTGTAAGCCACCCACAATCACTCAACAATAAGATGGGCAGCATATAAATTTAATAAATAGATCTTACTCTATTAATTTATTTTATGCAATTTTATTGCTTTTTATGTCTACTTTTTTGTTTTGATGATGATGATCTTCATTTAGTTATGTCTGATAATTCTTTGGGCCAGGTCTCTCCACATCTTCCAATCTTGTACTACACTTTGGTTTTTTTCTATGCTCTGGCTGGTGTCAGCTTTCATGCTGCACAGCCACTGAGTTCTTTGCTGTCCTAGTTTCCTTTTACCACTAACTCTTCCAAACTTAATTGCTTTCTCTAGTGAATTATTAAATTTATATGCTGTCCATCTTATTGTTGAATCACTGTGGGTGGCTTACATCATAAAACAGTGATATAAAATATTAAAACATTAAAAACAGCATTAAAAGTGAACAAAAACTGAGTTAAAAAGGAACCAGTACATAAATAGGGTGGAGGTGGGATCTTTATCTATTTTCATTGTAGTGTTCTAAAGGACTAATAAAAAGAGCTGTGATACTTTGCTAGTCATTAATATGGTACAATACTAGAATGCTCTTGTTCTTGTGAAAAAGTACATTTTTAGCAATTTAAATAATAAATTCCCAAACTAATGTTTATTAATAGGTCAATTCTATCTTGCTGTATCTTAAGGAAACGGTAGAATTCCTGCATTATAAACATGAATAAATTTAAATTTATTATTTGCTATATATAGTAGGAGCCATTTCGGTTGCAAGCCTTTGCCCTACAGCGAATATTCCCTTTGTAACTTCAATACATTTTATACATATTTTATTTAAGACCAATAGCACTTGCACATTTTTCCTTCTAATTTCAATATTACTGATTACACTTCAAATATACAGGAAAAACTAGTTTTAAAACATAATACTATTGTTGAAGATGTAACAATAAAATGAGCACATAACCAAACATTAAGCTTTCATGATTAAAAACCTAAGAGAACACCAGGTCACTAAACTGCTGGTATTAACTGTGCTATTGCTTCTGCCTTTTGTCAACTCTTCACAAAGGGAATAATGATTGTATTATATTAGAAGGCATCATACAAAATAAAAAAAAATTCTTTGCTCAAGAGACCAATATGAAGCATTTGAAATGTTGTCATCCCCAGCGGGGGTGGGGTGGGAATATTTTATGACTGTCCATGTGAATTTTCTGCTTTTCTTAACATTAAGTACCTGGAATGAGACCTGCCAAAGGCTGATTTTCTTCATCTCCGTCTCGATAAGCCTGCCACCAATTTGGATCTTCCTGGCTGATCACATGGAGTATATCTCCTTTTTGAAAAGACAGCCCTAACTCTCTGCAAGGGACATAAGGGTCATCAGAAGGATCGTAGTCAAAGTGAGCCTTCACATGTATCTAGGACAAAAAAAATATGCAAACACAAAAATGGATAGGCAATTCTAATGATTAATTTCTAGTAAGAAGTCCCCCGCCCCTTTTTAAATACCCTTACTTCAAAAACAGATTAAAACTCCCAATGGACACAACATCTGATGGGTTCAACAGATTTCCCGGAGTTCCCCAGGAACCTGGAAGGCCTTCTGTTAGGCTCCTTGCTGAATACTGGAATATAGAGACAACTAGAGTGCTTAACAGGTGCCCTGACTAGGCATTCCCTGCCCACTGAACCCATGCAGTTCTTTGATTTATTGAGAAGCATTGTGAAGTGAAGTAGGCATAGAGACAGCTGGAACGATTCTCAAGAAATGAATGTAACCTGAGAATTTCATAGATAAAATTATTTGCTTGTGTTCCCAATTAGAAGATGGATAAGCAGAATCTATAGAAATGTTAGAAGTAACATGTTGTACCATTATCTGGGAGTCTTTTGGACCCACAGATTCCCTAAAGTGAACAGAGTCCTCTGCAATCTTAGCTTTGCCACTTGTGAACTCGATCTGTGCCCTATCTGATGAATTAAAGCAATAAGGCAGGAGACTCGAAGTTGGATCGCAGCTGTGATTAAGTGGGAGCTATCAGAAGTCCTTAAAGAGCTATTGGTTTGCCCACTTCTCAAGAAACCAGGCATCAATCTAACAAAACTGAACAATTTCTACCCTTTTACATTCTTTTTTGGGGGGGAGGAGGGGGGACTGAGAACATAGAACAGAGCCTTGGTGGTGCAGCGGACTAAAGTGCTGTTAAGTAGCACTTAGCTGCCAACTACCTGCAATTACTGCGAGTTCAAATCCCACCAGGCTCAAGGTTGACTCAGCGTTCCATCCTTCCGAGGTAGGTAAAATGAGGACCCGGATTGTGGGGGCAATAAACTTTGTATAAAAAAGAACACTGCTTAGGGGGGGCCGAAAGCCCTACTAAGCAAGTATATACAAAAGTATGAAGGTTATTGCTTAACGCATTGTAAGACACCCTGCGTCTCCGGAGAAGACCAATCAATCAATCAACTGTGGGGCCAATACACAGAGAGCTTTGGAGGATATGGACTAACTAAAACCCCGGGCATTCTGGTTTCAGACCTGAGCAGGAGTCGGAACTGCACTCATCATTCTCACGAATAGCAGTTCTTGGATAGAGGAGGTTTAATTATCCTGGTGTTTTAGATTTTACAGGATGCACTATTAGTAAATTTATTCATGTTAAGAAACAAGAAGACTGCCAGCCCAGGAGGATTTTCTCTTCTCTGTTACTAGTCCTCGTACTTCTCCCAATGCTTCTCATGGGGAAGGGACAACGGATACTAGGGAAACCATTAAGATGTGGATGTCTCAAAGGTGCTTTTTCAAGAGACAATTGGACTTTGGGGTTTTTCTTTGAAGACGTTTCGCTTCTTATCCAAAAAGCTTCTTCAGCTAAGGTGTGGACATAACAATTCAAAAACCCTTTATCATCCTATTTATTTTCTCCTGCCTGTTAGAAAAGGAATTCGCTCTTCAAATTACTGCTCCAGACACTTGTAGAACTAAACAAGACTCAAGAGTCTTTTTAAATTATTTTTTTTTCTTATGAATACTTCCTTTAAATAATAAATTGGGGCAGGACTCTAAGTAAAATTGAAAAAGTGAATTTTAGATTTCTATAAGCTAGAATCAAGGAATAGGTGCCCTGAAGTTGCTTAGTTTTTGAAATGTTAAGAGGCTCTGAATAACATGTCCTTAGATTTTAATGTTTGGTTTTAATTTATTTTTGTTTTAACATATATGTATAGATATATTTTTATCACTGTAAATTGTCTGGAGTTCCCCTATGGTAAGATGGATGGCCAATAAGTTTTATAAATAAACAAATATAAATAAAGAAAATATTTTTTTTAAAAAAACCCCAGAGTATAAACATCAACTGAACCTCTGTTATGTGAAGTTCACATGTCACATACCACTGTCTCCTTAGTAGGTGGGGGCTTGTTCTGCTGGCTTGGAATCAGCACAAATGTCAGAGTGCCATGCATGTCTGCCTGTGAAGAAAAGCATCAATGGATGATAATTTAAAATAATCTTAGGTTTCTTGGTAAATTACTTTTCTTCAGTTTATTTATAATTACTGTGTTGTGTTTTGTACTGTTCCTTACTAACAATATGATAATCGGTCTTTCTTGGTGCAACATAAAGATGTTAAGCCATTCTCATTATATCTTAAGATATACATGGAAATTTTGATTGGTAAAGCATATTTAAATCAGAAATAGTTACAACATAGAGATTAAACATTCCAGAAATATAAACTTAGAAACTTATGCATGCCATTAAAGTTCATCCTAAACAAATTTTTTGACTTCTATAAATGGGACTTGATGGAGCTCCAAGAACTGATTCTTTGAAACTGTTGCCATTTGTAATTGGCGTGCTAAGGAAAACATCACTCAGGTTTTTCGTAAGTGGTTTGCCATTACCTCCTTTCTAGGGTTGACAGAAAGTGTCTGGCCCAAGATCACCCAACTGGCTTTTTGACCAAGGCAGGACTAAAACTCATGGTCTCCTGATTTCTGGCCCGATGCCTTAACCATTATACCAAACTGGCTCTATCAAATAAATGACATAACATACCAGCAAGTCAAAAACCTCATTAACATCTTTTCCACGAATTTCAGTTCCGTTGATTTCCAAAACTTCATCACCTTCATGTAACAGCCCACTCTTTTCAGCAGCACCTCCCTTCACTATTCGACTTATGATGACTGAATCCATTTCATTTCGCACTGTGGCACCCTATGTAATAGAAAGTGAACATTTGAGATGATAAGGAGAAATACCTTCTTATTAAAATTTAAAAAGTTTGATTTGAACCAGATTGAAACCACCACTCAGGCACCTTAAGATAAATCTGTCAGTCTATTCCAGTGTTTCTCTACCATAGTAAATTTAAAATGTCTAGACTTCTACTCTACATGCTGGCTGGGAACTTTGGGAATTGAAGTCCAGACATCTTAAAATTGGCCTGATCTATTCCACAGACTAACACAGAAGACAGAAAATCTGCAACAGAATCATGCATATTTTTGTTTGTGAATGGTATTCTGCAGTTTTTCAGGAGTAGGCTAAAAACAGAATGAAAAGAAAGAAAAACTAAAATTACAGTTTTTAGGAAATGTTTAGTTTCTATTGTTAGCACAACAACAAAAACACAAAATGCCTTATGGCATCTTGTGCCAATCATTACTATATATATATATATATATATATATATATATATATATATATATATATATATATATATATATATATATATATAATCTCTCTACTAATAAATGTGCAATGTCATACTTAGATTTTGTGGCTCACAGAGCCAGAAAAAATAACCAGATTCCCCCCCCCCTCTATTTTTCTTCAACCTATCATATGGATATAAAGTGACAAAAACAAGTGTCCTTTGGGAAGAAGAGTTGTGATATAATGGTAAAGATGCATGCATCCTGTCAGCCTTTCAAGATATGGCAGGTCAGGAAACACATCACAAGTATTCCAGTAAAACTATTTTTTATAAGGTATAATAAGCAGAAGTGTGAAAGGATATCAGAGTTTCTTTTTACCCAATTTTGTAGCAAATAGAATCAAAAGGATTATTTTGAGTTTATTTCTCAGGCTTTTCATTTTTCCAAATTGTGTCCCTTGATGACTCCTCCTTTCCAAGATCATCTCTACAATTGTTTCTATATACTGTGATGAATGTGAGTGCAATTACAGAACTAGTGTAGTGTAGCAGAAGAAAACAATCCTGCTGTGTAGTTTATCCAAAGCACAGCGGTTTACTGAAATGAATTATAAAGATTCATAAAAAAATCTGTAATGCCAATTTTTTTTAGCATACTTTATATGGAAAACAACAGCAATACCTAATAGGTGTCTTAAATTAGTCTTTAGCATATTCATATATTGAGGAAGATTGAGAGCTATGTCTTATAAATACTGAAATTATGCTCAATTTTCAATTCAATTTTTGCAGAAAAATACATATGAGAAACCAGCACTTAAATCTGTTTAAAACAGATCAGAATTTTCAGGAGAATCTGAGAATGTGAGCAAAAACTCATTATTTATCAGTCCACAAAGCCAGCAGTACTGTGGGAAAATGATCTGCACTTTTTTATATACCTGAGAGAGAGTATTTGTATTCCCTTTTTTCAGATAACGTATTATAATGTACTATAATAATCAGACCAAGCATTATGAAAAATATGGCAGTCAATGTTTCTCCAGATCGCATGTAGTATACTTACCAATGGAATATCTCTAGCTTTCTCAATGCGAACAATTTTAACTGTTTCTCCTCCATACACACCAACATTTTCATATATCTTTTCATCTGCCACTGATTCTGGTTGCATTTCCTGTTCAGCAACTTTATCATGAGCCAAAAGTAGTGCCTGGTGCAAAACAGTAAACTTAAAATTTATTATAGTAAATTGTACCATTATGTTTATTATAGTATGTACCAAATAGTAAGCAGGACAGGGTAAAAGTACCACAAAAATTCAGTACTGGATACAAAATTCAATACTGGATGCAATATTAACCAGAAGACACTTTTCTTCTGATTCCACATGGGTAGACAGTCAAATTAAGGAATGGTACAAATACAGTTAGTTAACAACCGTAACTGAGACCACCAATTCCACATATGAATGCAACAGCAGTTCTGGTTGAGGTTCTTATGCATGTTTGTTACAGGTGTGCATGTTTGTTACACGACAGCAATTGCTGCCAGCTTGCCCACTGACATTGCTTGTCAGTTAAAAAACTGAATGTTTTACACTTTAAAACAAGAGTATTCCTACCTGAACATGAGGAGCATTCAATAAAGAATTAAGTTCCAGCCCATCTTTTTGATGGCTTGGTCTCAAAACATTTTGTACCTGGGAAGTAGAAGACCAAAAATGTAACATCAGTTACCATCCATCATAAACAAAATACTATTTTACTTTTCACACAAGAACATCTTTTCTGTAAGTAGCGTAGTATATTACATGAACCTTGATTTCCTATTTTTTTAAATACAGTAAATGGATAAAAGTAATCAGAGACCACACTCATTTTTAATATAACACTTCCTCAGAATATTCAAGGATCCAATTCCAAATGTCTCTGGAAAACAGCCATCTAAGTAGATCTCTAATTCCTGCAGGAGGGGAATGATGGGGTATTACCAAACATGACTAGATAGGGGGCTAACTGTTCCATCCTAAATAAATGGAACTCAACTTATGTGTTTATCCTGAGGGCAGGGAATGCTGAAGTTCTCCATCCCACCTGAAGTAAAGGGGATGAGAGTCCAAGGCTGTTCTTTTTTGGTGGTTTCTCCCACACTATGAAAATGCCTCAAAGATGCGTGGAGTTCTCAGTCTGCTAGGCTTTTGCAAGATATCAAATGCTATTTTATATTATCATTGTTTTACCTCAAAGGTGCTTTTTGAAAAGGTAACTGAACTTTGTTTATTCAGCTTTTTCAGTTCTTGGATGAGAAGCTAAACATCTTCAAGGAAAAACAAAGTCCAGTTGGCTTTTGAAAAAACACCTTTGGGACAACCATAACCTAGATGACTGAGATCTCCACAGATATAACATTGTTTTAATTATAATTGTGTGGTAGGACTACCTTGGTAGGCTAATTTCTCTTTGTCGCTGTTAAAGTTTGGTGGGCTGTTTTTCAGAGTGAAGTTTTTTTTTAATTTAACAGTTACTGAAAATCATTCAGAATCCCAGAGTAAAGTGATATACAAACATTTATATACATAATATATTACTGAAAATCAAGGACTAGATAACACATTTTGGCAGCATAATTTTGAGAGGTTTTGCATGTTACGTATAAGGATTCAGGATGATACATACAGCAATAGCAACAGCACTTAAGATGTCTAAGGAGATTCTCAGTCATCCAGTTCATGGTGTCCCAAACGTGCTTTTTCAAGAGGCAACTGGACTCCCTTGTTTTTCTTTGAAGACGTTTCGCTTCTCATCCAAGAAGCTTCTTCAGCTCTGACTGGATGATGGGGAATGGAAGGATTTATATTCCTTGCAGACAGCTGCTCATTTGCATTCTTTTAGAGAATTGCAGCGTCACCTGTGTAGTGCTAATGGGTGCGGAGTCTTCTTGGAACTGTTGAAAGGACTGTGTTGTAGACTGGAGATAGATGTCATATCCTTCCCCCTCTGTTGAGAGCCCACATCCATTTGCACTACACAGGTGACGCTGAACACACATATAACCTCCAAGTGGCTTTAATGACTCTCTAAAAGAACGCAGATGACCAGCTGTCTGCAAGGAATATAAATCCTTCCATTCCCCTCCATCCAGTCTGAGCTGAAGAAGCTTCTTGGGTGAGAAGTGAAATGTCTTTGAAGAAAAATAAAAAAGTCCAGTTGCCTCTTGAAAAAGCACCTTTGGGACTATAGCATTTAAACTTATATACTGCCCCATAGTGCTTTACAGCACCCTCTAGGCAATTTACAAATCAAAATATTTTCCCCAACAATCTGGATCCTCATTTTACCAACTTCAGAAGGATGGAAGGCTAAGTCAACTTTGATCCCATCAGAATCAAATTCCAGGGTTCAGGCAGAGTTAGCCTGCAATACTGTATTCTAACCACTGCATCACCAGGACTCCTGTACATAGGAAGCCTTTGGATGTAGTGTACCTACAGTATTTCTGAGGCAGTACAGGCCGTCCTTCTTTAGCAACTGCCTCAGGAAGTGAGTAAATGTGACAGTCATAAAAGGTGTGGATATGGTGTCACAGCTTGATTGTCACTCAGCAGCAGCATTAGATGTCAAAATCTTCCTCCAGATGAAAGAGGAAGAAGGGTGATGCCTATTTGATCCCCCTTTCTGAGTAAATCGCAAAGACAAAAATTTGTACAGTGGGAACTGAGGGATCCTATCTTTGTTCACAGCTGTGTTGTAGCCTTTAGTGAACAGTAGAACTTGCCAACCTCCTTTCTTACTCAACTTGAAATATTACTCGTCAGCTTAGGAGAGATTTTCTTTCTCAGCAGATAACTATCTTTCTGTGTGTTTTTTGCACTCTGGGAAGAATCATAACATTAAAAGAAGACTTGGAGACTTAAAGTACATCGAATACTTTCAAAAAGCTGGATAATAAGTGTGATTTAAAAAGCTAATAACAGAAATCCCAAAGGTGCTTTTCAAAAGGCAACTGGACTTTCTTGGTTTTTTCCTTGAAAATGTTTCACTACTCATCCAAGAAGCTTCTTCAGTTCTGTTCCACCGGCCCACATCTTGGATGGGAAGTGAAACTTTTTCAAGTTTGGAACAGCCATGACTTGGATGACTGAGAATCTCCATAGACATCAATAATGGAAGAGAAATTTTATTTTTAAAAACTTGCTTTATTATGAATCTGCACTGAAAAACCTCAACTGCATTAATTGCTGCCATGAGAATGCTTTTGTCTTAATACGCTTGATAATTGGCTGGACTTGCAAAACAAAATACTACAGCAATTTGAGTAGATTTTGTATTTGGATGAGACATATGCCTGAAATTATAGCTTGAAAGACACTAGAGGGTTTTGTTTTCTCTTCTGTTTAGAATTTTCATTTGGAAAAAATGACAGTCTGAAAGGCAAGGATGGAAGCTAAAAGATCTTCAGAAGACTCCTTAGAGCAGGGATGTCAAACTTGTGGCCCGTGGGCTTGATGCGTCACGGGCTGGGCCCGCCCCCGCCCAGTTTAGGAAAGGGGGGAAAAGTCCTGATATGTCACGTTACGCCCCCGTGATGACGCAAGTTTGACACCCCTGCCTTACAGAAAGAATATAAGCATCATAAAGCAGTTTAAGTTTACTTCAATCGATGTTTGATGAATTAGGGTCTAAATTAGCTCAGCACTCATTTAGTGCATTAATTGGCCTTAAAATTAACAAACAGAAAACAAGGATGCTAACAAAAATATGAAGACACAAGAACAAACAGAATTTATGAACAAAACAAGTTTTAAGATTGAGAAAAGGGTAAAATAACTTAGCTGTCAAATTAAAAAAATTGAATTGTATGTTGTTTCAAAATAATTATGTTAAGATATGGAATGAAGTTAAAAAAAGTTAATATGGGAAAACTACAATTGTCAATGCTGGAAAGAGTTTCTATGCTCAAGATGTTTTTTAGCTAGAATGTTATTTTGGTTTCAGACAATACTTGTTTTGTCAGTTGGTGTACCATTTAAAAAGTGGCAGAAAGATCTAACTTTGCATGGCAAGATTAAAAAAACCCATAAGTTAAGTACAAGTTGATACAAGACACTACAGAATGAGTTTTAGGTTTTTTTTGGATTTGAAATTGTATTTCGCAGTTTGTTGTTTAACTCGGATGAAAGAGTGGGTAATGCTGAGAAACAGAAGAATATTGGAACTAGAAGGGCATGATTTGAAATGTGGGTGGTATGGCTGTTTATAGTATAACAAAGTATAAGGTTAACCTAGATTTCAAAAATAATTTTATTAGAAAAGCTGAACTATGAGTATAGAATAGATATAACCTTAGGTTGTGTCCAAAAATATCTTTATGTCTGTGATCAAAAGAAGCATATTATAGAAGAGAAATTGTAACTAAGCATAAATGGTTAACTTATGCTGTTATATTAGAATGCTTCCAGGGTGATTTTAAAACAAAATCAAGACAGGTTGTGATAACAGAAGGAAATCTGAAATAGAACTATGTACAAAGGACAAACATGTCATTGCTAAAATGTATAAACTCTTACCTAAAATTAAATTATTTCTTTTATTTAATTATTGGAGTTACATGATCTTAACTTTCTAGAGGACTAAAAACCCATGGTGATCTCCTTTCATTTTATTCTTACAACAGCAATCTCTGAAGCAGGTTGGACTGGGAGAGGAAATGACTTGCCCAAAATCACTGTTGGTTTCTATGGATAAGAATGGACTTGCATGCCTTTTACCATAACATCATACCGAATATCTAAATTTAGGTACCGCAATTTATTCATTATAAATGTTTTTTTCATATCTGTTGATTCTTTTTTCCTTTTTAAATACAATTTTATTAAAATTTTAAATATAAAAAACAAGAACTAATATTTAAAATGAAAAAAGAAAAAAGCAAAGAAAAAACTGCAGAAATCAAAGAAAAGAAAAAAAAAGAATGGTAAAGAATTGACTTCTAATTTTATTTTACAGCAGTTGTAAGTATAAATATAAAATAACCTCTTACTTTACGTACAGTATTCTTCACATTTTCTTTATAATCTATTATTCTAATTCTTCAACACCATATATCATCACATTTTTTTTGTTTTCTGTAAAAAGTCAATGTGGTTTCCAATCATCATTAAATTTAGACAAAGTCCTATCTTTAATGAAAACTGTCAATTTGGCCATTTCAGCAAGTTCCATCAATTTTACTATCCATTCCTCCATTGTGGGTAAAGCCAAATCTTTCTACTTATATTGTTTTTTTTAAAAAAATATAAATCTGTCAGAGAACTTTTAGTTCTTCTAAAGAAATGTTTAAGATGCAACACCTATTTTCTTTTTAAAAACAAGGTATTTCAATACAGATAGTCCTTGCTTAACTATGGTGCACGATCAGATCCGCGATCCCCTTCCCGATTCCAAACATGGGGTGTGTGAATGTGACATGCAGAGACAAAAAAAAGTGCACCGTGTTTCAGACGGCGGATCTGGCCAGGAGGAAAGAGAAGAGTCTGCTGAGAAGGAGAATGGGGGCGCGCGGCTCTGTAATGTGCAGAAAAACACTTTCAGGCGGCAGCGCTACAATCTCCTCCCAAAATCCAAAGCATTTCCCAGTTCCCCGCTGCACATTCAGGGGAACTGGCCGCCACCTGAAGCGCGATTCGAGATTTGCATTGGGGAATCCGGGCAGCGATGGCTGGAAAGGAGGAACGTTTCCCTTTAGGGGCTCACATTCAGCTCAGCTTGGCTCCTGGGCGCAGAGAGGGCTTAGGCAGCGGTGGCAGCGGCGGCTCCTCACATTGCCGGGGAGTGAAGTCAGCGCAGCCAGAGGGGTGACCAGCTGCAAATCGTGGCACCCGCCTTGTTCCCCGAAGCTGCAGGGCAGATTCCCACCCCCCCCGACCATCCCGAAGGTTTGTTCCTCAGGCTGTGCTCTGTCCCTCCCCCCAGAGCATGCGAGGGGTCTCTTTGGGGGAAAGCGAGTAGTCCCTGCACCTCTCGCTTGCAGGAGAAGGAGGAGGGCGGCGCCACCACCTTAAATGCTGGTAGGCAGAGGTAAAATACTTTTTTCCTTGTTTTCCTCCCCCAAAATTAAGGTGCGTCTTATACTCCGGTGCGTCTTATACACCGAAAAATACGGTACTGTATTAATATAAAGAAATACTTTACATACTTTTATATTTCTTTAGAGAATGAAACTTCACATTTCTTAAATATAGTATTTAAAAATATGAAATAGTATTTGCAAACCTAAATTGTCATACATATTACTTCTGGGATCTAAAAAGCATTTTCCTCTAGACAAGGAAAAGCAAATACTAATTTAATTATGGAAAACTTTAAATACCGCACCTAGGACTACTTTGGAACAAAGTAATTACGAGTACTTCAATTACTAAAATAAGAATGTACACCATACATACCTCTTGTGCAAGTTCTTGTGCATTGGAGATAAGAGGATATGGAGGACTTGCTTTGTTCATATGCACTGTAACAGCATTGTGTATCTTAAATGCATTTTGAAAGTCAGTATTTTGCACAAGCTGTAAAATGAGAGCAATTTCCTCCTGACTTTGTGGATCTATCAGCGTGTGTTGGACGTGCTTAAGAGAACACAGCAGCTCATCAACCTCTGCAAAGGGAACAGGTGCACTAGTAAGTTTGGATATACTAAATACATGAAATACATTTTGTTAATTAGCATTATCCACTATCTACTACAGTTATTATTTCCTGCATGAAAACAAAAGTAACGGTCTGGTGAACGGATTATCCCATGAGCCAACCATACAGAATCAGATAAACAAACCCTTATAAACTCCCTTGAAATTCATCTTTACTTGTTAAAGTATGTTTATCAATAACACAATATCATTCCATAAAATTGGACGAGGCCAAAGACAACTAAATAAAATATTGAGTTTGAAAATTGTCTGCATCCAACAAAGGTTACAGAGAAAAACATGTCCACCCTCATCCCCGGTCTGAAAGGCTCTTGAGCATCTAAATCCCCACTCTCTACTCTCTTGGTCAAACAACCCAACAGAGAATATGGAACCCATATCCTTTCCAGTATAGCCCTACAAATATGCATAGGTGGAAATTGAGAGGAAAGGAGAAACACATAGACCCCCAGATGCAATGTGTTAATTCATTATGCAGAATAAAATACAGATGCCTCCTATAATTATTGGGAAGAATCCTAAAAGTCATGCTTTGTTTATCTTACCTTGTTAAATTTATATCACTTCCTTGGGCCTCAATCCTGAGTAAGTTATACTCATTTTCTGATTTCCATTCTTCCAAATTCATGAGATATCAATGTAGGAAAAGTACTGTCATACTACAATTCCCATAGTGATCAGCAAGAGACCACAAGCTGAGAATATGGTTGTGGGAAGGAATCTGCTTCAGGAACTTTCTACCTTTTTTTGTATTTTTTATTACATATTTGGGAGGTACCACATAATCTCAAGAACGATCTGCAGAATTGCTCATATTGGTGCTATTAATTAATTATCCTGAACTTTTTAAATATCACTGTACTGTGTAAGCTAGTTACACCGTAGAAGGAAAATTATGCACTGATGTCAGCAATATGGTTGTGGTATGTTTTTTAAGTGGCTGAAAAGTCAAGGAATTTAATTAGAGAAAGTGAAGAGGGAGGAAACAGGAAATTCTGATTCATGGCACACCATAAATTCTGAAAAGATAACAGAAGATGAGAACATTTTCTCATCAAAATAAAAGAGTTTTATCTCACTTCATTACTTTTGAAAAGCACAGCTTTAGACATCAAATGTTCACTATCAGGCTTTACAGCAGCTAAGTAAATTCTAAAGTTTGATATGAGGTTATTTAAAGTCAAAAGATTTGTCCCTGTCAAGATTAAAACACTGCAATGGACGTCAGGTCACCGTTACTTCTATCTTGCCTGACAATTGATCTCTAATTTTCAATTTATTAAACTTAGGTCACCAACATGGGTTCTCTCATTGATTTAGAATAAAACTATACATCTAAAAATAAACCCAAAGCTATTAAAAAGCTTATTTTTTTTAAAAAAAGTAAGTAAAGGCAGTGAAAGCAGGCTTAAAATATAAGTTTTTACAGCTTTTTTAAAAGCATAGAAGCAAAGAAGTTAAACCCATCAATGCAGTAGGGCAACCATTCCAAAGAACTAAGATGATTAAAAGTTTTCTCAAGAGAAGCCTAGGGCAACTGTAACTAAGTCTCCCCAGATAATTTTAATGACTTGGGCTGTGGGGCATGAATCATATAGTTACAGAAAGAAGCATTGTCTCATGGAGCTTGGCCTTATACCTTATAACACGGGTGTCAAACTCGCGGCGTCATGTTGCAGTCACGTGACGTTTCATGACTTTTTTCCCTTTGCAGAACTGGGATGGGCGTGGCCTGCGTGTAATGCATCCGGCCCATGGGCTGCCAGTTTGACACCCCTGCCTTATAAGGTTTCTTTAAATAATAAGCAGCATCCTGTACTTTACCCAGAAAGAAGTCAGCAACAATGCAATGCATTGGGCCTTCTTATAGTGTAGTTCCTCTGATTTCAGAGGTCAATCTAACTGCTGAGTTCTGTAAATTTCCAAGTTAGACACAAAGGAAGTACACTGTGAAATTATCCAGTAGCTATTTACCAACCCCCCCTCCTCAGTTCATTATTCAAATGTGCTTTTTAATTCATGAACATGTGTTTACAAACACATACAATGCATAATTCATATTCCAAAGAGCAGCAGAGAACAATAAGGATAACACTTCAGAAATAAGAGATTTCTTTTTCAGCATGACAGGAAAGCCTATTAGCTGAAGAGAAAGGAACATGGCAGGATTATCATAAATAAATGTTACATAACACATCTCTGAAGAGCAGCGCGGAAAATAAATCTACCATACAAAATGAATACTTTTTTATTTTCAACGTAATCGAATAAACATATAAAAGGCTTTCTAATAGAGCAGATATCTCCACATCCAGGGCAATTACTGGCAGGACCTGAATATGACTATTGTCACGTGACAAATTTGACTTCATGAAAAGTTACTTCTATATCGAGGGATATATATGTGTTTCTCCAAAAATAAGACCCTGTCTTATTTTTTTTTTTGAACCCTGAAATAAGCGCTTCGCCTTATTTTTGGGAGGGCTTATTATTTTGGGGCACATGGTGCAAGATGGAGCTCCTCTTGCTGTCTTACCTGATTTCCAGCTTTGTCTCCCGAACCCTAACCAGAGGAAATGGCAGGGACCAGCTGCGCATGCGGTTAAATATTATAGGGAAGGTCTTGTTTTCGGGAGAGGTCTTATTTTCAGGGGCAGTCTTATTTTTGGGGAAACACGGTAGAAACCATCTTTTTTTGACACAAATTTATTTTGCTTATCCCTGAATTAGAATTCAAGCAATACACTACCATATGAAATGATTCATTCATTTTAAATATGGTGTGAAATCTGAAATGCCACATTCCTGATATATATCAGCAATCATACATTATTCTTTTGCAAAATAAACAGTATAAGATGCTTACATTGTCAAAAATATTTTAAACAGTAACACCTTTCAAAGGAAGTTAAAAATTTATTTTGAAGTTTAACAATGCTGCTGAATGTTGAAAGATTGAGAAAGATTGAGAAAGAGGAAAAAATACCTT
The DNA here is from genome assembly GCA_012654045.1 of Ptyas mucosa. Lineage (NCBI taxonomy): Eukaryota > Metazoa > Chordata > Lepidosauria > Squamata > Colubridae > Ptyas > Ptyas mucosa. Next base: position 35,406,171 of record WNWU01000001.1, on the reverse strand, counting down.
TCAGATAGTAAATTATAATATAATCTCTTACAAAATAGAAGCACCTTTTAATTGTAAAGCCTACAAAGATAAATATGTTTCTAATTATTGCTGTTTATCTGGATAGCAATATTGATTCTAAGTAGAAAAAAAGCTACATTTAACTTCTAGTAAATTTTTATTGATATTAGAAGGTATCTCAGCTGTTACAAATTGCTCAATAAAATGAAGGTGAATTGCAGTTTTACAATTCACCTATGTTAGGACTTTTATCTTCAGAGGCCACGAGGATATTTTTTCCTCCATGTTCCTCTTTTTTCTTTTAAAGTCCTTCCATAGCACAGAATATAGACTGGAATTTCTGGACAAATTTTTCAAGTCTATTTTGATACGTATTCACCACTATTATTGAAATTTAATAATTAAGATTCTAAGATGAGCATAGATCTTCATCTCTGTAAACAAGAATATTTCTATGAACATATTAATCTGTTTTAGCTTCAAAGGACTAAGGACCAAACTGGAGTTATGCTAAATATTTCTCTGCAATTATCAAAAGCAAACAATATGGTGTGGGGACTAATAATTAGCTGGACCTTATTAGATATGGAGAAGAAAATATTTAATCCCCTGCTAAATCCCCTTTCTTAAAGTATTTGTACAAGATAAAAATGTGGATTAATGACAAAGCTTTGTTCTCAAGGCTCAAGGATTCTAGATCTACTGAAGAAAAAAATTAAGAGACTTTTCATAACACAGACTGATAGTCTACAAATACATTCAAAGGATATCTGTATTTTGTAACTAGAATAATTTTAAAGTCACTTTCTACTGCAACCACGTGGAAATAATTTCAAGGAGGAGCTGTATAGCTTGTGAAAATCTATTTGCAATCTTTCCCTGATGTCTGATATATCTTTACCTTTTATTAATGTAGGTCCTAGTGAATATATAAAGGAAGTCTGAGCAAACAAATAAGACAGATGTTTGGGACTTGTTGATTTTATATGGTTAACAAAAACATCCACTACCAACATCCCTTAATGCAGTGATGGCTAATCTTTTTGCCATTGCATGCCAGGAATGGAGAGAGCACAGGGGATGGGTGGATTTCACATGCACACACATGCCCATACCTATAATTCTATGCACCCCGCCCCAGTGCATGCTCACAAGATCCCCCCGCTCCTGGCACGCAATGGCCCGGTGGGCCCGTTTTTCTCTCTGGGGAGGGTGAAAACGGCCTTCCCCACCCCCCCTGGAGGTCCTCCAGAAGCCGAAAACGGCCCGTTTGCCAATTTCCACTGTGACTGGAAGGCCCATTTTTTGCTCTCCCAAGGCTCGAGAGACTTTCTAGGGACATGGGGAGGATGAAAACGGCTTTCCCCACCCCCCCCGGAGGCCGAAAACGGCCCGATGGCCAACTTCCGGTGGGGAAGGCCATTTTCACCCTCCCCAGACTCCTAGAAAAGCTCTGGAATCTGGGGGGAAGAGAAAAACAGGCCCTCCCCACCACCCCGAGGCCCTCTGGAGGCAGGAAACAGCCTGTTTCCCCACTTCTGGTGGGCCCAAAAATCAGTTGGCCAGTGTGTGCATGTGCACCCGAGCTGAGCTCACGTGCCCACCGATATATATATTTTTTTAATAAAAAGTTTTTATTGGTTAAGAATATACAATATTATAGTTTACAATATGTTGAATTTTCAATATCTTTATATAAAGATATTTCAATTATTATTTTCTTTTTTTAATTTCTCACACAACAGACATTATTATCTTAAATCAAAACAAACAACCAGGTTATATAAAAATTATATAAACAAAAAAAAGAGTGTTATACAAAATACAATAAAAGAAGAGAGAGAGAAAAAAAATGTCAATTAAAAAAACCTTAAACAATAGATTCCCCTCCTTTCTTCATTTCCTAGTTCTGGCTCTTAAAACCATGGTCTGGCCTCCCTCCCCCTCCCGGGCCGCAACAGCTCCGTCCGCCTCCGCTCCTTGATCATCTAATACTTCCCCCTCTTCGGCTCCTGTATCTTCTCCATCTAGGAAGGATTTATGTTGGTCAAAAAAAGCCTTAGCTTCCGTTACATTATTAATCTTCTTCTTACTGTCCTCCCAAAAAATCATCAAACCCTCCGGAATCAGCCACCTAAAACCTACTCCCTTGAGGTACAGCTTATTTGATAAAAAATAATATTTTCTTCTTAATTCTCGTACCTGTCTGGGAATCTGCTTCAGGATGGTGATCTCCTTGCCCCTGTACACCAGCGCCCCCAGTCTTTGTTTTCTCAATATCTCATCTCTCAGTTCCCTTCTCACAAATTTAATATGAATCTCTCTTGGTAGATTATGTAAAATTGCAAATTGTGAGTTTACTCTGTACACCAAGTCCACATCCCTTCCAATAGACTCCAAATCTCTTTCTAAAAATTCACCCAACATTTTAACCATCACTTCTCTCAAATTTTCCTGGTCAAGTTGTTCCACGTTTTGGAACCTGAGAAAATAAGACATCTTATCCAATTGTAAGGTTAACATTGCATTTCCTCTCCCATCCTCCACCTTCTGGAGTGCCCGTACCTCCCCCTCCAGACCCCCCATCTTCTTCTTGTTTTGCTCTGCCAGCTGTTGAACATCATTTAAATCTTTTTTCATAAGTGTCATTTCAGGTTTAATTTCAGATAATCCTTTTTGGACGTCATCTAACTTGTCCAACTTTTGGTCCAATATCGCCAGTCTTTCCAAAATTTTCCCCATGTCAGTTGCTGCTGATTTGTGGCCCTTAGCCATCTTAGATCAGTAGAAGATGAGAAATCAAAGGGCAAACCTCCAGAGAAGAAAGAGGGATTAGCAATCAAAGTAATTTTTCAACTGTCCACCAGTGGGCGCTCACAGGAGCAACGAGTCCGAAGTATAGAGTAGGTCAAACAGGAAGCCAGAGGAGAATGTTGTCTTCAATCATAAATAAAGAAGCAGGAAGTCAGACCGCCGCCATTGCCTGCCGGGGAGAGGGGCCACCAGACCTCTCCAAGAAACTCTACCACAGCCATCCTCCAAGGAAAAGTCAGAAAGGTAAGGGGTTTCACCCCATCTCCTTCCCCCTAGTTCTCTGCCACGGCACCTTTCCAGCTACAAGGGGGGGGAAACTCCAACCCCCCCCCCTCTCGCCTCCAGGATGCCTGCTCCACTCTGCAATCAGTCAGTACAGTCCGTTGTGCCTTCTTAGGTAGCACCGGTCCCCTTAGGCGCTGTGGCGCCTCCGCGGCCTCGAAAAAAAGCCGCCGATCGCCTCCCGCCCCCTCTGGAGCCTCGGGCGCGCCAGCATCGGCCTCCCGGCCCCTGGAAGTGAGGCAGGGGACCCCTGGCGAGCCGCCCTCAAACGGCAAACGCCCCAATAATGGGGCGCTTGGCCCAAAGGGCCTCCAGATGGGGGGGATCAGACTCTGGGGCCAGAGCTAGCCCGATCAGAGTCTGTCGCCAGCGGAACCGGAAGCGGAAGTTCCCGTGCCCACCAATATTGTTATGTGTGCAACCTGTGGCACACATGCCATAGATTTGCCATCGTGGCCTTAGTGCAATCATTCAGTTAAGGGAATATCAAGGCAACTTGTTCTTAACAACTATGATTGATTTGGGCAAACCTTCCCCTATTTAAATCACTTTCTTTAAATTGATGTTTATCTTATTCGGATAAGAGAATCATGTCATATTCCATTCAAAAAGGATTTTCTGAAGCTCTAATAATCTTTAGCGGCAAAACCTTTTAAAAGGGGTTGAGGAGCAATATTTTTTACAATATTAGAAATATTAAATGAAGCCAATAGGGTATTTTGAAAATATAGTACAGAAAATCATCTTTTTGATCTGTTGTCCATACACCCACACAAAACACCTAGAATAGTTTTTCTGGTTAGTAAAAGGACATGGATACTATCTTACGCCAGTCTATAATTGATATGGTGGATTTATCTATATTAATATCCTCTGCACTACACTGAAACTTAAATGAACTAAATAGTCATAAAAGAAAGCAATCATGCAGAATCCAGAAAAAATATACATAAAAATTCTTCAGGACTTATTTAAAATTCTTAAAAGGATGCTTGTAGAACACTATCTTTAAGCAGAAAGAGATTTTTACTATATAAAGCATAACTTGCTTAGAGATAATAAATAGTAATCTGCATTATTGTTTAACTTAGTTACCAAACTTTAAAATCAAATAATGAGCAAAGTGCTCAAAACAGTTCTATTTTTTGATCTTTGCTGAGAACACCCCCCCCCCTTCCAAACTAATTCAAATCCTAAAAAATAATATATTCAAGCAACCAACTGCATAAATCAGGTACAGATTTCAGGCCTGTGCAATGCTTTAGATTCAGCTCCACAATAGTGCTTCAAACTGAAAGGGGCACACATATAACACTTGACTGTAACTTTTGTAATAGCTCTACCTCTTCTGAGGATCATGCAGCAACTGCAGAATACATACAAATGTTCCCAGAAAAATACATTTTTCCACAGTATTTTCAGAACACTGTACAGCCCAAACTGATTTGTCTTTCAAAAGTTGCAAAACAATTTGATCATCCATGTCGTATAAGTATACAATCTTTGGTATCTTTAGTTTCCAAGATTTGTCATGAGTGTCTTGCTGTGTTATTGTTATACCTTTCTCACAGACTTTTAAAGAGATCTATGCAAGGGCTCCTGAATAATGTTTTAAGAGTCCTTTATATTTTTATTCTTTCCTTTTATTCCAAGAATAACCTTCTAAACATTTTTTTAAATTTAGGAAGTCATATTTCAAGATTCTCAATGCATATGTCATGTTTGCCTGTTGGAAAAGTTGCTTGTTTAGGGATCAGTTTTAATACTGTGCTTAATACAGCTAAAGATATATATAGAAAATAATGGATCTTAAACACATGTCTTATGCATGAAAAGCCATAGGATTACCCTGGTTTAAGAAGACCTAATAGTTTTTTTTAAAGGATTCCTGTTATTACCTTGGAGTACCTTAGCTATGGTGATTTTTAAAAAATCAAGAACTAAAAACTAAATTTGGTACACCTGAGAATGTTTCTTTATTTAACTTAAAAGGATTGTTTCTGTGTTATGGTTTTGGTTCTTTGGGATGGTTTTCCTGTGTCAGTGAGATTGTCTGTATTGATAATTACGTTCCAAAATTAGTTCAGAGATATTCTGGCGGATTTGGGAGTCAATTGTGACATCATGATTGTAATTCATCTTAATTTTAATCTATTGTGAACGTTTATTGCTATATTTTATAATTGTGAAAGAGTTGTGAAATTTGGCAGAATATAAATTTAATTAATAAATAAAATTGGTATGAAACAATATCTAACATAGGATTTGATTGCATATGTTTGACAATATTTAAATAAGCTGTATGAAAAACTGATTTCAAGTACTTCTTGGAGGAGAAATACTAATTTTTGGAAACATGGGTAAGATTTTTTTTCTCTAAACATGGATAAATCTGCTTTATGTAAAAGTAACTCTGGTATGCTCTCTCAAAATCTCTTAAACTACATGCTATTTCTATCCATTTTTCCATTATGGTGACACAAATATTCTACATGGAAAGGAATTACACAAGAATAAGTAGACACATACTAGGGAATACACATGAAAAACAATGTGCTGGCACTGGTAGCAACAAGCACACTATGCAAACAGCCCAGTGTATTTCCACTGTGTATCTGCTTACTCCCTTGTAATTCTCTCCTCTCCAACCTCTCTGCTGTGCTGTGGGAGGAAGAGTCAGACAAAGAAGAAATTGCCTACGTGTTGCTTTTTTTCCTTTCCCACTCCTCTCTCACAAAGCAGAGATTGGTTCCTCCCCCCATTAATAGTTTTTACCACCACAGTACAATTTTATTAAAGAAGATAAGGGCATTTCACAGTTCTCTTCCCTCTCTATCCTTACTCTCGCTACATTAGACTTATCTGTTATCCATGCCATTTCTATATGATGCTTGGTTGGGAGCAGATTTTCCATCAGAAACAGTAGGAGGAAGCAAAAGGAAGACAGATAACAATGTAGATTTGAAACATCTGTGTCAGAGTATCTCTTTAAAGACAGCAAAGATTGGGAATGGCAATGAAGAACTGTACAGGTGTTAGAGAACATCTTCATAAATATTCTTGTCACTTATAGGCAAAATATTGGGAAGGCCTACATAAACATTATCTGTTCAGAGGAAAAATGTTGCTGATTCTTGCTTTTCTATTTATGCTGATAAGGCATAACTACGAATTTCCATTGCCTGGTGTCATTCCAATTGTAAGTATACATCTTTTTGCCTATTTTTATTTTGATAAGCTTTGGTGCAGATGGTGGAGCTGGGCTAGTTGTTAATTGTCTAATTTTCTTAGGTTTGGATCAGTAGTGGGTTGCCGCCGGTTCGCACCATTCTATAGAACTGGTAGTAAAACCGGCGGGTGGCCCCACCCACTGACCCCGATGTCATGAAAATGCTTTTGTGCTTGCGCAGAAGAGTGTGTGAGCGAGCGAATGGAGCGAGCACACGCGGCCCCGTTGCGAACCGGTAGTAAAGGTAAGTAGAACCCACCCCTGGTTTGGATGGATATTTTTTGAAGTGAAAGACCTTGAATGATTCAGAAAGGGAAAGAGTAACATTTTATCAATAAAAATGTATAAAAATGGTGGCAAAGTGCATTTATTCTTAAGATACATAAAATGCAAACCATTTATAGTATTCCAGTTGGAAAATGATGGAAACTTTTTAAAGTTTCCATCATTTTCCAACTGGAATACTATAAATGGTTTGAATTTTATTCCAGCAGAATGCAGTCATCTCAGAACATATTGAATAGGGCTGCTCTTTTGAGTTTTTGGTATAATTTTTTAAAAAATTCATGCAATGTATGAACTGGGAAGGAATGCCTGGCATTGCTTGGTATTGAAGTATTGAAATCTTTTTCACTGTTGTTTTCTTTTGGGGAAAGGCAGACGTCACAAGCAGAAGTAATTAAAAGTACAAGTCACAAGCAGAACAACATTTCCACATAGATCTGGGGAAAATCCAAGTGAAATCTGGAGAGCTTTTGCCAGTCAGCGTACACAATTCTGAAACTGAAAGTTAAATAACCTGGAAATAGAGTTTCCCATATGGGAAGTCCTTGACTTACAGCTATTTATTTAGTGACCATTTGCAGTTACAAAGGCACTGAAAGAAGAGACATTACTGTTATTCACTTACAATCCTTGCAACATCTCCATGGTCATGTGATCAAAATTGGGACCTTGGGAACCGGTATGTATTTATGAAATTTGCAGCCTCCTGGGCTCATGTAATCACCTTTTCAACCCTCTGAGCAGCAAAGTCGATGGGGAAGCCAGATTCACTGAACAACCATGTTACTAGCTTAACTGCAGTGATTCACTTAACAACTGTGGCAAGAAAGGTAGAGGGGTGTATGTCTGTATTTCAAGGTGGCGAACATATCCAACACACTTTCCTCTTTCTATTTCCCTGCAATAACTCTGTGAGGCGAGTTGGTCAGAGAGGGACTGGCCCAAGGTCATTCAGGTGGCTCTCATGGCTAAGACGGGACTTGAACTCATGGTTTCTTGATTTCTATCCTGGACCAAATATTATTTTGCTGATATACAGATTTCTATCTAATTCTTTATTATAGCAATTCATCTAATTGTGAATTGCTAATTCATGGTGACCTATTTCAAATCAATAAAATTTCTGAGACATACATAAGACAATTTTATTAAAATATAATTTTTAAGATTCTTAGAGTGAATGCCTAAGCAAGCATTCTTTATCATAGAAATCATACAAGTTATTTTTAATATTCACATTTTTAGTTTAATAACTTGCTTTTTATTAGATAGTCCTCACTTACCAACTGCTCATTCAGCAACTATTCAAAGTCCCACAGTCATGTGACTGCCAAGACCAACTTCATAAAAGGCTTCAAAGAAGCAAAGTCAATGCGGAAGCCAGCAGGAAGTTGTAAGTCAGACATATGAAGCTGTGCTTAATGACTACAGATGATTCACTTAATGACTGTATCTGGAACTGACATCAGAAGTCAGTGTGATCATATTTAGTTTACAGGAGACATTTCCTGCAAGGAGTATTTTTGACTGCACCAAGGAGATTGTTACTACACCTCAAACAGAACAGTTAAAAAGATGGAAATCTTAAGTAAAACATTTTCATAATTGGATAGAACTGCTTGAGGAGCTGCTTGGAGGTGTGGAGGAGTAGTAGAAGGTCTTGAGATGTTTAAACAGACTGCGCGCTGGTCTGGTTAGAACTAAAGATTACATGGGAAAATGGGAAATTCTCCCTGAGGATGAGGATATTCACTGCGAATGTGGCACCATTCAAACAACTATCCATCTTTTATACTGCTCTCTGGGACTGACTTGCACACAGAATGACTTGCTGATCAGAAATATCTCTGCCATTAACATGGATCAGAACTATATGGATTTATATTTTATTAAAGCTTTTAATTTTGTTTCAATATTAAATTAATAATACCCCTTTTTCTAGTTTCTGCATTTCTGGCATGAGATAGACAAGATAAAATTTATGATCACACTGCTTAGCCATAGAGTTGCTCAGTCCCCGTTATGGTTTGTAAATGAGGACTATCTGCACAGACACAATCTCTGAAGCCTACTTAAATATTCATTTAGAAGCACTAGAAGTTTCATTGCATATAAAATTGTTCTGCTTAAAAATATACATACCTAGGACTTTCACAGCACAATGCGGACTCTCCAGAATTACTCCTTCTCCTGTGTCAAACATAGGGTTGTCTATTCCAGTCTTGGGAGGAATTTGTGCCAGTTTCTTCAATCTAATAGAAGAATTAAGATCAAGTTCTTGTTTTTTCCCATCTTCTTCCCGTCTTCGCCTTAGGTCCTCTTGCTGCTGTCGAATCCGTTCAAGTTGAGCACTCCGCCGTAATGGCATCATGCGGTTGCCTAGATCACCTGGGCAATCCACAGCCATTTCCCTATGTTTCTGAGATTCTTCAAGAGGTGCAAGATCCATAATTTTTGTTTCACTGTCTGAATCTTCAGTTACATGTCCATTCATATGAGAAGTTGTCATTGTTCTATGTAAGAAGCTATACGGCTTGTCAGACATAAATTTTATTATAACACTTCTTTTCTTGGTAGTTCCACTTAAAATCCATTATAATGTTAAATAATTCTTCTTATGCATGACCAGAGGAATATGAAAAGATCTCCAGGAAGAAATCTGAAAAAAATAAAAGATGATATCAAAATTAATAAAGTTAATGCAGAAAAATTTATTCTTATATTTAATATTGTGTGTACCTTGATATTAATACATACAATATATATTAATTAAAATATGCTTTATATTATGCTATAGGAATGTCTTGTTTTTGTAAATGTCACTTTATCACTGAGTGTGCTATCCTATCCATTTTATTAATACATGCTGGTTTACAAAACAAAACAACCATGGTGATCACTACAATATAAAAAGACTTAATAAAACAATTTCCTGTTTATAACAATCAACCTCTTTTACTCCCATTTTTTAAAGTTTTTCCTTAGTTCAAAAGGGTGGTTTGTTTTGAAACATGTATTTGATCTCAGCACATCTTTTATTGTCACAAACGAAATTTATTAAAAGATAAAAATGCACCTCCCTGTTCATGTATTATACATGTTATCTTACTATATTAGATGAAAGGGCTATCTAGTTCACTATTTGCTTTTAATAGAACTATGACATGTTCATGGAATAAATGTGATGGCTACTATCTGACTGGTATGTGGTCACATTGCTTCTAGACTTCTAGATACTATGTTTGTTTGCTACTATTGCCACTAAATGCAGACAGCTATTATCTAATAGATGCTACAGAGCACACCAGAACAACTAGACACAAGAGCAGTTTTTTCCTGAATGCCATCACTCTGCTAAACAAATAATTCCCTCAACACTGTCGAACTAGTTACTAAGTCTGCATTACTATTAATCTTCTCATCGTTCCTATCACCCATCTCCTCCCACTTATGATTGTAACCTTGTTGCTGGTATCCTTAAGTTTTATATTGACTGTTTCTCTATGATTATCATTAAGTGTTGTACTTTATGATTCTTGATGAATGTATCTTTTCTTTTATGTACTCCGAGAGCGTATGCACCAAGACAAATTCCTTGTGTGTCCAATCACACTTGGCCAATAAAGAATTCTATTCTATTCTATATACTAAAACTTTCCTGCCCGTCTGGGCAAAGTGGTGAATCGCAGGGCAATAATTTTAAATCAATGAACCTCAAATGGGCTACTTTCAAGAATGCATCCAGAACCCATAACTCCTATGGAATTAAAATTTGGCAAAATTAATAAAGCATTTAATGACATAAAGTTATCATAAATTCCTATAATACAAAATATCCAAAAATATTTCCTGTGGCCAACTCTTGATTGTTTGACCTGCAGATACATCTCTGAATATCTCCATGAATTTTAAAGAAATTCTCCAGTACATTAGGTCAGCTATTCTTGAAGGCATTGAAGAATTTGGTAAGGAAATATCCCTCAAATAGGGCTTCAAAATACCAAATGAAAACAGCTATATTAGGCTTTAATAATAATAGTTTTTGTTACTTTTTTGTGGCAGTAATATTATTTATTTGTGAAAAATAAAATCAAGTCTCCAGAAGACAAAAATGACTTGGTGACTATAGGAGCATGTTTGTATATTTTCTCAGAAACAATATGGAGATAATTTATCATTATCTTTACTCTTTTTTTCCACACTTCTAACTATTGCCCTGTGATTGATTGGTAGGCTCTTATTTTTGTAATTGCCAAGTTCAATTCAGGTTAGCTTTTAGCTTTTTCATAGACTGTCAAGGTTAGGCAGATTAGCTAACTTCTAGCTGTCACATGCTGTAATAACTATCCCTTAAAAATCCCTTAACTATCCCTTGTGGAAAAATAGTTTGTGGCATCATTTCATGAGTGACATTGTTAAAAGTGAATAAGATTATGTCAACAGATATAGCCATTTATTGTAATTCATTTATATTACACATATTATTCTTGATGTTACTGAAATTTCCGTAGATGCTTTTGTAATAAAATTGGTTCAAGATTATCCTCACTAAATAATTTAGTTGAAAGAACTAGCTGTCAGAAAGGTTTTCCATTACTGTTTACAGTAGTGGGAAAAGTATTTCAATATGAATTCTTTGTAAACTTCTGAGCTGCATGAAAGGATTTATTGCTTTGCAGCAAATCATCTTCCTATATACTGTATATATAAGATAATAAAGTGTGCTTATGCTAACAAAATTTGTATAGCAATAGCACTTATATACAGCTCCATAGTGCTTTACAGCATTCTGAGCGGTTTACAATGTCCGCATATTGCCCCCAACAATTTGGATCCTCATTTCACCTACTTCAGAAGGATGGAAGACTGAGTCAACCCTCAGCCAGTAAGGATCAAACTCCTGGCTGTGGACAGTTAGCCTGCAATACAACACTGCGCCACCAAGCTTTCATTGTGTTAAGATTTAGTTATAAAACTGATGTATGTAAAAAGCCAAGGTTAACTAACATATGTTCAACATTTAACAGTTCAACTGATCTTCATGTATAAGCAGTATTTATAGGAGTACCACATAGTACACCACAGGGCTTTAATTATATACAGTATTGTTCTTAGACCATGGAATTAACATTTTAAGGTCCCTTGGGCTTCAAGAACTACAGCTCAAACCTCCTTTGCTCTCCCTGTAAGGTCCTGACAACGGACCATAAAAAGAAAAAAAAAGAAAAGAAAAAATGCACACTGTTATCTTCATTGTAGCAAAGTCCTGGTAAATATATTTCCTTTTAAAATAAAAGCAAGTAATAGTCTTCCTACAAATGAAATGTTTCAGTTTTAAATTGATTCTATGCATTGAAATAAAAAAGAGTAAAAAGAGTGTTTATCAGTTCACATAATATTGAATAAGCAGAATAAGAACTATGTGTAATTCTCATAAACCATCGTCATTACCCATTCAATACATGCAAGACCATAGTTTTGCATTCTAAACTATAGCTTACATATTATCTTGTGAGAGAAAACATGCTGGCAGTAAATGCAAACGTATGGCAAATCCTAAGAAAGAGTCAGAGCATTTGAACAACGAATAGTGAAACCTCAGTTAATAAGAAAGAATAAGGTTCAAAAAGAATCAGAGAAGGCGGTGCTATAACAGGAACCACAATAGAAGCAACTCTCCATGAGGAGAATAATCAAAGCCCAATGGACAAGTGTGATGATGAGAATATCTGGATAACCATTTTGATAACCAGAAATTAGAAAGAGCATTCAAGCCCTTTCAAAATAGTCTCTGAAGCTTCAAGGAGAGAAATGAGAGAAAGGGAGGAAGAGTTGTACTATGTATTCACAATAACTGTTGCAAGCTCATAAATCCTAATCAATGAATTTAACAATATTGTAAAAAGCATCTAAGCTAAAAAAGTAGAAGAATAAAAGCACTACTGTTTTGATATCTATTCTCACTTGCCCCATCAAGGAGAAGTGTTGATGCTTTCCAAAAGCACGTAACAGGCATTCCAAAGAGGGAAGAAGTGCTGGTAGAGAATGTAAACTATCCCGGTATCTTTGTTTCTCCAAACTCTGTAGAAAGCACAAGAGGATTATCTCTTCTTGAGAAAGATACTGACGCAACAGGGAAGACGCAGTAAAAGGTTTAGAAATTCTAGGAACACCAATGGAAAATTGCAATGTGATGACGGAGTTCTTTACTTATTTTTTGTTGTATTTCAAAAAGTAGATTTTAATAAAAACTAAGCAATAAGTGGATTCCATCACGTCAGAATGGGACAAGAAGTTCAAGAGGGATGTGAGTCCTAAAAAAAGGGACAATAAAAAAAAATCTAATGAAGAATAGAATGGAAGACAACAGAAGAAGCTAAACAAAAGTTATATGAAAAGCTTACTAAAATCTAAAAACAAAAAAGGGCACGTATAGACAGCAGAAAAAGACACTGACGGCATGTAGCCCAGAACTGTAAGGAGAATCCTTAGATGAATGTTATCAACAAAGTACTGAAGAAATACTTTGGCCAATAATTTTCTTGAGAAACCCTGATGGAAGAAATGAAATGAAAGATAAATGGATGACAGCAAATATCATTATCTTCAAAGGAGACACGGCGAGAATGATCCAAGGAAATAGAAATTTTAATCTCTAGAGCAGATTACAGAGATCAGTTTGTGAGCATCTTGAAAACAGAGCAATAATTACTAGAAGCCAGCATCAACAATGACAAATAAAATTTGGCCATAGTAATCATAATCTGTTTTCTGACTGAAAATCTTTGAAAATAGATTGTACACCTATTATCAATATAGGCAGTCCTCATTTACCAAAAGCCTCATGCAGCAACCAGTTACAATAGTGCTAAAAAATAAGAGTGACCAATCCTAGCATTTACAATTGTTGCAGTGTCCTGCAGTCTTGCGATGAAAGGTAAAAGGAAAATCATAAGTTGTGGTCACATGATTTTTTTTACTTAGCAGTTGTGTTGTTTCTCTTAATGACTAGAAGGGAAGTGAGTTCCTTGTCATGGTAACATGATTTTCCACGTGTGGTTGCCAAGTGAAAACTTCCTTTATAGAATCAGATTCATAGATCTGGGCTACAGAAATAATCTAGTCCAATCGCCTACTCAGGGCATGATCTATACATTTCTGTTAGATTACCATCTAATCTCTGCTGGAGTTCTTGATGAAGCATTCACTACTTTATAAAGCAACCTGATCCACCGGCTGACAGTTTGTACAGTCAAGAAGCTAGTTTTAATATCTAGTCTAAAACTACTTCCTTGTAATTTGAACACAACACTGCTTTTTAAAGCAATAAAAATGTCTCCTGCTATATCCCTGAGAAGTTGCTCAAAAGGAACTGGTCAAGTTTCCAAATCAGTAATGGGTCACTTTGGCAATGGCTGGGGAAAATAGATGTTGATGACAACCATTTTCCCGCCTCTAGGCAGAAGCTGCCAGTGACTCTTTTTTTTTCTATGTATGGAAAGGGTATTTTCTTGGATCCAATTATTGGTCTTCTTTACATGGTCAAATTATTTTATCGAAAGTTTGTCCTATATTTTGGTTCTACAGATTCAGCAGAATTTGAAAATGATCTGCCTTTCCCACTTTGGACCTCTTAAAATAAAAGTAAATAATATTTAGGCAGATAGATATGTCAAATTTCATAGAAGGAAGATATTTGGATCCTATAAATAGGCAATAGCAACTGTAAGTCTTCATATATAACACATTATTTGTAATTTGTAAAAAAAAGTTTAAAAAAATAATCTTTAGCTATCTTGTAAGTATACTTTTCTTTTTTAAGTGTAATAAATATTTGGAAATAGAAAATATTTTATAATATAAAAGATATCTCTTCAAAAAAAAGAGATTCATGAAAGTTTTCTTTAACCACAATATCATCAGCACAATCTGCCTTTAGTTATTCTAACAAGAAACGCCATAGCAGTTTATCTATGTAAGATAAAAAAGCATTAATGGTTAAGGCACCAGATTAAAAAGCAGGAGAGCATAAATTCAAGTCCTGCTTTAATCATGAAGGCCAGGTAGGTAATTTTGCATCAGTTACTTTCTCTCAGCCCAACCCCACTTCAGAGGGGAGGCTGTTGTGGGGAAAATAAGAGAAGGAAGGTGTGCTGAATATGTTTACCACTTTGAGTTACTTGTAAAAATAATAAAGGTGGGATATATAAATAAATAATCTAGAAATTGATTTACGTTTACATTGATTTAAGTGGTGAAAAATATCTAAATTAACAAGGATTTATTTTCTGGTACTACAGTTGTTACTATCAATATAAAATTCTTATGACAGCATTGTAGAATTGTCATCATGGTGAAAATAGAAGGAAGGTGTGTTAGATATATTTAGTGCCTTGAGTTATAAACAATAAAGGTGGGATACAATAAAATAAATAAAAACAAAACAAAAACAAAACAAAAAAACCATGGTATGTGATTTTATTCTTTTTTCCCTCTCTTATGCCTTTCCACCTTTAGGCAGCAGCTGGAACTTCTCATTTAGGCCAGATTAGCATTCCTTTGGCACGCTCTGGAACTGAATGTTTGTTTCTATAGCAACAGCTTTCCCAGCTACTAAAGGGGGGGAAAAATTACATCATGAAGTTGTATCAAGCCTTTCCTCTCTCACTACGGTTCTCGTAAGATTTCAGATTAACCTTTTAAACTAAAAAAACACCCCTAGATGTTACATAGTACAGCATACTTCTAGCAGTTATCAGATCTGTTGGCAAATGGCTAAAACACCCTAGTTAGTAAGTAGCAGTAATGATACCAAAATCTCTGAAGAACAGCACATAAAATATCTGCTTTATTTACGTCAGTCATTTGAGACTGCTTGAATACTTTAATGACCCAGGTGAGGATTCATTTTATGCTATACACTTAAAAATAGATTCAATCCAAAATAACGTATCAGTTATATAAATGCTGCATAGATATTGCTGAAATCTTAAATAGGAAAGTACTAAACATTTGGCTGTTTCTTTCAAGGAGATACTTGCAATATTAATTGTATATAGAATTTATCTATATATACAGAATAAAAGATTCAAAACACTGACCAAATAATTTTCACTGCAAAGAAATGCCATTACAGTAATAATCCATCCTGGATAATCTGTATTTTAAGCAGAAGCAGACTAATTCTGTTTTTTCAATCTTTAGGAAAAAAACCAATGAAATTATACTTGATGATATTATTATTATTATTATTATTATTATTATTATTATTATTATTATTATTATTATTAAATTTATATACCGCCCTTCTCCTGAAGGACTCGGGGTGGTGTACAGCCAGTTAAAAACACAAGGTACAAACAATTTACATTATTCTAGATAATTTAAGTTATTTCTTACAGTCCTTCAAAAAGGAATGTGAAGAAATATCTAGATCAGAAGGCAATGTAGTTCTCTCCAGATATTTTGGAACTATAATTTTTTCATAAATCGTAATCAGCATGGTTAATTTTCCCTGCAATTTATGAGTTCATTTAGTGACTGTTCGAAGTTATAACAGCACTGAAAAAGTGACTTAAGACAATTTTTCACACTTATGACTACTGCAGCATCCCCATGGTTATGTGATCAAAATTCAGACTCTTGGCAACTGACTCATATTTATGACAGTTGCACTGTCCTGGGATCATGTGATCACCTTTTGTAACCTTCTGACAAGCAAAAGTCAATGGGGAAGTCAGATTCAGTTAGTAATTGTGTTAAAAGTCGAAAAATGAGGCAAAGTTTAGTTAACAAATGTCTCACTTAGCAACAGAAATTTGGGGCTCAATTGATATATGGAAGCAATCAAACTGCAGAGGAAAATAA
The DNA here is from genome assembly GCA_012654045.1 of Ptyas mucosa. NCBI lineage: Eukaryota > Metazoa > Chordata > Lepidosauria > Squamata > Colubridae > Ptyas > Ptyas mucosa. The sequence goes on along the minus strand of WNWU01000001.1, from coordinate 35,389,694 downwards.
ATAAATCTTCACAGAAGCAAAAGACACTTCAAACCTAAATTATATTTGCTCAATTATGGCTGAGTGAAGACTCTACACCAGGGGCGTTAAACTTGTGTTGTCACAGCTTTGTCATGTAATATATCATGACTTTCCCCCCCTTTGCTAAACCGACCGTGGCCAGTGCATGACACATCCAGCTCGCGGCCACGAGTTTGACACCCCTGCTCTAGACTATTTCAATGATTACAGTGTAACATTTTTCTGTAATTGTAACACAATGAATGGACTTCTACTGAACAAACTAAACCATCTCTATCAGCATACTAATAAAACTAACTTTTTCCCATACAATATTTGTCATTTTTAAAAAGAATAAGTTTGAAGATCAGAATTTTATCACTGAAATTTTCCTAGCAATAGATAGATAGATGGATAGATAGATAGAGAGATAGAGAGATAGATAGAGATGGATGATAGAGTTGCTGATTTTAGGTTGAAGCTATTTCGTGGAATGAGGAAGCTTCTTTAAAGTTTACTACATTGCAGAGGATTTCCAGGAAGTAGTAATCCAATCTCAGAAGTAATGTTTTAAGAAAACCTGGCCGTAGTCATGTCTTCAACCTACCTAAAGAGCGATTAATGTTACCATATTCTTTAGGTACAACAAGGCAACTGCCTCAGAATAATTCAACAATGTAAGACTAATTCTTTCTGACAATGTAAAGCCATTTCTTCTGTACAGCAGAAATCTAAATGAACACATCCTCAAAAGATGATTGCCTATCATCCTTTGAACATATTATACTTGTGATTCCCTTATTTTAACAAGTATAACAAGAATAGGGAATAACGGGAATAGGAATAAATTTAACAAATTACTATTTCTCTTTCTGTATGAGTTTGGCAATTTGAATAAATTACAATATAGTAAATTTATATTGTGAAATTTAGATGGCTGCCCACTGTAAGATTTTGGGTGGTAGACCAATAAAACTTGGGAAATAATTGCATACTTCTATAACTGTAAAACAAAATAAAGAGCAATTTATTTATTTCTTGGAACACTCCTGAATATTTTATAATTTCATAAGAAAGGAACTTTCAGCCATTTGATCACTTCTCCTACTTCAATTAGGAGTGGCTTTTCTGAGTCATCAGTTTAGTTTCATTCAACTTGTTTTGCCCTGCGTAGAACTTTCAGAGTGTGCAATGAGATAAATTATTTTGCAAGCTTCAGACACAATTATCTTTCTCTTCTTTATGATTTTTTTCTGCCCAGAGAAAAAAGAACTTTGCTCTCTAGTAATACAAGAAGGTCAATATCTAAAGCATTTCTTCTGGAATCAGGCTACAAACCCTTTGTAGATCAGCCACAGAAAACTACTTACACTGTATCTAAGTGATATCAGAACATACCAGAACTTTCCTTCCCCAGCCATTCTGATACTACAATGATAAATGTACTCTAACTAAATGAGAAGACAGAAGTCATACCCTTTTGAACCCAACACTCAGTGAGGGGACAAGCAGCCTGCCAAAATACTAGGTTACTTCTAAAAAATAAAGCAGTGACATAAAGATACCAAAAAAAGTGATAAAATCCCTTTATGACAAAGGGAAAATTACACCTACTTCTTCCTTCTCCTCTCCCACCATTTTTGCAAGTATATATGTATTATAATTTTTCCTGGGGTTATCAATGCAAGCCACTTCTATGTCCTAAATTTTTTGGATATTCCTTTAACAATATGATGCCTTAGAATCTTGTAGACACAGCTTACAGACATAACAGTGGACTAATATCAGTTACAAAGCTTACTGAAATAGAATCTAGGGTATCTAGTCAAAAAATTACAGCAACTAACAGCAGTCAAAAAATCTTTAAGTTGATATATATTTTAATTGAATTGCATGTAAAAGTTATCATAACCGTTACAGATAGTATGAATGGATTTTGCTTTTCCTTTTTTGCCAGCAAGATTATGTCTCCTTGAAGGTCTTTCCTTGAAAATGCAAGAATGAAGGGGAAGAGAATTTAGGCTATAATCACAGAAGTAAAAGTCTACCAACAATCATTAAAACAAGAAAAGAGCAACAAAACTAAAATAGAATATAAATATTGACTGCTTGTTTTCAGTCTAGAAATGATCTTCCATATCTATTTCTGCCTTTACCCCCTTCACTGATGTAGATTTCCTGTTAGAGCCAGTTGCTCTTACTGATATCAGCCAATGTGACAGATTTCTAAAAATCAGAATAAAAATATAGTCAGTTAATGTAAAACATACTGAGGTACTGGATCTCTTCTATTCACTCCAATGGGATTGATTTAAATGTGTGGGAATGCACAACTTCAAGGTGTTGCCTGATGTATTACTTGCAGGACCCTCCTAAATTTCACCAGAACCAGTCATGCCAGTTAAAAATAATATGAATATTTTTACACTCTATTTTGAAAAAGCCTTCAGGGCCACAAAGAATCTCAATCACCACACCTAAAGTGAGTATCTAGAAGATAATGTTATAAAAATCCTCACTGTAAGTAACTTATCTCAGACACTGCTGTATCTCTAGTTGGATAGTTGAAGTAGCCACATATGAACTATGTTCATATAGTCAAGCAGAATATATCTTGGACCTACTATATAGACTTCAGAGCTTTTGTTTTTGGCTGATCTTAGTAGATAAGTCAAAAACCACCATTAAACAAGAATATGAACCTATTCCCTAACTGAAAATCAATTGAGAATTGAAGAATCTATTTAAAGATCTATTAAAAAGCCTTGGTGGCGCAGCAGACTAAAGTGCAGTTAAGTAGCACCAGCTGCCTGCAATTACTGCAAGTTCGAATCTCACCAGGCTCAAGGTTAACTCAGCCTTCTATCCTTTCAAGGTAGGTAAAATGAGGACCCAGATTGTGGGGGCAATAAGCTGACTTTGTATAAAAAAGAACACCGTGGGGGGGGGGCGGCGAAAGACCTACTAAGCAGGTATATACAAAAGTATGAAGGCTATTGCTTAACACATTGTAAGCCGCCCTGAATCTCTGGAGAAGGGCGGCATATAAATTGAACCAATAGATAGATAGATAGATAGATAGATAGATAGATAGATAGAATAAATAAATATCTACAGTATACCAATACCAGCATTATGAATAGGGATTTTCAAGCTAAAATAAAGTTTTTGTTTTATATTTATATATTTAAATATATACAAGTAGTCCTTGGCTTATGACAATTAAGCCCAAAATGTCTGTTGCTAAACAAGACAGTTGTTAAATGAATTTTGCTCCATTTTATGACTTTTCTTGCAACAACTGTTAAGTTAGTAACACTGTGAGTTTGGCTTCCCCATTGAATTTGCTTGTCAAAAGATCACAAAAGATGTCCATATAACCCTGGAACACTTCTACCTTCATAAATACATGCCAATGGCCAAACATCCAAATTTTGATCACGTGACCTCAGGGATGTTGCATCATGGAAAAATGGTAATGTCACTTTTTTTCAAGTGCTGTTACAACTTGGAACAATCATTAGGTGAATTGGTTGTAAATCAAGGACTACCTGCATATTATTCACTTTTCTAAGATTAACAATAGCCATTATCTTCTTACCATATCATGCAAACATCTATGGAAAATCACAAGCATGTAATGAATGCAAGAGTATCATCAAGTTCATTTTCTCAGCAAGTTAGAAATACACTTTCTTCAGTTAAGAAGGTAATGCATAATTATTATTAACAGAAATTCATAGCTTTTTTTTACATAAATTAATCTAATCCTCTTTTCAAATCGTCCGCATAAATGGCAGTATTTCATATTGTGGCAACATATTTTGCAACTTATTTATGGACTATATTTTACAACTCCTATAAATTTAAACTCTTACATAAGAGCAGAAATAGTACTCACTTAATGATACTAATTAGGACTGGCTACTTTGCTGGTAAGTGAACCAGTCACTACGTGGGAAATCAAATGGGTGCAACTGTGCTTTCTAGCTGGAAAGAGACAAGATTATTCAGTTTGGCTTTTATTTTCTTTCTAACCACTCCTGGCCCTTTGGCATTCTCAATTGCATGGTTACTGTCTTGTACACATCAAAAACAATGTGATTGTGCCGCAGCCTGGGGCTGGAGCCAAAGACATGGTATACAAGCAGCTTACTCTCTTGATATTCCTTTTTCTTCAATCTCTCTGCTGGGGGCAAAGAGCAAACAATTTATGTAGGCAACCTCTCCTTTGCCTGAAAAGGTTTGCCTTCTTTTTGTCACTGAGATTGCATTGCTTTTGATGTATACAAGAGTAAACGGCTTACTCTCTTGCAAAGGACAGATTACTTACTGAAATCGCTTGCTCATTTTCTCTCTCTCATCCTGAGAGTAAAATAGAGGAAGAACACAGACAGACACCAGAGATGTTCTGTCTATAATGGTGATCACATGACTGAGAGATGCTGAAAAGAATGGACTATAAAGTTTTTTAAAGCACTTTTTTAACTTTAAACAATCACTGAATGAATGGTTGGTAAGTAAGGAGTATGTATAATTAGAAGAAAAAAAGACTTTTGGAACAGGAGACAAGATAGCCAGTCCTGGGAGGACAGAAGGAATGTAAGTGCCCCTGTAAGAAAAAGAGTCATGATAATTGATGACTTTGCTAATTTATTTCCCAGAGGTTTTAAAGACATTGAAGTGCCTCATCAATAGGCCCCTTGGCAAACCAATTCTATCTCCTAAAATTTATTTCCATAAAGCAGTCTTAAATAAAGGAATGAAACATTTAGCACTGATATTTTAAAAAGATTTAGGCACAGCAGGTTGTAATCCCAATTTTTTTTCAAATTGTTCACAAGTGGTCTGGTCATAAGTGCATTTTTATTTATTTACACACACACACGCGAGTTTGATTTGCTTTACTTATCTAAGTAAATAAAGGTGAAAGTAAAAGTTATGAGAAAGAGAGAGGGAGGGAGGGAGAGAGATTGAGTGGAGATTATGGTTAAACTGTTAGCCCTCTCAGGTAAACCAAATAGAAAACAGAACCAGATGATCTAATTCTACTTTATTATAAGGCTACATTGACAGAATCTTGCAAGTCTGAAAGTACAGATCTCCTACCATCTCTTTTTACAGCCTGATCAATTAGAGCGGATTGTTCCTAAGTTTCTCCTCTTGTCTGACTGTTCCCTAGACAGCATCTTTTCCACTGTGTCTCAAGATCATTCCCACATACCATTACATAAGCCAAGCATCCATCCATTTCTCTTCTTTTTACTTAACTGAGCTGCATCCTATTTATGGCCAATTCTCTTGCAATCAAAAACAAGCCTTTTGTTTTAGCCAATATTAATTGATAAACCCATTGGTTTAAGTTGTTTTTCCTCAAGTTTTTTACTTTGGAAGAACATTTAAAATATTTTTCAGGTCTCAGGGAACCCCTGCATAAAAATCTAAAGAAACCTTTGAAAACTTCAAAATGCAACTCACTTCTAACCTACACTCTAGCTTTACAATGTTTATAACAAAACAAAAGAGCAGGCTGGCAGCTGAGTCCTGTTTAATAAAAATCCCCATTAATACAATTGCTAATATTACATGGCATGGGAAATTTAAAGTTTTTCTGCCAATCACAATGTCTCATAGAATCCCAGTTTTGCAGTTGAAAAAAACTAGAATTGAGTACCGAATTTACACAACCAACAGAGACACTTTAACCTGAGCAAATTTCAGTATATTACACGTAATTCCTAGTTGGTGCTATGCAGACAACATGTTTGCTTGCAAGACAGACTCTAGTTTAGAGATCCTAGATTGTACAGAATATTGTAAGCATGCTGTGACAATAACTGAACTCAAATTACACCAGTGGCATACTGACCACAATTAGCAAAGGACACAAATGATCAGATGTTTTGACTAGGAGACAGATTATTGTTAGTGTCAAGAATGAACTATGGAAAAATGTACATTGAAGAAAAGGAAAGATGGGAAAGAAAGTAGGGCTGAAGGGAGAGAAAGTTTTCTTTGTTACATGTTAGCATTTTATAGTTGACATATTGTTTTCCTTTTTGGTTTGAAATTTCTAAAGCAGTTCTTCAAGTTATCCACAGCATCTTCAGAATAAGGAGTATTACAGTATCAAAGACTCAAACACCTGTATATGACAGAAAAAAATGAAGGAAACATTGCAAGTTCATTTAAAATAAAAAAATAAATACTAAAGTATGAAGATACTGGTAGAAACTAGTGGTTCATTCTGAGGAATCAACGTTTGTTGAAATTAACTGAAAATAGTTGTTAACAAGATTAGGCTTCTATCCATTTTGTTATAAGGAGGTGACTTTGCTTATGCCAGAAGAAATAAAAGTTGAATGCAGTAGGAAATGGGTTATTTAAGAATTAGACCTGGTAAATATGGGATATAGGGATCAGATGAATAAGTAATGAATTAATATGGGTTTAATATAAAAACTAGCGATCAGCAGAAAGAATTCAGGTACTTTGATCATATAGACAGAATAAATGAAAATCAAATTACAAGTAGTCAATTTACAACCAGTTATTTAGCAACCACCCAAAGTTACAACCTACCTGAAAAGGGAATTTACAACCTGGACCCAAAGTTCTGATGGTCACACAGTTCCTGCAGTCACATGACCACACTTCAGGCACTCAGCAACATGGCTGCATTTACAGCTATTTGCAGCATTCCACATGATAGGACCATGTTTTTACAAAGGTTTTGCTGAAAACTGGCATTTCTGGTTTTCAACAAAACTGGACCTATAGTAAATAGGTTTGCACTTATGACCACTGTGTTTGCTTAATATTCACACTTAAAACTGTTTTATTCACTTAACAACTGCTGCAAAAAGTCTTAAAATCAGTTTTACAACCATTACAACTTACCACTATAATGGGCAGGTTCCATTACGGTCATAACTCAAGGACTATCTGTACAAATTAAAATAAATGAAGAACAGTGAATGGATTGAAAAGCAAAACATCAAAAAAGATATAGGTGGTTAAAGTGTATAAGATTCTCAGAAAGAAAGATTAAAGAAAAGATTAAAGAAAACCCATGATTTGAGATGTATATACTGTATGTATGTATGTGGTAGAAGCGATCGGTTGCAAGAACAGTCATTATAAAGTAGACTAGATTTTGTTAGGTTTTCTTATCTATGGTACTAATTTTTTTTACTTACTACCTCTTATACTTTTTCTGCTCTTTGCATATTATAGATGAGCACGTAAGGGAATAGTATGATTTATGTATGTATCTCAGCTGTATCGAACCTTTCCAGCTTTAAGGACCAGTGGGGGCGGGGGAGGAGAGGGAATAGTTCTGTGTAAGCTTCGGGTGAGTGGATGCACACAGGTCTATTTATACGAGCATAGGGCATGTGTGCCTGCTGCTCACACAAATGAAGTTGCATGCGCTCACCCACTGCTTCTTTGGCCTGTTTCCAAACTTATCTGCTGCTTGTACAAATGGAGCTGCATGTGTGCACGCTCACCCGCTGCTCGCACAAGTGGAGCTGAGCCTGCACATGCTCGCCCATTTCCATGATCTGGTTCCAAACTTGCCCACTGCTCACATAAATTGAGCTTTGCGCGTGCACGCTTGCCCGCTGCTCACATGTGGAGCTGTGCCTGCACAGGCTCACTTGCTGCTTCTGCTGCCCGGTTCCAAATGGGCTGCAGCCAGGTAGTGGCCTGTGGCCTGTGGGTTGAGGGCCCCTGATGTATCCTGCTACCTATGGATTGGAAAATATACCTTTTCCTAAACTAGAATCAGATAAAGTATGCAATTTTAAATTTTGTTTCACATTGAAATTTTAAGCAGGGACAAATAGCTTTACCTAAATATTATTCTCAAATACTGAGCAAAGAAAAAAGGAGATCTATCCTGCAGAAACATTTAGCTTCTGCTGCTTCAAGAATTCTGGAGGTTAAGCCCATCATATTAGAGCAAGGAATAAAAGTTAATGACATCTGCTTTACATGTTCATCCCAGAAAGGTACAGTCATCAACATAATCATCATTAAATACCAATTCTAAAATTCATGTTTATTTGGATAATACTTCACAAGCATTAAAAAAAATTATATATACAACATATTGAACTTTGTTTATTATTTTATTTGAAGCTGATACATCAAAGCTATTATGGTGCTAAGTTATTATACTACATTACTCAAATTCTGAGACTATTTCCAATATTTTCTAATTTAGCTATGTCTTACTTATTCTGACCTCTGCAATTTCACATTCATTGACAAGCAAAATCAAAGGGGAAGCCAGATTTACTTAATAATCATGTTATTGACAACTGCAGTGATTCACTTAACAATTGTGGCAAGAAAGGTTGTAAAATGGGTCAAAATTCACTTAACAACAGTCTCGCTTAGGAATAGAAATGTTGGGCTCAACAATGGTGGTAAATCGAGGATTACCAGTAAATTGTTTCAATGGTCAGTTTGAATTATTAGATCATCCAGCAGGAACAAAACAGTCTAAGTCAGTGTTGGTGTACCTTTTTGGCACCGAGTGCTGAATGGGTGGCGCTGGAAACCAGAAGAGCAGTTCGCCGGCATGCATGTGTGCGCCAGGAAGCTGAACTTCTGGTTTCCAGCGTGCACATGCACACCGGTTACCTGGTCTTATGGTTTCTGGAACACATGTGCACCAGGGAGCTGCTCTTCTGGTTTCTGGCACTCTTGCATGTGTGAAGACCAGCTGGCCGGCACTCATATGCGTGCTGGAACCCGGAAGAGCAACGGGCAATGGCTGGCGTGCCAAGAGAGTTGGCTCTGCGTGCCACTTCCGGCACGCATGCCATAAGTTTGCCATCACAGGTCTAAGTGATCAGCTCTTACATCATCAATACCAAAATATTCTTATTAAGGCATTAAATTTAGAATTCATCTTATCTGAACTGAAAGTGAATAACTTTCCTTATTAAAATGGGAAAAGGAAAAAGTTATTTTCTTCCTTTTCTAACAAGTTTATTTTTTTTTAAAAAAAGAACCTTTTTATGCAACTTAGAATCACAAACTGTGAATAGGCAGCCTTATAAATCTTTTAAATAAATAAGCAGTTAATTTCTCCCAAAAACATTTCCTATGGCAGACAAAATATTCCAAATGTGAGCTAGATTTAGGTTTAATTTATGATTAGAATTATGCCAAACCACATTTCCAGCTAGCTTAGGAAAGTCTAACAACAATTCAGGAATGCAAAAGCAAACAAGCTATATTGGATTTTGATATAAGAAAATTAGCTGCCTTTCCAAACATCATTATTCAAACCAGTTAAAATAAGACAGCAACAAAATAACCATTTTTAAAACCAATGCAAATCACAGTATGATACATAAATTACTAAGTATTAATTTTAATGAGAGATTTAAGCATATTGCTCTTAATTTAGATTGTTTTTTCAAGTGTTTTTACTGTTGTTTTCCAACCAGAGTTAGGCATATAATATGGGAAACCATATAAATTAAATAAGTAAGCATCTATAATATGGCATAGTGAAATCAAAGGAGGCCATATTTTTTGTGACCAATAGAATGTTTGCTCAGAAATATATCCCATTGATTTCAATGTAATTTATTCTAGGTATGTATAAGATTGCCTTAACTATACTTCTACAATGTCTTAGTAACATTAGTTGGGAAAGAACTTTTTTTAAAATCTCAAACCTATTATCTTGGAGCAGCAGCTGAGTATGCATAGCAAGAGATTTCATGAGAAACTTTGATCTGAGTATTAAGAACATGGCTGAAGTCCATTGTTTGTTTACATTCTTGACTCACTGGTATGGAACAAATCATATGCACTGCTATTTCCAAATCATCTGCTTTTAAAAATCAAGATTTCAACAAAATGCTTTTAAATTAGAAAGCTTTTAACTATTAAACTTAATCCAGAATTTTTGATAGAGAATGGCTATTAATACTGTTTTATCCTTTCACTTCAGCAACAGCAATTCACCAGATAATTAACTGACTAATCAATTTAAAGAAAATAAATATCGACAATATATTATTTAAAAAATATCCGTTAAATGTTTTTTCAGGTACACTTAATTAAAAAGACAATGCTCTATCTTGTAATCCTAACTTGCATTTACACTTGTTGGAGACAGCATCCTTTGTGAACAGAAACAAACAAAGCTACTAAGCCTTTTGACCACCACAAATAAGCCTATCCCTTACACATTTTTCTTTTATAGTAAAATATAGGTATTTTTCATTTAAATAATGCTAATCAAGTACTATAGAAAGAAAATGATTTTTAATTCAAGGAAAACAAAATACTTTACTAGAACCTGAAACTTTTTGGAAATTTGGCTTAATACAGCAGAGATTATGCCTATTGCTCTTTTTGCAAGCCAAGATATAATGAGAAATCATTAATGTATAATAAAAACTCATCTACCAATTATGTCAATGCAGGCATATAGTAAGGAAAGGCTAAATTGCTTCAATTTTCTTGAGTCTTGACACAATCAATCCGGGGAATACCTTGAAGCTTTTGGAATTACCAGGATACAATCAGAGGCGCAATATGCACATATTCTTTGAGGTTTCTTCACAATTATTTTATCAAGCCAACTTTTCCTTAGAGCTATTAACTCAACACCCAGAAAAATTACAAAAATCCCTTGCTGTATTGCAGTGTTGTTGGGGCGTACGGTGGTAATTCCTTTTGCAAAAACAGGTTAGAACTTAATAGCTTTACAAGGCCAATTCGCCAAACATAGGGCTTCCAGTAGGTCAGAGAAAGAAGTATAAGGCAGGATTAAGGGCAGGACGCACCGAAATAGACTCTGGGCAAGGCAGCAATAGAAATAGCTGCAATCCAGGAATCCTGAGAGACAGAAACTAACTTGGTCTCTCCCTCGTTCGTGCCAGACACCCAGGAAGCAGCCTTTAAAAAACAAACAAACCGTGAGTTCCCACATACCTGGCGATCACTGCAAGGATTAAACAGTTGCATGTATAAAAGACAGACGCTAGTAAACATTCGAGGGAAGGAGCAGGACGCGAAAGAGCCCTTTACAATCCCTACTCGGGAACGGAGGGCGAGCAAAACACAAACACAATCAGGAAGGAAAAAAAAAAGCCAGAGGGAAAAGGCGGGGCTGGGGGCGAATGCAGGAGGCGACCAGGCTACACCGATGAAAGTTCGCGCGCGCACAGCACCCGGGTGGGGTGGGGGCTAGGAAAAGGAGCGCAGTGCGGGGGGTGGGGGGGGGGAGAGGAGCAGCAACCTGTGTGGGCCCCCAAACTGGAAGCAGACCCCCCCCCAATAAGGATCATAGGGATTCAACAAAGGCGCGGAAGGAAGGTAAGTGGGCGCCCTTGGGGTTCCCTAGAGACGACGGCACCTGTCAGGCAGCAGCAGGACCAAAAAGGAGAAGCGGGGCCTCACCTTCACGCTCCTACCGCTAGCAATGCCGGACGAGGCATAGCCCAGGTGCGAGGCGAAAGCGAGAGGCACGCAAGCGCCCGCTCCACTCCGGAGCTCTCTCAACAAGAGGCGTCGAAGGTGTGGGGAGGGTGGGGAGAGAGAAGCTCCCCGGTTTTCCCTCCGCCGCCGAGCGAGAGTCAGTCAAGCGCCGCAACTTCAGCCACCTCCCGTGCCGGATTCCGACCACAAAACCGCCGTCCCACTAGCCCCCCCCCTCCTCCTCCACTTCCCACACCCCCCGCGCATGTGCACAGCAGCTTCGCCCGCCCTCCCGAGCCTCAAACCCCGCCTCGCAAGGGCGCGAGGCGGTGATTGGGGAGGTGAGCCCCGCCCCGGGCCGCGGAGCTTTGCGTGACGTCGCGTCGGCCCCGAACGAACTTACCCCGCCCCCGGGCCCCCCCCCCCCCCCCCGTTTTTCTTGTGTGGGCGCCCCCCCGGGGGGGGTTTTGGGGGGCCCCCCCCCCCCCCCCGCCGCCTCGGTCCAAACAGGGGCGGTGACGTTTCTCATGGCTGTATTTCCGTGGTGACGGCAGGCTGCAGAGACCAGTTATACTTCTCACGCTTTTAAGTGGACCCGCATAGAGGAGCTTTGAAATGTTTGCAATGTTTATAATGTTCAGCCCTTTTAATTTGTGAAATGGTTTAATCAAGCATCACCTCTCTCAAAGGAGGCCCTTGGAGGATTAAAGGGAAAATGTAAGTTTATAGAGTATGGTGACCATATTTTTTTTGGAAAATGGAAAAACCTGGAAAACGGGCAAATCTGAAAGAGGCTCATAAGGATAAAAAAAAATATCTAACTGTTGATATCTTTAGTTTTGAAGGACAATTCGAGAGCAAACCCAAGAAAAAGTTTACAAAAAATGTTTATTCGAGCAAAATATCTAAAAAGCATACAAAGCTCTGAAGTTACAAGTAAGCATCGAAGAGATTTTATGTAATAAGTCTGCATTAAGTGGTATCATTTCTGCAGGAAAAGTAAATGGCAAAAAGTTTCCGAAAAATAAATCTAAAGGACAACTTTCTGTAGTAAATAACTGCCCTTCATCATAATTGACATATGGTCATTGTAGTTTAAACTAATAATTAAAAACTATCACAATTAGGAAGGAATTTTTTATTTATTTTTTTATTTTTATTCTCTCTAGCCATTTGTTTCTACTTAAACAGCCCAAAGAAGAATATGTGTCATCTGTGAATGTGGAAGTGGAGAAAATGTGTTGTCCTTTCAGTGTTCATGCACATTTGTTTCAGCATATTCTTTCAGTAAGCTAAAGAGGAACTATCAAGTCTATAACTCTCCTGCAACTGATTATGATGTAATAATTTACTTACTGCAGAATTTTTCATAATGACACATCATTATATATGTTTTTTAAAGTACACTCTGGAAAATGCCTATAGCAAATACAATTTCTGTTTCCTAGATGATTCATCCTGTTTCCTCTTTGAAGAATATTCTTTGCATTATGTTCAGGAGTTAGTTTCTGATGGTGTGAATTTTATGAAATTATATACCCTGTTTCCCCCAAAATAAGACATCTCCTGATAATAAGCCCAATGGGGCTTTTGAGCACATGACAATAAGACCAAGCGCCTATTTCAGGGTTCAAAAAAATATAAGGCAGGGTCTTATTTCCAGGGAAACACGGAATTGGCATTAAATCACGAATCACAAAACGTGACTTTCCCACAAAAAGTTAGGAAGCGCATGATTCTGAGTTCAGTTTTATTGGCAATAATATGTAAATAGTCTGCTATTATTTTTTCTAGCTTTAAAAAAAACTTTCCGGTATTAATATACACTGCTGGTAGACTTCCTGGAAATCTCCCATTCTAGATTTGACCTTGTCTAACTTTCAAGCTTTGATAAAATCAGCTTGCTATCTGTGCTATTTTGGGGAGGGAATACTTGTCAGAAAAAGTCCACAAGATGTGAAAAAAACTAGATGGCAAAGAAGGGATAAATGAAGCACATGCATCCCTCAGCTTCCAGCTGCCCACTGTTGAATCCATCAGGAAAATGCTTGCTCAGTAATCTAAGGCTTTGTAGTTTCCGACATTTAGAAAAAAACCAGGCCATTTCCTCTCTCACTAAATGCTTCCATCGGTTCAAGATAAAATTGGTCCTTAGTACTTTGGCAGCAAAAGGACAGGCAGTAAGGGAAATGAAAAATCAGCTGATATTTTCATTCCAGCTTCTGGAGTTCCAACTACTGGCACTCTTATTCATATTTCAACTGCTGCTACTACTCCTCAGTATCACTCTTCAGTTTTTCTCAGTGGAAGCAAATCTATATCTTCTGTTACTTGCAAATATAGGTAGTCCTCACCACTGCAATTCAGCCCAAAATTTAACAACTGTTCCCACCGTTGTTAAATTAATCACTGCACTTAGTAACTGCAGTGTTAGTAATATGATTGTTAAGTGAATCTGACTTCCATACTGACTTTGCTTGTTAGAAGGTGGCAGAAGTGATCACATGACCCCAGGACAGTGCAACCGGCATAAATACGAGCCAGTTGCCAAGCGTCTGAATTTTGATCACTGACCATGGGGATACCGCAACGGTCGTAAATGTGAAAAACGGTCATAAGTCACTTTGTTCAGTGCCATTGTAACTTTGAACGATCACTAAACGAACTTGTTAAGTCAAGGACTATCTGTAAAGCCATTTTTAAAAAAAATATTACAGTGATCTTTCTTCCAAGTGATGCCAATGCTGGAACTTCTTCACACTGAGAGAGATTGAGAAAGCATAGCAATAGGTAAACACTCATGAAATTTCATGAGAAATATAGGAGTAGTTTTTTGGGGGGAAATAGGATAGTATTTTTACATAGTAGAAGTGGAAAGTCAGTGGCTGAATTATAGAATGGTTTAATTATTTATGGTTTCCTTTGTTCTGGAAACAAATATAGCTTATTCAGTAAACCATGAATAAAGAAATCTTAGTTTATTGTATTGACTGGATAAATCAATCAATCAATTTGATATATTCAAAGTGGGAAAATGTCTCTATGGTATACCTGTCTGGCTGTTTACAAATTTGTTTGATAAGTGACCATGAGCATCAGTAAAATATTTTTATTGGGGTTAAAATTAGGAATCAAGGTTTTTCAATACAAAATTATAGAAAAATGATTAAATTCTATGTTGCAAGTAGACTTTTGATTCAATCATAAATATAAAGATATTTCCAAATAAACTATATAAAATGGTAGGAAATATATTAAGCATGCACAAGTTTTATAGCAAAACTTTGGAAAGAAATCCACACAACCATCAGTTGTAAATGATAGGGAAAAAAATTCACCATTGCCTTTAATATACAAAATAAAAGCATTTTTTAAAAAGCAGATTTTTGCTTTTTTTAAACAATACAAACTAGAAAGGCGCCTTTAGAACATTAAAAGGCTTTTGATATTAGAAAAAGGATACCAGAAAATGTGGAAAGAGATACCATGATTTTATGCAACAGTGAATAATGAATAAGTCTTTAATAATTAATTATATTAAAACAATTAATTAATTAATTAAAATTCATACATTTTTGTTAAGGAAGTGTGATTTGTGTTTATTTTCTCTTGGTGTTCTTTTTTAAGTTTTTGTATATTGTAGATAAATAATTTAATCAAAATGAAATAAAGAATTAACAGCAGTAGTCAGGTACACTCATTTTTCTTGTGGGTAAATTATTTTTTAAAAAAACCCAAAATGCACAATGATATTTCAATAGTTTTATATACTGGAAGGGAACACTCATATAGTTTCTGACTTTCACTTCATTTTCCTATCTGATCATCTTGTTTTCTTCTTTCATTTTGCATCTTCAGTTTAGTTTCTTTTCATATCATTTATATGACAGCACATTTTTTCAATATTATTTGTTATAAAGTAGTTCAGAGTGACTGATATTTTTTAGGATTCCTGTAAAAAAACAGGAGGAACATGAGGAAAATATAGCCCAGAGAAACAGATTAAAAAGTGTAAGAGAAAAAGGAGAGAGATAGGGGGAAAAGCATCAAAAGGAAGTATGCGTGTATAGCCAGATTGGGCAGGGCTTTGAGGATTTAGACAAAACTGACTTTCGTTTTCCCAGCTTTAGTCAACTATCCATCTTTTAAAGTAGTTAATTAATGTTTATAATTAGAACTATATCTGCTTACAAGCTAGTTGTTCTCTTTCATCCATTTCAAAGATACATAAGAATTGCTATCCCTAGGTTGAAAGGATAGTTTTTAAAACATCAATTGTTTTATCAATTATAAATTGCTTCTGTGTATCTCAGTTATTTGGTAAAATACGAACATAGCTATGATAATTCTGTGAAATACAGAATTAAAAGTAGATCTTATGGCTGTTGAAAAACTGGGGAAAGCACTGTTTTGAAAACAAATGAACTCCTTGGCATGCATGTATTGAGAAGAATATATCAAAGAAATGGGTATGTGTCTGAAGTGTGGTAGAGGATCTGAGGTACAAGAAAAATGTAAATTTTTGAAAGCATAGTGACTTAAAGCAGAAGTGGAAAAGAAAGGGTAATCAGAGGGAAAACAGCTACACTGGAAATTACTAAAGAATTTGAGAAATCCAGGACAGAAAGAAAAAGCAATGGTGTGGAAAAAGGTTGGGGAAAGAAAAGAAAGATAATGAGGAAAGAGTCAGTTTTTACTATCTATAGAAGTGATCTGCAAATACAAATATATGTATATATATCCACATTTATTTATTTTTATACAGTGGTACCTCAGTACTCATCATTAATTGGTTCTGGGAGGTGTGATGAGTACAATTTTTCTCATAAGTTAAAATATAGTGAGTCACAAGGCAGCCGAACATAGTTTTAGCTTTTGCGCTGAGTACCAAACAATGAGTGGTTGTGAGTTTTTAAAAATAGAATATTGTAAATATGACTGCATGCAATTTATCCAATGAAAATTAAATTACACAGAATTAAAATTCTAATTGATAAGCCACAGACAATGATAAAAAAGATTAATGTTTCTACAACTTAAGGCCCGAGACAAAAAGTGCCATCACCCCCATTCAACTTCTGTGAGCACAATGCAAATAGAGATCCTGACAATAAAATTTGAGTACTGGGATGTTCCTTGTTTTCTGAGTAAGCAAGATACTAGGCACTTGACATATAATTCTATCAATACACATTGTTAGTGCCACTTCTTACCCCATTTGCATTCTATGCTTCCAATGTATACTGTGTATATAATCAAGAGTTCTATTTATGTTATATACATTCTTTCATATATTTAAAGGATTGGTTTCATAAAGATTTGCAGAGATGCGTACATAGGAATAGGAATGTGGATTTGAATTACTGTTGTTAGAATCACAGAACATGAGTATTCAGAAGAAACTCTACTATGAAAAGAATTTACTAAATAATGAATTATGTTAATAAAGGTCATTTTGATTGGATTTCAATCAATAACCCAGTTTCAGATGTCAGCAAAGTTTTAAGGGTGCTTTATGTCTTCACTGGGTTCCCCCCCTCCCCCAATCCCAGGCCTTTTCAGGAAATGTTGTCTCTCCCATGTTTTCTTCCATCTAAATGTCAAGCTGCCTCATCATAAGAGGGTCATGTTGTAGTACTATGGGTTAGTTTCCATTATCTGATTGGCTTTTCATAAGCCTGCTTGTGAGTCACTGACTGATTTGAAAAGTTGAGTTGGACAGGGTTGTGGTTTTTTTTGTAATTGAAAGGCAGACTTTTAATGCTTAGGCATTTAAAACAGAGTTTCTGATTAAAGAATGGATGTTTTTCTGATTTCTTTGCTTTTGCAGAGAAAATGTGCTTGGGAATAATGAAGGTTGATGTCCAACCTTCTAGTCACTCATTATGATTTTCATGAATGAGCCTTTGATAGAACTAACCATTTTTTGTATACTGATATGTATACAAATCCTAAAGCATGGTTGTAGCCTGTATAAAAACCTACTTTTGCTAATAAAATTCCTCTCTGGGTTAGGTTGACAGGCTAGAAAGTAATTTTCAGTAAAATTCTGAAGAAAATAGCAGGCAAAAATGGACAGAGTTTTCAAGAGTTGCCAGATAAATTAAATAATAGAAAGAGAATGAGGTGCATTCTCTTTCTATTTTAAAAGCTACTTAGTTATTATTAAATATATAAGCTGTTTCATAAGATTCACAGAGAAATCACCAATATATACAAGTATCTGAAAGAATGCATAGCTCACATTAGATCAGTATTTCTCAACTTCAACAACCAGAATTCTCCAGCCAGCATAACCATTGCTAAGAATTCTAGGAATTTAATGCACTCATATCAGAGTTGCAAAGATTGCGAAATACTGCTTTAGATTACGAGAAGGGCTGCTGATGTCATTTTCTGAGTACATCTGTGATTTTGGTTCAATTTGAGTTAATGAATTGGATAGAATCTACATTGTATGTTCAGAAGCATTCTTATTGAATCGTTATTGCTCAAATTTTACAGATGAAAATAATACAAATTTGATTTACAACATTGGATAATGTGACGGTTCTCCCAAGTGGAAGCAAAATTCTAGCTCCACCACTGTTTCAAAGTTGTGTATTGTAAGCACAATATATGTATTCCTTATATGAATAATCAATCCCAGGTATGATAATTTTAAACAGCACCATTGATAATTGTGGAGGGGAAAAAATGAGGAAAGGCAGTCTTTAGAATTGCAGTAATTATTGGGTTTTTGATTTTTGGCTTTGATTGCTTAAAATGATTCTTATGCTGAAAGATTATGGAAAGTTTAAATATACCCCAATCTAAACTTTGCCCAATCAGGCAAAATGCATGAATAGAATGTCTGGGAACGTTATCAGTTAGACCTACCATGCCTCTAGAAAATCCCAAATCCAGCCAGAAATTTGAAATACTCAAAATGTCTGATGAGTCAGAATCAGGTTCTTGATTCTGTTCAGATGTAGGCCTTAAACCATCCATGTAATTATTAGTGGTTGCCTGGTTGCAGTTGGCAGTTAAGAATTGTGGTTGGCAGTAACAATGGTGACAATGAAAAGGTGCAGGACTTAATTATGAGGTTACTTTGGTAATTTAATATGCAAAGATCCAGGTAGTTTCCGCAGCCTGATTCAGCAGATGAGAATTTTGAGATTGGGGAGAAATGGCTTTGTTCTCCAGATACAAAAAAATAGTGAGGAGTTTATTGTTCCCAGTCTTGGAAGTATGAGGTTAAACTCAGTGGATAATTTTGGGAGAGAAAGTGATACACATCAGGCCTGAGCAGAATCAATCAGAATAGAGCTGGAAGGGACCTTGGAGGTCTTCTAGTCCAACCCCCTGCCCAAGCAGGAGACCCTATACCATTTCAGATGAGTGGGTGTCCAGTCTCTTCTTAAAGACCTCCAGTGATGAAGCTCTCACAACTTCTGAAGACAAACCGTTCTACTGGTTAATTGTTCTCACTGTTAGAAAGTTTCTCCTTAATTCCAGGTTGCTTCTTTCCTGGATTAGTTTCAATCCATCGTTTCTTGTCTTGCCTTCTGGTGCTTTGTAAAGTAAGTTGACCCCCTCTTCTTTGTGGGAGCCCCTCAAATACTGGAATACTGCTATCATGTCATCCCTAGTCCTTTTTTTCCTCTAAACTAGTCATACCCAATTCCTGCAACCCTTCTTCATATGTTTTTATCCGCAGGCCTTTAATCATTTTAGTTGCTTTTCTTTGCATTTTTTCCAAAATCTCAACAGCTTTTTTGTAATGTGACCACAACTGAATGTAGTCTTGCAGGTGTGGTCTTACTAAGGATTTATAAAGCGGTACGAATAACACATGATTTTGATTCTATGCCTCTGCTTATACAACCAGAGATTATATTAGCTTTTTTGGCTGCGGTTGGCACACTGCTGGCTCATGTTCAAGTGATCATCTACTAGGACTCCAAGGTCCCTCTCACAGTTATTGTTTTTGAGCCAGGTTTTTCCATAATCCGTACTCATTTATTAATATTTAGGATTACTCAAGAATGCCTGGGACACCAGAATTGGGGATGTGGCAAGTATGGCTTTGTGCCTTCTCAAGGTGGATAAGAGGGCTTGAGGGATAAGAAGCCTGATAAAGGAATGTTTTGTTAAAGATAAAGGAATGATAAGTTCATGTAGAGAGCTATGTTTCATTTCTCTCTGTGAGTAAATAATGAGTTAGAGTGCAGAAAGGATAATTGGTGCTGTGCTGTAGTTGCGATGATGAAATGTGCTGTGAAAAAGAACCAGAAAAGACTGATGAGGGAAAAGTGCATTGATCAGTGCCACAAGGGAATATTATGGAACTGGAATGATGAGAGGAATAGAAATGTAGAGGAATTGAAAGGATCTGAGACTTTCCTCAGGAATAATGGGTAGGTAGATATCATTTATGCTAATAATATTTATGCTGATATTCCAAGGAAAGGTATGGGTTGAGGAAGTTGGGACCAACTGACTAAAAATGTTCAGATCAGTAACTGAATATGTCCTCTTTATTGTACTTTAAGGTTTAGTAGTCTTAATACTAATAGTGTTTATTTGATTTTACTCAGAATAAAATATACAGTCTGTCATGCAAAACACTTCCGGCTTACATGCAGTGTTAAATGTATTTTAGGTACAATAAAAAGTGCAGTAAGAAATAATAAAATGTAATAAAACCAGTAGCCATGAACAATTTTAGAGGCTTCCTAAAATGCCAAAGCAAATTTAAAATTCATCATGTGCTTAAATTGTAATAAAGCCAGCGCATAGCCTATTTCTAAGAGAGACTGTTCTATAGCATGAGTGCCATAACAGAAAAAGTTTCCTGCTGATGCCAAACATAAATTCACGGGACATTGCCCAACAACAAAAGCTTCTAATGATTTCAGCGGCCTGTCAAAGATATATAGGAAGAAGTATTTTCTCCTGTGCGGAAGCTCAAAACTTTATAAATGATTAAGAATGCTTAAGGCTGCTGTCTTTCACTCTAGCTGCAGCTTCCAGACTATGCGGAAAGATGCCATACCAAATTGCATTACAGAGAGTCCTTGACTTATAGCTGTTTGTTTAACAATGGTACAAAGTTAACAATGGCCTCAGAAAAAGTGGTTTATGACCTGTCCTTGCACCTACGACCATTGCACCACCCCTGTGCTACGTGATCGCAATACGGGCATTTTTGGAAACCAACTTGCATTTATGACCAATTGCAGCATTCTGTAGTCACATGATCACGATTTGCAACCTTTCCAGTCTGTTTTGGGCAAGAAATATGTCAACTGGCGATGCTGGATTGCTAGATGAGTGCGTGAGTTGCTTAATGGCCATGATAAAAATGGTTGTAAGCGGGTTCAAACACATGATGCCTCACTTTACGGCTGCACCAACTTAATGATGGAAATCCTGGCCCCAGTTATGGTTGTAAGTTGAGGACCACCTGTACGTTTTTCTTACTTTAAGTTACCACTGAATAAATCACTAAAGGTAAGTCAATCTTGTTCAGGAATTGATACTGCATATAAGGCAGAGGTGGTAAAAAAATGCTCTTTATCGCTGCAAGATCTTGATACTTTCACAATTGCATAATTCTGAGAGCAGTTTTAAATTGAATATTCCTATTTCTCCCCTGGGGTACAAAGCTATTTCTTTAACCTGGAAACTGCCTGTTTCTAAGAGCTTTCCAGGGTTCCAGACTTTGCCTGCTGGCCCTAATCCACTTTGATATGAAGTTTATTCCTACCTGAAGACTGTAGTCGTTTTTCACTTCTGGAAAAAGGAGCCCTTTCCCTGCAAGCAATAAGGACAGTCAAAACTAGTAAGATTCTATTTGTGAGGATTTAAGGAAGATTTATAAGTTAAAGCTGAATTACACACAGCAGCAAATAGATATTCCTTGCTTTTATTAAACAAAGCAGGGGCATTTGAAGTAGATAACAAAAATCAAAGTTGTAATGGCTTTGAAGGAATCAAGCCCCATGTTTTGCCACAAGAAGAGTTCATAGTGTGTGGGGAGCTGGCTTACTCATCTCCTTTCAGTGCCGTTTCCTTACAAATTTCCCTGATTCACGTCAACAATATTGGAATCTCTCCCAAACCTATGATTAGGAACCGATCGTTGCTGACTTAAAAGTTTGTATAGCTGTTTGTTTAGGAGGTTTAAAAAAATTATAGGCCTCTTTGCAGTGTGATAAATAGTTGCAGAGGAACACGAGGCTATTCATTGATATTTGCTTCATATTAAAATGCTTTTGCCCAATTTACTACTTCAGGTAAGCTATATTTACAGGCACTTTTATCATTCTTTGCAGAATTAATCAATTTGTAATCAATAGAGAAGAAAGGCTCATATCTTGCAGTTCCAAACTCCAATATGAATTCCTTCTTCTGCAGAAAATGTGAAATTCTAAATTGTTCATGTCAGCTAGGGATTATGGGAGGTGAATTTCAAATAATTGGAGGCCATCAAATTGGGTGCTGCGGCTGTATTTTTATATATTGTTTGGGTACATTTTTATTTTTTCCCCCCAAATGCAAGCTAAAAGAATATTAAGAAATTTGAGATTGTACAATTAGTAAATGTTAGATGGTTGCTGTTAAAATAGTTACCTACGTAATGCAAAATGTCGGCTGTTCAAAGTTGATAATAAATCTGAATATAAGCTCACCTTAGTTTTAGATTTATATTACTTTCGTTTTAGACATTCAGATGTACATTTATCTTTTGGTACTTTCCTCTTTCTGATCTAGATCTAAATTCGAAATCCTATGGTTCACCGTCCCTTTGGTGTGCTTAATAAAACGGGTCTTAGGACCAAGGAATATGTAAAGTGCTCCAATAGCTGCATTACAAACCAGATGTACTGGTATAAAAACTCTATGTTGAAACAGAAGATGGAAAATATATGTATTGTACATATGCCTGCACATATCCGTATATCTCTGTGTGTGTGTGCATGCACATCAATCTATATTCACTTACCTAGATCTTTTCTTTCTGGTAGGTGTCCCCCTTAATTCTTGACTAAATTTGTTTTGTTTCACTGAGTCTGCATTGGGCTGTTTCATGTAGCTGTCAGAAGAAACTATTGTTTGGTTCTTGTTTTGAAATTCTGCAATAGAACCCACAACATCTGAATAGGTGACACGCTTGGAAGATGCTTTCTTACTGAGTTCTGTTGACTCTTGACTGGCTATTTGGTTTTTAAGAGGTTCTATTGTGTTTTTTTCCTGAGGAAGAAGGAACAAGAAAGCATACATCATCATGCCTTACGTAGCAAAAACTGAACACCTGGTATAAAACTCAGTACAGTAAAACTACCATGAGTTTCTGAGAATTTGCTATGGAAATTATTCAGAGTGCAACCTAGAATATTTGACCCAAATATTTCCCTGTAGATTAGGAAGAATGAGAGGCACAACATGTGGAACAGAAAAGAATATGAAATCACATTATCAATATTTAAATAGGTTTTAAACTATTATTAAATTTGATATTTGTAAGTATGATTTCTGTCCCAAAGTTGCTTTTTCACTTCTCATGAGAAGCGAAACGTCTTCAAAGAAAAACTAGAAAGTCCAGTTGCCTCTTGAAAAAGCATCTTTGGGACAACCATGACCTGGTTAACAGAATCTCCATAGATAAGTATGATTTATATTTAAATGTCCTGTCACTGAATATATCGTAACATTGATTTCCTTTAAAGGATTCTGCTGTGCAGCTTATTTTTTGCATTTTTCTTGTCATTACATGTAATAATTTCAATTAAATGTATATAACTGCACGCTAAATCCAGGTATTTGGATTTAAAAGGTCTGTGGATTAAGATTCAGAACAGTTATTATTTTTCATTCCTTTTCAGAGATGACATGGTTTCTTTCACATAGAAGTTAACCAAGTGGTATGCAGCGAATTCTAGACTTTTCAAATACTTGCATTAAGGACAGCTCCATCTTACACTGATGTCAGAGTGTCCTGATCTCATATTATGTGTAAGCAGTGTGCTTTATGGTGGCTGTGGGACTGACAGTAAAAAAGACATGGAATTGAAAAAAAGAGGTATCCTCTCCTATGGAACCTGCTTAGAATAGCTCTTGAAAGTCTGTATTTTTATCATATTTAAGGACAAGCTGCAGAATCCTTGAGATATAACATTCCAGGTTTTTGGCAGCCTATTTTTTGGTCATCAAGAGTCCCTGACTGCAGATCATGCATGAAATGTTCAAGTCTAGCAACACGAAATGTTTTGAATTGGGTGACATTTTTACTACTGGAACGTGATGTATATAATGCAACAGCTTGTTCAAATGTCAATTTTGCCACTCTGGAAAATGTATTAATTAGTTGAATTACTGAATTGAAATGTGGGTTTTCAAGAAATAGAATGTTTTTACCTATTCATCCACAATTTAAAATTTCTCCAGGATTTAATTTTTTTTCTATTACTTGCCATGCCTTTTGTATATGGAGATTCTCAGTCATCTAGGTTGTAGTTGTCCCAAAGGTGCTTTTTTCAAAAGACAACTGACATTCCTTGTTTTTCCTTGAAGAACTGAAGAAGCTTCTTGGATGAGAAGTGAAACTTTTTCAAGGAAAAAACAAAGAAAGTCCAGTTGCCTTTTGAAAAGGCATCTTTGGGGTTGCCATGCCTTTGTGTTACACATGAAACACCTTAGATTTTTTTAAATAAAAAATTGTATAGCAGTTAATTGTGAAACACAAAACTGCCCAATATCAAATGTTTCTGAATTACCTCAGTATGTATCATAGATTGGTTTCTTTTACATGTTTAATTGATTTGAAAACAGTATGACACAGCAAAATGTGTAATTTGCTCTGGGTGACTATATTCTCTGTAAAGATTTCCTTTTGTCATGATCATTTTTTTAGGCAGGGATTCTTGAGTTATTTAGCATCCATCTGTCTGTCTATCTGTTTACTTTAGTGGTTCAAAATTCTTCTTCTGATTAAATAGGAATTTGAGCTACCTACTAGCCAATAATTTTATTAAGTAATATATGTTTATATTTCCCAATCTTCTCTGAAGACTTATAAGACTATTTCAGAGCAAAGCAATAAAAGCATAGCAATTTTTTTCTTCATACCAGTTTTCAGAAATATCAAAAAAATTAAAGGTCAGTTTATATATAACAGTGTTGGTGAACCTTCTCGGCACTGAGTGCTAAAACGGGAGTGTGAGCACCGGAAACTGGAAGAGCAGTTCCCTGGCACGCACACACAGGAGTGCTGGAAACTGCATGCACACGCCAGGAAGCTGAGCTGCTGGTTTCCGGTGTGCGCATGTGCGCCAGTCACCTGGTCTTCCAGTTTCTGGTGTGCATGTGTGCACGAAGACCAGCTGGCCAGTGCGCATGTGTGCACCAGAAACCAGAAGCTTAGTTTCCTGGCGTGTGCATGTGAACCAGGGAGCTGCTCTTCCAGTTTCCGGCACTCCCGCACACGTGAAGACCGGAACCTGGAAGAGCAATGGGTGACGGCTGGTGTGCCTGGAGAGATGGCTCTGCGTGCCACTTCCGGCATGTGTGCCATAGATTCGCCATCACGGATATATAAGCTACTTTCCCTAACATGGTAAAGTGAACAAGGAATTGATACCAAATTTTACAAAAGCACCTATTTTGCTGAACAATTGGTATATGTGCTGTTTGAATGCTCAGGGTCTCATTTCCAACAATATTCCTGATTTGTGAAGTAATGTTGGGTCCACCCAGTAAATGCTCACTTGTATTCCTGTTTTATTCCTGATGACTTTATTGTCCTCCTGGGTTTCAAAATCCTTATAAAGAGTATTAATTGAAGGCCCTTCAGATTTAGATTTCAGCAGATTGATGAGCCGCACCCACTGAGAGAATATCTCACTCTGCTTCTGTGGTGAAGCGCAGAGTTCTAGGTAGTAGGAGCGACCATTCACCAACTTAAGCTTCAGCCGCCTCTTACTCGCAGAGTGAACGGAGAGATCTACAAACTGCAAAGGCAAGAACCTGCAACAAAGCTGTCATATCAGTTTCAGAAAGGTAATATTTTAACAATTCATTACATTGAACAGGACAGGACAAGATTCAGCAACAGTTTCAAACTGATTTAATTATTGATTTGGGTTGCCTATAAACAAACCTGTACAAAGTACACTTTATAAAGGAAGACTGGCAAAGTGAGTGCATATAATAGAAAGAAGCCATTTAATAGTATACATAATCCAGACAGATCTTCCAACTTCTTGAATGGTAAAATAAGAAAAAAATAATGTAAAAATGCATAACATGTTAAGGTACATTTCTAGTTTTGCACCACCTGGCAATCTAATTTTATGATGTTCCATGCATGTCTTTCCCCACATTACATTGGTGCCAGTTTCCATTTGGGCGACGCATCAATGCCATGTTACTTGTTACTTGCTTGGGCCATTTAGATACCATATCATCTAGACCAGGTCTGTCAAACTAGCAGCCTGTGGGCTTATCATGTGCAGACCATGCCTACCCCGGCTCCGCAAAGGCAAAAAGGTCCCAATATATCATGTGACACGATCAAATTTGACACCTGTAACCTAGACTATATTTTTCTATTTTATTAAGAAAACCATCCTCAGAAAAAAAATAGATACCGTTTGGAAGTGGTTTGCCATTGCCTGCTTCCTAAGGCTGAGAGAAAGTGACTGGCCCAAAGTCACTCAGTTTCATTTGTGCCTAAAGTAGGAATAGAATCCACAGTTTTGTGTTTTCTAGCCCGGTGTCCTAACCACTACTTTTATTTTATAAAATAGTTTCTCCAAATCAACTTATGGTAAATAACTATATACTTGAGTATTTTTTTTTAGTGGTTAACTCACCTGGTGAGTACCAGTTCTTCTTTAGAATGTGAGGGCTGGGTAGATGGTGGATAGGCTGAAAGGTCTTCTTTGGAGGAATAGGGAGATGAATTGGCAAGCAGCATTACATTTGGCATTGACAGTTTTGTGCTAGAGGCACATATGCCCACAGTCACATAGTTGGGACGATTATGAAGGTAAATTGATCCACCTTTCCTATTTACCTAAAAAAAAGAGAGAAAAGTTTGTTCCAAGCATAATAAAAAGTACAGTTAACAGAAACTAACATAATTTTGGCATGCAAGTGAATGATGAAATTTAAAAAAAAAAAGCATTCTAGCAGAGCAGGGGGAAGTAAAAGATGACAATAATGGTTAAAACATATGAATGAACTCAAAATAGATACATTCTTGGAAAAACCATAAGTTATTAAAAAAATTTTATCAAGATGATGAATTCAGACGATATTTATCAATCAAGATGAATCCACTTCAATAGCTCGTCAAAACAGAATTAGCATATGAAATGATTAAGAGTTATAAGCAAGTGTTAAAGCACAGTACATGAAGAGAATTATTTATGGGAATAAAATAATTATACCAAGGTCCATTTGTTGGGTGGAGCTGAAGAGTACATTAATTCCTAGATAATGACCTATTTAGCTATTATACAACTGGCAAAGTTGCTTACCAAAACATTAGAATTATGTTTTGATAATCACCCCAAAGAGCATATATACAGTACAATGCTAAAGCTAAAGCACTGCAGCATTAGAATAGCTACATGACTTTTATTTATTCTAAATTTTATATATAAACAGACACATGTATCTCTTAGAAATTGAGTCTAAGTAATAATATAGTAATTAATTAGTAGCTATTTTTATTTAAATTCAGCCTTAGAAAATGGTACAGATTTCCACTGGTAAAGCAAATCTATACCATAGGGTTAATTTCTCTTAAGAAGAGCCATAATTGGCACACCAATTTAAGCCAATACATTTTGTATTCTTCCTTGAATACAGTGGAATACAGTGGAATTCAGTGGAAAGCCAGGAAGACCAAATCTGAGGTTTTCAGCCAGAACTGATCCCTTAGCATTTAACTCCACCACTTTCTCCAAGACCAAAGAGCTGAAAAGTACAGGGTTTCCCTGAATTATGAAATTATTCCTTGAGGTTAATAGGTTGTTTAAGAGTAGCCACTAGACAACTCTCGTCAGCTTAGTCCAGTGGTATTTCAGCTGCCTATTGCAAAAGAGCCTGTGGCAAGCTAGTCAAGCTGCTGGAAGTAACAGTTTGACAACATCATTTCATGTCCAGATACCCTAAGCATTATGCTTATCTAGATTATGGAATTTTTGCTTGTTTAGCAATGCTTTTCAATTGCGTTTCACTCACTGACAGCTTGATCACTATGTTTAGCAAGTTTTAGTGACCCGAATTGCACATTTTCTGATCTTGGCTAGCTCAATATCTTTCCTTCCCTTCCTCCCCTGAACTCATGGCACAGAAATTGAAAATTGTCCCCTACGCTATAGCAGTTTCTTGAGACGACAACCCATAGCATTGCATAATCCTTTTCTCATAAGAATTTGAAAGGGACATCTAAGCAAATTAGTCAAATTTCTTGCATAAGAATTCAAAGTAAAGGATCTGAGAAAACCAAGCATCAAGATATAAATCAGACCCTCTATTAGCATTAATAGAGTAGTTTTGATGTCTTTCCTGAGCTGATTAGCTGCTAAGTTGAGAAGTTCAATTTAATTCAGTTTTGACAGAATTAAGCTTGTTAACCAAACCAAACCAAACCAAACCAAACCAAACCAAACCAAATCAAACCAAACCAAACCAAACCAAACCAAACCAAACTTGATTCTAGGGAGCAATTTATCAATAAGAGTACCCTTGGGGATTAAAGAAAGGAATAGTAATGCTAGCTGTTGCTGCTTTCTTTTTTGTTATAGATTTTTTTTAAAAAAGTTAAAAGGCAACTATTGCACATTCAAGCAAAAATTACATGATCTGAGTAACAAAGGATGCATGGCTTGTAGACTAGGATATGCAAACAAAATATTTCATATGCTTTACATAGAATGCAAACCCTTTGTGTATGTTGCGCTTTTGATTTAATGCATACAGTGCCTGGATGACTTGAGCAGCTTTATACTGGGAATGAAAAGAAGAGGGAACCCTACGAGGATCCACAGCTTAAAAGTTTTGGGATTTAGTAATGAACCTTAACTTTGGAATGGGCATGCTGCTTCAATAGGAAATGGAATCGCTACAAAACTATATAACTACTCATAAAACCTATATAAAAAAAAAGACATTGCAAACATCTATGAAAATAAATCTAGGAATCTGTTGACATTAAACAATATTAGCCTTGAAGATTGATAAAAAGGATTTAATCCAAATTGGTTGAATTGAATTGAATTATTGGAATTCTCAGTATCCAAAGTGGTTTTTTAAAAATTTAGTTATTTCTTGTTTCAAGGCAGAAAGGAAAGAACGTTAAAACAATTTCTCCGATAAAAGCTACTTAATCCTGCTGTCCTATAATGGTATTGAGGGAAAATCCTGAGGGAACAAGTGGTAGGATAACCTTTCCATCTATCTTTCTTACTTTTTCAGTCCCTGTAATTGAAAATCTTTCTACCAATTAAACAAATGCACTTCAAAAAATAAATTACCTGAACAAATTTACTTTCAAACACAGGAGCAGATTTCAAGGGAATATATTCTCCTCTGTCAAGAACTTTCTGAAGATCTCCCATAGCAGGTTTGCTGATTTTGTAGGTTGTGTTTTTAAAGCTTTTAAAAGTGGCAGCTGCTTATTATACCTAAACACAAGACAAGAACAAATGATACTCTTACAGAAGAACTATTTACTAATGGATATACTGCTACATCCACTATTTCAGACTATTGGAGAGAGTGCTATGAAAACATTGATTTTCAAACCTTTTGAAAGGCATATCATGCATTGGATCCATTACTATCCTGAATGTTTTAAGGGTGATTTCTGTAAACTCTGACATCTGTACAGGGTAATGTTTAGACATGTTATTTTAGAGATACTTGCTGCCATTTTGCTCCATCTGTACAAAGTTGGAGTTAACGATTCAGAGATGAGTGATTGCTTTTGAGGGC
Organism: Ptyas mucosa; assembly: GCA_012654045.1. Lineage (NCBI taxonomy): Eukaryota > Metazoa > Chordata > Lepidosauria > Squamata > Colubridae > Ptyas > Ptyas mucosa. The sequence goes on along the minus strand of WNWU01000001.1, from coordinate 35,360,246 downwards.
TTTTTGATTACTTCACTTTTTAGTTCGTAATTTTAATCTCTTTTCATGTTTTATAATTGTTTTTATTTATATGTTTTTTTAAAGCCGCTCAGTGTCACCTCACTGAGATAAGCTGATATAAATTTGATAAAGTGAGCCACTAAAATGATCTAGGAAAAGTAAATTATTATATGAGGATTAAGACTTGGCAATATAAGAAGAGATTTTAGTAGGCTCTTCTGAAAAGTTTCAGCAGTGTTGGAAGTGATACTCTCTGGGGAAGCCAAGCCCTGCAGCAAATATATAATGTATTAGGACAGATACTCAGCAGTTAGACTGAACTGAATTCAGCAAATGCTCTTTTGGATAACTTTAAGCATCATTCACAGAGAATTTCTCTATAGAGCCATGCATTTTATAAAGCACGTTTGGTTTGTTTATAGAGAAATGGGCAAATTGTTACTTTTAAATTATGCATTGTTTTCAGTGTACAGGGTATGAATTTCACCTTAATATATATTTGCTGAGACAGTTTTTTTAGTTATGGTGTTTTCAAGTTCATATATTGGTTTGAAAAATGGGTTTTTGTTGGATAAGGTCACATAAAAAAGTGTACATGCCAAACACATTTTTATCATTCCTGTTTTGGATTTAAGCAACTAATAAGTCAATCCTCCATAAGCAGGTAAAGAAATTTTCATTATTGAGTTTTAAAACATTATTTTTAGCCTAGAATTAGAAAGATGGCAAGCAAACATATATGTATGTGTATATCTGTTACATTTCCATAATGAAAAAGTTACCAATTTCTAATAATGTCTTCCCTTAAAAGGCGTTTCCATTAGGGGACAGGGTGGAATGTATTCAAAGAAGTAGGGAAAGCAAATGAAACCATGTGATCAAAACTTCATCTTTTTTTAACATGTGTCCCAAATGCAATGCACAAAAAGATGCCATCTTAAATTTTTGGACCCCCACAGTGGATGGCTTGGCTACTAAATCTTATTTTCTTTTCTCTTTTTATAGGCCATTGGATTGCTCAAGATGAACAATTAAAAAAAAAACCCAACAACACCCTTCCCCCAACAGTTTGTAATGGTTCATTAAGGGTCCAATGGTCCAATAAATGTCAAGAAGCAAGTGCTCCCTTATAGAATTTTCCAAGCAATCATTGGCATTCAGAAGTGAGATAAAGTTGTGTCACAATAGGAACATATGCAAAACAGGATAGCTTACCTGACATCATGCAGTAAGGTGTAGCTAGAAATGACAGGTATCAGTAAATATAAGAATCATGGAACTGGTTGTTAGCAAATGGCTACATGTAACCTCTTTTTGATGCAGTTGCTTTCTTGATCCATGGCTCTTTTTAATTTGTGTGTGAGAAACTCCAAAAAAAGCAACCTCCCTGTTATCTGATATTATTCATTAGCTTTGACACAATATTTAATACTAGTTCTTTATACATTCTGTTTCAGCACATACACATTTACGGTACTTCAGAGTGAAATACGTTGAAGAGCAGAATGAACCAAAATATCGACATTATCAGTTGTTTTTGACAAATGCTAGAAATGAAGAAAATAAATACCGAAATCCTTGAGACAGCATATATATGGTCAGTAACGCATAATAAGCATTATCCCTGCACATTCTCATAATTGGATTGCATTGTGGGATTCTTAGAAGTATACCAAGTCCACTGCAAGTTCAGAAATTATTACCAGATACAATTCAATAAAATGATCTGAATAGGGATGTGAGAAAGAACAGCTGAGGGCATTTAATCTCTGGACTATCTTCAGTGTTGAAGATTACAGGCAATTATCTTGGCTCAAACTGATGATAGTATTATTTAGTGGTAACCTTTTAATGATTCATGTTGAAGAACACAACGAAAAATTATGGTGTGTGTGTATCTTACCGAGTCATTCAGGGTTCTAAGTCCTAAATATGCTTACAGAATTAAGATGGGCCATAATCAAAAATCTAAAAGTTCACAATATTAAGATTAACAGCATTTAGAATGTGTCATAGTAAAATTAATCAATATACAACAAAATTCTTACATAAAACTGTATAGGTTGTCTGCATGTTCCTGGATTTTTCTCTGGACAGGAGCAAACAGTGGATACAAGGAAAAAAAGATTTGAAAAATAAACCAACCTATCCAGTCCCATCATGTTCTGAGACAATAATGCCTTATTAGCATATTTGTGTCAGACAAAGGAATCACTACAATGTTTGCTTAATCTTCTCATGGTGAGAGAAGCAAGTGTTTTCTCCAAGAATCAGCTAAAGTTAAGTTTCTGAGTATGTTTGGAAAGGTAAACATTCTTGTATACTAGGCACAGAGTCAACATCATTTGGCTGGGTAAACTTCAGCAAAAAAAATTAAAGTATCTTTAAAAGCAAATCTGTAAAGTAACAGCAGTTTGGTTCTTATTAAACTCATGCTATATAAAAATAGCATGTATTTTCAATGCATGCTTGAAAAATTGTCTGCAGTAATTGTGCATTCACCACATCCTTAATTTCATAGTTTACTTCTGTGGAATAGATTCTCAATAGAAAGTTAGCTCAATTATTTTTTAATATGATTTTGATAAGGATACAATTAAGATTTCTTAGATGAGCACAGGGTATATTGTAATTATAGTGAGTTGTGCGGTGGTCTTTGTTATTGTCCAGAATCCCAAGTAGTGTCTTTCAATCATAGATCATTACTGCAAGTTTTTGCAAGAGTTCTAGGGTTTCATTGATGTAAAGTATAACCACAGTTCTTCAACAACACAGCTAATGGAAAATGTCTTGTTCTTGTAAGAAAGTTTCTTGTTCTTGTAAGAAAGACTTCAGTGAGAAATTTAAACAAACCTGACTTTATCTTCGGTTTGAGTGAATTCTTGGGGGGAGTGCAAGCGAAAGAACAGCAGAAACACTAAAATGGTTTTCTGAAGGAATCTGGTTGAGGGAACCTCAGTTTGCAGGTCACAGATTGGATGCTTGGATACGTATATTGCTAACTTCTGTTCTTCAATCTCCCCTCCTCCACCATCCAATCCTGCAAATAATAGTAATTTCATTTAAACAGAGTTGCTCACTCTGCTTTTCCCCAGTGCTATTGTTTGCCTCCACCTAACAGCACAACTCTTGGTCTAAAAATGGGAGTGGACAGTGACATTCAGTACAATCTTCATCCTGTATGTTATAGATAACATACTACTTCCATCCAGCCATTTCAAGTGTTATAGAATTGACAAGATAATTTGTATTTTTGGCCCTTGATGTTTCCTTTTCAGTGGTTAAAAAATGTCTCTTGCAAATATTGATAGTTTTTGGTTGTATGCAAGTTGTATCTCTAAAAGTAAGCCAATGGTTCTAAAAGATTGCATTCTCAGCTTCCTTTCCATCTTCCATTATTTTTCAAGACCCCAAAGCACTGTGTAGAATACATCTAATTAAAAAAATCTGTTTTTCCTCTTTTTTATTTGTCTTAGAAAGGTTGTGCTAATAATTCTGATTCAACAGATTTATATGTTGGCTCACATGAATACTATTTTGTTTCTTTAGGTAAAAGCTGAGAGAGAGCTATGCTGAAAGAAATTCAAAGCTCATGACTAAATGGTTTTCTTGATGCAAACAAAGCTCCAAATGAAAGAAATTTCCCACAAAACATAGATGACTAAATTTGGTCATGTTTGCCTGGGCTTACAACCCCCTAATTTTTCAGAGGAAAGAAGCAATAGTTAGTTTTGTAAATCACTGATATTCAGGTGTTATGATGGAAGGACACTTTCTGCACATTAATATTCGAGGTGTTATACTTAATCAAAGACTATAGAAGATTAGTGAATGTGATCCGTTAACAAAGAGAAGTGAAACCTTTAATCTCATCAAGAAATAAAATAAAAATTTCAAAGGCAGAATTTGATCATGTTGATAACACATCTTTTAATATTCCATTCAAGATTATGGGCATTCTTAAGAATAAATGGCTAAGATCTTTGCTTTCAAACTCAATCAACCACATTCTATTTTCACTTTTCTCTGACAGATGAGTTGCAGAGTTTATTATTTTAGTAATTTTCGCAAAGCACTAAACCACTTTCAGATGATAATTTTCAGTTCTAGTCAGTTCCCATAAGGGTTGAACTGGTGACATATGAAAGACTGGCATCTATTAGCAAAACTCTTACTGTAGCTATCCAGTTCTCTGAAAATGAAGCATTACTTCTTTTATATATGACATAAAGGCTGACAAAATTTAATACCCTTCTGTAAGAGAAAATGAGAAATATAATTGTTATAATTATACCTTAGAAATAGGTCTTAGGGAAAATAGTGATTATTCATTCTGTTCACACACACATTTTTTTCACACATAGGTGACTTCTTTAGTGATCTAGAAAGGATTTTGATGCCAACTGATCCATACAGAGGGAGAAGGCACAGTAAATTTCAGAACTGAATGAACAAGGGATGCTGAAAAAGAAATCTTGAGAATATAAAGACAAAAAATATATGAAAGGACATGTTAGAATTAAATTATATTAGTTAAAACAATAACAATATACTTTATTCTCCTAATAGCACATCATCTAGAAAATGGGTGGGACCAATGGTCCTCTACATATTGGATACCAAGCTCATCACAATTGATAATGGGCCGCTAAAGGCTATCAACTGGAAGACCATATACTTTCTGTCTTGATCTAGAATTAAATACTATAGATCGCTTAAATTGTGTTAAAATTGAACTATTATCAAAGTATATAAAGGATGGCAGTATTTGAACATTATTTATATAGATAGTCCTTGACGTATGACTAATTGAGCCCAGAATTACAGTTATGAATTGTTGTGATTATAAGTCAAGGCATCACGTGACTGGACCTGATTTTTTGGGTGGCAGTTGTTAAGCAAATGCAGCAGTCATTAAGTGAATGCCACAGTCATTAAGCAAATCAGTTGTTCCCAGTCTGTATTATTTTGCTGGAAACTGGAAGTGAATGCCAGAAACCAGCCAAATAATTACAGCAAATTGAAGTCACATGGTCATGGGATGCTGCAAACAGCTATAAAGATGAGTCAGTTACCAAATACTCAAAATATGTTCCATGATGGTCGTGATGGTGGTGGTGCAGCCATCGTAACTGAACAGTTGTAATTGACCAATTGTACGTCAGGGACTAGAATAGCAATAGCACTTAGACTTATACACCACTTCACAATGCTTTACAGCCCTCTCTAAGTGGTTTACAGAGTCAGCATTTTGCCCCCCAATCTGGGTCTTCATTTTACTGACCTCGGAAGGATGGAAGGCTGAGTCAACCTTGAGCCGGTGAGAATCGAACTGCCAAATTGCAGTAGCCCACAATACTGCATTCTGTGCCACCACGGATGTACTACCTATATTGACCTGTAGCTATTAAGAAATAACAAGATGTTTTTCAAGACCATTAGCTTGTCTTCAGCGAGGGACATTATGCAACCTGTTGTTTTTTTTCCAGAAATTAGATTGGTATTTCTTAACCTCAGCAACTTCAAGATGGGTTGACTTCAACTGTCAGAAGTGCCCAGCCAGCATAGATTATCAACTATCTATTTTGCTTCTCTCAATGTTACATCTTTCCTTCCATTCATATACAGTGTTTCCCTGTACAGTTTCCCTATATAATTTCTCTGTATTGAGTAATTGGCCAGTACATAGTTTAACATTAATTATTTCATCAAATTTCTGCTGTTTTTCTAAACCTTGCCATAGTGGCCTGACTTTTGTTATCTCTCTGATGATTTTCCTGATGGCAGTTGCGATATAAAAGTTAATGTGAAGTTAGTAAGCAGTTGTTTAATATAATTAAGGTATTAGTGATAGATGTCTCAAGGGTGCGGTTTTTTTCAAAAGGAAACTGGACTGTTTTTCTTTGAGCAAGAAGACACTTTACTTCTCATTCAAAAAACTTCATCAATTGTGACTATATGGTGGGAGAATGGAATGATAGGTTCTGACAGGAAGGTGGGGCAGAATGGAAGGATTACAGTCATCTGGTCATTAACACACTCTCTGAGAGTCGTTGAGTCCACTTGGGGGTTTATCTTTGCTGTGAATATGTTCCCTTAGAACACAGTGCTCTATATATCTATTCAGAAGTGAAGTAAAAAAAAAACCTGCAGAGAAAGTATAACTGTAAGATATAAGGTGAAATATAAGCTAAGTTTCAAATAAGAGATATTAGAAAGCATAAGGAAGAGTCCTGTCAACATGTGTAGAAGAATAGCAAAAAACTTACGTTAGCACAGGAAACAGTGAATGAACATGCCAGAGTTGGCAAATAATCTTAGAACACTGAAGTGTGACAACTACGAAATACAAACACAAAGGCATTTTTGATGGGGAGCAGAAATTTATAGAAATACACAGAAAAAAAATCAGATGCAACAGTAATGATGCCCTAAAGAATCAATCTGGATTAAAGCCATTTGTAAAATAAGTTTTTTGAAATACAAAATGAGATTAAGTAGTGATTTCTAAGTGTTATACAAATGTCTTTGTGCTATTATCAACAAGTTGTGATATTATCTTCATACGTAAAAATATGTTTTACCTAATTTAAACAAAAACGAAAAGCATTGCATTTTTCTAAATCTGCATTTTTGTAGGTATTCTGTTTAAGAAAGCACACTTTTATTTCTAATCTGGTTATGATGCTCAGTGAAGAGGGCAGATAAATCAAAGGAGTTATTGGAGGGGAATTATCTAACTGTCTAACTATTGACATTAAGCTAAACAGTGTTAAACTTTCATTACTCTACTTATTCTTCTAGAGAAGAAATGTTCACCGTCATTGTTTGGCATATTCCCAAATGGAAATAGGATTGTAGTCAGTCATGAAGTGCCATGGTCAATATCAAATCAGTTTTAAGTTCTACATTCTATATTGGATAGTATTTTTACTAGCCTTAATTCTAGTCTAGAATAAAATGTATTTCTCATTTCACCATATTTTTACAGCTTATTAGCAATAAATGTTATCTTAAGGCAAACTATAATTTATGTATCTCTTTATGGAATTTTAAAAAGTATTTTAAGTAGTCACGAGAGCAATAATGCTATGTAGGTGGAAGACCTGAATTCAAAATATTTTTTCACTACGCAGTATCCTGAAAGCAATCTTGCAGTTAGTTATCTCATACTGCATTTATTTCCTTCACTTATTTAACACCTAAAAGTGTCACATTATGCAAATGACTATGGGTCAATTATACTTGACTGCAATAGTGTTCCTGAGGCATATAATTTTTAAAACATAGAAATATTCCATACAGTAGTTAAACAGTTTCTTTCACTTATGTCAGTTTCTTAGATGATTTAAATCCTATATTTTTAAATTAATCTGTATTGGTGATGTTCATAAATTGTACCGTTAAAATATCTTCCAAGGATTGCAGTTTTAAGATTACTCAAGAAAAATAACACAACCTTATTAAAACCTTTTAAATTCAAAATTTATGCATCGGCATTTTTTTTCTTCAATATATTTGTGCTCATTTAATTTTTGAACCATGGTGTCCTTTCCCCAAGACTGAAAACAGGCTTAACACAATCACCTTTTAAATAATGATTCAGGATTTTTTTTATTCATTTAAATTTCAGTATCATTACAGAAAATGTTATGGTACAGAGTTGTTTAACATTAGTTTTTATTTCTTATTTAATTTCCACATGAATGCTGGTAACACTAATATCTGTACAAGATCAGTCTTTGATTTTTTTTTTTAAGATTTTAATTCTGTACATTTTAAATGTATTGGTTAAAAAGGCTGTCAGCACTTAAGGAAGCAATTTTTTTGTTGTTGTTTGTTTAAACAAAAGGTATCCAGTTACTGCCCAATAGTACTGAGCTGGGTGGCTGCTGGGATGACAGGTATCCCTGAACGCGCAGCAAGGAGGAAAACCTTGGGGCTTGATCGGGTTCCCAGGGCAGCCACTCTGCTTTTGGCACTGTGCACATCAACACGAGATACGATAAAGAACAAGCAGAAGCTCTCGGTGAAGCAGTTATGAAGCATACTAATAAGGGAAAATCCAAGTGTTGTCTACACTAGTATAAATAAGCAGACAGCCTTGTTTTAAGAGCATAAGTAGTTGAATCTTAAAGATGAGAAAAAACACAAGTTCTGCAGGCACCTACCGCTGTCTACTAAAAGCTACTGCTATTGGAACTAGCATTGAACACACAAAGCAATTGCAAGAAATGAAAAAGTTGCTTTGATATAATCAGAATAAATTCTTTTAAGATTTGTTTTTGAAGTTTTTTTTAAAAGGTATTTATTTAAATCCATTTGAAATATAGTTCAAGGTGTTTATACTGATCAACTTTTATCCAATTCAGAAAAACTAGCTGTGCCGTTGCATATTACAGGATACAGTCAATGATATGTGGACATGCATCAAAACTTTTCTCCTGCTGGTAACATCATAGTCTTCCAATGACCATGACGTCAACCACCTCTCCCTTATGAAGTTCCACATACTGCTCTGTCTTTGGAGGTAGCATCAACAGTCCATTGGCACTGCGCATACTCATCAGACGACTGCTCATCTGATTCCCTATAGAAAGTAAAAAAGATTCATTAGCAGGGCAAATGCCATAGGACAAGAAATGAATTGTCAGCCTTTTCCCCAGAATTCTTAAAGTGCAATATTATTTACCATTACCAAACAGCATTATAATACGGGGTTGAACTGTCCAATAATTCTCTCAGAAAAAGATAACCTTTTTAATCTTAATGATTTCCCTTTTAAATTATCATCTGAGAATTGCATACTGGCCATGGATATGATAAACCCCAAAGATAATAGGCCCAAACTACAAACCACCTTTTCAAAGAAGTCTTCTCCTGCAGTAAAGCAAATGGCTTAAAAAGTACCAAGTGTGGTCAATACAGTCCTGTATTACTATAACTCTATTGCTGCAGTATAGAGTTTATTAGTGATCAGATGCAGTATTCTTTCTCATTACAGCCGCCTAGATTTGATAGGAGACCAAAGCACAGTGCATAACATCAGAACTATTTTTCTCCTTTTAGGGATATGCAATTTTTAAAAAATTTGTAAGCAGCATACAGATGTTACTGGTAGCCACTGAGAAGCTTACATTATTTTATTTTGGTAACCCAAAATGGATTAGGTTTCATGATTTAGTCTATTGAAAGCTAAACTCTTATCTCTTCATCTTCTTGTAATACAGTCCAAGGATTAATTATAGTAATTATTATATTACAGAATTTAAAAACATGGTGACTAATAACAAAGTTGTTATTATAATAAAATAAATGGAATGACATTTCTAAAATAATACTATCACAATAAATTTCTTGGAACACAACATTTATATATTTATCTGATTTATTTCTAGGATGCACTGGTGATAATCTGACTTTCGCATTGGGCAACACATGTCCAGTTTGTCAAGGCGCAGCTCTTTTCGCAATACAGTAATGTTACTGCAAAATCATCATCATTTTCAATTAAAGACTTTTCAGCTAGGCTTTTTTCTTTGAGAGACACTTGGAAAAATTAGGAAGCAAAACACGATTAAACTATTTTTCTTTTACATGGGAATATAGGAATTTTTTTTATTGAATCAGACCATTGGTCTGTCTTGCCTAATGCTGTCAGTGCTAATGGATTTTTCTAGGATATTGTGAGGCTTCTTTCCAATTAATGCCAGCTGATGCTGAGATTGAATCTGAGAACTTTGGCAAAACGTGTGTTCCACGCTGAACTATGCATCCTTTAAGTACAAACTCTTTAAAATATTCAAGGGTTGATGCTTAAAAGTGCCATTTTCTTAACATAAATGATAAATAATCCATTACAGTAATTATATCACAATTTCACATGCTCTTACTAATAAGACTACTGAAACAGCTTTCTAGACAAGAACGAACAACAATCTTTTTGACTGCAAAACAGATTCCATAAATGTACAAAGAATAATTTATTATGTTTTATGGTGGAGGCCTAATTAAAGTTTTAAAAGGTTTACTGCAATGTTTGAGACATTTAGTCCTTCTGAAGAATCCTCTAACATAAATATGGGTGGAAAAGGTCAATGTCTACATTGTCTACATCTAAATCTGGCAATGTGAATATGCACACATTAAAATTGTTTTTACTTGAACTTGCATTCTATACATACAAACATACATGCATGCATATTTCTAGTGTATATAAATTACAAACTTAGCATTTTTATTTCAGAGGGGGCATTTTGGTGGAGGGTGTTAAATAGGAAGTTATGACAGCTACAAAGTCACTTTTACAACCACTTGAAACTATTTCTGTGAGATTCTTACTCTATGATAAGGCTGTGCAAATCATTCAATGAGGTCCTTTGCTTGTGGGAAAAATGTTCCCCTTCATCTACTCCCTAACCCTGTAAAGCAGCCAGACTGAACTTTTGACTACTTGTTGGATGGTCTCAAGGAATGGATCCAGAAAGATGTTTTATTCAGAAGCTAAGGGTCTTGTTGAATTATTTGCGATACCTACTAATAGTGATAGGAAAAGGAAAATATGGGATGTAATAATAATTTATTATTAAACTTGTGTGCCAGCTGACTCTCAGTGACTCTGGGCAGCTCACAACTTTATATGATGGCCAGCAATACAGGTTAATAGTACAGGTAGTTCTCAATTTACAGCAGTTCTAAGTTACAATGGCACTGAAACAATTTATTTATTTATTTATTTATTTCCAATTTATATACCGCCCTTCTCCCTGAGGACTCAGGGCGGTGTACAGCCAGACATAAAAAACATAAAATATAAATATTAAGACATTTAAAATATATATATAATTTGGCTACAAAATTTAAAACTCACGGACCAATTAAAATATTAAAAATATTTAAAATTTCTTCTTAAGCCAGCCCGGCTTGTTGGAAAAAATGTGTTTTTAGGGCACGGCGGAAGGCACTGAGGTCATGAATTCTCCTAATCTCCGGGGGCAACTGGTTCCAGAGGGTGGGTGCCCCCACAGAGAAGGCTCTCCCCCTGGGAGTCACCAGCCTACATTGTTTGGCTGATGGCACCTGAGGAGGCCCTCTCTGTGGGAGCGCACGGGTCGATGGGAGGTCATCGGTGACAGCAGGCGGTCTCGGAGATAACTAGGCCCTATGCCTAACTTACAACCGTTTTTCGCAGTTATGATCTTTGCAGCATCCCCATGATCATGTGATCAAAAGTCAGATGCTTGGGAACTAGTTCATATTTATGATGGTTGCAGTGTCCTGGGATCACGTGATCACCTTTTGAGACCTACTGACAAGCAGTCAATGGTGAAGCCAGATTCACTTAACAATCAGGTTATTAACTTATCAACTGCACTGATTCACTTAACAACAGTGGCAAGGAAGGTCGTAAAATGGGACAAAACTCAGTTAACAAATATCTCCCTTAACAGAAATTTCGGGTTCAATTGTGGCCTTAAGTCGAGGACTACCTGTAGTAGGAGAGACAGTACCATCTTAAGAACAACAGCATATTCTTGTAATTTACTTGTTTTAGATTATGAAAAGTTGGAAATTAAGAAAAACATGGATCTGTGAAACGTTTGCTTTCACAAAGAGAAAAATAATTGAGTTATACTTAAAAGGCAGAATCTGACTGATTGGCTGAAAAATCAACAGGTCCGGGCAGTGGTGGGATTCAGCCAGTTCGCACCACTTCGGGAGAACCGGTTGTTAACTTTCTGAGCAGTTTGGAAAACTGGTTGTTGGAAGAAATCATTAGGGCAGAGAATCGGTTGTTAAATTACTTGAATCCCACCACTGGGTCCGGGCCTGGTTAGTCCTTGGAAGGCAAAATCCCAAGGCTGAAAACTATTCTGGAAGAAGGCACAAACAAAGGCACTTCTATGTTGGTGCCAAATAAACTGGAGGTACATGCCCATGAAATCATCAACAATTGGGCTTTACGTAAAAGAGACTTTACATGGTCTTTAGAGTAAAATGTTACAGAAAACAAGATTCTAATGAATGTGAACTTACTGTGATCAAGCTGTGTGCTGTTTGCATCACTTTTGCTCCTCCCCTGTTTAACTCATTTGGGAAAGTCTGTCTAGTATTTTGCACATAGCAGGCCTTGTTGCTTTTCTTACAAGCCAGATTCAAACATCAATGCTTAGTCTTTTTTATACTCCTTGAATTGTTTTGGAACAAAAAGTCAAGAGCACCAGAAAGTAATAATAAGCAAACTGTTCTCCATTTTCTTACAAGTCATGGTACCAAGAAGAGGTAAAGAAGAAGCAAATGTGTATATCTCATTTTTGCCATCCTGAATTATCACTGTGTGTTGCTCTTCATTTGGACAATTTTAAATAATATTTTTTAAAAATGAAGAGCAAAGCACAAAGATAACCCAGGAGGGCAGAAAATGAATGTACACATTTCCTTCTTTACCTCATCTTGATGTACATTGAAGGCTTTGCGCCAAACTCTACACAGCAAGTTAAGCTTGTTTTAGTTTTCAAAACGAACATTTCCCCCAAATAAAGAATCCAGATGCAAAATTAAAATACCTATTTCATTCCCTAGCCAGACATCTAGTTCATGAATTTTCGTATCAGGAAGCACCAATTTTGCTAATTACTTAGTACTTAAAGGAAATGATGTTCATGACAGTCAAGTAAATCTTTCAATTTTATATATGTAAATAAAATGTGTTCTCCTCACACCCCCCCAAACCTAGATATTTTCTATATAAAATGAAATATTTGATGTCAAGACTTCAAAAGGCAAATAGAAGACACTAGATCCGTGATGGCGAACCTATGGCACGGGTGCCACAGGTGGCACGCAGAGCCATATTGGTGGGCATGCGAGTGTTGCCCTAGCTCAGCTCCAGCGCGCATGTGCGCACCAACCAACTGATTTTCAGGCCTTCCAGTCCCACCGGAAATCGGGAAACTGGCTGCTTCCGGCCTCCGGAAGGCCTCCAGGGGGAATGGGGAAGGCTGTTTTTGCCCTCCCCAGGCTCCTAGAAATCCTCTGGAGCCTGGGGAGGGGGGAAAACGGGCCTACCGTGCCATCACATGCCAAAAGCAGGGGGAATTGTGGGGGGGGGGTCATGTGCACATGTGCGGGATGCATTGAATTTGGATGTGGGCACAAGGAGCCATGACCCCCCCACGCTCCTCACGCTTTTGGCACGAGACGGCAAAAAGGTTAGCCATCACTGCACTAGATCTAAGTTGCATCAATTATACAGTATTATACAGTATATATACATCTAATGGAGACTGAAACAATCAGAAGATGTTCATGCTTCTTGCTTATTTTATAACTGGGTGCGATTCATGAGCCTAATTTGAAGCAAGAAAGAATAAAGGGAATTCCTTAACGGTTATGTGTTTTTGTTTATGGTTTCAAATATTACATGCCATTCAAAATTAGAGAAAATACCAATCATTTGTGTTTCATTACATTTCATGTTTCAAACTTGTGAACTCAGCAAAAACTGCCAAAGGCAGAAAGAGGTTGTAAGCACTAACCTGTACTTTGTGCCCAAGGCAGTGGTTCTTGGTGATGCCAAGTCAGTATGCACCGATGATATTCTGGACGAGGGTCCAATTTTACATCACATGATAACTGTAGAAAACACACAAATTGAGTACAATGACATTAAGAAATTTAAAATGCCCCTCTCCAAGGGCACATATTTAGCTCACAGATGCAAATAACGTGTATAAAACAAAGAGATTAATTTGATTGGAGTAGACCAAATACATGTACATTGGTTTTGCCTCAAACTTCACTCTTAGTATCTCTATGAATTTATCCTATCATACATTCTTGGCCCTTTCTCCAAACAATATTGTTCCCAATGCAACTTTTGACATTCTAAACAAGCAAGGTTTGAGAGAGAAAGACAATGGAGTAGATACATTTCCATTAAAAAAGCAATTAAATATTTAGCTATGATTAATAAAAAAGCTATGCAATCTGAAATAGTACATAAAACCGATAACTATAAAATACAGGAAAAAGGAATTTAGGAAGATTATAAGGCACTGGAACAAATGAATAGTTTTTCTGTCTCAAAAAAAATCAGTTTTTTTTTTTTGGTGAAATTTGGATATGTAGGAGCTTTGTATAAATCTTTATAAATTAAATTCAAATTGCAGTGCTATTATCACTTTGCAAACTAAATATTTTTACACTGCTGATTTCTGTAAAGAAAGTTTTTAAAAGAGTTGTTGGGGAGGAAACAGTTGTCCATTACTGACATTCCTTGGGCAAGAAACTGTTCAGGGATGAGCTGTTCTTTGCTTTTTATCAGCTGTTCCAGGCCCATGGGGATTTTAATCTTCCTTTTGGCCTAAAGAGAGAAGACTAGGATGGGCAGGAAGGGAATCTTACTTTAAGTCTGTGTAAAATTCAGTAATGCCTCATGTGAATTTGAAAATGTCGTCTAATAATGATTTGGAGGTGTAGAGATTAGCTGCATGACCAAGATTCTTAACTGTGCATTTCTTTCCTTAGAAGCAAATTATTCCTCATATCCTTATTCTACTGACAAAATATGAGCCCCCACATTCTATTAGAAATAATACAAAAATCAATATTAAGATCAATGGTTTATTGATCAAATACTGCCCACCCTCAATAGTTATGAGTCATCTTAAATGCATTTCTGTAATGCTTTCTCTTTTTACAATACCTCACCTGAATTCTATTTAAAGGTTATTTCTTCAGCTCTGAGATACTGGTGCAACTAAGCAGAGCACCTCAAAAACTCACCTTTTATTTGAAAACTCTTACCCTGGCTTTTATAATAGTTGGACGAGGATCCAGAATTCCTTGCATCTTCCTCAGGGCTGGGACAACAAAAAGATTGCAGGTAACAACTGCTGACACAGGGTTCCCTAAAGATCAAGAAACAGTTGTTTGATAAATTATTTGAGAATTGTTTCAAGAATAAGAACATTGGTTACTTTTGAACTAAATTGTGCTTCATGGAAAGAGTCTTTTTAAAACTTTTTTAAGGCATATTTAATGAACTGAGGAGCAAGAATGATTAATAGCATAGTCGATTAAAAAAAAGAACACTTTTGGTTCAGAAAAATAAGACCATTGTGAGTGTGACATATAGAAGATATAATGATACACAGCATGAATAAGATATTTGCAGCAAGGAACACGACGATTTGCAACATTTGGTTTAAAATTCATTTGGTATGTATGAGCATGAATGAAGAGATTTATAATTTAATATACCTTACCTGGGAGCGCGAAGATGATTTTTCTTACTCCATCAATATCCAAGGTTGCAAAGGTTGTAGGTAACCTAGGAAGTGATGCCGATTGTTAAAATTATGAACTATATGCTTAATTATCAATTTTGTCAATAACATTAAATATTTTTATTGCCTCATTTCTGCTATCTTCAACATCCTTGGAAAAATGCAATGATTCTCATAAAATACTACACAGGAAATAAAAATATGAATTAATAGTACTTCACAATTCCATCATTTTTCCCATTAGAAAGCCAGATTTTTAGTTAATAAAATCCACCAAATTGGCAATATCTTATTAATTCTAGGGCTGATTTTTTTCAACATGAATTCATCTTTCATATACTAAATTGTACATCAAGACAACTATTTTCATTTGTAACCCAATTATTTATCAGATGATTAAAGTGTATTAATAATAATGTTCCAAACTGCATGTTTGCTACATTTCAGGTTCATTTCATTTCAAATCTTTATTGTCAGTGCACAACATATGTACAATGAGATTAGTTGAGTTCCCTCAATGCACTCCCCCCAACACAATACAACCCACAGTAAAGATAGAAAATCCCTAACCCAATAAATCATATTAACAAATCACCCAGTGTGAACATGTTACACATTGAGTTGCCCCTGCAAGTCCATCGTACTGTGTAGTTATGATGTTATTTCTCCAACTTCACTTTCCAATGTTTAAGAATTACATTCTATTGTTCAATGAAATGCAATTAACATTCCAAAGATGAAGCACTTTCAAAGTATTTTACCTTATTTCTTCCTTTCTTAAAAAATAAAGTGCAGCTGTATAATTTGGAAATAAATCAATGGGATGAACTCCCAAAAACAATTTACTGCAAAGGGATTTAGTTTTCAGTGGTTTCCATATGCACAATTAAGAGAGAGATTTATTATAGATAAAAAGTAATTGGAACTGAAAAACAAAAGGAATTTGAAAATGAATTGTGTATACACGATGAACATGTGATTGTTAAAATGTATAAACTTTTGCTGAGGTTTGAAACAAAAGAACAAATTAAAGAGTGCATGATAAAATGGGCTAAGAATTCTGGTTTGGACTAATGGGAGAGAATGTGGTGGAAAGAACTGAAATCCATATTGTGTTACAATTTAAGAGATAATTTTTACAAAACGATGTACTGTTGATATACTGTATGACATCAGAAAAAATAACTAGGATGTATAAAGATACTTCTTTATCAACATTGAAACTGGAAAACACCCTACCTTTTGAGAGGCCAGAGAAATGTGGATTCTTACATCAAATATTAATATGAACTCTGAATAATGGCAGTATGTTTTGGATTAGTATGTTTAGCATTTGGATATTTAATATATGAGAATGCTGTACGAAGAAATGCTACCTGTTGAAATTATACACTACTGTAATTAAAATACGGCTCTGCTTACTTCATGTATTTATTGCATAGCCACCCATCTCAACCAATGACTATTTTAGTGGCATCCATTCATTTTCCCCTCTATACTCAGCTGTACATCTCCACCCCAGACCACCCCAATGATGCCCTTGATGTGATGTCTCGCTGCCTGGAGGCCGTGTGGGTCTGGATGGGGAGGAACAGGCTCGGACTCAACCCTTCCAAGACCGAGTGGCTGTGGCTTCCAGCGTCCCGATATAGTTAGCTGGTGCCATCGCTGACTATTGGGGGTGAATCATTGCCCCCCACAGAGAGGGCTTGCAATCTGGGTGTCCTCCTGAATGCACGGCTGTCTTTAGAAGAGCATATGACGGCTGTGGCCAGGGGGGCCTTTTATCAGGTCCGCCTGATTCGCCAGTTGCAGCCCTTTCTGGATCGGGACGCCCTATGCACGGTCACTCACGCCCTTGTCACCTCCCGGTTGGACTACTGTAATGCTCTCTACATGGGGCTCCCCTTGAAGAGCACTCGGAGGCTCCAACTGGTCCAGAATGCAGCCGCGCAGGTGGTTATGGGCGCAACCCAATGTGCGCACGTGACACCCCTCCTGTGCGAGCTGCACTGGCTCCCAGTGGTCTTCCAGGTGCGATTCAAGGTGTTGGTCACCACCTTTAAAGCGCTCCATGGCATAGGACCCGGGTACCTTCGAGACCGCCTTCTGCCACCAATAGCCTCCCACTGGCCAGTTCGCTCCAACAGAGAGGGGCTCCTTAGGGTGCCATCAGCCAAGTTATGTCGGCTGGCGACACCCAGGGGGAGGGCCTTCTCTGTGGGAGCCCCAGCCCTGTGGAATGAACTGCCCCCGGAAATGCGTAAGATCTCTGACCTCCAGGTGTTTCGCTGTGCCCTTAAGACCCTGCTGTTCCGTCAGGCTGGGCTATCAACGTAATTTTAAATCGGGTGTTTTAAATTTGGGGGGTTTTAAACTGAGCCGAAATTATTTAAAAATTTTAAATTATTTTAATTGATGTTTTGTCTTGTGCTTTTAATAGGCTGTACACCGCCCTGAGTCCTTCAGGAGAAGGGCGGCATAGAAATAAAATAATAATAATAATAATAATAATAATAATAATAATAATGATGATGTTATTAAAGGTTATTTAGTGTTTTCCAGTCGTCACTAAAAAAATCACTAAATGCGTATCACCACTAGAAAATGAAGTTATAAAAATATTTGAGGAATCCCTGAAATGTCACTTCATATGAATTAGTAAATCATAATACCTGATAAGCCTCAGTGTGTGAGAAAAATAGGGGAAGAGGGAGAAGCTGGAAGCAATGTTGCAAGAAGAGGAGAAGAAATTATCTTTTCCCACAAATAAACAGGTTATTATATTTTATAAAATATGTGCAATGCAAAGAATATGTTGAAAAGAAAAGAAAAAAACACCTTTGCATCCCTGTGTAGCTCTAAAATGCTCCATTTTGGGGCTGAGGGCACAAGTATTTGCTCTAATTTAAAAACACGAAACCCTTATATTCAGGTCAGATCTTCATTCCTCCCAAGGGTGTGTAGTCCAGACATCAGACATTTTCATATCATCAATCATCTGAATGTTTTAATGAAGGGAAAGAGTGGGGGAGTCCAGTCCTTCCTGCTTCTTGTTTTGTTAAAAAAATCTGATTCTAGATTGAAGTTTGTTTCTCCCATGTTAAATTTTGAGCTTCCTTTGCCTGTTTCAGTTTTTCCTATTGCTCATCATCTGACATAGGCCAGAGGCATCTTGATGAACTTTCGGTATTTACAATATTTACCTAAAAAGAAGACAACTCTGAATTTAAAATGATCCCGCAAAAAAAAATAGACCGAAAAAAATTACAAATGTAAGTACACATCCCAATTCTCCCATTTTGCCAACCTCTGATTGCCAACTCCAGTTAAAACCAGTTATGGAGATTTGGAGGTTATCCTTTTTCATGTATGTATGTATGTATGTATGTATGTATGTATGTATGTATATATAATTGATAGAGGACAGGAAGGCCTGGAGGAAAGTTGTCCTTGGGGTTGCAATGGGTCAGACATGACTTCGCAACTAACAACAACAATGTATTTATGTAAGTATGTATGTAAATGTACAGTGTGTGTGTGTGTGTGTGTGTGTGTGTGTGTGTGTGTGTGTTTGGATGGATAGATTTACCTTAACTGAATCATTGCTCATTAAAATGAATTGCCTGTAAAAGTATCCTGTTTACAAATCTGGCTGATCCCTGTCTGCATATACCAATCATTCTCTCAATTAAACAATTCCCAATTGTCAGTCGCGGAAAAACAAATAAATGCATCTCTTCCCACTGCTTTCTTTTGGTGTGAACAGTGAAAACATGCTACACATAGAAACAGAAATGAATGAAAAAAAGAGGAGTGGGCACAAAATTAAATGAAGATGAACTGAGCTGACCACACAAGGAAAGAATGTACGAGTCAGATAGGACCTCCTCGTTGAGGTATTAAAAATGCTGAGCAGGCAGGAAGCCCTCTCAAACAATCTAAGTTAACATTCAAAAGCATCCATGCTTTTTAACAAGGAGGTCCTATCAGACTGGTGCTACTTCTTCATTCTTTTGTTTTCAACAGGTTCTTCTATCTTAACAGGAAATGTAAAATGTTCTTCTTCTGCACCATTTACAGTGATTTATATGACGATATCTTACTAGTAATTAGCATGATTATTTAACAGCACTTGTAGTGGAATAATTTTGGAGAATAAAGGGGCAATGTAATATTTCTTATTAGAACATGCTTTCTTGGGTTATTAGGCAAAGCATTAAGCTCTCAATATTGTCCAGATTATATGCAAGACTAATGCTACATAAGAAATATTACTTACCCTGGTTTCATAAAAACCCTGCCAAAATGAATCTGGGCATGAAGATCAATATCCAGCACCTGTTTAAGATAGTCCTATTTGGAAAGAAAGAACCAAAAAGGGATTCTAAGGTATTAATTAAGATATTTGTAAGATGAACCATCATCCAGTCCTAGAAAGCTAAGAAGGCATAGATCAAACAAATTATTTGTTTCAAGAATAGGCAACCAGAATTTTCAGGCTAGGATAATGCACTTGTAAATCCAAATTTCAAACCATCTATGCAGAAGATCACATCAAACATATAATAAATGCTGTTTTCCCTACAGTTTGGGAGAGGGCAAAGTATCAGAAAGTTTTTTTTTTAATTAAAATAAAAACCCAACCTCACCAACTTCGCAATTTTGATTCTCATTCCACCCAAGACTTCTTTCAACACTACCAACAGATTATTCAAATCCTTGCAAATCTTGGCAAAAAGAGGTTGCACACACCTTATTGAATTTTTATATAATTTCCTCCTCAAATGGTGTTAAATGATGTCAATATAAATATCTCTATATAGCAACATAATAAAACTGGTAACAACATGAAAGGGCATCACAAAAGTGTAATTTTGCATAGATGGTAGAATGCTATTGTTCCTTTATGAAGAGGAGTATTAACTGCTCAGATGTTTCAGAACTGATTAGTATATCTGAATCTTTTTTATTTTTGAAGTTTATCCAACATGCTGTTCCTCTAACAACGAATGGCAGGTAACATCACCATCCAGAGTATTTAGACTTTGCACAGATGTTGATAGTGTTTGAAGTGGGAAAGACTGCTTTGAATTTGGCATTAGCAGCACTCTGTACGTTCCAGCCACATCTTTCCCAGAGCTAGATACATCCATGGGCTCAGAAAAGTTTGCATTTGAGATAAGGAGATGGCAATAAGCTGTCCTATAAGGAGCAATCAATGAGAAGACAAAGGGTACCCGTGCTGAGTCTGAATACTGGGCAGTGCTACAAGATTGCTGTCTTTTTGATGACCTTAATATCAGGTCCTTAAGTTCCATTTTGGTGCCTGAAGATTTCCCTTTGCTATTACTTATTTATTAAAGAGTTTTCATCCCATTACTTTATTTTAAACGTAAACTATCTGCTTTGATCCAATACTGTACCTTTTCTCCCATTGACACACCCCCTGATGTGATGATGACATCAGCACGGCTGATTCCTTCATTCAAGGCATTAAGTAAATCATCTGGGCTGTAGGATGACAATATGAAAATAGATTAACGCTAATGTATGTGTAGATTTTTATGTACTTCAAAGGAAGAGGTACAAAATGTTACAACTTTTATTTTCATCAGTAGGAAGAATATAAATTTCAAGAACAAGACAACTGAGAATCATAATAGGAGGCACAGCATTTTGTATGTTTACTGGGAATATTAATTGAATGCAGGAAAGATTTCACCGGCTTGCAATAAACTATTTTAGGCTGACTCTCAAAAGGGAAATATAGCCACTTCAAGGTTACACTACTATAAATTAGATTGATGGGATATAGCAGAAAGTTAAGCAGCAGTCAGAAAAGAAAGAAAAGAAGAAATAATATTTTTTTAGAAATAAAAAATTGGTCTTCAAAAATCTCAGAATTCATATAGAGCCCATGAAATGAGGTAAATTCATGATATTTGTGGCTTCTCATTCCGACTCCAGAGCTGTTACTAGACACAAGTATTCTGCTCAGAATGAATTATTCATGAGGTTCTTCTTATTTATGGCTACAGATAGGTCTTATCAGCACTTGACAAGATCCAATCCACAGCAAAGAGCCTGCTGCTGATCTATTAAATCTCATAGCCCTATTTCTTCTCACTTGTTACTCTTAAATTATTACTCTTAAACTTAGTATATAAATTTAACTCCCTGTAATAGGCGCAATTGTATTGTATTGTATTGTATTGTATTGTTTATATTTATATACCGCCCTTCTCCCGAAGGACTCGGGGCGGTGAACAGCCAACAGATAAAACACAAGAAATACAAAATTTAAAAACAGTATTAAAATCTGATTAAATTAATTTGGCCCACAATTAAAAGCACCCCTGTATTAAAACCCATAATTAAACAGTTTAAATATTAAAACAATTTAAAAGAGTTTTAAAAAGTTAGGCCAGCCCGGCTTGTTGGAATAAAAACGTTTTTAGGGCATGACGAAAGGTGTGTAGATCCGGGATCCGCTGTAACTCCGGGGGCAGCTCATTCCAGAAGTAGGTGCCCCCACAGAGAAGGCTCTCCCCCTGGGGGCTGCCAGTCGGCATTGTTTGGCCAACGGCACCCTGAGGAGCCTCTCTCTGTGGGAGCGTACTGGTCGGTGGGAGGCTATTGGTGGCAGAAGGCAGTCTTGTAAATATACCTTAAGAACTGTTTTGGTTATAATACATACTACTGCATCTAATTAACACTAGGTCCTGCATTATGGAGGCCCCCCTTTAGGCAGACAAATTTGTATTTTCAGTCTTATGCACTGCATAACTGCCTTTTTCCTGCCATAACTGCCACCCATAGTCTTTTCATTATGAGATGGATGGCAAATTAATTAATTAAATAAAAATAAATACATTCATTAGAAGTTTTATTCTTGCCATGTTAGTGTAAAAGCAACAAAGAAAATGAAAAAAAAATCTGTTAATTCTGGTAAAAAAATATGCTGAGATTCCACAATTTAACATTTTAATTTTTATCATAGCACCACCGGGACTACTGGATTAAAATGGGATTTGCTTTTGCTGTTCTGATAATTAAACACATTTCCTTGCATATAAGCACAATTCGATACAAAGAAAATAACATTTTCTTTTAATGTTATGGGCATTAAATAAATGAGCCCATTTAATCATTTAGATTAAATCCATGTGAACCTTTTTTTAATAAAAATTCTGTGATAAGTGTCTCCTTCCATTAAAAAAATTCAGGAACTAATGCTGACCTTATTTGCCACTGCCCCATCATAAGCAGTCCTCTGGGTGGTCATTTGTCCTTCCTCCTGAATTACTGAAACCTGGATGCCAAGATCCAGATCAATAGTCTCCAATGACCTTTTCTTCATTCCATACATAATGTCAGGCTTCTTCTATCAGCCAGGACTGAAACTAGTTTATTACAAGAAACAACTGTCTCAGAGATCTGATTAATAAGATTTATTAAGAAGACCATAGTAATAGCTCAGCCATTGCTCTCAGGCATTGCTCTGCTTCTACTTCTCTAAGATTCCTTTTTAGGCCGAAAGAAGCTTCACTACTATCTCAGAGTATAACTTCAGTATTTATTGGATTTTATTTTGCTTTTGCTTTTCTTCAGGCTGCTCTCAGCTGTTTCTGCTTCTCTTTATTTGGTCCCCTGACTACCAGCTAATGCTCTTTGCTGTCATCTTCTCAGACTTGTGTTTTCTTTCTTCCTTCAGATAAAATTATAGTCTCCAGACACCCATCTCAGTTTCTGCAATACCTCCCAAACATGCCGACTTTATATGGATAAGATTTCGACAATTCTGGTGATAATAACCTGAAAAGTTAAGTATTTTGTCATATAAGTTAGTACCTGACAACTAGAGAATCTTCTGATTAGATTTTAAAAAATGTGAAGGAAGGAGAGAAAGAGACTTTATTTCAAGCATCTTCCTGGAAAGTCCTACCCAAAGACTGGGGCATTCCAGAATGTGGTGCACATGTGGCAATCTGAGTTACAAGGGAAAGGACTGCATACTGCAGCTTTGTCAAAAAAATCACATATAATGCTAGCTTTTTCTTTCTTTCATCACTGTCCCATCACATTTACTTCCGAGTACGAAAAATCAGTAGAAAGTTGTGAATCTAAATGGGAAAGTCTGCTAGTACAAACTTTAACCTTACAGATATTGTTGCAAATGTTGCATGGTGTTCAGCTTACATTCCTTTTATCATCCTTTAACCAGAATAAACCATACTGATGAAGAACCAACTCAAAAAGTCACCTTAGAAATGTACTGAATTTCCAAAGAAGCAACATTAGTGATTTTCCGCATAGCACAAAGCGAATAAAAGATTGCTAATACAGATTGACATTTAATCCTTCTGTGGCTCAATTCTTCATTTAAGTAGTGCCATTTTAAAGTAGTGCCAGAAAAAAATATTTTATAAGAAATATTACTTCTTATATTATGTACTATTTATAAAACAGATTTATAAGACCAAACTGTGATACCTCTAGACAGACTATATCTGAATCAACAGTGATCTCATCACACCTAATCAAAGAGACATCATGTTTATTTAATTATTCTATTGTTCCTTCCCTTAATTTGTAAATAAGACTATCAAGCAACAGATAGGGAATTATAAATCAGCAGTATTATGAACAAGCAATATAGCTCAAAACAAACAACGAACTCTGAGACAATGATACACCACCAGAATTAGGCTAGAGAAGCTGGTTGTTATTTTCAGGTATCCAGAAGGCTGCAAAAGCAGAAAAGCAAGCAATCTTGTTCTCTACAGTTTCTAGCCTTCTCCTGTGAAGCATAAGATAACATGCAGTGTGCTGTACATGGGGCTACCCTTGAAATGTATTCAGAAGCTTCAGCTGGTGCAAAATGAGGCTGCACAAACTATATTAGGATGCCTAGAGAAGGGCACATGTGACATCTCTACTCCATGAATGCCATTGTGCCAGTTTGTTTCTGGATCTAATTCAAGGTGTTGGTTGTAGCTTATAAAGCTCTACATGGCATGGGGCCAAGCTAACTACAGAACCAGCTTTGTCTCGTTACATTAGCCTGTCACATCTGGTCAGGCAGGGAAGGTATGTTGCAGATCTTGTCAATTAAACAACTCCAACTATTCTGACAGCCTTTTTGCCCCTGTCCTGTGGAATATTCTCTCTCTGGAGGAGAGGCAAATGCCCCCACTGTCCTGACCTTCTAAAGAGGAGTTAAAACAAAGCTCTGAAGCCTCATGTAAGGAGCCCAAAAGGAATAAAGCTATGGGACTAGTTGGTGTCCTGAAAGCTCCTCCTTCACCTTTTTCACAGGATTGAATTATTATTCTTATCTCCTTCCAAAATTTTAATTCTAACATTCTAACATTTATATACTGTTTTTGTATTTCAATATTTAATTGTACACTGCCTAGAGTCTTTTAGAAGAGATGGGTAATTCAAAAATGTGAAAAACAAACAAGCACACACACAAAAAATAGGAATCCAATCTGGGTCGGTCACTAGGACCAGAGGTTTTGTCTTCTGAGCTTTCAGACTTATCTTGGAACCCATATTCAGGGAACTTCTTTCTAGCAGAAGTTCACTTTCATTTGTGAAATAAAATTTAAGTATCAGCTAAAAACTTCCTCTGTGTGACAAGTGGATGTCAGGGGACAAAGTGTTAGCTTGGCCTTTTCTCTGAACTTTAAGTTTCCAGCATGACCATTCAGTCTCAAACAGATACATTACATGTTTAACAAATCAAGTAAGTCTAGTGAACACAAGTCTTAATTCAATAAAACAAAGTAGAGCAGAGTTTTACCTGACCTTCATTTAAAATCTCTCTTGGTTAGATTACTTATTTCTGCTGATGTGCTTAATCCCATATGAAAAATTTTCAGTAACTTGCTTATTAAATCTGGCAATCACCCATATTATTAAACCAGTGATTATATCACTAGTTTAAAAGACATAGCTATTATGAAACAATACGGCATGAGAGGATATGGGCATTGGGAACAGTTCCAATTTATTTCTCTATAGATCATTAACAAATTCCACAGATCACTCCTACAATATCTTCTTGCCTTAAACTTTTTTCTTCAGTTGATTTGGTCAACTGATGAAATTTGTTATCATGTTTGATATTAACATTTCAAAAATACAATTCTCACTAAATGAAGAGTCAATTATCAAAAAGGATCTTTGGAAACTCTGTCTCCAACTGTAACAACAGAGTGCTATAATGCCCCCAACCCTTTCTGGCTCTGTGGACTGGCAGTGATGGCAGCTGGGGATGTTTTTGGGTGCATGGCTACTGCTTACACAAATGGAGCTTCGCTTGTGTGCTCACCTGCCGCTTGTGCGGCCTGGTTTCCAACAGGTTGCAGCCTGGTACTGGGACATGGACCGGGAATTGGGGACCTCTGCTATAATGAATTGTTTTACAATAATGGTATCATGACATTATACAAAACATACCCAGAAAAGAAGGAAAGTAATAGAAATCTGTAATCTATCTGAAAGTGAACAAAACAAAACAAAACTAATTCAAAAACAACCCCGAAGCTGTGGTTTCAAAAAAGTTATCTAGGCATGAAAGCATTCTTCCTGCTTATACATTTCTGCTGAAATTTATGTAAAGTTAGTGTGATATTGTAGTTTTGCAGTCAGGCACTTATTGTACAGCTGTCATAAGTAAGCTCTGAGCTCTGTGGTGTGGAGGCAAGATTTTATATAAGTAGGAAAAAAACCTGATCCTGTTCTTGATAGAGATTTAAAGAACTAGAAAGATCAGATTTACTGATCAAATTGCATATGTAACCGGCTAGGGAATCTTGAGTTCTAGCACCAAGAGACAGAGTGAATCAAGATTATGAGTAAGTGGGTTGCCCATAAGCCCACAAAAACTTCAGTGTTGCAAACTGCAAAGCAGATGTATGGGACTTGAACTGTACTTCAGCTTAGCCAACAGAGAAAGAGACAGAGGCAGAATGCAATAAACTACAGACTTGATTTACTGCTTTGAAAACAATCTGGCTTCTGCATATAACAGATTACCCCTTCCTTTTTATAATCAAGAAGATGAGAAATGAATAATGCAATATTCTTTCAGAGAAAATGCTGATAGTGTCTTAAACAAGTCTGATGAATGCAGTGAAAAAGAGAAGTGGTGGAGTTGAATTTATGCCCTGCTGCATCCAGTTTCCATCCCTACTTGTTCACCCAAACTGTGCAGATTTGATTCCCAGATTTATGCTGAGGAGTGTCAATTAATAGTAAATAAGGAGCCCTCTTGTTTTAGTTTACATTTTTTATCCTTTCAACTATAAATAAACCCTACTAAATTCAGTGGTTTCCATGCCTTAATATGTATTCACTAGTTTTAGACATATAAACTGGAATGATGGCATATGGCTATAATTCCTAGCACGTATTTTTATATCTTGTATTGGGAGACAACCCCACAGCACTGTGTGATTCTTAATCTAATTTTAATATTAATGTTTTTGTTTGCTTGCTTAGAAAATATCTGATTTCAAACTTACATCTGACTTTAAATAAACTAGACAGTGGACAAACATTTAGCAGAACTATTTAATTCAGGAATGTCAAACTGGATTTCTTCGAGGGCCGGATCAGCATTGTAGTTGTCCTCTGCGACCCGGCGGGGGGTGGGGAGAAACGGGACAGACAGCAGATGGGACAGATGCCTCCTGCAGCACCCTCCCACCCAACACAGGGGGCAGGGGGCCACATGTGCCCCGGGTGCCCCATTTTTGCTATCAGAGGCACAGTCCTTTGCTATTTCCAGGCTGGCCCCACAGGCCAGATCTAAGCACCCTGCAGGCTGAATCCGGCTCATGGGCCTTTAGTTTGACACTCCTGATTTAATTGATTAAAATCATATGAATTACAGTCAACTTACAACAATTCATTTAGTGACCATTCAAAGTTACAATGCCACTGAAAAAAGTGACTTATGACCATTTTCACACTTACGACCAGCATCCACATGGTCATATACTCAAAATTCAGACACTTGGCAACTGGCAAAACTTGGCAAAAATAACAGCTAAATAAACTTTGGTCCAAGAGGTAAAAGGTGGCACAATTTAACGTTATATAAAAATAATATTGTGGTAGAAAAAGAAAAGAGTTATTTTGCACATACTTATCTCCTACAATCCCCAGGTTGATTGTCGGATATCCATGCTCTTGAATTGTTGCTAAAAGAGTTGAACGATTACTATCTCTAATCTTTCCTGGTAACAAGTCATCTTCAGGATTCAATAGCTATAAAAAACAGTAATGTGTGAATGGGTCAAAATAACTAATTAGGAATAGATTATAAATTAATTGAACCGTGAAACCACCTTTCTTACATACAATAATCTTAAGACTGTGAACAGGTACTCACTTATAATATCTGTGTGCATCACTACTGTGAAAAAACAATTTCTTGAAGATTTGTAAGTCTAAATTCAAGCACTTTCCCAGATATTAAAAGAAGTTGCTAATATCTTCTTTGAAGTTGTTGAGAAGGAGAAATATGTAGATGAAATTTTATTAGCAACATTTTACATGGTTGGAATGCATATAGCCTTGCATGATGCTTTCCCAAATTAAAAATGTCCCTCTTATCTCAGTTATTCTTTTGCTCCTTCTCTTTCGCATCCTCTTCATCCATTCTTCCTTTAATGTCCTACTGGGATTTTATCTTTGAAAGTATGCACATAGCTTCAGTGACGATGTTACCTAATTTGGGTAATGAAACATCTGCAAGCAAACAACCAAGCTCAGAGAGCACCAAGGACCCCTGATTTCAACCCTGAGCTACAAATATATAATCTATAGGTATGTTTATCAGTAACACGATTTTGCTGATAGAAAGTCATTTTGTATCTTTTTACACATTGTAGGCCCACAAAGCTGTCTGGTGTGGGTTAAAGGACCTTTTGGAACAGATTTGTAAAGGGCATGATGGAGAGAAAATTCTACCACAGGGTATAAAATCCATTTATGCAACATTAAATAAAAGTCATTCAGATTTTGTACTGCTTAACTGTTTGATGGACTGAATTCCATCTCTGGCCAGTATCACTGCAATTTCTGTTTCTCAATTCATAATCCACACAAATTTTGAGTTTTTTAACTTTTGAGATTCATACAGTGATACATAAAAATTTGTAATCCTTTTTGAATTTTCAATATTTCAGCATAAATATTACCTAAACCTGTCTTCCATAGAAGTTCTACAACTACCCAATTAAATAAATGTATAAAAACACTATACTTGTTCATTTATTTATGGATGAAAATGATCCAAACCTAATATTTGTGTGGGACAAAAGTATGTGAACTTTTGCTTTCTGTAATTGTTTTCCCCTCCCCTCTCCTTGGGCACCAGTAATTGCAACAAAATGCTTCCTCCAACTGTTGATCAGTCTTGTACATGGGCTTGGAGGAATTTTAGCCCATTCCTACTTTCACAATAATTCAACTTGGGGATGTTGGTGGCATTCCTCTCATGATGTGATAACTTCAGGCAGTTCCACAACTTTTTCAGAGGTTTAAGGTCAAGACTTTAACTTGGCCATTCCAAAACATTAACTTTCTTCTGCTTTAGCAATTCATTAGTCATATTACTTGTGAATTTTGGGTCTTTGTCCTGATGCATGATTCACTTTTTCTTGAGCTTCAGTGCACAGACAGATATCTTGATATTTTCCTGTAGAGTTGCTAACATGATTCAGAATTCATAGTTCCATTAGTGGAGGTAAGCTGTCCTGGTCCACAGGCAAATGGCAATACTGCTACCATTATGTTTTACAAACTCTTTGGAACTAATTTTTTAACCTCTTTCAGCCTTTATTATTAGAGGTCCTCTGAAATTTCATTTACTCAAGCACGACATACTTCCAGATACCTGTGTTATAAAGATAAGACTTTGATAGTGAATATCCAGAATTCTGTTCTTTAAATAAGGCAGGATATTCAACCAAACACCTAAGAATCATTCCACTTATGGAAAAAAATGACTTTTACTTCCTCTTCAAATGAACGGGTAATATACTTTAACATTCACATACTTTTTGTATCTTTAGATCATTTTCCTCCATAAATAAACTAAAAGTAAAGTACTTTTGACTCATTTCTTGGGTTCTCTTTATCTAGTTCTAAGACTTGTAAGGAAAACAGATTAATTTTAGGTCATATTTATGCTGGAATATTGAAAATTCAAAAGGGTTCACAAACTTTAAACTCCACTATACATACTGTATAATGTAAATATACTTTCTACTGTTCTTTATGAAACCAGATATTTCAAAGCACTATATTAAATCTTTAAAATGTTTATTTTACCAATACAGGCTGCAAAATCTATAATCAAAGAGATTTTAAAACTATAATAAAAACAGAACTATAGTACCATTCTTTATGAAGATTTCTTCCATGCTTTTTTGACAATTTATAAATGTTAGATATTTTCTTACTTCATTCCCTGTAGACATTACAGCAACTACTGGAAACTTGTTAACTTCAACTTCGGTTACTCCAACAGTTGCTAGTAGACCTATTTCTGATGGGCCCATATGGGTTCCCTTGGCCAGTACACATTCACCTCTTTTAATGTCGTGTCCTATAGGTCTGAATATGTCCCCAAAACAATAAGAGAGGAATTGTTACTAAGAAAAAGAACACCTCCTTTATAACATTTCAAAAGGTATTAATATTATAGGTATTGAATAGTTATTTTTCATTTTAAAATGTAAAGATAAATAATTCATTAACCTGATATCTTGACCCGGTCGAGCCTGCACCAGAATGCGTACCTCGAGTTCTTCAGTGCCCTGTATTTATGGAAATAATAGAGATTTCAGTTTACATCACAGTAAGGTATGAACACAGCAGATTTGTTCATGTGGGCTAGAAATTTAAATCTGTTAAAGGCAATGACTAGCTTTCCATAAAACAGTAAACCATAATATGGTTAAGTTCTTTCTGGCTTAAAGTGTTATACTGAGTCCATTATGATATATTGATCAAATACTGATTAAAATCCCAACTCAGTGTTATTTGTGAATCAATATTATTCACAAATATGGAGATTCATATATATATTCATATATATATATATATATATATATATATATATATATATAGAGAGAGAGAGAGAGAGAGAGAGAGAGAGAGAGAGAGAGAGAGATATTCAACAACCTTAAATTAAATTAATAAGTACATTAATCTTAATACATTTCTCTATTTCTCTATTTATAAATCTCATAGTAAAGATAGTTTACAGGAGTTAAAAGCACAAGAGTATTTCTCAAACCTGTTTAATAGACTTTATACTGTACTTTTTCTGTATACCTATCAAGCATAAGAAGAAGACTGCAAATTTCATTTCTAATATTTCTCTGAGTGCATCAATCAGTCTTTTCATTCCTCCTTCAAACCAATCAAGGCACCACCAAAATAGATTCTATATTCAATGGAGTCTTCTAGGCAGATGTACATTTTTTGTGGGAACAAAATATTCCAAATGTGATCCAATGTTCCAAATTTGAAATAAAGCACATGTGATTTGAGAGTTTTATTTCATGCTCTTTTGTTCAATGCTCAGAACAAAATGTAACCAGCATGAACAGCATTATTTGGGCATTGTGATTGGACCTTTCTGGTGCTTGAACTTTTCTTTATTTTCTAGTTTTCTGTGTTGTACTATTATATTTATTCTGTTAATGCTTTATACTGATTGGAATACGGTAGGAACAATTAGCAGGCACACAGCTCAGAGCTGAAGAGCCATTGTTGACTCAGTTTTATTGCCTCATTCTGCCAGTTAAAAAACTTAGTTCCTATAGGGAAGTCAGAACTTTTTTTTTTTTAAATTTGATTTATATGCCGCCCTTCTCCGGAGACTCAGGGCAGCTTACAATGCGCTAAGCAATAGTCTTCATACTTTTGTATATTTATACAAAGTCATCTTTATTGCCCCCACAAACTGGGTCCTCAATTTACCTACCTTAGAAAGGATGGAAGGCTGAGTCAACCTTGAGCCTTGGTGAGATTCGAACCTGCAATACTTGCAGGCAGCTGATGTTAATAACAGGGCTTTAGACCACTGTACTATCCAAGGCTCTTTTGAACTTATGTAGGGGGTTGGTCTTCTGCTGCCATTTACAGAAAAGTTGCTCGTAACAGAAAGTAGGTAAATAAAACTAACACTAGGTAGCTAAATGTAAAGGTGTCTGGCTATATTTAATACAGTTACACATACATAGTGCTAATGCTGCTGATGTTTTAGATTATAAATATATAAAGACAAAGTAATACGTTGATGTTTTGGCTTGAGTTTTGATGGGTATGTGCTTTATGTTCTGTTGCTATTAGAATTTAGGGTGCGTTTAAATGCAGATTTCGATTATTTGTAGAACTTGAACAGTACAGGGGATTATTTTACTATTGGAATGTAATTATTTCATACAAAGGTAAGAGAGCAACTTATTTTTTTTGTAGCCACAAAACCCAAGCAGCCAAATAAGACTAGCAAAGAGCAATAAAGTAATTGCTGTTCACTGGGCCTATGTCTATAAACAGGATGACTATAAGGACACAATTCTAGTATTTGGGTTTGCCTGCTAAATAGATAGGGTGAAGTCCATCATAAGTGCTAATTACCACTGAATTCACAAAAACTCTCAAGATGATTATTTTTAATTTATTAAGAAATCATTAAAAATCCCTCTCCTTTAATGCTTTTCAAACAATTTTAAACACTGTTACCTTGTTCAAATATTCTGTAGGTTTGATGGGAGTCAGCATGAGCTGCCACCCCATCATTTCTTGTGTGTTGGGGGGGACATAAGGGAAGAGAAGAATCTCTTCTTTAGCTTTTATCTAAGACCAATTCCAGTGTAGGGGAGTAGCACTTGTTTCTGAATTCCCATTGTTTTCTATGGCTGGAATTTAATCTGTTTTAAGATTTGTTCTGTTAAAATACAGCCAACTGAAAATATTCTGAGGGAAGTGGGATTTTTCCCCCTTTATCTCAAAAATTAACTTTGTGCATATTTATTTATTAATGATTATTTATATAAGGTTTCTTCTCATATGTATGCAGCTCCTTCTCATATATGGTCTACAACTGGGGTGTCAAACTGGATTTTTTTCAAGGGCCAGATCATTGTAGTTCTCTGTGGGCCAGCCAGGGGAGAGACAGGATGGACGCCTCCTGCAGCACCCTGCTGGCCAAAACGGGGTGTGGGGGCATGCATGTAGCCCCCCTGTGCCCCATTTTGGCTGGCAGAGTGCTGCAGGAAGTTGGCCAGGCTGAAAACATTTTGGCTACCAGAGGCATCGCAGGCTGGTCCTTTGCTATTTCCAGGCCAGCTCTGCAGGCCAGATTTAAGCACCCCGAGGGCTGCATCCAGGCGGTGTACCTTGCGTTTGACACCCCTGGTCTACAGTCTCTAGACTGTATAACTGCTGACACTGTTCCTTGTTTCAAATGTACGGATGCAAGTTTGTATCTATGTCATGGGGTTACAGACTGATGGATGATTCCTTGGAGATGCCCTACTGCAGATACAGCAAGAAAGAATGTTTTGGTATCACTCACGTCATCAGATTCCCTGATAAGTTCTGTGTCTTCCACTTGCACCACAGCATCAGCACCACAGGGTATTGGAGCACCAGTTGTAACTCGCATTACTTGACCAGGCATTACAGTTTGAGTTGGCTAAAAAAATACCAAAAAATGTCAATTTATTTTTAAAATGCTAGAATCATAAAATATATGAAACATATTTTAATATTTTGGATTAGAGATATTTTCTTCATTAGTTTAGTAGGACAACAACAAAAACTATAATAAAATTGCATTACCCTTTGCAGTTTAATTCAGGATGATAATGAATAAATAAATAAATATAGTACCCTGAATTATGAGACTATGTGTCAGGGTTCCAAGTAAACACCCCCAACAAAAAAAGACTCCGAGGCTTGAAGTTCCTCAAAGTTCCATTTTATTAGAGATGTTATATTGGCACATCTGGAAAAACCCAAATCTGAAAGTTTCCAGGTTTTCCCCACCCAAATGTAAGTCCAAGTCCCTGCCCAGCACCCACAAATTCATCACATGGTCCAATCAAAGCACCATCCCAACTGGAGATGCCTCCCAGCCACATCCCTTCAAGTGCAGGACATGATGTCCTTGATGCTCTGAGAAAGGAATGGAATCCCCCCTCCCAGTTTAATCCCCCCTCCCAGTTTCCCACAGCAGTAAACGTGGCAGGCCTGCAAAAGATGGCTTCCAGGCCTGATAATAAGGTTGTAACAAGGGACTTTTTTGAAGGAGGAACTGAGAGAAGAAGTTTCTTTTGAGTCCAGCACTTTATTTCCGGGAAACACATATACAAAGCCTTGTTAATTTATTCTGCTCCTCTATTTCATCTTTTTTTTTAAATTGACTGCAGTAGCAGCTTTCAAATACAGTGCATAGAAAATAAACTTCAACCCCCTTTTATCTCCTAAAAATTTATCTCTGAATGATCAAGAACTGCCTAACAGTTGTCTCACAACAGTTCCAGTTTCTTGATCTCAGACCCAATTCCCTGTGAATGGCTCTTCATTGGTCCTGTCCTCTGGTTGCTGTTACTGATGACCAGATCAGTGTGTAATAGCCCTTCCCCTATCTATAATTTGATTGTGGATGAGATGCCAACATGTCATTATTAGCAAGATCTGGATGTAATCTGTCCTTTTTGAAGCCTGCCAGATAAGTACCTGGTGGTGAGAGCCTGTTCATTAAGTTGATCTCTAAGGCTCAGTTGGGAATTGTTGCTGTTGCACCACCTCCTTGCTGCATAGCAACCTCCCTGTCTGAGTTCCATTTCTGGGTTGGCAGTGCAGTTTGGAGAAACATCATAGTTCTAGGACTTTAATCTACCTTCCCTAGGAATGGGCTCTGAGGTGCTTGGGAGTTCATGGGTTCCTTGACAGCCATGGGTCTATCCCAGATCATCCAGAGTTCTGACTCGAGACCGTGATCACACTTTAGATTTGGTCTTCCTCTCGGAGCAGTGGCAATGTGATCTGACATTGGGGATCCTCTCAGTGTTTCCTTTGCCTTGATTTCTTTTTTTTTCTTTTTTTAAAGTTTTTTTATTTTTATAAACAAACAAACATACAATACATAATCAATCAGTGTATCATCTGAGTGCATCTTTTGTGTCTTCTCCCTATTCCTCAATTATCTCACATATCTTAATATTTATCATTTCATTTATTATGCCATTTCTCCGACCTTTCTTTACACTATTACTCTCTCTATATCTCTTCTCCCACCAATAATAAAATTGCCCCCATATCTTAAAATATTCCAATTCCTCTCTTTCTTTAAGTGTCAAAGTCAACCCTTTGCCTTTATTTCTATGGGATTCTCTAATGCTACTATCCACTGGAAGAGAGGAGGACCCATTATATTGATTTGCTTGGCAACAATTTAAACTTGTTGGACGAGGTTCCTTATTTTGTTGTGTGATTTTATAATTGCTTTGTATTATTTAATTGCTTCATTTCTTTAACTTTTGGAATTTGTGTCAATGACTGTAATAAACATGCTAATTGCCTTTTTATTTCATGTACATAGGAACTTAGTTATAGGCAAATGATAAATAACTTTTCTATTACTACTATTACTAGATTTTATATACATGGAGAAATTATCACATTAAAATATGTAATTATAGAAATACAATAATTCATATAACCTTTGTGTTATTTACAATAGTCATTAGAATGGTTTCATGTTATTTTATGAGATTATTCTAGTTCATAATGAACAAAAAATAGAAAAAGGAAGCAAAATATATTGTACCTACTTGCTCACCAGCTTGGGATTCCCCAATGATGAAACGATCCCCTGGTCCATCAGCAGCTGAAAGTTAATATAGGATCATGATAATTACAGTTATCAATAAAATAAGCATTATCAGGGTCTTTATTTTTGCTAAGGCTATTTCTGACTTTATAATTCCTTCTCCCAAATATATTTTTGCATAACAATTTTGATTTGACCACTTTCCTAATATACAATGTAACTGTACAAGGTAAGTTACTACGTAACATACATTATACATTCTGCCTTATGTAAACACCTTCGTGCCACACCCTACTAACATTTCTTACAGAAATATTCCTTGGGTTTACTTTCTGGGAGCAAAATTGCACTTTTTACTTATGGCAAAAGGCAATGAATTATTTGTGTGTGCCATTTATGTTGAAATAAAATGTATACGTAAAAATCTTGTTAGGATATTATCATTTATGCCATATTCTTCTTGATATGTCCAGCCAATAAACTAGGAATGATCTGGGGTGAGGCTGCCATGGAACGGAGCATATGCTGAAAATTTGATTCTTGCTCATTCCTCCTCATACAGTACCTGAACCAGGGGTGAAAAGTAACATACTTTTCTCTGAATGAAATTATCCTGAAATCTTTAAAAAAATAACTATTACTACAATAATAGTTAAAATTCTTTAATGGGATGGATGGATATTTTCTTTTATAGCACTGAATTTTTTAAAAAAATAACTTTATTATAAATAAAAAACATATACATAAGCAAACTAACTGATTTGTAATATTACTTCCAATTTATATTGTGTAATGATAAATGAAGCTTACTTTTAAATACAGTATATACCCTTTAAGTATGAATGAATTTCATTAAGATAAGGACTAAAATGCTGTTGAGGCCTATTGGGCCTGCTTTTCCAGGCAACATACAGAAACCAGCAGTCTGCTATGATACTGAACTGGAGAAAAGCATCCTGTCATGTCAGATATATACTGATGGTCATTAACATTCACCTCTGACAGCGTAGCCATCTTTTACTGAAGCTGGAAAAGGTGGAAGGTTGTCTTTTGCATAAACATCTTGGGCAAGGACTCTGCCCATTCCATCTAATACATAAACACAGGTAAAAAAAGAGAGCATACATGAAATTCTGATAGCAAAAACTTTATTTTCAAAAAAACTCTTTCAAGTTTTATCAAAATTTATAAGGGAGCATTTAGAAATTTTTTCCAAAGTTTGCCAGCCAGTTTAAGGGAGATGCACGGAACTAAATGCAGAGTCCTAAAAATAATAACTTTAATAGAAATGAGTTCTGACTTCTCTACTTAAACATGCCCATATTTCTTTCAAGGAAATTTTGAATACTTCCCTTTTTAATTTTATTCTCAATAATCTGTGAAGAGGCATGGAGACATGCCAAAAAATTTTTTAAAAAAATAAAATATTGAAAAACCCATTCAGAAAGAAGAATGTTGGTTATTGTAGCTAGACTATGAGTAGAACAGTAATATAATGATGTAGATTTTTCGGTATGATGATATATTTGCAAAATGTTTTGATCTCAAAAAATCCTGATCTTGAGTCAGTTATTTCATAAATTCAAGACCAAAATATATCATGCATCCTGAGAACTACCATTCTGCTGAAAGATTCTGTCCACTTCCCTCCTGGAAGGCTTGAGCCTTCTCCCCGCCCAACTATGCAGGCCTACTTTTCCTTCCCTTTTTGTGCAGCTACTAAGAAATGCACTCAA
The DNA here is from genome assembly GCA_012654045.1 of Ptyas mucosa. Taxonomy (NCBI): domain Eukaryota; kingdom Metazoa; phylum Chordata; class Lepidosauria; order Squamata; family Colubridae; genus Ptyas; species Ptyas mucosa. Next base: position 35,323,344 of record WNWU01000001.1, on the reverse strand, counting down.
CCTAAGTGAAGTGCAGCTACTGGAGAAAGCTAGTAAATGTCATGTTTCTGAAGGCAGAAAGACCCTTACAATATTGTGAGGTCTGGAGCTTGTCTTGAGAAGTTTCTGAGACTCTTTCTAGCCTTTGAAAACATTGTGAAGGCTGGTGCTCATCTTGCAATGTTCTAAGGTTCTTTCTACCTTTCAAACTTTGCAAGCACCAGTGGTAGGTTGGGGAGCAAATGCCAGTGGTGGGGCAGGAGATGAAGACCAGCTGTGAAGTGCTCCAGTAGTGAATTGGAGAGAAGACCCAGATCTTCTAGGAGTGGTTGGGAGAGGGGAAAGCCCAAATTGTTCCCAGATAATGGTGGGTTGGGGAGAAGGCCTAATCCTTCTGGGTGTGGTGTGGAGGGGAAAAAAAAATCTGTGAACCAGTGTGTCTCCCAGGACCTCCCCAAGCCCTGGACAACCGGTATGGTCACTTAACCATCTGCATAGTTGCTTAATGACCAGAACAGGGGCACTGGTGTTCACCAGGAATCTAATGTTTCTATTGAAAGTCTTGAGGAAGCATATGTGCCAATGTCACCATTGCCTCTGCAGGCCTTCAAGGTCATGGAAAGTTCCTCAGGAAACACCTAAAGTCCCTGAGATGACATTCAATGTTTTCGGAGGAACTCCAAGTGTGGTGGATGGCTATTTCTGTATTTCTTTATCTTATTTAGAGTGTGCCAGTGCTTCTGGGTGGAGAAGTGGACAATGTAGCAAACATATAAATATGAGTGTCAAAGTGTGTTCTCCCTTACTAAGGGAGGCCCATCTTTATTTAACTGAATAAACGAATATGGTTTATCAAGGTAAATACCTGAACTCTGTCTTTCTTTATACCAAATCACACCTGAAACCGGCAAAACACTGGTACTGTGATTATTGAGTGAGGCACTCATATGGGCATTTCGTATAACAATTGCAATGATGTATGACCCAAATTGTGATCTCAGTTGTGGTTGTAAATTAAGGACTACTTATGCAGCCTTTCAAAATTGTTTGCTTACATTGATTTAGGCTGCTTTCTTGAGTTTAGGGGATGTGTGAGTCAGGGGTAGGTTCTACTTATCTTTACTACCGGTTCACAACGGGGCTCGTTTTGCTCACGCTCTTCTGCACATGCGCAGAAGCATTTTAATGACATCAGGGTCAGTGGGCAGGTCAGTGGCCTCCTGCCGGTTTTACTACTGGTTCTATAGAACCAGTGTGAACTGGGGCAGCCCACCACTGGTGTGAGTGGGATACAGTATCTGGTATATAGTTGTAATGTTATGTAAATTTATGTATGCAGTATCTGTACTGATAATCTGTATATGTAGAGTATTATTTCATTTTTTGGTAAATATTATTACACAGATTGTTGGGAAGCGATTTCCTATAACAAAATCATGGATGCCAAATAAATGTACAACTTACTCTCTTTTTTACTTGACATGCAGCAGGGAAAGAAACTGATGGTAAGTATGATTAATAACTATGTTTGTTATTGTGATTCTTCTTCAATCTGGATTTTTTTTCCTGTGAAAATACTATTACCACATACTTCTGCTAACAAAAGCAAATGTTTTAGCTAAAACTTTACCAAGCAGCAACTAGATAATACCGTGTTTCCCCCAAAATACAACCTACTCCGAAAGTAAGCCCTCCTCTGATTTTTCGGGGTGGGCCTAATATAAGCCCTACCCCAAAAAATAAGCTCTAGTGAAGTAGGTGGGCATGGCCAGCCCAGAAGGCAGCCCTTCCCTTTCCCAGTCACCTCGGCCCCTTAACCGTGGCCCATGGATCAGCTGAGTGAGTGAGCGAGTGAGCAAGCGAGTGAGCGAGAGAGAGAGAGAAGCGATGGAGGGGAGTAACAAAAATTGCAGGCAATGCTGTTTGAAAGGGTTCTATGCTGTTTCTCTCTCTCTCTCTCTCTCTCTCTCTCTCTCACACACACACACACACACACACACACACACACACACACACACACACAGACATTTGATGAGAAATGGCGGAGGGCAACTGGATAAGAGGACTGACCCTCCCCCTCCAGCTTGGTACCTGCTCAGGGCAACGCCCTGAGGCCCGGCCTCCGTGTGGGCGACCCCCGCCTGGCCAACGTGACAAAATGGCTCCCTCGCAATGCCTCCTCTCCCACATGAAGCAGCAGCTGTTGCAGGGTCCATCTGTGTGGCCATGGTGGGATTGGCATGGCTGGTTCTTGCCCGCAGAGTTGGCGGCCAGGATCAGGTCAGAGCTGCTGCCCGCTAAGATGAGCAGACCAGACTTGGTGAGCCGGAGGCACTGCACAGTAGCAACCCAGGAGGAGAAGAGCATGCCAGAGCCCAAACACTGAGCCTCGCCAGCCTCGGAAATCAGGGATCTTGCATACTGGCCATGTAAAGGCCGCCCAAATCCGTGGATTGTTTGCAACTCAAGCGAGCTGTACAACCGTCTGCCCCAAACCAAGTGGTGGGGAGGCTTCAGGATGATTCTGGGGACTGGCTGGCTGAGGATAGCACCCTTCCAGTGCTCACCACCCTGGCAAAGGTGAAGTGGAACCAGGCGGGGGCTGCACGGAGCTTCTCTGATGGCCTCCCCCCTCCTGGCCTTGTGGAAGCCTCAGAGCAGTGCCAGGAAGCTAGGGGTATCCCAGGATTGCAACACTGAAGACTCGGGATGGAGCCTTTTTGGCAATCGGCAGGAAATGGGGACAGGGATTTTCCTACCTCTCCTTCTTTTCTCAGTCTGTGCTGAGCTTAAGAAATGGAGGAGAGGCAGGAAAATCCCTCTCCCCATTTTCCTGCCGAGCCTTCAGCATTGCAATCCTGGGATACGCTGAAGATTTGGGGTGGAGACTTTTCGGCGATCGGCAGGAAAATGTGGAGGGGGATTTTCTTGCCTGTCCTCCTTTTCTCAAGTTCAGCACAAACTGAGAAAAGGAGGACAGGCAAGAAAATACCCCTCCCCATTTTTCTGCCAATCACTAAAATGGCTCCATCCTGACCCTTTAGCGTATCCCAGGATTGCAACACTGAAGGCTCGGCAGGAAAATGCTGTTTAGCAAAGACATGCAAGCTCAGCTCAGCTGATTTGCAGAGCACTTCAGGCCCCGAAAGGGGTAGCAGCTCTGCTGTTTAGAGAAGACATGCTGGCTTAGATCAGCAGAGCTGCCATCCGTTTCGGAGCCTGAACGCTCTCCGCAAGACAGCTGAGCTGAGCCTGCGTGCCTTTGCTAAACAGCTGATTTTGCTTTGCGGAGGTGTTTAGCGAAGACCTGCAGGCTCAGCTCAGCTATTTTGCAGAGGATGTTCAGGCTCTGAAAGCGGCACAGATCAGCTGTTTAGCAGAGGACATGGATGCGCTAAGTGGGAGGGGCAGCTTGCTGCCCCCACCCTTCCCAGTATGGAAAAAATTGGGGGGAAATATAAGACCTCCCCAAAACTAAGACCTGATGCCTTTTTTGGTGGTCCAAAAAATATAAGACCCGGTCTTATTTTCAGGGAAACATGGTATATGTAGCTCACTTCTCATAATACAAATAAATTACTGCTGCCTCTGTTGTTCTTCAGGTTATAAAACATTCTTTGTTCCAGATTTTAGTTTTTATTTCCCTGAGCCATTTTTCTGCCAGAATTAAAATCTAAAGTAAACTACATTTTTGCTATTAATTTATTAGGTAAATTCCAGGCATTTTACAAGCCATTACCTCTTGGATTCAGTCTTTTATAAGTAGTAGAAAGATATCCAGCCCAAGAGAACTGTTGCTGTAAACATTCTAAAAAGTTATGCATAAGAATATAAGAACTATGGCTATGCAAATTCTTTCAAATAGTTAATTTGCAATATATAAGATTAAATATGAAATACTTTTCTCCAAATCATTAAAGCAGCTATATCTTTTTCTAGATGCATGCAGCTGCTTTGTAAGCTACTCCTGGCTGTTTCAACAAAGAGGGCCGTGCCTGCAGATGGATATTGAGTAGACAAGCAGAAACAATTGACATTACAGCTGTGCAGGTCTAGAAAAAAACATGGCTGCTTTAATGTTTGAGAAAGAGGTACTTTGTATGCATTTCTGTGCATTGTGAAGCACACCTTTCCAAGTATTTGCTCAGTCCTAATAAAGATAACGTAAACGAAACTTAAACAGTTCTCCCTTTATTCTTCTTCTGGATGCCAGAACTGATACTAAATACCTCGATAATTGATTATTTCTGTTCCAAGCACTGGAGTCATCTCCAGAACTGTAATGAAGGCTTTGTCCATAGATGTTAATGGAAATGGAGACATACGATGTCTTCTTGCTACTTTTGTAATGTCTACGGCACTGTGACCTGCAAAGGAGCATTAGTTATAATTAATTTTTAATAAATAACACAATTAATATCTTCCTGGAAAGACTGATAAACTGTAGATACAGGTAGTCCTCGATTTACAACTGTTTGAACTTATGATGGTCTCAGAAAAAGTGATTTACTACTTGTACCTGTACTTATGACTGTCACAATCCCACTATAGTCACGTGATTGCTATTCGGGCCTTGGCAACCAGCTTCAATTTACACTGGTTGCATGTACTGAGGTCACCTGATCATGATATGTGACCTTTTTGCTGATTTCATTTACATCATTTTCCTTATCTATATAATACTTTGTATCAAACCAATATTTTATAACCTTTGGGGAATGAAAACACTGTTCAGTGTAAGACATTAAAAATATTCTATCTCAAGAACAAATTTGTTCCATCCAATTTATTATTTACATACACAAAGTTCAATTACCCAGTTTACTTGGTTATTTCTGCCTCTAGGTGAGATGAGCGGTATATAAATTTAATAAATAAATAAATTAAATAGTCTTGTTAATTTGAGACTCTTTGAGGAACAATATCTCACATTTTTCTACAAATAAAACCATTTTCTTATTACTTGATATTTCTGAGAATTATGGCCAAAAGAAAGGAGCATTTTTTCCCTCTATACAGTAGTCCTCAACTTACAAATACAATTGAGCCCAAAATTTCTCTTGCTAAGCAGGACAGTTGTTAAGTGAATTTTCCCCCTTTTTACGGTCTTTCTTGCCTTAGTTGTTAAATGAATCATTGCAGTTGTTAAGTTCTTAACACTGTTGTTAAGTGAATCTGGCTTCCCCATTGACTTTGCTTGTCAGAAGGTTGCAAAAAGGGATCATATAACCCTGGGACACTGCAACTGTCATAAGTATGAGTCAGTTGCCAAGCATCTGAATGTTGATCACTTGACCATGGGGGTGCTACAATGGTCATAAGTGTGAAAAACAGTAATAAGCCACTTTTTTCAGTACCATTGTAACTTCAAGCGGTCACTAAATAAATTGCTGTAAGTCAAGGCCTACCTGTACAGGATGTTCCAAAAATCAAACCCCAAGGGCAAGTGCAATAAGCTTGATTAGTTTATATTTTTTTCACAGAAAATGTTACCCTACTTAGGAAAGTTCTCAGGCTATGCATCAAACAATTGTAGAACTCATTAGAAACCATGGTTAGCACATCAAACTGAAACACATATTAAAACAATATTTTTTACAAATTGTATTTTTCTAAAGTGTCCATTCTTATTCTACTGTTCTGCTGAAAATACTTTCCAACTCTATGAGAAAAAGCTCTGCTTCCTTGAAATTATATATTATTCAGATAAGATTGCTCTAAGATAACTTCCCAAATCTTGCTTACATGAAACATCTTCCATTTATTTAAATTGAATAGAGCCTGCTTGGTTTTTGTTTGTTTGTTAGTTAGTTTGTTTAGATTTTTAAGCTCAAACTCAAAGAAGCAAACATACCTAATAGTCCTTTCTCATTCCATATTTCACACACCAACAACCCTGTGAGATCAGTTGTGCCTGGCCCAAAGTCACCCAATCTTTCCCAAGGATTCCATGGATGAGAATCCTCAAGGGGAAAACAACTCAAGAAGCTTGGGAAATTTTGAAAAGTGAAATTATAAAAGCCCAGTCTAGCACAATAGTAATGAAGAAGAAAAATAATAGATTTCAAAAGAAACCAGCATGGCTGCATAAAGAACCCTCTAACAAATTGAAAGACAAAAAGGACAAGTATAAAAAGTGGAAAGAGGGGCAAATAACTATGGCAGAATATCAGCAAATAGCCTGAGCCTGTAAAGATGAAGTGAGAAAAGCTAAGGCTCACAATGAACAAAGGTTTGCGACTAAAGTAAAAACAAAACAAAAAAAGCTTCTTCCAGCATATTAAAAACAAGAAAAAAGTCAAGGAAACAATTGGCCCATTGCTGGAAGAAAGTCGCAAGGAGGTGACAAGCAACAGGGAGAAAGCAGAACTACTTAACTCATTTTTTGCATCTGTCTTTACACAAAAGGAAAAAACAGTCCAACCTATCAAAAACAGCACCACAAAAAACAGATTAGGAACACTAGTTAAAATAGGGAGGAAAATGGTAAGTGAACACCTGTCTACCCTAGATGAGTTCAAATCACCAGGACCAGATGGATTACACCCCAAGGTTCTGAAGGAACTGGCAGACGAGATTTCAGAACCACTGAACTATATCTTTGAAAGATCCTGGAGCACAGAGGAACCTCCAGAGGATTGGAAAAGAGCTGATGTAGTTCCCATCTTCAAAAAAGGAAAAAAAAGATCCAGGAAACTACAGATCTATCAGCCTGACCTCAATACCAGGGAAGATTCTAGAAAAGATAATCAAATAATGAATCACCAAACACCTAGAAGCAAACCAAGTAATAACCAAAAGCCAACATGGGTTTGTCAAAAACAGATCATGCCAGACTAATCTTATTGCATTCTTTGACAAAGTGACAAAATTAGTGGACCAGAGGAATGCTGTCGATATAATTTACTTGGACTTCAGTAAAGCATTTGATAAAGTAGACCATAACATACTACTAGATAAAGTAGAAAAATGTGGGTTAGACAGCATCACCACCAGATGGATTTGAAACTGGCTGACCAACTGCACTCAACGTGTAGTCCTCAATGGAACTGCATCTACATGGAGGGAAGTATTCAATGGAGTACCCCAGGGTTCTGTTTTAGGCCCAGTGCTCTTCAACATCTTCATCAATGACTTGGACAAGAGGATAGATGGGGAACGCATCAAATTTGCAGATGACACCAAGCTGGCAGGAATAGCCAACACTCCAGAAGATAGGCTCAAGATACAGAAGGATCTTGACAGACTTGAACATTGGGCGCTATCTAATAAAATGAAAATCAACAGTGAAAAAAGCAAGGTTCTACATTTAGGGAAGAAAAACAAAATGCACAGGTACCGTATATGTGGTACCTTGCTCAATAGTAGTAACTGTGAGAGGGATCTTGGAGTCCTAGTGGACAACCATTTAGATATGAGCCAGCAGTTTGCAGCAGCTGCCAAAAAAGCCAACACAGTTCTGGGCTGCATAAACAGAGGGATAGAATCAAGATCATGTGAAGTGTTAATACCACTTTATAATGCCTTGGTAAGGCCACACTTGGAATATTGCATTCAGTTTTGGTCGCCACGATGTAAAAAAGATGTCTAGAAAGAGTGCAGAGAAGAGCAACAAAGATGATTAGGGGACTGGAGGCTAAAACATATGAAGAACGGTTGCAGGAACTGGGTATGTCTAGTTTAATGAAGAGAAGAACTAGGGGAGACATGATAGCAGTGTTCCAATATATCAGGGGTTACCACAAAGAAGAGGGAGTCAAACTATTCTTCAAAGCACCTGAGCGTAATGGGTGGAAACTAATCAAGGAGAGAAGCAATTTAGAACTAAGCAGAAATTTCCTGACAGTTAGAACAATTAATAAGTGGAACAACTTGCCTGCAGAAGTTGTGAATACTCCAACACTGGAAATTTTTAAGAAGATGTTGGATAACCATTTGTCTGAAGTGGTGTAGGGTTTCCTGCCTGGGCAGGGAGTTGGACTAGAAGACCTCCAAGGTCCCTTCCAACTCTGTTATTCTATTCTATTCTATTCTATTCTATTCTATTCTATTCTATTCTA